>JASDDO010000028.1:129885626-130580626 GCA_030015575.1 Agapanthus africanus
AAATTTCACTCTAAGGCCTCTATCCATGTTCGTTTTAGGTCCATCCCAAACCATCGCTAGGTCATTCCCAACAATTTTGTCACTTCTACTAAGTGGGAGCATTTACCATTTGTTATTCTCCGTAGCACATGTCCAAACAATTTCAATCGATACATCATTCCCAACAATTTTGTCACTTATACTAAGTGGAGAAATTTCTAAAATTACGATAATTTCATACTAATAGTAAAAATAATTCTATACCATATGACATTTTTTAGTAATTAATGAGTCTAGAGGGGATTTTTCAACATATTGTAAACATAACTATAAACGCATATATTAGTGATTGAAGTCAAATAAACCAATAACCATTAATAAACCTGATAACCTATTAATAAGCCCACTAACCTATTAACATACTTAAATACTCGAACCTCATAATCAATTAGCGAGCCAAGGTTTTAAATTTGTCTCAGAATTGGAACGTTCGATTTTTAGATGGAAATCAGCCTCGTAGATTGGGATCGGCTGAGATTTAAATCCATGATTCAAAATCATGTGAAAATAAAGAGTTATGTTCTTCGAGGCAAAGTTTACACGATATAGCAAGCACACACTTGCCCATCACTTCTTTAACCTAGATCTCGGCTATACCTATTGGTCACAATAACACATCAAGTTCTTGCTCTATTTCTAGATTTTTCTGCTAATAAATATTTTGTAAGAGATTATATTTTTTAAAAAATATTTCCAATATAATTTGCGTCAATGTTGTAAAGAATGGATTCGGAGTTCGTTCGGTTGGCCGGCGAATAAAGAATATCCAGTTTATTCGGTGAATATTCGATTTATTTGGATTATGCGGCCATTAATATTTTCATATAAATATTACATATAAAAAATTCAAAAAATATAAAGATATAGAATGCGAGAAATAAAAAGTGTTTGTGAAATAACAAGTGTGGATATAACTTGTTTTTTAATTAAGTTGTAAATCTCACTTGTTTTTTAATTGCGGTTTTTTTGCTTTGGGCCTAATGTGCCAATTTGGCCGAATATTCGCGTCATTTGATGGAATATGTGGTTCATGCTGTGAATATTCGGTTTGACCGCATATTTGACCGAATATTGCAGTTTTTGTTCGTTTAGCCACCGAATCTGAATATTCGGCCGAACATTCCTTTTTTCAACTTTGATTTGAGTATGTCTTCATTACTTTACATTTAGTATAATTATTATAGGTTTTATCTGTAAGGGTTTAGTTTTAGAGATTAGGGTTTCAATTATGGCAAAATGAAAAGGAAAAAAACATGAAAATTTAGAAGTCAAAATGTAAAAGACCTTAAATTTTTTAACGGACAAATCTTCTAACTTTTTAAAATAGCTTGAATTATTAGAATGTTATCAACAAAAAAAATCGTTGTTTCAAATTTTAATTAAATAAAAATATTCCTTTTCACATGTCAATTAATAATTGAATACGTCACTCCAATTTGTACACATGCATTAGATGGTAAAAAAATCTAGTTTATTAGAGATATTTAAGGGCTTAGTGTTTATAGATTTGGTAAGATTTGAACCGTTTGACAAAAGAAAATTTAATTTTATATACATGTAAATTATGGAGATATTTCTAGCTATATGTGCCAAAATCAAAGTTCAATTTCTCTTCCTTCTTTAAGTTAAATAGTAGAAATACATTGCCTCTTCTCCTATAACAAGTTTTAAGTAACATTATTCAATTTTCAGTTCTTTTTACATCGGCTGCATTCTGTTTTAGTATTTTCCCACTAAAAACCCATTCTTTTTTGTTTCACTTTTCCTATGTACCATAATTTGTATAATGTATTTTCCATCAATAGATTTTTCGCATGTCTATTTAGTTTCCTGCAAGCAAACAGTACAGATTTTTTTTGAATCATTGTATCCGCCAAACTCTAGTTTCCTATGACCCTGTGTCCTATGTAGCTAACCTGATCCAACTTTCATACATAAGCCTCTTTCTCTTTTCTAATTTATTAATCAGTTAACATATGCATATACCTAGTCCATCCTTCAATTTCATTGCATCGGGATAGCATCGATTCAATACATCGCTTCCAGGGGACACGCTAAGAAACCACCCTTCTTACTTATCATTGCACTGGGATGGCAGAGATGCCGCGCATTGCGCTGCTCAATTGTTGTCAGCTTAACTTGAAGCTTTAAAATCACCATTGAATTTGTTATTGGCTTATGAACCTATACATAGAGGGAATATGAAAAAAAATCATCTTTTCAGTTTGCTTGTCATCTAGTAAACCTACACATGCAGTATTACGCTGGCCCATGGAACTGTTTGTTGCATGTCAAAAAATGGCCATAATAAGATTGTAGGTAATTGCATTGAGTTTGTTGATTATTAATAATTAATAATAATCATTAATTGTGCACAATAGTTATATTTCTTACATTAACTATAAATAATTAATTGTCACTAAACAATAAGTCATGAAAATTAAATGCCGAAATTAAAAGGAAACAGATAAAACAGAACAAACAAATCATAGAGATTTAAATGATGTACACGTCTGGTTAATATTTCGTCCACAAATGGCTGTAACAAAATAAGGTCAGATTCAAATAATAAAACAGCAGTATGCACTGACCAAAAAAAAAAGTTGTGAGCACATTAGTCCAGGCATTTCACCAACACCACTGAAGTGAAATTCTTTCCATATCTTTAGAAGTATCGACTGCTGAGAAAATTTATATGGTTGAGCATATAAGTTTTGGCATGTCAAATTGGAATGATCACAAAGATTTGATGAAACATCCATGTCTAGAAGCTCCCAGTGATCACCATAAGAATAAGCCTTATTTTATATACAGTATCTAACTTGCAGTGTCAATTTCAATCAGTGTAAAACCTGATAGAATTACCAGTGTAAAACCTGATAGAATTACCATATTTCTTTTTATATATAAATGACGCACTTCAAAAACATGATGCTTCAGCCAACAAAACCCATGGATTATAATTCCTAAGCAAAGAGTATGTCACTCCAACAGATGTGCACCTCCTCTTTGACATGACCTTTAGCAGCATACTTGCACCGGTATGTAAAACTTGACAATATACTAGACAACAAGCATTAGATTAGTCAGAGAAGACTTACAGATTTGGGATCAATTGACATTCCGGAGAGTGTTCCACCTAAAATCTTAAACGAAACCTGTAGAACATATATTCCCAATAGTTAAGGGAGAGATCTACAACCAAAAGGCAGAATAGTAAATTGTATTGACAAGCGGCAGAACATTCTGACATAACTTCATTCTAATTACCTGTGAAATTTTCTGAGATAGCAAAGTTATGATTACAAAGTTTAAATGATGCCAGGCAATCACATATCATAAATTATGAATAAGCATTTCAGCTTGCATTTGTGTTTTTATTTTTCTGGTAAATAACTCTGAAAGGTTTGCTCGTGGAGAAACGAATATGATAAACTGCTTTCTCCAACGGAGAAGATATCGAGGTGGAAGCCACCAAAGCACCCCATGAACGCCACATGGTAGCAAGCAATCACTATTTCTGTGTTCGATCCATGAAAAGTGTAAAATAGAACCATGTTACCTACGACAATTAAGAGTCCTTAGCATTTGTAAACTGCTTTTACCAATATGAGGGTTTAATCTACCAATCATCGGTCCATACATAAAAAAGTGTTATATCAATTATCAAACATATAGCATCACCATAGTAACCATTTGTATTGCTTAATAATTATTTATGACAAAGCAACCATTCATATTGCAGCAATTGCTTAATAATATTCAATAACTGAAGCCGTGCAGACTTCTGTCTCATGATAGCCTAAGGTGCTAAGTGCCTAATTTATCTTAGTTGTATAATGCATCAAAGTACCGCACATAATACGTTGTGTCTTTTTATTGAAATTAGTGAGCAAAGCAGCAACTTGCTAACATTTTCCAGATATCTTATTTAGAAATAATACCTTAGCAAGAATTCTAAGCTTTTAGAAAGTGTATATTAATTTATTTGTTATTAAGCTCAGGTTCTATATCCATAATAATAAGAGGTGGTAACTGCAGAAAGAAGCTATACTTTTAGTGGTAAGTATATGCATTATATCATATATTGGCACTCTGTATGCCAAAGAATATCAAAGAACATAATCAATATTGGCATACAAGGCTTTTCTCATCAAGATAAGGTTGACCGGGGTGCACAGCTTGATGAACAAGCAGTCCCCATGGAAGTTAGAACCACATAAGGAACAAAATTGCCACTAGTGACATCTTAATAAACACATGTTGTGGCATAAATTAAGTCACTAATCTTAAGGACCTCTAGAACGCACAAAAATAGATCTCAGATACACAAAATAGAAGCTACAAGGTGGGGTACAGACATTAGTATAAGAGTTTGAATTTTATATATGTAAAAAAAGAACAGAAAACATGGCAGAAAATGGAAGCTTACTTTCGCATAATTGTATGCTTGCCAGCATACGGGCTCTTCTAAGTCTACAGGCTGTAGGTCCTTGATCATTTTCTCCATCAACCACTCTTCTATATTAGTGTTGTTAATAGAACCATCTTCTTCAGAACCACTATCGTCTCCGATCACAATTCCCGAAGCAGACAGAGATAGTGCAGATACTCTTTGACTTGCTCTAGGCAAAAAACGAAGTGTTCCTGAAAAAGTTGCCTCTATACTTTTTCCCGCAATACCTCGTCCACTAGTAATGATTTTCCAGTCAACGGAATGCTCAGACATTGAGACTGTCCCTGAAGACGGATTTCCATCAAATGATGCCACTCTTCGCTGAGGAAAAGGCATGGTAACAGAACAAAAATCCATAGATAACGGTGCCTTGTAACCTTCCATCAACCGTAACTTGAATAAAAATGCACCTTCATCTTCTGAGACCATTGATAGCTGGTAAAAACCTTTCACTGGAGGATCAAGACCACAGGAGGCCTGATAGCTCATCAACACAAAATTTCCAATTGGAGGAGAAAACATCATTGCCTGTTTATCTGCACCTTGTTCTGATACTTGAGCACAATGATGGAAAGATGAAATTTCAGCATGAGCAGATTTCAGCCCTATCAGTGGAAATGACACATCTGGCAAACCTTCCAACTCAGCTCTGCTGTTTACCTGACCTGAGATAAATATGGTGTCTGGAATCTCATCTCGATCATACATTGAAGCATATATAGTTTCATGGATTGTAAACATTATACGATGCCTTCCTTTATAAAGGTATGGCTTCCATGCAGGTTGCTTGAGGTCTGTGGGTGGCAGATCTGATGTAGAAAACCCACTCGTTCTGATAGCAGAAATATTGGAAATATTGAGGTCCAGAGGTGTTCCTGATGCAACAGTTGTGACGGTGTAATTAAAGAAACTATAACAAACCATATAGAAGCAGCGCAAAGAAAATTAAAGAAGAGAGATACCATAACAGAAAGTACCGACCAAAGGGCATTGAAATGCTTATAAAACTGTGCAGCGCATCTTTGTCAACTGGTTTGGAAGCGCTTTTGGGGCCATCTGATGTGGCAGAGCCAACTGTGGAAGCGCCTGAAGTGGCTGAAGATGCAACAGGTGCTGCCACAGGTTTCGCACGAGCAGAAATTCCTGCTATGCCTATGCTACCAGTTAGTGAATCCAACAATCCTCCTACAGAGGGAGATGAGCTAACAACTACCTCCGGATCTACCAAATCACCTGCAACTATGTCCCCTATAGCACGAGCCACCATGAATGCCCTGATTAGCAGAAAAGCAATGTCAGAATAACAACAGCTGGACAAGAATATAAATTCCCTGGTTTTTCAATGATTAATCATGTAATGTTGAGGAAAGAGATATTACTAGGACATTTAAACAATGAGGATAATAATAATAGAACACAGACGCATTGAAAACTCACAATATTACTTCAAATTGTATTTAATGAAATCAACTTGATATAGAATTAAGAATAGCAGAACCTCCGATTCTAATATTTAATTGTCAGCTATATGGATTCAGTTGCTCCAATCTGCTGTTATGGACAATCTCTTCAGTTATACGAGCCGGAAAATCATTTTACCTTTCTTCAAAGTCTTAATTAAAAGCTCCTTTTAGTCTACCTCTTATTCCAACAGCCACTTTAAAATCCCAAAATAAGAAATCTGCTTTGATATAAGCCAACATGAACTTAAACCTTCTACCCTGATATTCTGGGATCAGCTACATGGATCCATTTGCTTCATTATACATTTATACTGAAGGACCATCTCTTGAGTCAGAACAACATCTTGATATCTTTCTTCAAAGCCTCAATTTAAGTCTACCTCTTGTCCCAATAGGCACTTTAATCATTCCACTTGTCCCAATTTACACGTCAAAACCACCACAAACAATTATCTTTCTAACTTCATTTGATGTATCCTCTCCCAAGAATATTCTCATCTCTGGCTCTATCTTTATTGCCTCTAAGCCACGTCCTATTCTCATTGAGAGATTTCAGCTACACTCATTTTTTAAAAACATCTTTGGTACTTGATTCTCATAGCATTCTATTCAAGGCTACTCTTTTAGCCATCCTGTTGAAATTTACCTTAACTAAATCGGTATTATGGTTACATAATACACCACTACATATATCCCCTTCTATGAACATCCTCTCCAGCTTCTTATTTAAGATGAATGCTTGATCCAGAGTAATAAAAACAAGAACTCATTGAAGCCATCAATATTATCAAAATCCATTACCAACCATAAATAAAGAGATATACAAAAAAATGATTAAAATAATTAAAATGCCCCAACTTAGCTCTATATAGAAGTATTCAATCCTAAACTTAATTGTTGCGCTGAATAGGACTAGACTGATTGTTATACCTCAATACAACTGCAAGAATATTTGAACAATTTTGACGGTATAACCTAATCCCTACTTGACAGTTCCCATCATTCACTTTCGATATGGATGACACATCCTTGATGATGAAAATTACTCCTTTACTAGGGAAAGCTTTTGGCTCATTTAGTGATATTGGTCAAAGAGAACCACTCAAGAAGAGGGTAGGAGCAAAGCTAAGACAGTTCTCCAAGGTATTTGTCATCGATAGGAGGGTAAGAGATGACACGAGTCGCAATTACCATTCTGCAGAATAAATATCATTTCCTAGAGAAGCAGCCTCGTCTCTACAAACCAAAATGCAACAATAATGGATGATCATGCTAAAGCAGTAGTCGTGCATTAGCTCCCAAATCTAATGAAATTTTCTGCGCTTCTAATATTTTAGATTTTCTTGTATGCGCCAGTTACATTTGATATTTTGTTAACTAACAATGCTTTTTTTAGGGGGGGGGGGGTCTAAAGCTCAAAGATCGTAAATCCGCATGGAACTGTAAAAGCAGACTCAGCGGTTAAACAGAAAAAGACCGCAAAGAAAGTAGCATGCAATGGAACCGTTGAAGTGATCGAACAACAATATTTGCATCAAAAAAACCAAGAGAAAGATTGCTTAGAGTCAACAAAATATCTACCCTTAAAACTGCCAATAGCTTATTTTTTACAAATATAAATCTCATCTTGATAATTCTTTATAATTCATTCCATTATCGTTGTAAACAACCACACACCTATGGCATTTTGCTTAAGATCAATAATTACCACTTCAGTACTTCATGAGTTGCTTCACCTAGCACGCACACACACACAAAAAATGATACATGCATGTTTTAGTTTTAGTGTTTTTTTTGGGGGATGCGACCCCCTTGAGGAATCAAACCATCAATCTCTCAGACACGCGGCTTGTTTCTAAACTAGGGGTAAACCACCACGCGATGCGTGGGATTTTTAGAAAATCAGATTAGATTTCACCAAATATTAATCTAAACATTTTTTGGATAACTATCATAGAAATTAAATACCAAAAAATTTCTTGGATGCAAAAATAGACAAACGGTAGGTTCTTTTATTTTTATTTTACTTTTTATATTTTTTTAGCTTTCAATTCATGTGATGATAATTGATGTGGTATTTATTTGCAATTTTTTTAAAATCCAAACATTTGTGGTATTTATTAACGCTGTGCTACATTTATGGTACATATTTTCTATACTATGGAGAAAAGGTGAAAGTTCAAGGTATTAATTTCATAATTAAGCTTCATGGTTAATAAACAATGATCCATGGTAATTATTTGAAAAACCTTGAAAGTTCATGGCATTTTAGTGGAAACCAAGTTGATTTTTAGGCCGCCCAACTGTAATTACAGGGAAGTTATCCCATGTGATGCTGGCAAGATTCTAAAACATGGATTGCCATAATTGCCCTCAAGATTTGGGCACAACCACAAATTTACCAATATAGCTCAAATCTCTACAATTGTTGATGTGAAGGGCAAAATGGGAATCCAAAAGTTTTGCCCATAACTAAATTTACATGTTTGCCTACACCACCAAACCATATTCTCCAAAATACCGACATAGTCCAAATTTGATGCAAGAGAGAATAGTCAAAGTCAAGGGGTAAAATAGGAAATCTCAAAGTTTCACACCTTTACTCCTTTTTCTTATAGTATAAAGATGGTGGCCAACAACAATTATGAATGAAGCCACACATTTCAGTACTTAAGAGCTATTCTCACTCTGTGATATGCTATTTTTAAGCTGCAGTTGTTCGCTTGAGAATTGTGAATGCACACCAACCCGCTACATGCAAAACCCACCCCGAAAGAAAAGAAAAATAGAATGAAATGAAAATACATGGATCATGTGGACTACAGTCTGGTTTAGAGAAACAGAAACAAAACTGCTTGCACAAATAATAGAAGTGATCCTCCTATTAAAAAAAAAGACATTTCTTCGACCGAAACAGATTATCAGCACATACATTTGCTTTCCTCACAGCTGATTCGCTATAAGATAAGCCTTAAGAAATAAGAACATATTAACTACTAATAAAATGCTGATAAATATACATTTGACATGCATAACTTACC
Source organism: Agapanthus africanus (assembly GCA_030015575.1). NCBI lineage: Eukaryota > Viridiplantae > Streptophyta > Magnoliopsida > Asparagales > Amaryllidaceae > Agapanthus > Agapanthus africanus. The sequence continues at coordinate 129,894,626 of JASDDO010000028.1, forward strand.
ATACCCTGTGATGCATGGAAGACTGAGAAGAAGGGCAGGGAGACTTTCTTCTTCGCCAATGGAGTTTCCACAGTCAGATTTTCTACACATTCTCTCATATGCTTTATAATGTAAGGGCTCAACCAAGGGCAAAACAAGAATGTAATAACCTCCTTTTATATGTAAAACCAATGGCCACAAGGAAAACTCATCTCCTTCTTCTCTACTAATACAAAGTGTTATAATATGTCGAGTAATAGGATCATCCACCCAAGAATCTGACCCATGGGCCGACTGACCACCACGAATACCAAAACCACGTGCAGAACCTTCTCTGCAAGAAAAGAAATTGTAATTTAAATTGGTGCATTGAGTATCACAAAGTGAACTAACCACATCCTCCATAACGCATCAGCTACACTGAACTACAACACATCACTGTATAAATAGGAATACAAACATCCTCAGGAATAATATTTTAATTGAATTCTGCATATTGCTGCTGAAAATTTTCAGTCTAGACTACTGGAGTATAGAAGTTAACTAGCATACATATGAATGCATGTGTGTCAGAATCCTCAACTATGAATTGTAGGGTCAAACTATATAGGGTAGAAAGTGATAGTATAAATTCAGAAGATTTCTAATTTCTATGCTAGACCTTCAGGTGAATCGATGTTGCAGGATTTGAAGAGGAGGAAGAAAAAAGAGGGAAGTACTCATAAAAAAAATGTTCAATTTAAACAAAAATAAAATATACTGAAAAGATAATTTTAATGAGCAAGGCATCTCCAAATAAAGAGAAAGGGATATTCAATGGAAACAAATGGTAGCAACAGCTGATTATCATATCACAGTGACAGTACAAATCAACAACAATTAGGAAGATGTAAGTTACGCTTTGTACAGCTCTAACTCGTTAATGACGATAAAAAAATGTCGCAAAATTAAAAATATCTTTAAAAAATAATTCATAGAGAAACTGGTATGGTTCATATGGTATATTGAGTACTTATTGTAGTCAAAGCACAGTCTTCAACTTGATGATGAAGACTTTGACTAAAAAGATTAAATCAAAAAGAAATATAAAGGCACACAAGAGGTAAATCACCGAACAGGATGTTCCATTAGATACAAAAGATAACTTTGTGGCCATCGGTCCATCATTGTAGATGATAAAACGAGCTATCTATAGTGTGGTATCTGGTGTTATGACTGTAGTCTTCAGTGATTGCTCTACAGAGATTTGGTGGTATTGCTAGCATCCTCTCCTGATGAAAGAGTCAACAGATGACTCTTATACATGTATATAATAAGAGATTAACTAATTTTAATTTTAAACTTTTCCTACAAGACTAAATAAAATGCCAATTTGTAGATGGGATCCTATCAAACTCTGATGGGTTTTTTTATAATCAAAACCAATAAAGATTGAAACCTTTCAGATTAAACATGTTCTGTTCTCTAAGAAACGACTAAAGCCAACCTTTTCTTCCTCTCAGCAAAAGCCGATGAGATCTCAGCATCATTTGGCAGCAGAGGCTGCAGAGAAGAGGCAACGCCATTGCTCTCCCCCTCATGAAGTGAACTCCCGTTCTCTCTCTCGGAAGCCAACCTCCATCGCTTCTCCACAACAGGAAACCTCCTGTTTAAGGAAAAGAAACGTTAAACCCTAGAAATTGGGGGGAAGGATGACGAAACCCTAGGGTGATTTGAGGTGAAATTGACCTGGAGAAGACGACGGCGTCCTGGGAGCTGAAGATCCATAGGGCTCGGATGCTGCATCCTGACATTGGTCTGATCTCTCTCTCTCTCGATCTGTGTTCAGTCTCAATGGAGCCGATGGTATACGATGAAGCACATCTATGGTACTTCTGTTTGGACTTTGGACTATGGTTGTACCCGGATCCGACCCAGACATAACCCGATCCCATACTGTACCCGTTAAGCTTCCAAAGACCAAACTAGTACTTTAGAATTTAGACTTTATTGTTCAACTCACGGTAAAAAATTAGAAAACCAAACAATTTCAAAATCATCATTTATCCCTAAAACTTCTAAAATGTCAGAGTATACATAATAGATCAAAATTTAAATCAACCGTCCCACCAGCCACTGCCACCACCAACTGTCGCCATTATCAACCGGTCAGCGACCGCCGCCGCCGTCCTCGTCACAAGATGACGGTCCCCTTCGCCGTCACCAGTCAGATGCCATCGATAGATGGCCGTCAAACATCCGTCGGTTGAACACAGGCTAGCCTCCATTTATTTAACTAAATGGTTTAGCAAGCATTTTGAATTGCTTTCTAAAACTAGCGGTAGAGATGGATGGTATATATAAGATGGAAGATGGTTATGAATGACATAGGAAGAAGGAGACACATCTCTAAAACCCCCATTTTGGGAAGATTCAAGGCTCAAGAGAATATCTAAGGCTCAAGGGAGAAGAAAGAAGTCCCCTTTCATCATCTCCGAAAATCTCTTGAGAGTTTAACTCCGAACAAAAAAAAATCTTTCTTTTTAGGAGTTTAACTCCAAAAGTCAATTAGGAGTACAACTCACAGTGCAGAGGCTAAACCTTTTTGTCCTTTTTTTAGGAGTTTAACTCCAAAAGTAAATTGGGACTACAACTCCCAGTATAGGGGCTAAGCCCCTTTTCCTGCGAGCGCCCAGCGCCCGCGTGCCAGGCATGTGAGGCGCCCGGCACCCGCGTGCCAGGCACGTGAGGCGCCGGCGCCCATCCATCCTTTGGACCCCCGTAAACTCTGCGAAACCCCTGATATACCCAAAACCCCTCAAAACACAACACACGCACTCTGCACATTGAGTTCGCATGACCAGTTTGACACGTCAATCGGTGGTTCCTTCACTCCAAAGATGAGGGGTAATTAATGGCAGTTTAGTCCGCGGCTGCCGGAGATTCGGATCCCTATATTCAATAAACCCCAGCTTACCTTAGGCATGGGGATCTGTATACGCCTGACAAGCGACGCGTATTCCCATCTCAATGGAGTGACGAAAAACACCCTACAATGATGAGTACCACCCAAATTTCAGGAGATGCTATGCGATTACTTCTTCTCCCTTTTACGTTGTGCGATCTCACAGAAAAATGGTTTTATAGCACCTCCGCACATTCTATCGCTAAATGGGATGAATTCGTTATAGCATTCCTTAAGAAATTCTATCATCATCACAAGACCGCCCATATTCGGAGCGAGATTAACCAGTTTGCCCAACTTCCCAACGAACCCTTTGGGAAATGCTTTGAACGGTTTAAAAATCTTCTTATCGAATGCCCTCATCACGGAATAGATAGATGGAAACTTTGCCGCATTGTATACGAGGGTGTTAATCCAGCCACAAAACAAATGCTTGAAACCATTTGTCAATATCATTTCATGTCAAAAGACGATGGCGAAGCATGGCAATTTCTGGATGATCTCGCTGAACAAACATTACAGTGGGAAAGCACTAGACCAGCATCGTCTTCATCTAGGGCAGGTATCCATCAGCTTGACATTTCCATCGCAGTGAAAGACGAAATGGCCACGATGCAAAAGCAACTCGAAGTTATGGAAAGCAAATTCTCATCAGCCTCCCTAAACCAAGTTACGCTTCCCAAAATCGTGCGTGGTTGTTGTTTCGACCCATCACATTTAACAGAAGAATATCCTTTGAATCCGCCGTCTCAAGATCAAGAACAAACTAATGCTGCTTTTCAGCAAAGACATAGAAACGATCTTTATTCCTTCACATATCATCAAGGATGGAAGAATTATCCTAATTTTGCTTGGAATCAAAATCAAACTCAAACTCAAAATCAGTTCTCAAGCCAAAATAACTTTCAAAAGCTTCCCCCACAGTAACAACAGCCACCACAAAAATTCAGCAACCCTTTCAACCGCAATCTTTCCAAAATCCGGCCAACAACTTTGTCCCTTATAATAATCCTTTCCAACCACAGTCGAATACTCCAACGGCCGGTACCGAAAAAATCTCTGCACTTTAAAGAAGGTTGGAAATGTTTATTAAACAATCTACACAAATGACGGCTAATTTAACGTCTTCTATCTAAATGTTAGTGCAACACACTGCTTCACAAGATGAAAGCATAAAATCGATCGAAATACAAATTGTACAGATAAATGCCGCGATGAGTGAAAGAGAGAAAGGGAGACTTCCATCTCAACCTCTACCAAATCCCGGCTACTCATAAAGCGCAAATATCGTCTTTAACCAACGAAATCATAACGTGAGTGTCGTAACTACGTTGAAATCGGGAAGAGTGCTAAACAATAATGTTGGCAAACAAGTTGATGATGATGAGTCAGATGAAACCCCGGCTACTACTTCTACTCCTACTTCGTCTAGTCCACCATCTTCTTTTGAGCCTATTCTTCGTCCTTCACTAGGCTCAAACCCTCAGCCCACTTCCTTTAATGAACTACCATCTCAGACCATCCCGAATCCAATTTCGGGATCCATTCCATCCCCACAAACTTCTCCTCAAATGTTGGACCAAACCCTTATTGATAAAGCTCCTTTTCCAAACAGCTTGAGGGCCAACAAACCAAATGCACAAATGGAGGAGATTGTGGAAATGTTTAAGCAAGTTAATATAAATATTTCTCTCTAAGATACTATCCAACAAGTTCCGTGCTATCCGAAAATTTTTAAGGACTTGTGCACTAGGAAGAGGAAAACTCAAGTACCTAAAAAGATTTTCTTAGCGAGTAATATAAGCACTGCGTTTACCCAACAATTGCCCAAGAAATGTAAGGACGCCGGTTGTCCTACAATATTTATAATTATTGGGGGTAAAAATATCGATCGCGCCCTGCCCGATTTAGGTGCTAGTGTTAACTTGCTCCCGTATTCTGTTTATGAGCAATTAGACATAGGAGAGTTGAAACCCGCGCACTGCACTATCCAGATGGCCGATAGATCTATTACCCACCCTAGGGTAAGCTAGAGGACGTTTTAATTAAAGTCGGGAAATTTATATTCCCGGTGGACTTTATAGTTTTAGATACACAACCTGTGGCGAACTCACGGAACCAAATCCCGATGATTCTTGGTCGCTCTTTTCTAGCAACTTCCAATACTGTAATCAATTGTCGCAACGGCTCTATGAACCTATCTTTCGGGAAGATGACAATTGAGTTTAACATTTTCATGATAGGAAGTCAACCCTCCGAACTTTCTGCTCATCTAATTGATATATTTTCTATCAACGAGATAGCTTCTGATAGTTGCGAAATTGAGGAACTTTGCGATAATGATCTCGACACCACTAGAATGTTATTGTTTGATCCAGCTATTTATACGAGTAAGAACCTTTCTGTCGACAAATCCATCCCCGAGTCTGAATCCTTTGACTTGTCGCAAAAGTTAATCGAGCTTTCCGAGACAATCTCTTACGCTGGTTATAAACCTCTTACAAAGTCCAAATATCATTCCCTTATCCTACCTTCTATTGTCTTTTCGCTAACACTAGATCTCAACCCACTACTGTCTCATCTTAAATATGCATATTTAGGTGAGAATGAGTTTTTGCCCATTATCATATCAGCTTCCCTAGCTTTAGAGCAAGAAAAAGCATTTTTGTCGGTCTTGAGATCAAATCAGCAAGCTTTTGGTTGGACAATAGCGGACATCAAAGGGATCCGTCTCTTGATTGTTGAACATCATATAAATTTGATGGATGAAGCCAAACCAGCCCGAGACCCACAAAGACGGTTAAATCCCGTCATGAAGGAGACGGTAAAGAAGGAAATCGTCAAATGCCTAGATAATGGTATAATTTACCCATATCTGATAGCCAATGAGTAAGTTCTATTCATATGGTCCTTAAAAAGTCTGGCATCACGGTCATAACTAATGAGGCTAATGAGCTGATCCAAACACGCACCCAAACTGGGTGGCGAGTATGTATTGATTATAGAAAACTTAATGCCGCAACAAGAAAAGATCACTTCTCTCCACTTTTTATTGACCAGATGTTGGAACGATTAGCCAGATATGAATACTACTGTTTCTTGGACGGATACTCCGGCTATAACCAGATTCCCATCGCTGAAAAGGATCAAGATAAGACAACTTTTACTTATTCTTTTGGTACTTTTGCTTATAAACGCATGCCCTCCCTTTGGGTTATGCAATACTCCCGCTACATTTCAGCAATGTACGATGGAGATATTCTCGGACATGGTCGAGAATTTTCTGGAGATACTTATGGACGACTTATTCATATTTAAAGACTCATTTGAGGAATTTCTACGTCATCATGACGCTGTTCTTACCCGTTGTAAACATAAGAATTTAACTTTGAATTGGGAAAAATATCATTTCATGATCCAAGAAGGTATTGTCTTAGGGCATATCATTTCACGAAAAGGCATTGAAGTAGACAAAACTAAAATAGATGCTATTCACAACCTTCCTCCTCCCAAATTCGTCAAAGATGTACGATCTTTTCTTCGTCATGCATGATTTTATAGGCGATTCATTAAGAACTTTAGCAAAATTGCCAGACCCTTAACTCTTCTCTTGGCCAAGAATACAACATTTCACTTCGATTCGGATTGCATGGCTGTTTTTGAATCGCTTAAAAGTTTCCTCACTATATCCCCCGTTCTGTCATCTCCGGACTGGAATCACCCTTTCGAGTGCATCCGAATTTGCTATTGGTGCAGTTTTAGGAAAACACATTGATAAAATACCACATGTAATTTACTATGCAAGTAGGACCTTGAACAATGCCCAAATAAATTACACAACTACCGAGAAAAAACTCCTGGCAGTTGTATTTGCATTAGAAAAATTCAGGCCCTACTTAATCGGCTCTCCAGTTGTAGTTTATACCGATCATTCCGCCTTAAGACATCTTTTATCGAAGAAAGATGCTAAATCTATGCTAATACATTGAATCTTTCTATTACAAGAATTTGATCTTGTAATTCGAGACAAGAGTGGATGTGAAAACGTCGTAACCGACCATCTTTCACGCCTTTCTTCTTCGTCAACTTTGACCATGCCAATAAACGATTCCTTTCCTGACGAACAACTCTTGATCATATCCTGCGAATCTTGGTTCGTGTATGTTGTGAATTATTTAACAACGGGAATTCTACCCAGCGAATGGTCAAACAAGACAATCACCGATTTCTATCCCAAGTAAAACATTTTTACTGGGATGAACCTTATCTGTTTAAGTATTGTCCCGATCAAATCATTCGCCGATGTGTCCCTAATAATGAATTCAAGAGTGTATTATTTTTCTACCACGATCAGGCATGTGGCGGTCACTTTGGTCCAAGAAAAACGGCGGAGAAAGTTTTACAATGTGGCTTTTATTAGACAACGTTATTTATGTTAGGTCCACGTTACCTCTCCCGGTACTTTCGGGGTTGCGGAAACGGTAAAACAAAATTTTTTCTGAACATGGTAACATGGACCGTAAAAGCCGGATCTTTACTAAACAATACACTAGCATCCTAACTAGAGATTTATCTACTCGGTTAGGGGTTATACCTCAACTTGTACTCCTTCTCTCCTTGTTGTTCTTCTCCTTACTTGCTTCGAGGCTTGATCCGGACTTTGGTCACCTCCGCGGCCTTCTTGAGTCGAAGACGATCCACCCGAGAGATGTACACCGAGCTCCACCTCGAGCCGAGGTAACTAGGGCAAAGAGATTGCTAATCTAGAAGCCCTAGGTTGTGTAGAGGAGATATATAGATGTGTTTGTCTTTGTGGGATCTTTTTCTCTCAACACATGAGATCAAAAGATGAGATCAAGAGGAGGAGGAAGAAGGAGAAACTTAGCAATCATGGAGCTTTTCTTTTTCTTCTCACTTCAAGAGAGAGAATGAGAAGAAAATAATGAAAAGATTAAACCAAAAGAAATGAACCATGGTTCCAATAATACACAAAATCATCATTACTAATCCTATCATGATAGAAGTTGATGGCACATTGAATTGACCATTATCATAACATAAGAAATAAAAAGAAAATGAAAGAAGAGTGTGGATCTCTCTTGAAGGTCAATGGTCAACACGGTCAACGGGTCAACAAAGTCAAGAGAGATCCAAGTGGTCAAATGGTCAATGCAATTAGCCATCACAAATCTATCACTAAAAAAGATTAGTAAACAATGTCTCTAGCTCATAACGGTTTTGACCAAACGAACTGTCAAAACCCTAATGAGTGTGCCACATTACGGTTTCGGCCGAACCAACTGCCAAAACCCTAATGGGGCACCTCTTCCTTCATCGCTCCTCAAAACTGTGCATACACACCCGCATCCGCATTCCGTAGAATGCGAATGCACAGAAGACAAATCAAATCCATCTGTGCAATACTAGGATCTGGCTTAAACCAAAGCCCACTAGTATTGCCTGCTCGAACAGCATACGCACACAAGTGCACGTAAGTGATCGTAGCCCCGCCGTAAAACCATACGACCTCTACACGTTTCGCTCAATGCAGGGAAACTCTCTGTGTGGGACTCTAAAGACTCGACACTACGCTGGCAGTGGGTTTAACCACAGACCGCAAGCGGCACTAGCTGTACGTAACGGTCCCCAGGTAGATGTCGATAAGAAGGCCGATGAGGTAAACCCATCCGAACTCCTACTGAGCCTGTATGTGACAATCTCCGTACAGTCCGGTCTGTTCGTCTGATACATCGCATGGCGGGCCTAGGGGGCGGTAAACGTCAGTCCCCTAATAGCGGTACAAGTCGTGTCGGAGTGAAGCCCAGAACACCCTGAGATAACACTGGAAACCTACCAGTATATCTCGCTTGCCCTGGCCAGGGACTACTCGTGTAATGGCTCTCCTAGACACGGCGCGATGTCAACCCCCAATACCGGGAGAGACGAATCCTGTCTAACCGTCACTGCCTCCAAGTGCTTCGGGACTGCACCCAACTACTACCTGTTTGCACGACTCAGTAGAGCCGTGGTAGGGTAGTAATCAAAGAACAGTGGGAACACACTCGAGGCGAAGTGATAGTGTCAAGTCAGCGGACTAAGCTGTACGCATGTCACCTAGGAACTGATAACTGACGATAGGTATAATACCAACCATCAGTTCCCGACGAGTCATGTCCAGTGTACTCGTAACCTAACGAGCACCCGCATACTATCTCAAGTACGACATACTGACGGCTGTGGGACAGACCGTCTCCCGTGCTGGGATGAGAAGCGCATACGCTAGTCTACTCCGGAGTATCGATGCCCTGTCTCGATAATTCTACGACTAGGGACGTGTATAAGGATGTGCTTGTGGATTACCCAGCCCCCACGAGTGTGATCGCCATCACAACGCCGGTAATCAAGCAAAGATCCTAAGGGCTCTACTAATATGTATAGGTGATACAATAAAGAAACACACATGTACACATTAAAGCAGAGACAAACCAAGTAGCATACTACTATATTGAGCAAGATTGTCTATACAACTGTGAATATCCCAAGCTTCCATCAAGTAATATACAAACTAGTATGATACAGTAATGGCCTCTAGGGCATATACACTAACAATCTCCCACTTGCACTAAGGCCATGTACTGGCGTATCGAAGACCTATCATCTTGATCAGCCGCTCGAACTGAGTATGGGGTAAGGCCTTCATGAATGGATCCACCGTGTTGCCTTTTGTGTCCACTCTCCGCACCTCGATCTCCTGGCGATCAATGATCTCCCTGATCAGGTGATACCGCCTTAAGATGTGCCTGGATTTCTGATGGGACCTTGGTTCCTTCGCTAAAGCTATAGCCCCATTGTTATCGCAATACAAAGGTATTGGGTCAACAATGGACGGAACCACCTGAAGTTCACTAATGAACTTCTTCATCCAGACCGCCTTTTTTGCGGCATCGCTTGCAGCAATGTATTCAGCCTCCATCGTCGAGTCTGCGACGGTATCCTGTTTGGAACTCCTCCAACATACCGCCCCTCCATTGAGGGTAAACACAAAACCCGAGACAGACTTGCTGTCATCTTTGTCACTCTGGAAGCTTGAATCGGTAAAGGACTCGACCCTGAGGTCTCCATTACCGTAAACTAGGAACATCTCCTTAGTCCTTCTCAGGTACTTGAGAATGTTCTTCACTGCTGTCCAGTGGTCCTCCCCTGGGTCTGACTGATACCGGCTTACCGCGCTCAGCACGTAAGCTACATCTGGTCTTGTACATAGCATCGCATACATTATAGATCCTACCGCCGAAGCGTAGGGTATAGTGCTCATGCGAACCCTCTCCTCGTCAGTCTTAGGAGACATCTTCTTGGAGAGGGTAATTCCGTGCAATGCGGGTATGCTACCGCGCTTGGAATCCTCCATACTAAATCTCTTTAGTACGGTCTCTATGTACCTGGACTGCGAAAGTCCCAGTAGTCTCTTGGATCTATCTCTATAGATCTTGATCCCCAGAATGTACGAGGCATTACCCAGGTCCTTCATGGAGAACCTTTGTGACAAAAATAGCTTGACCGATTGTAGCATAGGAATGTCATTTCCTATCAAAAGAATGTCGTCCATGTACAAGACTAGGAATACGACAGTTCGTCCTACAATCTTCTTATAGACACAGGGTTCATCTTCGTTCTTGATGAAATCAAATTCCTTGATTGCCTCATCAAAACAGATGTTCCAGCTCCACGATGCCTGCTTTAATCCATAAATGGATTTAAGCAACTTGCACACTTTCCCGCTGCTCCCACTGTCTACGAAACGTTCTGGCTGATCCATGTAAATGCACTCTTCCAAACAACCGTTTAGGAAAGCCGTTTTAACATCCATCTGCCAGATTTCATAGTCATGGAAGGAAGCAATGGCAAGTAGGATCCGAATGGATTTGAGCATAACCACCGGAGAAAAAGTTTCGTCATAGTCCAAACCAGGTCTTTGACGAAAACCTTTTGCAACGAGTCTAGCCTTATAAGTTTCCACCTGCCCATCTACACCAAGTTTCCTTTTGTAGATCCATTTGCATCCAACGGGTTTTACCCCAGGTGGAGCAATATCCAAGGTCCACACTTTATTGGCGTACATGGACTCCATTTCAGATTGCATTGCTTCCTGCCACTTATCAGAGTCCCTACTGATAATGGCCTGCCTAAAACTGGTAGGGTCATCTTCTTCCAAGATGCAATCCTCTCGATCCTCGTCTATGAGAAAACCGTAGTATCTCTCGGGCGGATGAGAAATCCTACCAGATCTGCGGAGTGGCTGAGGTTCGTTTGGGGTTATTGAATTCAGTGGTTCCTCCAAATTTTCAGTTACATTTTGTGGTCGCTGAATTTCTTCCAGTTCTACCGAACTCCCACTAGTTTCTTTTGCAAGAAACTCCCTTTCTAAAAAGGTAGCGTGGCGAGATACAAACACCTTTTGTTCCTCAGTGTGGTAGAACAGATATCCTAGTGAGTCTTTAGGATATCCCACAAATTTACACAGAACTGACCGTGCCTCTAGCTTGTCCGGTTTCTGTGTTTTTACATAGGCCGGACAACCCCATATCTTAAATTGCTTAAGATACGGATTTCTTCCACTCCATATTTCATATGGAGTCTTAGGCACTGATTTGGATGGAACGTAATTCAATAGGTATGCCGCTGTCTGAAGCGCATGTCCCCAAAATGAAATAGGCAACTCAGCACTACTCATCATGGAGCGAACCATATCCAATAGGGTACGATTCCTCTGCTCCGATACACCGTTGTGCTGTGGTGTATAAGGAGGAGTAAGCTGAGAGAGAATACCATTCTCTTTTAAGTAATCTAGGAATTCCGTGCTTAAGTACCCCCCTCCCCTATCAGACCGGAGGATCTTGTTACTTTTGCCAATCTGGTTCTCTAATTCCTTTCTGAATTCCTTGAATTTCTCAAAAGCTTCAGATTTATGTTTCATAAGATATACATATCCGAATCTAGAAAGATCGTCAGTGAATGTGATGAAGTACGAGAACCCACCCCTTGCATGTATAGACATCGGACCACACACATCACTGTGTATGAGTCCCAAGAGCTCTGCTGCCCTCTCTCCATGTCCGGTGAACGGAGATTTGGTCATCATCCCTTTGAGACAAGACTGACAAGTTTCATAGGATGAAAACTCGAACGTATTCAAGAGTCCATCTTTATGCAACTTACTCAGTCTTTTCTCTCCGATATGACCAAGTCTACAATGCCACAAGTAGGAGTCATTCGTATCTGAATTCTTCCTTTTGCGTGTGTTTTGTACATTGAGAACTGTATTCTGATTTAGAACGTAGATACCATTACACAGTGTACCTTCTGCAACCAGTACCTTATGAAGGTAAATGTTCATGATATTTCTATCAAGAACAAAGTTATATCCATCTTTATCGAGTAAAGAAACTGATATGATGTTGCAAACCATGGAAGGTACATAGTAGCAATCGTTCAAAATCATAGTCTTGCCATTTGGCAATACTAGGTGATATTCACCGACGGCTGCCGCATTAACTTGTGCTCCGTTCGCTACTCTGAGCGACATATCACCCGGTGCAACCTTCCTACTTTTTCTCAGTCCCTGCAATAAATTACAGATATGAGATCCTGATCCGGTATCAAGTACCCAGGAGGTAGGGCTGACCGTAAAACAGTTCTCAATTACAAGAACACCTGAAGTAGATGCAAAACCATGCTTCTTCTTCAACTGGGTATCCTGGGAATCCATACAATCCCCTTTCCCCTGTTCATACTCATAACTGTTGCCACAAGTTAGAGCTGAACCAACGTTCCCCAGCCCCGAATAAGAATTTGGATCGGTCAAGCGATACATTTTATTATCTTGATTAGGGCGTGAAATGGTTGCTACCTGGAGAGAGAGAAAAGAAACACTTAGCGTGCGCTCTTGCAAGTTTAGATTGGTTTTTAATTTATCTAAACAGGATGGCTCCCACTGTCTCTCGAATCCCTCCTCAAACCATAAAGGAAGAATTAGTCGGGATCAATCTCACCGTACGATACTTGCTTAACCGTTCAGCCAGGCCAGTGTCGGTACTTCGAGGGAGGTTTTCCAACGCTTTCGCGAAGTTCCTTAATTAAGTAACCTCTTTTCCCTGTGGGCGTAGCCCCGCTAACACCTTTCTAGACACCTACTTGGTTTATAGCATTGATCGTTAAGCGAGAAAGTTCCCGAGGAGTAGCATATACTCACAGTAGGATCGGGATCCAAATATCGTCGCGTGACAAAACTGAAGGAATCCTACCAGAATCATCACACTCCAAATGGTATGCAACACTAGCAAGTTTCAGTACTTTTGAAACTCCCGGTGTGGTTTTTGCCCCTAGGACCCAAGTGACCTTGACGGAGTCAACAAATCAAAGAGTCCTAGTCAAGTTCAACCCGTCATTATCTGGATTGCATCAAACCCACCCGCATAACCCTTGACGGAGTCAACAAGGTTATACGACTGTCCTAACCAATCCCATATACCGATACAAACAAGCAGCACTCAGCTACCGTACACTACGCCTTGACGGAGTCAACAAACGCAGCACGCATACTAAGTGTTACTTGTAAGAAATGACGGAGGGCTACGGCTGGGTTTTTGGCTATAAACCCGTTAACGTAATGAACTTGATATCGTTGAAGGAACCTGGAAATCTTTTGAAAAAATATAGTGGCGAAAACTTTTGCTAAAGAGGTCACTCCCTGTGAAGAGATCTCGGCTCTTTCCTCGTCGAATGAGGTGCAGGATATTCCAAACTGAATACCTCGATGCAAAGCAAGAATAATCGACTGTAGTGAAGTTATTACCCTGACGCAAACTTTTGTCCAAGGGGTCACTCCCGATGAAGGGATCTCGGCCCTTGCCTCGTCGACTGAGGTTGTCACGTCCCGCTTCCCAAAATACGGAATACGAGGGGTAGACAAGGCCAGCCATGCTCCTACGGTCGAGGAAAAGTCCTGCCGTAGTCATACTTCGGCTTCTAGTTTCTCATGGTAAACAGTAAATGGTGCGCAGGTAATGAGAAATGCAGTAACTGAAAGAAACAATGTAAAGACTGACCTGAAGTGGAACAAATGAATGTAACTCGGGAAGGCAAGTCAAGAAGTCTGTGATGCACTGGTCCAGGCTAAATCTTCTCCTCACACTGAGCATGCATACTCAGGTCGTCAGAGCGACACAATAGCAATATAATGCATATAATCAAGTAACAGTTCTAACAGTGGTGAAGGATATGAATAACAGTAAATCAATAACAGCATGAATATAAATGAGCAGAGATAAATGCAGCGGAGCAGTAAAGCAGAATAACGATATGTCATGTATGTCAACACAGTATAAGGAATGTAAACAACAGTAACCCTATCAGTCTCTAAGTCTCACTGCACAGGTCAATAAGCCTATCGTCAGTCCAAGTGTGAGAGTCAACCACTCGCGAGTGTCCTCCACCCAAGGGTAGAACCCAAGGGCAAGGGACCACGGGCCCAACATGTAACGAATGTATCACGGTGATATAGCACATACCCTGTAAATCTCCATATAACTCCCTAAATATATAAGCCGGCATGGGACTCCCGAGATTCTGTTGAATTCACACTTGAACTACCCCACACCCCGTGGTCTACATCCAACGCTAACCATAACCCTAAATACTAATCGATCCGTGACAAGTCTGCGCGAGAACTGGAGGCAGGACCTCCATCAAGCACGTCCCGACTAATACCTAAGATAAATGGCAGTGTCGGATGCCTTATCTGTGACATCCGTGCAAGCGCTTCCATAAGTGTCCCATACCACTTATAGTCACACGTACACGCATCCCACAGACGTCGACAATGCAATAGAATAAAAGGGACACTGATTGTGCACAAGTACGTATCACTTTCACTTAATCACGATTGCACGAACACTGACGTACTTGCCACAATCATCACTAAGATCTAACACTGGGTAAATGCACGATATCACTAGATTATCACTACAATGATATGTGTATGATGTGATGCGTGAACAAGTATATAAACATGATGAGGATGTTATGAAACAGCATTCTTTCATTTGCACGATTTATCATGAAACGTACGTATATAATTTGGCGAAATGATAAACAGGTAGTAATTAGTATGTCCAGTTGTCCATCCATAGCATTTAGTTTCAAGACAATCGGGTTCCAGGATCAAAAGTTATAACCTTTTCATTTTAAGCGCTCGCGGCTGGAAATCCAATTTCAGAATCAGAAGCCCGTTTCGCAACGCATTTTAATCCCAGTTGGGATCAGATTTTAGCGACGCTACAGTTGGATGAATTCTAGGGTTTTCAGTAAGGTTTTCAACGCAACAAAAGGATCTTCAATCGCATCTGTACGTTAGGAGTTATAATCTGTTTAATATCAACACGTCAATTCTGATTCTACTGGGACTGTTGTGTGTCCCGATCTTCTAAATTACAGATTAAATAGTAAATGGTAACGAAACAGTGTGAAATCAATTATGTTGTCTAGCTAACGGGTTTATCTACAATAAACAGCGGAGTTCCGCAACCTAAGAGTTAAGCAAATCTTGTGGTACCCATTACGGAACAGCAACCAATAACGGGAGTCGCTCTGGACTGCAGTCCGGAGTCGCACTCCGATCTGATTTCCATCACGGTTGAAGTACAGGAATGTCTGGAAATTAGTACAGGGTTAAAGTTCATCGAGTCGTCTTCGATTTGAGCCCTCGAGCACATCAATCTAGCATGTATATAATTTATGGTAATTTTTTTGGTTTTCAGGTACAGAAAATATCCAGTTTTACAGGCAAACTTGGGGGTAGTCGTTTTGGTCATAAACAATGAAATTATCCAACGAAACTTGCACACGTTGTTCATCCCTACAAGGGCCAAAGTAATTTATCCAATTCCGCCTAACTTGATAAGGATTTCCTATGTGAACAAGCATCGAACAGTTGTGCCGAATAATATAACGGAAGGTAAAGTATGATTTATACACGATGTTGGTTTGTAACAACGATAAAATAGCATGTAAGCAAGTAAAGAACTTGCCTGGAGGTGTCTAGGCGATGCACGGCAGTGGTAAAGTCACGAACGCGCGACGGGCAAGCACCACGACGGCTACGGCTCCGAGTGACAAAAGCCTCGATCCTGGCTCGAGCCTGGGTTTGATGTGATGCGAATGCACAATGAGGCTCGTGGGTGCGGCTGGCCGTTGTCGAAAGAGAAGTGACGACGGCAAGGGAAATAACAATGGTGTTGAAGTGAGACGTAGGAAAGAGGAGAGAGAGAGAGGTTTTAGAGAGAGGGGGAGAGAGTGAGAGAGAGAGATAGCAGGAGAGAGAAAGAGAGTGTAGAGTAAAGGTGAGAGAGGGACAGGATTGAGAGAGAGAAAGAGTTCAGTGAGAAGAGAGAGAGAGAGTGAGTTCAGGTGGTCGATGATGCACGGAGGAGCTGAAGGTCTCCGGTGCAGCTCAGGCGGTGGCACGTCGGGGTTCCGGTGGTTGGAGCTAGGTGAAGGTATTCGGCAGAGGTTGTCGAATGGGTCTCGGGTTGATGGAGTCCTCGCCGTTGATGGTGTCACGGGGAAGAAGACGATGAGTGTCGCGCAGGGGCCTGGCCACGACGGAGGCACTGGTGAGTGGCTTGCAGGGGTGTGCTCGGGTCGGCAGTGAGCGGGTGCGCAGTGCTCGAGCTTGGTGGTGCTGGTACTCGTGACGAAGGTTGTGGACGAGTGATCAAGTGGGGGAGAGGGATGGTTGCGACGGTGATGAGGATGATGATGGTGGTGGTTGTCGTCGTCGGGGCGACGAACAGAGTTGGGGGGAAAACAATGGCGCTCGTGAGTTTGGGTGAGTGGAGAGGAGTGGGGAAGATTTTGCAAACGGTTGAGACGAGGGAGGTGAGGATGTGAGGAAGAGAACGAGGGTTGACGTCGTGGGCGTAACGTCGCAAAACGGGCGTGGGCGTAGGCTGCGGCGGAGGAGACGTTCGCGAGCGGGAAAGGGGGAGAGCCGTTGGAGGAAGGAAGTGAATAGGGAAGCGGGTCGGGTCGGTTGAGAAGCGGGTCACGGGTGCGGGGAGTGGGCCGAGCGAGCTGGGCCAGAGAAAAATAAAGAATTGTGAAGGAGAGGGAAGGAGGGCCAGGCCGAGAGAGAAAAAGGGAAGCGGGCTGGAGTGTTTGGGCTGCGCAATTTATAGAGAATAAAGAAAAATGGGGCTGGGCCGAGCCGGGACTGAAGGAATTATTGAGAAGAGAATTAGAGAAAGGGAACGGGCCAGGATTGTTGGTTTAATGGGGTTTAAAGGGAAATTTAAATGGAAAATAAAAGGGAGTGGGCTGGCCTGAGGGCTGAGGGTGTGAGGAAAAATTAAAGGTATTAATTAATTGGGCTGTGGGAATAAATAAGGTTAGGGCTTGATACTAGAAAATAAAGAAATGGCCCATGAAATTTGAATGAATTAATTAGATAAATAGGTGGGCTTAGGGTAAAGAAAATATAGAGTATAAAATAATATGGTTTGAGTTCATCACAAGAAAGGATTATGAATATTGGAAGGGGCCGGCTGCTAGGCTCGCAAAAGAATTTCCATGTCTAAAAGATTTGGGCTCGGCCAGAATTAAGATTTTAATATGAAACATGGATAGGCTGGGAAATTAAAATAGGGGGGGTGGAGAACTAAAATAGATTGAAAAATTCAGAACAATGAATAGTTATAAATAAAATTTTATAGGTGAAAAAGAAAATACGGGTATAAACGTACAAAAAGAACTGGGTATTACATCATACCACCCTTACAAAAAATTTCGTCCTCGAAATTTAAAATGATAATAAGTTATAGAGCGTAAGCGAAAGCCATCATAGTTGCAAACTAATATATAAGGAGTTACTCAAAATCCGCGGACGAAGAAACTTGAAAAATATAGATATAAATAAGAACAACATACGGAAGGGTATATCTAATAGATATATGGCAGGAACAACTATAAGGGTAAATACATGTATATGAGAATTTAGGTAATAATAGCGAATAATAATACTCAAGGCTTGTTCGATAGAATCGAACCCAAATATGTGTACATATAAGCATATCAAAAGTAGCAAGGTAGAAATAATAAGTATAAGACACAATCATTTATAATAGTAAACATAGGCACAACACCCGGAGATATAGTAACGACAAAAAGGTAGTGAAAGCTTAGCCGGTAGGTTAAAATATTTTAAGGTAATTTATCGATCGAATAGGTTTAAATCAGCTTAGAAAACTCACATAACGAAAACGTGGAACATAGAACAATATATGCGCAGTGTTGGTTTGCGCTACCGAAAACGAGATTAATAATAGCGTACTTAAAATATATGAAATAGAGTAATCAATAACACACTCTCTTTGATAAATTCAAAGTACTGAAAACTGAATTTTTGTATAATAGTGTCCCTAAATATCATTAGGGTAATAGGGAGAACACAGATAGGTATAGGGCTAGATAGGAAATGATTATAAAGAAGTGTGGCTCAATTAGAAGGTCGGAGTGTGGCGGCTTTAGGCTGAAAGTTAAAGAGATTAGGATAGGGTCAGCACAGGATGTAAGGATGAGCAACAAAAGAATACAAAAGGTAAAGTGTGGGGGTAACAACAGTTGGTACAGCGCACGAATCAAAATTTGAAGAGCTAAAGAATTCGGAAGTTTCACAAGAATTGCCCTCCTCCCAGAAGGGTCTCAAACGGGACACAGACGAGGGGTGAAGGGTGCGGTATTTTCTAATCGAACGGGGTGAAAACTACATAATGAGTAGGGGTGGACAGTCAGGGAACTCGGCCGGAAATAAATGGATAAGGGCAATAAACAAGTATCAATCGAATCAATAATCAAAAGGTTTACAAACTCAGAAGATTCATTTCATTCAAGAAGATTTGAAACAAGATATCCCCAAAGGCGAAAAGTGGCCTTAAACTATACACAGTTTATTTGGCCAGAAAGATAACATCCCAACGAAAGTCCGTCAGTCGCGGTTGTGGAGATTCAGCAGGTTGCGGTAGGCTCGCGCACTCAGGTAGGGGCGTCCATTTCCATATCGCCTCGCAGGTAACGCTATTGGAAGTTCGTCCACAGCAAGGTCCTGATCCTCTAGTCCTTCTTCCTCAGATGGAACTTCTTCATCGAGGTCCGATCCCATGTGGTTTTCTTCTTCTGCATTCTCTTCCATGGGATTTTCCTCCACTGGGTTTTCTTCCATCGGTTCTTCCTCGGGGTCTTCATCGGGATCTTCCTCTATAGGGTTCTCTTCGGGATTTCCTTCTTCCTCGTCGGAATCAGCTAACACGTTAAACTCTGGGGCAGCTGCTTCTTCGTCCTCTGAATCATTGTTTTCGAAGTTGACCTGGTGACCAATGACCTCATCATCGGAACTCGTCAGTGTATAATCTAAGGAAACGCATGACTGTGCATCCTCGTCTAGATGCGGCACTGCTCCAGGGTGGGCCATGGCCTGAAAAGGGAAGTCATGATTAGACAGTGGAATACATCAAGGAAAACTCAGGGTACAAAATATAGGAAAAATGTGCGGTTGCAGGAACTGGATGATCAGAATGAAAATACTGTGATAATGATTAGAATTTGACATAGAGAAAGCAAGAGGATGATACATACATTATGATTCAAATTTTTATTGCATTCAACTAAAAGTTCAACGGATACAAGATCGCAACTGGAAGAAATATTCATAAAAGATAACAACATTATTATTGAAATGGGAAAAATCACAAAATTCTTCTTCGATTGCCAGAACGCTGCATCATCGTTACGCTAGTTGAATTCTGAGGTAGATCCGCCCTATGGTCGAAGTTCAAACTACGCGGTGATCCTCACTTGGTAGAAGTGGGGAGTGTGGACGGGTTTCCTCCTTGTAGTTCTTTCCTTTCTGGGCAGCCGTTGATGAGATGTTTGTCGGAACCGCATATCAGACATTTCCTTTGGGCACGGCGACAATCCTTCTGAATATGTCCTGGCCTCTTACAATATCCACAGCAAGGGTTCTTCTGATGCTTCTGTTGGCGCTTCATCTTCTTCTCCTTCCCTCGTCCAATAGAGATCCCTTTATGATAGGAGACTCCCGCTGGTGCCTGATTCGTCTGTCTTCTCAGTCCTTCAGCTAATAAGTCGTTTGTTCGCTCCTGGGCTTCCTTTAAACCTTGTAGTACACTAAGGATCTCAACAGTCTGATTCTGGGGAGCGGACAAAGATGAAGAGTCGTTGGAAGACATGATCCTGAAACAACAATTTGAGGATGATATAAGTCACAAGCTAAATGAATCAAAATATAATATGGATAGAACAAGGATTCAAGAATATCAGAGATGATGAATATCATTACGAGTGGGGAATCAACTGTATCACTTTAAGTCGCTTGAATAGAGTACGGTAGTGCAATTGCCACCACGTACCCTTGTCAAGTCACCCGAAACCATAGTGAATAGATAGCTGAACACACGATGTGAATATGAATCAAGAATGACGGTTTACAACCTAAACCGAAGGATGTCTTAGATTGCTAAACTGTACACGGAAAACTGCAATCCCAACGATGCAAAACCTGGGCTCTGATACCAACTAAACCATGTCACGCCCCGCTTCCCAAAATACGGAATACGAGGGGTAGACAAGGCCAGCCATGCTCCTACGGTCGAGGAAAAGTCCTGCCGTAGTCACACTTCGGCTTCTAGTTTCTCATGGTAAACAGTAAATGGTGCGCAGGTAATGAGAAATGCAGTAACTGAAAGAAACAATGTAAAGACTGACCTGAAGTGGAACAAATGAATGTAACTCGGGAAGGCAAGTCAAGAAGTCTGTGATGCACTGGTCCAGGCTAAATCTTCTCCTCACACTGAGCATGCATACTCAGGTCGTCAGAGCGACACAATAGCAATATAATGCATATAATCAAGTAACAGTTCTAACAGTGGTGAAGGATATGAATAACAGTAAATCAATAACAGCATGAATATAAATGAGCAGAGATAAATGCAGCGGAGCAGTAAAGCAGAATAACGATATGTCATGTATGTCAACACAGTATAAGGAATGTAAACAACAGTAACCCTATCAGTCTCTAAGTCTCACTGCACAGGTCAATAAGCCTATCGTCAGTCCAAGTGTGAGAGTCAACCACTCGCGAGTGTCCTCCACCCAAGGGTAGAACCCAAGGGCAAGGGACCACGGGCCCAACATGTAACGAATGTATCACGGTGATATAGCACATACCCTGTAAATCTCCATATAACTCCCTAAATATATAAGCCGGCATGGGACTCCCGAGATTCTGTTGAATTCACACTTGAACTACCCCACACCCCGTGGTCTACATCCAACGCTAACCATAACCCTAAATACTAATCGATCCGTGACAAGTCTGCGCGAGAACTGGAGGCAGGACCTCCATCAAGCACGTCCCGACTAATACCTAAGATAAATGGCAGTGTCGGATGCCTTATCTGTGACATCCGTGCAAGCGCTTCCATAAGTGTCCCATACCACTTATAGTCACACGTACACGCATCCCACAGACGTCGACAATGCAATAGAATAAAAGGGACACTGATTGTGCACAAGTACGTATCACTTTCACTTAATCACGATTGCACGAACACTGACGTACTTGCCACAATCATCACTAAGATCTAACACTGGGTAAATGCACGATATCACTAGGTTATCACTACAATGATATGGGTATGATGTGATGCGTGAACAAGTATATAAACATGATGAGGATGTTATGAAACAGCATTCTTTCATTTGCACGATTTATCATGAAACGTACGTATATAATTTGGCGAAATGATAAACAGGTAGTAATTAGTATGTCCAGTTGTCCATCCATAGCATTTAGTTTCAAGACAATCGGGTTCCAGGATCAAAAGTTATAACCTTTTCATTTTAAGCGCTCGCGGCTGGAAATCCAATTTCAGAATCAGAAGCCCGTTTCGCAACGCATTTTAATCCCAGTTGGGATCAGATTTTAGCGACGCTACAGTTGGATGAATTCTAGGGTTTTCAGTAAGGTTTTCAACGCAATAAAAGGATCTTCAATCGCATCTGTACGTTAGGAGTTATAATCTGTTTAATATCAACACGTCAATTCTGATTCTACTGGGACTGTTGTGTGTCCCGATCTTCTAAATTACAGATTAAATAGTAAATGGTAACGAAACAGTGTGAAATCAATTATGTTGTCTAGCTAACGGGTTTATCTACAATAAACAGCGGAGTTCCGCAACCTAAGAGTTAAGCAAATCTTGTGGTACCCATTACGGAACAGCAACCAATAACGGGAGTCGCTCTGGACTGCAGTCCGGAGTCGCACTCCGATCTGATTTCCATCACGGTTGAAGTACAGGAATGTCTGGAAATTAGTACAGGGTTAAAGTTCATCGAGTCGGCTTCGATTTGAGCCCTCGAGCACATCAATCTAGCATGTATATAATTTATGGTAATTTTTTTGGTTTTCAGGTACAGAAAATATCCAGTTTTACAGGCAAACTTGGGGGTAGTCGTTTTGGTCATAAACAATGAAATTATCCAATGAAACTTGCACACGTTGTTCATCCCTACAAGGGCCAAAGTAATTTATCCAATTCCGCCTAACTTGATAAGGATTTCCTATGTGAACAAGCATCGAACAGTTGTGCCGAATAATATAACGGAAGGTAAAGTATGATTTATACACGATGTTGGTTTGTAACAACGATAAAATAGCATGTAAGCAAGTAAAGAACTTGCCTGGAGGTGTCTAGGCGATGCACGGCAGTGGTAAAGTCACGAACGCGCGACGGGCAAGCACCACGACGGCTACGGCTCCGAGTGACAAAAGCCTCGATCCTGGCTCGAGCCTGGGTTTGATGTGATGCGAATGCACAATGAGGCTCGTGGGTGCGGCTGGCCGTTGTCGAAAGAGAAGTGACGACGGCAAGGGAAATAACAATGGTGTTGAAGTGAGACGTAGGAAAGAGGAGAGAGAGAGAGGTTTTAGAGAGAGGGGGAGAGAGTGAGAGAGAGAGATAGCAGGAGAGAGAAAGAGAGTGTAGAGTAAAGGTGAGAGAGGGACAGGATTGAGAGAGAGAAGGAGTTCAGTGAGAAGAGAGAGAGAGAGTGAGTTCAGGTGGTCAATGATGCACGGAGGAGCTGAAGGTCGCCGGTGCAGCTCAGGCGGT
Organism: Agapanthus africanus; assembly: GCA_030015575.1. NCBI lineage: Eukaryota > Viridiplantae > Streptophyta > Magnoliopsida > Asparagales > Amaryllidaceae > Agapanthus > Agapanthus africanus. Next base: position 129,917,795 of record JASDDO010000028.1, read on the forward strand.
GGCACGTCGGGGTTCCGGTGGTTGGAGCTAGGTGAAGGTATTCGGCAGAGGTTGTCGAATGGGTCTCGGGTTGATGGAGTCCTCGCCGTTGATGGTGTCACGGGGAAGAAGACGATGAGTGTCGCGCAGGGGCCTGGCCACGACGGAGGCACTGGTGAGTGGCTTGCAGGGGTGTGCTCGGGTCGGCAGTGAGCGGGTGCGCAGTGCTCGAGCTTGGTGGTGCTGGTACTCGTGACGAAGGTTGTGGACGAGTGATCAAGTGGGGGAGAGGGATGGTTGCGACGGTGATGAGGATGATGATGGTGGTGGTTGTCGTCGTCGGGGCGACGAACAGAGTTGGGGGGAAAACAATGGCGCTCGTGAGTTTGGGTGAGTGGAGAGGAGTGGGGAAGATTTTGCAAACGGTTGAGACGACGGAGGTGAGGATGTGAGGAAGAGAACGAGGGTTGACGTCGTGGGCGTAACGTCGCAAAACGGGCGTGGGCGTAGGCTGCGGCGGAGGAGACGTTCGCGAGCGGGAAAGGGGGAGAGCCGTTGGAGGAAGGAAGTGAATAGGGAAGCGGGTCGGGTCGGTTGAGAAGCGGGTCACGGGTGCGGGGAGTGGGCCGAGCGAGCTGGGCCAGAGAAAAATAAAGAATTGTGAAGGAGAGGGAAGGAGGGCCAGGCCGAGAGAGAAAAAGGGAAGCGGGCTGGAGTGTTTGGGCTGCGCAATTTATAGAGAATAAAGAAAAATGGGGCTGGGCCGAGCCGGGACTGAAGGAATTATTGAGAAGAGAATTAGAGAAAGGGAACGGGCCAGGATTGTTGGTTTAATGGGGTTTAAAGGGAAATTTAAATGGAAAATAAAAGGGAGTGGGCTGGCCTGAGGGCTGAGGGTGTGAGGAAAAATTAAAGGTATTAATTAATTGGGCTGTGGGAATAAATAAGGTTAGGGCTTGATACTAGAAAATAAAGAAATGGCCCATGAAATTTGAATGAATTAATTAGATAAATAGGTGGGCTTAGGGTAAAGAAAATATAGAGTATAAAATAATATGGTTTGAGTTCATCACAAGAAAGGATTATGAATATTGGAAGGGGCCGGCTGCTAGGCTCGCAAAAGAATTTCCATGTCTAAAAGATTTGGGCTCGGCCAGAATTAAGATTTTAATATGAAACATGGATAGGCTGGGAAATTAAAATAGGGGGGGTGGAGAACTAAAATAGATTGAAAAATTCAGAACAATGAATAGTTATAAATAAAATTTTATAGGTGAAAAAGAAAATACGGGTATAAACGTACAAAAAGAACTGGGTATTACAGAGGTGCTGAGCATTCATAACCGAATACCTCGATGCAAAACAAAAATGAACGTCCTTGCAATAACAGCTTTTTGAAAAAATTGTTCCAACATCGTCTTTTAGGTTTATTTTCTTGCATTAGTTCTTTTAATGCGTCCCATCATTTAAATCCTACCATTGCAGAAAACAACCAAAATATGACGTACGCTTATGCCATTCGCATTCGCCACGGGGCCCCGTCATCACCCGTTAGGTTACTTAACTAACGACAGAGCGGGGGCTGGGCTAGCGCGGCTGAAAAACATAAGCAACGCCTAAATAGTTATTATATATAGATATATAGCAATGATAGCCAATCCAGATCACAGATAAACACTTTGGATATACTAGGAACCCGCGATTCGTTCGAGCCTGCAACGAAAAGCGGATTACACGGTCGCGATGAATAGCCAATACCCCACCCAAGACCCCTACGGGTGCGGCAAACTACCCGCCAAGTACCTGAAACGAAGCAACCTCCCTCAACGCCGTTGTAGGGTGTTTTTCGTCACCCCATTGAGATGGGAATACGCGCGCGCTTGTCAGGCGTACTACAGATTCCCCCTGCCTAGGGTAAGCCGGGGTTTATTGATTGTGGGATCCGAATCTCCGACAGCCGCGGACTAAGCTGCCGTTAATTACCCCCCGCCTTTGGGGCGAGAGAACCTCCGATTAACGGGTTAAACTGGTCATGCGAACTCAATGTGCAGTGTACGTGTGTTTTGTTTTGGAGGGGGGGTTTGGATATATCGGGAGCCACGCAGAGTTTTTACGGGGGTCCCGCTACCCGGATAGCGGGCTGGGGGTCAAGGGGGCTAGCAGCCCCCTTGCGGGGTGCGGGGCAGCGCCCCGTTAGAAATTTTTTCTAACAGGGACAGTGTCGTGGAGTATGTGTGTATGTAAATATGTATACATATGTACAGATATACATGTATATATATAAAAAGGGGAAAAGATATCCAAAGGATGCGTGGGGACAGCACCTTGGGCGCTGTGCGCCTAGGTGCTGTGCGCTCAGGCGCTAGAGTGCCACGTGTCAGTACGTGGACGACTTGCGCTCGAGCGCTGGGCGTTGGGCGCAAGCACGCCACGTGTCGGCACGCGGGCGCTCTGCGCTTGAGCGCCGACGAGAAAAAGAGGCTTTTAGCCTAAAAAATTTCTCAGAAGAGAAATCAGAGAGGAGTTGGACTCCTGAGTGTGTGTTTTTTTTTTGGTTTAGTGAACGATGTTCTTCTTCCTCCTCCTCTGTTAGCTGGATCTTGAAGATCAAGAGATATGGGATTTCTAAAAATCTCTTCTTTTTGAGATCTAATGGCAGATCTGAGTTCCCCTTAATGGGTTTTGTGGTGGAAAACTATTTAGTTTTTGAAAAAGGAAGAGTAAAACTCTTGATTCAAAAAAAAGAAGAAGATTTTGGAACCTTGAAGAAGGAAGAAAGATCTCAGATCTGAAACTTTTTTGAGAGAGAGAAAAAGTTTAGATATTTCATTATCTTTGCCTTTATAGGCCATACACTTTACACATAGCCCCTTGGGCTTCACAAAATGGCATTTTGCCTATCCCATGGCTCTTGTGCCATTTCTTTTTGCACATAAGCCATGGGCTTTACAAAAATTTGGTTTTATGCCTATTTTTCTTACATTCGTCCATAGAATAAAATAAAAGAAATACAACAAAATTATTTATTACAAAATTTTTATCTTGGCATGGGGGGAGGCCGGCCGTTTCATGTTCGGGCTCGACCCGGGCATGGGCCCACTGGATCTGGGCTTGGGCCCACTTGGCTTGGGGTTAACTTTGATTTTGACTTGGTCAACCGGGGTGTAAATTTTTACCCCAACAAATTGCCCCCCATCAATAAATGCACACCACATATATGGGTCGTGTGCATGAAATTGATGGATCTTCTTTCACGTGGAGGCGACTTGATTCGGTTCCCACCTTTTGGGAAGCTGGCACTGCCCTTTTTACGACATGGACGGTCGATGCGGCCCTTTTTACGACTTGGACGGTCGGTTCTGCCCTTTTAGTGACTTGGACGGTCGGTGCTGCCCTTTTAGGGACTTGGACGGTCGGTGCTGCCCTTTTAGCGACTTGGACGGTCGGTGCTGCCCTTTTAGCGACATGGACGGTCGGTTCTGCCCTTTTTGCGACTTGGACGGTCGATGCTGCCCTTTTAGCGACGTGGACGGTCGATACTGCCCTTTTTGCGACTTGGACGGTCGATACTGCCCTTTTTGCGACTTGGACGGTCGGTGCTGCCCTTTTTGCGACTTGGACGGTCGTTGCTGCCCTTTTTGCGACTTGGACGGTCGATGCTGCCCTTTTAGCGACATGGACGGTCGGTTCTGCCCTTTTTGCGACTTGGACGGTCGATGCTGCCCTTTTAGCGACGTGGACGGTCGATACTGCCCTTTTTGCGACTTGGACGGTCGGTGCTGCCCTTTTAGCGACTTGGACGGTCGGTACTGCCCTTTTAGCGACATGGACGGTCGGTGCTTGATTTGACTTGCTCTGCTTCTTGCAGTGTCAGGGGTAGACTTGACTTGCTCCGCTTCTTGCGGTGTCGAGATTGGATTCTGACTTGCTCCGCTTTCTGCGGTGTCGGAGTGGAAGTTGACTTGTTGATTTTGATTTGGGTTGACATCAGTATCGCTATGCTGGAATATGGTACCAGGAGCAAATCATCATTTGTCAATGAGAGGATTTTGGGATTGTTTTACGCCCGTGGATTGTATACGGTTTTGTAGGATGTATGATCCAGACCGTAGGGCCATAAAAAATTTTGGGATTTTGTCGGCGTCTGCATCGCTGCACTGGAATATGGTACCAGGAGCGACTCATCATTCACCGTTGGGGTATGGGATTTGGAATTTGGTTGGCGTCTGCATCGCTGCACTGGAATATAGTACCAGGAGCGACTCATCATTCGCCATTTGGGGATTGGGGAGCGATGGCTTAGGAGACAGGTTTAGATCTCTATCGCCTAAGACTTTTCAATTTTATGGGCCGTGAGGGTCCCATAAAAGCATTTTCTCCCTACGAGTCGTAAGGATCCCGCAGGTGTATTTTCTCCTTAGAAGTCGTGAGGACTCCTAAGTGTGTTTTTCCTTTATGAGTCGTAAGTATCCCACAAAGGTATGTTCTCCTCATATACCGTGAGGACACATGAGTGGGTCTTATCAATGGAGCATCATTCCCAAAGCGGAGACCGGCCGCGTAACTGGTGATTACGGTGGGGCATGGGTATGATGAGAATTATTTGAGCCCGTGGATTATATACGATGGTCAATTTGGGGACCCACCGTTGGGCCAGAAGAATTTTGAGAAATCGGATTTTGGTTGGCGTCTGTATCGCTGCACTGGAATGTGGTACCAGGAGCGACTCATCATTCGCCGTTTGGGGACTTGGAATTTGGATCTTGTTTGGCATCAGCATTGCTGCACTGGAATAATGCCAGGAGCAACTCATCATTTGCCTTGGGAGGACTTGGGATTTGGGTTTTTGGTCGGCATCAGCACCACTAACACTGAAGCGAAATGCCAAGAGCGACTCATCATTTGCCGTTGCCCGTTAGGGGACGATGGCTTAGGAGACAGGTTTGGGTCCCTATCACCTAAGGCTTTTCAATTTTATGGGCCGTGAGGGTCCCATAAAAGCATTTTCTCCCTACGAGTCATAAGGATCCCGCAGGTGTATTTTCTCCTTAGGAATCGTGAGAATTCCTAAGTGTGTTGCTCCTTTGTGAGTCGTAAGGATCTCACGCAGGGGTTTTCTCCTCAGAAGGTCGAGAGGACTTTGCGAGTTTATTTCATCTCTTTTCACGAGTTTGCACCCTTTCGGGTTTTCACAGACTCGCCGGTAGTCCTGCTGTTTTTACTCACGGAGCCCTTTCGGATTTTCATCCGTGCCCGTTTTGCTTGTGGACATACCGTTTATTTTTTATTTCTTTCCCTTTTTTTTCTTTTCTTCTTTTTTTTTCTTCTTTTTTTTTTTTGCCGCTGGTGGGACTTTAAAAGTAGTCTCACCGGCAGGATTTGGGAGAGATAGGGGTGATTTACGCCCGTGGATTGTATACGGTTTTGCAGGATGTATGATCCAGACCGTAGGGCTGATGTGCTCAATTCGCCTACGACTTGGAGCATTCACGTGTAGTATTTCTTGAGATATCGGCCATTGATGGGTGGCATGGGCCTTTCTCCCTCGGCACTTATTAGTTGGTAGGATCCTCCGTCGAACACTTTCTTGATGACGTATGGTCCTTCCCAGTTTGGCTCGAATTTTCCCTTGGCATGTCGATTGGGGATGATCGGTCTTTTGAGGACCAACACCAATTCACCTTTCTTGAAAGCACGGAGACGGGTTATCTTGTCATAGGCCCGTGACATTTGGGCTCGGTATAGCTCCAGATTTTGCTGCACCGCGAGCCTCTTTTCTTCGAGGGCATCGAGCTCTTCAAGTCGAAGGAGCACGTTTTCCTCCTCCGTCAACTCGTGCTGAACGGCCATTCTTAAGCTTGGAACTTCGACTTCGAGGGGGAGGACCGCCTCCACTCCGAAGAGCAATGAGTATGGAGTGGACTGTGTTGGAGTACGGTGCGTGGTACGATATGCCCACAACGCCTCGTGAAGTTTGAGATCCCAGTCTCTCTTGTTGGCTGAAGCATTTTTCCTCCGGAGCTTGCATAGAGTCTTATTGAAGGCTTCGGCTAGCCCGTTGGCTCTTGGATTATAGATGGAGGAATATCTCCAGTCTATCTTGTGCTGAGCAGCGAACCTTGAGACATTGAAGCTCTTGAAAGAAGGCCCGTTGTCAGAAATGATTCTTCTTGGTGTACCGAAGCGGTATAGAATATTATGCTGGAAGAATGTCAGAATATCTTTTGTCTTGACTTCTTTTAGCGGGACAGCTTCAGCCCATCTGGAGAAGTAGTCTGTCGCGGCCAGTATGAACCGATGTCCTTTGGATGACGGAGGATCAATTGGGCCAACAATGTCGGTGCCCCAGACTTCGAAGGGCCACGACGCCACCGTAGGATGCAATGGATTGGGATGCTTGTGAATAAAATCACCGTGAATTTGGCAGATATAACATTTCTTTGCATGCTCTCCGCAATCCCGTATCATGGTGGGCCAGTAATACCCAAGCCGTTTAATCTGCAGTCACATCTTGGGGCCAGATTGGTGAGCACCGCAAATGCCTGAGTGAACTTCTTTCATGACTTTTTGGGCTTCGGCCGATGACAGGCACCTGAGCCAAAGTTGGTCATATGACCTGCGGTATAACGTATCATTTACAAACACGTATCGGAGAGCTCTTTTCTTCAGCTGAATCCTCGCAGATTTTTCTTCGGGCAGCTTGTCGTATCGGAGGTACTCTATGAAGGGTTCTCTCCAATCGGGCTCGTCTTGGATGATCGAAGCTTCTTCGGCAGGACTGCTCTTCTGTTCCGCGCTTTCCTCTTCTCGTAGAGAGACTGGGGGTAAAATTTGTCGGCTCCTGACTGTGATCAGAATTTCGTCCATGTCAGGATCGGCCAGCTCCTTGGCTAAGCGAGCGAGTACGTCAGCCTTTCCATTCAACGCTCTAGGGACTCTCATTAGTTCAATGTGAGTGAACCGTTTCATGAGTTCCACTACTCGGTCTCTGTACCGAGCTAACTCGGGTTTGTATATTTTATAATCACCGCTTACTTGGTTGACGACGAGCTGGGAGTCACCGTAAACTCGTAGCCGACGGATTTCCATTTCTATGGCGAGCTCCAAACCAGCTATCAGAGCCTCATACTCGGCCTCATTGTTTGTGCGAGGCTCGGTGAGAGCGAAAGAACGCCGTAGGGTTCCATTGATGGTGTGATGAACACCAATCCTATCCCTACTTTTATCTCCGGGACGCTTGATTTACTGGAGGTCCTTATCGATGAGGCCCCATCGAAGTAGAGCTCCCAACATGGCTCATCTCCCTCGAGGTGCAGCATTTGTTCGTCGGGTAACTCACAATTTAGCGGCGACCCTTCTGGTATAGGATGAGCGGCGAGGAAGTCTGCAAGGGCTTGCCCTTTCACTGCTTTCTGAGGAGTATAAACTATGTCAAACTCAAGTAACATGACAGCCCATCTCGCCATTCTGCCGGCTAGGCTCGCTCTGGTCATCAAGTGTTTGAGCGGGTCGACCTTGGAGATCAGCATAACCCAATGAGTAAGCAGATAGTGCCTCAGCTTCTTCACAGCAAATATCAGAGCCAGGCATTGCTTTTCGATTGGGGAGTAGTTGTGTTCCGCCCCGACTAGAGTTCGACTGAGGTAGTAGAGGGCATTTTCTTTTCCCTCCTCGTTATTCTGGGCAAGGAGCGCACCGAGTGACTCGTCCAGCACGGCAGTATAGAGAATCAGCGGTTTATTTGGAATGGGAGCGGCCAGCACTGGAGGGTGTAACAAGTACTGTTTGATGCTTTCGAACGCTGCTTGACATTCGGCATCCCAGATAAAAGGAGCTCCTTTCTTCATGAGCTTTGAGAAGGGCCTACATCTCCCCGATAAATTTGAGATAAACCTCCGTATATAAGCAAGCTTTCCTTGAAAGGATCTTAGCTGCGTCAGACTCTTTGGAGGGGGCATCTCCATGATGGCCTTTATCTTTGATGGGTCAACTTCGATCCCTCGATGTCGAACTATGAAGCCCAGGAATTTTCCCGATGACACGCCAAAAGCGCACTTTAAAGGATTCATCTTCAGATCGTATTCCCTCAGTCTGGTGAGAACGGTCCTAAGATCTTGGATGTGGTCAGCCTTGGCTTTAGTTTTGACGACCAGATCATCAACATAGCATTCGACGACTTTATGGATTAGGTCATCAAAGATATTAGTCATTGCCCTTTGATATGTAGCACCTGCGTTCTTCAGTCCGAACGGCATTACCTTGTAGCAATATATTCCGATCGGGGTTCGAAATGCTGTGTGTTTCTCATCCTCAGGCGACATCTTGATCTGATTATATCCAGACGAGCCATCCATAAAGGTGAACAACTCGTAATTTGAGGTGTCATCGACCATCATTTCCATGACCGGTAGCGGAAAGTCGTCTTTAGGACATGCCTTGTTGAGATCCCTGAAATCGACACAAACTCGGATCTGTCCATTTTTCTTCTTCACTGGGACTATGCATGCGATCCAGTCCGCGTATTTCTCTTCCCTGATGAAGCCGGCATCGATGAGTTTCTTGGTTTCCTCGATGACCTTTTCTTCCAACTCCCTTCTCATTCTTCGAGGAGCTTGTTTGACTGGCTTAGCATCGGGAGATATAGCCAACTTATGTACGGCCACTTCAGGGGAAAGGCCAGGCATTTCTTTGTATGTCCACGCGAAGCAGTCGACGAACTCATGCAGCAGGGCAATTATCTGCGCTTTCATTTCCTCTGACAAGAGCGAGCTGATGTAGGTCGGCCTTGGATTATCGGGCGTTCTTAGGTCAATCTCGGTTAGCTCGTCAAAGGTTGCTTGTCCGCCATCTTCGAGCTCTTGAGGAGCTTCTTCTGGCTCGGCTATCTCGTCGTCATCATTTGATCTTTCGCTGGCCTCACCAACATGGATCATGTAGCACGCTTTGGAATCAGGTTGAATGTAGCCTATGCCCCGTCTATCTGGAATTCGTCCATCGATGAGTGCTCGGACCTGGGGCGGATACCAAAGCCCTTCGTAAAACTTTGCTTCGGACTCCGTTTGATATAACCGGCATTCGCACTTCTTAAAGTATTCCCGCATCTCGGGCGCATAGTATCTGGGATTGAGGACGGCTCTTATGCCTCTTTCATAGGGAAGGCATGCGACAGAAAGATCGTCCGGGTGCACAACGGGGTTTGACCCGTAAAACAGGATGCCTTTCTATCCATTTTTCCTCCCGGGGACGTAGAAAGTTTTCAGCTGGTCCACGGTGGAGACTGACAACGCATCGAGCTCTTTGCACATCTGCTCCGGCACCCTTGTGATGGCCAGGGACCCTTCTGCAACTTCGAAGGTCTCTCTTAGTTTCGCTTGCTGCATAGGGGTCCAATCTGCACAGCTGTTGCACGGCAGGTCCTCTTCTTCTGACTCTTCAGTGTCACTGCCAAGATGAGGGCGGACTTTGCTGCTAGATGGACCTTCAGTAACAGATTCGTCCGTATCGCTGCTGAAACGAGGGCGGGTTTTACGGAAGGACGGGCTTCCAGCGTCGGACTCATCAGTGTCGCTACCGAAATGTGGGCGCACTTAGGCGTTTTTACTTTTGAAAGTGACAACCGGCGCAGATTTGCTTTTGGGTCTTGGGGCCGGTCTATCCTCGGTCAGTTATGGCTTAGCATTTTGGTGGTTCATAAAGTACCGAGAATCTTCATAGCGGACTTCATGCACACCGAATGGCTGGATGTCTCCGTTGATGCGTTTTTCTTCGCCATTTTTAGTATACTTCATGCATTGATGGAGAGTTGACGGGACAATGCCATAATCGTGGAGCCACGGCCGTCCCAAGAGAATCTTATAAGACGTGTCGGCATCGATCACGTATATCTTAGCTTCGGTCTGCAGATCCCCGAATTTGATTGGCAGAGCTATGGACCCCAGAACTTGCTGGCAATTTTGGTTGAAGCCTTGAATGACAATCCTTTCCCTTGACAGGTGTCGGACGTCCATTGATAAACTCTTCAGCGTCCGCAAGTTCATGATGTTCACTGAAGACCCCGGATCAATCAATATGCGATTAATCTGATCTCCGTCGCTGTACCCGGTCACGTAAAGCGGCCGATTATGCTCAGCCGTTCCAAGTAGCAAGTCTTCATCCTTAAATGTGACTGCGGCGGTATGCAAAGCATGCTGGGCTTCTTTCATATTAATTTCCGCAAAGTGAGCCTGATACCGCTCGGGGTTTTGTAGAGCGTGAATGAGAACATCTCTAAGCTCCTTAGATAGGATCAAGGCGTCGTAGATGCTCAGGAGAGACGGAAGCTTCCGGAGATGTGCCAAGATATTATAGTCCACCGAGGAAGGACTTATGTTTTCATCGGCCGGTTCTCTTCCATCTTCTTCATTAGCGACTTGTTTTTCCTTTCCTTTTGGGGCGTTGCCCTGATTTTGCGGTAGAGCCCTGCCGCTTCTGAGCTGGATTTGATTGGCCTTTGTGGTGAGCTCCTCGTCCTCTTCGGAAAAATAGAGCTCATCCTCGGAGTCGCTGCCAAGATGGATGGCGTAGCAAGTCACTACTGGGATCTCTTCATTGGAGTCTTCTTCTAACTCCTCCAGAATTTCAGCCGCTTGTACAGGGAAGAACTCCTTCAATTGAATCAATGTTCTTTCCTTTTGTTCATATTCTTCGAGGGAATCGATATATTTTTGAATGGTCGATCTTCCTGCAGACTCTTTTTCGCGCCGAGCTGCACTTTTCTTCTTCTTGAGCTTCTTGGATTTTGAGCCTGATGGAGCCGCATTGGCAGCTGGACTGGTAGGCTTCTTCTGCCCTTCCCATTCTGTCCTGGGCTCTTTCCGAAGTAGCTTTATCATCTTCTTCGTCTTGTTAGATATGTGCGTACTCCACGGAGACCGCGATGAGTCCGTCTCATTTCTCGGGGCAGCAGGTTCGGCTGTCTGCTCCCAGAAGGCTTCAACTTCTGTCTGTATAAAGTTGGCGGTTGCAACTTGATTGTTCACCAACACGCTTTTGGATAGCTCGATCTCTCCAGCCTTGTACTGCTTCTCGACCCAGTCCTTGAAGATATAGCAATCCTCGATCGCATGGCTCACTACTCGGTGGTACGGGCAATACAGGGGATTGTCGGTCATTTTTGCTTCTTGAGGTCTTTTCGACTCCGGCAATTATAGGCCGTTGTTCAAGGCATCTTTAAATATCTTACGGACCTTGTCCCTTCTGAAAGAGTAAACCTTGTTCTTTTTCTCCTCTAGGGAAGGCCCATCTCTTCCCAGCAATGGCTTTCGAGACCGGTTGGTTTTGGATTCGCCCGCCCTTCGCTTTTCTTCATTGTCGGACGCATTGAAGACATTGGTACTACTGGAACTCCCGCTTCTACGGCTGTCGTCCCGCTTGCTTTTCCAAGTTTTGTCTCTCTGAGAGTCCGGCGGGGGCTCTTGCTTCGAGCGTTCCAGCATTTGGACCTTCTTGGTTAGCTCCTGAAACGTCTTGAGGCCTGCTGTACACAAGAATGGGACCATCCAATTGCTGAGGTTCCCAATGAGAAGGCTGACGGACTGGTCCTGCTCCAGCGGTGGTTCGCACTTGACTGTGAGATTACGCCATCGGGCGATAAAGTCGGTGTTGCTTTCATTTTTCCCTGGCTTGGTCCTCACAAGGTCGGCAATGGAGATTTTATCACTGACACTCATGAACCTTTGCCGAAACAGGGACTCCATTTGGGCAAAGGTAATGATGGACCCGTCCGGTATACTCGCATACCAGTCGAAGGCGACACCGGTCAGGCTGTTGACAAACTGACGAAGAAGGAGCGCGTCATTGCCCCCTGTATTTCCGCACGATGCTTTGAAGTGGGCGACGTACTGATTTGCATTCCCCGTTCCATCAAATCTTCCGAACTTAGGAATAACGTAGCCGCTTGGGAACTCAATCAGATCGTACTGCGCGGGATATGGCCGCCCACTACTGCCGATTTCTTTCTGAGCTTCAGCTTCGGCCACCAATGTTTTAACCTTGCTGGTGACCAAATCCATTATCCGATCCTGTGTTAGCGGGATAGTGCTATCTGGGGCCAAGGCGTCCCCGGAAGCGGAATGTGGTCGGCTTTCATGCCGCTCGACCAGTCTTGGTCCCAAAGGAACAGGCATTGGCTGCCTCGGATTGTCATCACCCGGCTGATTAATAGCGGCTTGTGCCTGATTGGGAGGCGCTCGAGCAATTTGAGCCGTAAGCTGCATCACCACGTTCGTTAAGTCGTCAATCTTCGAATAGAGCTTGGCCATCTCTTTATCTTTGCTCCTGAGCTGTTTTCGAAGCTCTTGAAGCAGCTCTTGCTCCGCAGTCCTGGGGCGGAAAGTCGGCTCTTCCTCGCTGTCCGAGCTTGACTCTGCATGGACCGAGGGGTCTTTCTGCCTATCATCTTCATTGAGAGGGTTTTCTTCATCCAGCGGAGGCGACTGTTCTTGGGAAGCGGCAACCACATTCAAGCCAGATTGGACTTGGGATGTGGTGGCCCCATCCTTGCTTTTGCTACGAAGGTTGTCGCTGGGACGCCCGCCCGCCATATAGACCGTATGGACGACATATCCAGCCGTCTTTTTATTATCGGCGGCTGATTTCACGGATCGCTGTCTTGGCCCTCCTGTTTCGGTAGCGGGCGGTCGATTGAAGGCGGCTGGCCTAACCAGGTTCTTGAATGGTGACGGCGCTTCTTTTCTGGGTTTACCCTGCTGCTTTCGTGCGGCACAGAGTGCTTGATAGACTCTTGAAGAGACAGTGTCATACGTTTTCTGTTGGGGCCGGGACACGTCTCTTTGTGGCACTGTTCGAACCGCCGTCTTCTTGATTCTGGCGGTCATGGCATTTTTCTGAACCCACTTCAGAGGCTCGAAGGAATTGCTGATTCTTACGTCCGACTCAGCCGTCGTCGTGGGGCAACCCTGCACTTGGAACTTCACACGATTCCATTTGGCCGAAGCCCTGGCCCTCTTGTTGGCTCGATACCTGAGCCGCTTCTGCCTTAACTTTTCTGTTCTAAGCACTTGGCAGACTTCGGCTCTTTGGAAAGGCGCCGTAGACCGGGCGATGGAAGGACTTGGAGATACGCTCGATTGTGCATTTGTTGGAGTCCTCGTCTGAGCTCGTCCGCAACATTTGATGTTGCCCTTTGTACCGAAGTTCTTTCCCCCCGCTGGAGCACCAGAGAATCGTTCAGATACCGTCTTAAGTTTCGGTTGTGGTGCCTTGGCGATCACGACATTCGGCCTCTTACCCCTTGAGACCGGCTTGGCCACCTGTTCCGCCGGGATCTCCGCCAGATGAGCGCTACCGGCAGGGTAGATGATGACGGAGCCAAACTGGCGGGGCGGTTCCTCCCACTGTCGACTGAGGCTCGCGGGGAGAACCACACGAGCGTTGATCTTGACCACGTACGGAATCGTGGTCATGTTGGAAGCTGAATTCGTCTGGGGAGACATTGTCGTCGAAGGTTGATTGCTGCACGAAAAAAAAAGAACATCATTTCAGTATAGGCAATCGATATGTATATTGATTGAATTTGCATGAACGTTTAACCCGAAATATGGAAGGAGAGATTGGTCCCACCGGGCGTGCCAGAATCTGTAGGGTGTTTTTCGTCACCCCATTGAGATGGGAATACGCGCGCGCTTGTCAGGCGTACTACAGATTCCCCCTGCCTAGGGTAAGCCGGGGTTTATTGATTGTGGGATCCGAATCTCCGACAGCCGCGGACTAAGCTGCCGTTAATTACCCCCCGCCTTTGGGGCGAGAGAACCTCCGATTAACGGGTTAAACTGGTCATGCGAACTCAATGTGCAGTGTACGTGTGTTTTGTTTTGGAGGGGGGTTTGGATATATCGGGAGCCACGCAGAGTTTTTACGGGGGTCCCGCTACCCGGATAGCGGGCTGGGGGTCAAGGGGGCTAGCAGCCCCCTTGCGGGGTGCGGGACAGCGCCCCGTTAGAAATTTTTTCTAACAGGGACAGTGTCGTGGAGTATGTGTGTATGTAAATATGTATACATATGTACAGATATACATGTATATATATAAAAAGGGGAAAAGACATCCAAAGGATGCGTGGGGACAGCACCTTGGGCGCTGTGCGCCTAGGTGCTGTGCGCTCAGGCGCTAGAGTGCCACGTGTCAGTACGTGGGCGACTTGCGCTCGAGCGCTGGGCCGCAAGCGCGCCACGTGTCGGCACGGGGGCGACTTGCGCTCGAGCGCCTGCGCTGGAGCGCACGCGCGCCACGTGTCGGCACGGGGGCGACTTGCGCTCGAGCGCCTGCGCTCGAGCGCCTGCGCTGGAGCGCAAGCACGCCACGTGTCGGCACGCGGACGCTCTGCGCTTGAGCGCCGGCGAGAAAAAGAGGCTTTTAGCCTAAAAAATTTCTCAAAAGAGAAATCAGAGAGGAGTTGGACTCCTGAGTGTGTGTTTTTTTTTGGTTTAGTGAACGATGTTCTTCCTCCTCCTCCTCTGTTAGCTGGATCTTGAAGATCAAGAGATATGGGATTTCTAAAAATCTCTTCTTTTTGAGATCTAATGGCAGATCTGAGTTCCCCTTAATGGGTTTTGTGGTGGAAAACTATTTAGTTTTTGAAAAAGGAAGAGTAAAACTCTTGATTTAATTCAAAAAAAGAAGAAGATTTTGGAACCTTGAAGAAGGAAGAAAGATCTCAGATCTGAAACTTTTTTGAGAGAGAGAAAAAGTTGTTTAGATATTTCATTATCTTTGCCTTTATAGGCCATACACTTTACACATAGCCCCTTGGGCTTCACAAAATGGCATTTTGCCTATCCCATGGCTCATGTGCCATTTCTTTTTGCACATAAGACATGGGCTTTACAAAAATTTGGCTTTATGCCTATTTTTCTTACATTCGTCCATAGAATAAAATAAAAGAAATACAACAAAATTATTTATTACAAAATTTTTATCTTGGCATGGGGGGAGGCCGGCCGTTTCATGTTCGGGCTCGACCCGGGCATGGGCCCACTGGATCTGGGCTTGGGCCCACTTGGCTTGGGGTTAACTTTGATTTTGACTTGGTCAACCGGGGTGTAAATTTTTACCCCAACAGCCGTGAGTAGGCCACTCGGCACTTCGAGATACCCGGTAGTTTGTGCACCCCTCCATGGGTCTATCCTAGGAGCAAAAACAGTAAAAAGAATTATACAATGACGGCTACAACTCCGACCCGGTTGTGCGGCCATACAAATAATATTACATCAATTTACAAATTTATTACATGAATGAAAGAAAAAGAAACTCTCATCTCACATCCACCCCGGCTATTCATCCGCGACAATCCAACGAGTTCATATACACATACCATCAATAACACAGATCACAGATATGTATAACCCCCACTCATCGACGTATAGCGATTAGTAGACGTTCAATACACATATAACATTACAGATATAACCATTAGCCAAAGTCTATAGAACATCGACCAAAAATACGGATTTTTGAGCCCCAAAAACAAATTTTGCTTTCTGGAAAATCTGGGCAGAAAAGTCATATACCAAAAATCCCAAAAACTCACCAGAAACAAACTGCAACAAAAATGATCCACGGCCGAGTCAACTCGGCCGCGGTTCCGCGGCAGAAGCAAGCTTCTGCCGCGGAAACGCGGTGAGTTGGTCGACTTGTGCGATCATTTTTCTTGCCTGGTCTAAGAAAAGCCTGAGCCGATTTTTAAGACATGATTTATTATTTTTTGAGCAGAAAAAAAATCGGCAGAAACTCAGGGTTTCCGGGGTGTTTTTCGGTTTTTTCGTTCGGTCGATATTCTAAATACCTTGCTAACATGCTAGGGTGTGTTTAGTTAGGCTCTGATACCACTGTTAGGTCCACGTTACCTCTCCCGGTACTTTCGGGGTTGCGGAAACGGTAAAACAAAATTTTTTCTGAACATGGTAACATGGACCGTAAAAGCCGGATCTTTACTAAACAATACACTAGCATCCTAACTAGAGATTTATCTACTCGGTTAGGGGTTATACCTCAACTTGTACTCCTTCTCTCCTTGTTGTTCTTCTCCTTGCTTGCTCCGAGGCTTGATCCGGACTTTGGTCACCTCCGCGGTCTCCTTGAGTCGAAGACGATCCACCCGAGAGATGTACACCGAGCTCCACCTCGAGCCGAGGTAACTAGGGCAAAGAGATTGCTAATCTAGAAGCCCTAGGTTGTGTAGAGGAGATGTATGGATGTGTTTGTCTTTGTGGGATCTTTTTCTCTCAACACATGAGATCAAAAGATGAGATCAAGAGGAGGAAGAAGAAGGAGAAACTTAGCAACCATGGAGCTTTTCTTTTTCTTCTCACTTCAAGAGAGAGAATGAGAAGAAAATAATGAAAAGATTAAACCAAAAGAAATGAACCATGGTTCCAATAATACACAAAATCATCATTACTAATCCTATCATGATAGAAGTTGATGGCATATTGAATTGACCATTATCATAACATAAGAAATAAAAAGAAAATGAAAGAAGAGTGTGGATCTCTCTTGAAGGTCAATGGTCAACACGGTCAACGGGTCAACAAAGTCAAGAGAGATCCAAGTGGTCAAATGGTCAATGCAATTAGCCATCACAAATCTATCACTAAAAAAAATTAGTAAACAATGTCTCTGGCTCATAACGGTTTTGACCAAACGAACTGTCAAAACCCTAATGAGTGTGCCACATTACGGTTTCGGCCGAACCAACTGCCAAAACCCTAATGGGGCACCTTCTCCTTCATCGCTCCTCAAAACTGTGCATACACACCCGCATCCGCATTCCGTAGAATGCGAATGCACAGAAGACAAATCAAATCCATCTGTGCAATACTAGGATCTGGCTTAAACCAAAACCCACTAGTATTGCCTGCTCGAACAGCATACGCACACAAGTGCACGTAAGTGATCGTAGCCCCACCGTAAAACCATATGACCTCTACACGTTTCGCTCAATGCAGGGAAACTCTCTGTGTGGGACTCTAAAGACTCGACACTACGCTGGCAGTGGGTTTAACCACAGACCGCAAGCGGCACTAGCTGTACGTAACGGTCCCCAGGTAGATGTCGATAAGAAGGCCGATGAGGTAAACCCATCCGAACTCCTACTGAGCCTGTATGTGACAATCTCCGTACAGTCCGGTCTGTTCGTCTGATACATCGCATGGCGGGCCTAGGGGGCGGTAAACGTCAGTCCCCTAATAGCGGTACAAGTCGTGTCGGAGTGAAGCCCAGAACACCCTGAGATAACACTGGAAACCTACCAGTATATCTCGCTTGCCCTGGCCAGGGACTACTCGTGTAATGGCTCTCCTAGACACAGCGCGATGTCAACCCCCAATACCGGGAGAGACGAATCCTGTCTAACCGTCACTGCCTCCAAGTGCTTCGGGACTGCACCCAACTACTACCTGTTTGCACGACTCAGTAGAGCCATGGTAGGGTAGTAATTAAAGAACAGTGGGAACACACTCGAGGCGAAGTGACAGTGTCAAGTCAGCGGACTAAGCTGTACTCATGTCACCTGGGAACTGATAACTGACGATAGGTATAATACCAATCATCAGTTCCCGACGAGTCCTGTCCAGTGTACTCGTAACCTAACGAGCACCCGCATACTATCTCAAGTACGACATACTGACGGCTGTGGGACAGACCGTCTCCCGTGCTGGGAAGAGAAGCGCATACGCTAGTCTACTCCGGAGTATCGATGCCCTGTCTCGATAATCCTACGACTAGGGACGTGTATAAGGATGTGCTTGTGGATTACCCAGCCCCTACGAGTGTGATTGCCATCCCAACGCCGGTAATCAAGCAAAGATCCTAAGGGCTCTACTAATGTGTATAGGTGATACAATAAAGAAACACACATGTACACATTAAAGCAGAGACAAACCAAGTAGCATACTACTATATTGAGCAAGATTGTCTATACAACTGTGAATATCCCAAGCTTCCATCAAGTAATATACAAACTAGTATGATACAGTAATGGCCTCTAGGGCATATACACTAACAATTTAAAGATGCATATGATTATTGCAAAACTTGTTCACGGTGTCAACACATGGGTCGGATTTCACGGAAAAATGAGATGTCGCTCCAACCTATCTTGATTGTGGAGATATTTGATATTTAGGGAATTGATTTTATGGGCCCATTTCCTATCTCTTTTGGGAATTTATACATCTTATCAGCGGTTGATAATGTCTCTAAATGGGTGGAAGCGGTACCGTGTCGCACTAATGACAACAAAGTTGTTATTAAATTCCTTTAAAAAAATATCTTTTCTCGATTCGGACACCCTCTTTCTATAATTAGCGACAATGGGACGCACTTTTGTAATGGCCTTTCAAGGATTTGATGCGGAAATATTTAATCAACCATAAGCTTTCTATGTCCTATCATCCCCAAACGAGCAGGCAAGCTGAGATCTCTAATAGACAGATCAAACAAATTTTGGAGAAAACAGTTTCTAAGAACCGTAAAAAATGGTCCTCCAAATTGACGAGTGCTCTTTGGGCATTTCGTACGGCATATAAGACCGATCTTGGTATATCTTCTTACTGATTAGTGTTTGGGAAGGCTTGCTACTTTCTTGTCGAGATCGAACATAAAGCAATGTGGGCTATTAAAGAACTTAACTGTGATTTTGATCAAGCTAGCAGCTATCAGAAGCTGCAATTAAATGAGCTAAGTGAACTTCGCGACGAAACTTACGATAATGCAGTTATAGTAAAGAACCGGATAAAAGTGTTCCATGACAAAAACCTTTTGAGAAAAACTTTCATACCGGAACAACAAGTCCTTCTTTACGATTCCCGTCTCCATTTTCATCCGGGTAAGCTAAGATCTCGTTGGAAAGGACCTTTTGTGGTGCGGTATGTATACCAGCACGGTGCAGTGGATGTTGAAAATGTTAAAAATGGTTCTATTTTCAAAGTAAATGGGTATAGATTAAAACCGTATTTTTCCGCCGATCCATTGGAGAAGTTCCTGTTCTTGCAGGAGTCGATTTATCACGACTAATTTCCTCCGTCTCACCTCCATATTTCGATAACATTGTTCCATCTAAGAATGGAGGTGTGTAAAAAAAAATATAACTGAATATCTGTGCGTGCCAAAGAACAACTTTGAGGGTAATTTTTCATTTAATTATTATTTTCCCCCTATTATTTTCCTCCCAAGTCTACAGATTTATGTGCTCAAAGAACAATATCAGTGAGGACACTGCTGCAAACATGTTTGGGGGGAGATTTGTATTTACTGAAATATCATTTGGCACTAGGCACTATATATGAACATTAAATACGAAAAAAATTAATGAATGAAAATTTTCTTAGAAATAAAATTTAGAAAGTGAAAATACATATGAAAAATAAGAAGAGATTTAAGAAATACAAGAAAATTAAATATATTAAAACAAAGCTAGTAATAGGAATTCATGAGCTGTTGTCCTAAGGTTTTGTAAGATGAAAGGAATCACTAATCTGTTGATAGAAATAAATCTGAAAAATAGTCTCTATTCTTGAGTCCAAACTTCTGAACGTTGATACCCTACTATACGCACTTGCACATATCTTGAAACTTAGGATAGTAGAGAATACCTTGAAATGCTCTAGTCTAAAAACCTTAGTATGAAGAAAAAATATAAATCAACAAACTATAAATGACACATAAAATATAAATGATGAAGAAAAATGAACACTAGTTTTGTAATTACTTAAACTAGCATAAAAGAATATAACGAGAGTGCCTTATCACCTAGTGCGTTAGATCAACTGGTTTGGGAGCCACTGCTAAGTCTTGGTGTTGCAAGACTAGTATATTGCTAATTACACATTAATAAGTGAACACATTTGGTAATTGGTTGGTTAATACCTCAAGAAGTATTAACGGTTGCATGAAAAATGTGTGAGCAATGCTATCTGAAAATATTCACCGACTAAAAAGTACTAAGGAAGATGGACAAGAATATGATAACTTGAATTGAATTCTCTTAGTGTGGGGATGTCTTTTAGATACATGTAGGGGTATATGATCGATATTTGGAAGAAAAGTAGGAAGGAAGACTAAAGACGATGTTTTATTGAGAGATAATATGATTTCTGACATTTTTCATGACTATTAAGATAGGGCTCATGGAAACTAAAAAGCTAGTATAGGTTGAAACACTTATTTTCAAGTTTTTTCTTTTATAAGTTCATTATCTTTATATATAACTTTTATTTTCTTTCTTTTATTATGAGATTTTGTGGGTGTAATCCGCTGAAAACGCTCAGGAGACAACACTCCTCCTACTAGAGACATCTAGAGGTTTAAAGCCTTGTTGCACATACTAAGTGCAATCGTGTTGCCTACGAAAGTGTGCTAGTTAGGTTTTTCTTTTTCTCTTTAATAACTAATTTACTCGGGACGATCAAAGATAAGTTTATGGGTATTTGATTAGTCTAAAATATTGCACATCTATATGAACATTTTCTTACTATTGTTAACTACTAAAAGGTGTTAATTGTAAATAGAGAATATATGTGGGTTTATTTATAAAAGTTTATTATCATATGTTTCTTCATTTTAATTAATATAATTAGGAAAAATATATGCATATAATATTTAAATGAAATATTAGTAATTAAAATATGCATATCATATCAAATATTCCTAATCAATATTCTTAAAATATTATATCATATAAATGGTTAGAATAATATCTCAAAAATACCAAATGCTACTCATATTTTGATTTGAGACATTGTACAGGTTTTAGCTCAGATCTGGAATCCAATTAAGAGATCCGAGTCAAATCGGGACATCGGAACCGAATCTGTCAAATTTTAGAAGCAAATCGAGGAATCAAGTAACGGCAGAGAATCGGAGCAATATTTTCAGAATTTATATATCAAAAGGATCTCCAAATAGCGACACAAAAAGCCAGAAGAAATCTCAAAACCTAATTCCACTAGGATGCGGCCAAATGTATCATAACGCAGCGGTTCCGCGGCTCTTTGGTAGCCATTGGATACGGGGTTTTATGGATATGATCTTAACAACATTTACTCTCATATAAAATCTAAGGATCCTGGTTTCTGAGACTATATAAAAGACATATCTGTGCATTCAATCTATCCAAGTGATCACATAATTATCTATTCATCTATCTCCAGAGAAAGAGAGATCTAGAGCAATTAGGGTTCTTGTAATCTATTTTCTAAGAAGTGAATTGTAATGCAATAGTTGATTAATAAAGTTAGTTTTTCTTGTTGCATTTATTTTTCCGCATTTAATTTAAACATTTACTTTACGCATTACTTTTCTGCATGTCTATTATGATTTCATTCTTCTTCAACCTTTCTTCTAAATCGCCATTAACCATGAGCGAGTAATTCCTTACTTGCTAGGGTTTATAGGATATGGTAGAATAATGGATGAAAAATCTTTTAAATTCTTTTATACATTTTAATACTTATAAAGTTTAGTAAAATAAATGTTAACCTTCTAATCGGGCGCTCTATCAACTTATTGATAGTCACGACCACGATTTGAATTTGGTTAAACACTTGTTTTGTTAAGGGTTTGATATGAATAGAGACCAATAGATGGACAAGGGTCGGTAGTGGAAAACCCAAATTCCCTTTAAGAACCCTAATCCATATTCATCGCTATCTCTCTAATTTTAAACTATTAAAAGATAAAAAAAGTTGTTTTTAAAACATTCATCCATTAATTACCAAGTCCTATGAATCCTACAAGTCTTTTTATTATAAATTTTATATCCGTCTTAAAATATAACGACAACAAATCATCTTATCTTTTATCAACTCGTCTAAAGCAAGAAAAGAATTCACGTTTCTCTGCGGACGACCCGTACTCATCGCGGCTAGCTACTAGCGACACCGTTTTGATTGCGGTTATTTACAAAACACTTCTTTGCATACGATCAATCAAGTGCCAACCTGAGATTTTGTCTATCTCTGTCCCTGCCAGTATCGGTGACCCCGTAGTCCTGCCGGCTTAGCCTCATCAACGATAGTGATACGGACACACAGGCCGAGAGTATATGTAGCCGGTAGAGGATTCTGCTGAGAAACATCCAGCCTGCATAGGGAAAGATCAGAACGTCATTCGAAGTCCACGAACGTCTGCTTGGAGCTTCAAAGCCTCTAGCCGAAACAACTTGTCGCAAGTCTTGTGCAAGATTTGAGTCGGAGTTAGGAGCGACGGAGAAAAGGGGCCAGAATGTGAACCTGGCGGCTTTGATCACAAAGCGAGAGCTGTTCTTGATCGCCCGAAAGCTGTACTTACCGGCATCAGCGATAGATCAGGTTGTCTGATGCTTCCACTCGAGCTCGTGGCTTTGGCTGAAGATCCTGTTGCCTTTAATAAGAAGAATGATAGTAATGAACCAGAAGTCTTTAGTATGGAGGGCGATAGCGAAATTGCCTTAGAGAACGACGGTGGCCCAGATGAACCCGTGAACTCCAATCCCGCTTGCGGTTTTCTCAGGAACCACGAGGCAAAGGGAGAACAAAGTAATCTTCTTCTCAGTGGCTGATGATGCTCAATATCGGCAATCTCCAGGATCAAGACACGTGGCAAATGACGTGTCCCAAGACTCAGAAGAAAGGGCCCACGGGGGCCGATCAGGCCATCCTACGCCCGACCTGCAAGCACAAGCTAGCCCTCCTCGGGGCTCCCTGCAAATTAGCCTCCTCGGCCCCTCAGCTCGCCTCGAGCTGCCACAGGACCAAGACTCCTCGGCCTCCTCGCTCGTCCCCGAGCTCCCGCTGAGGCCGTCTTCCTCGGCCCTCCGACCAACTCCACCACTCACAGGCGTAACCGCCGCTCCGCGAATCTCGCCATGCGCGGATTTTACGCCAGCAACGTCCCACGTTCCATGCCATCACGATCCCCATTAATAGGCGATCCGCTCTCTACGCGGGCATGACGTCGGGAGCGTAACTGCTGGCGAGATTCTCACGTCTACTGCTGCGTGCCGCCACCGTTATATAAACCCCATCGCAGAGGGGTCAAGTAAGCCATTCTTTACTCTTCTAAGCCGTTACTCTGCTCGGATCCCATCACTAACTTGATCGTCGGAGGATGCTTGGTGATACCAAACCACCCCGGGACTTCTTTGCAGGTACTCGGCACCAAACTCCTCATTTCACTTCTTCCTCCAAAACCCATTGAGATCCACACGCAACAGAAGATAATCAACAAAGTCCACCGGGAGATCAACGGAAGACAACATCTAACGGAGACCCGAAAAGGACCTCCATCAGTGGCGGTCATGACCGAGTTCGATGCGGTATGCACTGCATCGATATTGTACTGCTCGCTTTGTGGTTCGAACATAGTCATGATGTCGATTAATCGAGGATTTGAAGCTTGATGCTGCGATCGTCGCTGTCGTCGGATTGATTGGCCATTTGGTTGAAAAAATTGAATGGAGAAGAGGGGGAGAGAGGAGGGTTCATGTTATATATAACAGGAGACAAATATTGATGCTTTAAGCAAGAGATTAGTTAAAGTTGAGCTAAAAGTTTGGTTGAGAATTTTTAGTACGATTGTGTCAAAAGTGCCCAGAAAATAAATGGAGCTCTTGAGAGAGTTGAGATTTATTAGTAGAAGGCATGTTTGAGGTTGTTTGTAAGCAAGAACAAGATGATGAGGGATTGAATTCAAAATTGATGGAAAGAGTGGGAAAGTTTGAGAGCAAAAGCTGGTTGTGATCAGGAAGAGTGAATGAGAGGGACATGTGCCAACTTGTTATTTTGCTTCAACCCTTTCAATTTTTTGTTTTCTTGGGGTAGTTTTCTTTCTTTCTTTATAGTTTTTTGGTTGTTTTCTCTATTGTATGTTAGGTTCATATTCTTGCTTTTTGCCTCTCTTTTTTAACATGCTTTAAGGTTATCCTTTTGCTCAACACCTTGATGAGCCCTTTCTGTTACTTGATTCAAGCTTATAAGCCAAATAGTTCGAACTAAATTTAAACATGAGATATATATGAGAATAATGGAGGAAAGATGCCATAGGAGGGAATTTCCTCCTATGGCGTCGAAAAAGTACGCCCTTCGTCGTATCTTCCGATGATCGGAATCCATCATCTTCATCGTTATCATCTAAGATGTGGGTATGCCAAATTTCATGTGATTCTACAACTTTTTCACCGTTGATTTAGCAATGTAAAAAGTTATATTGTCAGTAAACCGTTAATTTTGAACCCACTAATTCAACGGTGAAAATGTTGTAGAATCACACGAAATTTGGCGTACCTACATCTTAGATGATAACGATGAAGATGATGGATTCCGATCATCAGAAGATACGACGGAAGGCGTACTTTTTCGACGCCATAGAAGGAAATTCCCTCCTATGCCCTCTTTCCTCCATTATTCTTATTCTGGATATATATAGTGGAATCTCATTTGAAGGCAAAAGATGTCAACATATCTCCCTGTGGTTCTAAATAGAATGCATTTAAATCAGAAAATTAGAGATCATAACCTTTAAAATTTGAAGTTGCATTGCATTGGCATCATCTTCCTGTGTTTTCAGGCAGAAGAAGTTAGCTATACTTTTGCAGAACAGAAAGGGTGGCTTGTATATGGTCCATGTAAATGGTTGCTTTCATGTGAAAACTGAACCATATGACGCAAAATTTGTGCCTTGGGAGATACTTCACATACCAACTTTGATTCGGACTAGGAACCTCTGCCATTACTGCTTGCTACCGTCACAGATAAAACACACACGCACACACAAACATCCTGTTTAATCTTCACATCCACAGATGAAATCTGGTGGTTGAAATAATAAGAGGGAGTTCGGAATGCCTTTGCTTCACACTTTCATGACAGTTGTGCCCAACTCAAGCATGCTATATTAGGGCATTCTTTAGGTGTAACATGCTATACAAAAATCATAAATTACAAAACATGATTTCACCACTTCAAACGAAGTTGCTGTAATATGTTCGTCAGGGCGAGCTCGATACACATACTGATCAACTAAAGCTCCACTTCGACAAACAAATAAACAACTTAACCATAATGAATCCCTTTTTGCATTCATCATGCATTAAAACCAACCAGAAGACAAATTATGCCCCCTTTGAATAAAGATCAAATTCGTAATTTACCGAGTTCAAATTTGTACTTCCAAACATGCAGATGCACAGGTCTATACAACCTTCAGTTAACAAGCAGTGGGACCTGAAGTCGAAAACAAGCCGAGAAAGTTCAAAGCATAACCTAAGTTAACAGAAAATAAAGCTGCAAATGATACAGAGACCAAATACAAATATCAGAAACAGCCATTATATCCCTATAACAAGGAAAACAATCACACTCGAGACCAGGACTCATCTTCAGGTCCAATTGCCCCCATTCAAGCCATCATCATTTTGAAACAGTGGGCCATGGCGCTGTAGCTGCCACTTCTTCCTCATCCCTGTCCAAAGCAAAAAAGAAGAAAAAGAAAAAGAAAAACCATGAATAGAGAAAATTGATTTCAAACATGTCTCAAAATATAATGTGATTTCACCACTTCTTGCACTTACATGAGAAGCTCGCAAATTTAATGGTTTACTGATAATAGAACAACCAACAATAACAAAAAGTCTTCAACAATTTCTAGAAAGTTACTCACATTAACCATTTCGAGAGACAACACTATGCATTTGATTCCTCTCAAAATGCAAAGAAACCGAAACAGTCACTCACCACCCGCTGCTAGCACATGAAATCTCAACTGTCTAATTTCCATCAACCCGCAAGAGTTCCCATAAACCCAAGACGCAGCACCATTTTTACCAGATGAAAGTCATGCTCTCAATTTGGTTATTAATGGATTTGGAACGATGCTCTTGTTCCTTGCTATTTTTCATGTTATTATTTTATCTCTTCCTCACTTTAATATATGAAAAAACACAAATCTATGGACTCCAGTTTAACCCTCACATTTAGTATTGGATCTAATAATATGCTAAAGTAAAAGAGAAATAATAGCAAGGGCCATACATCAGTTCTTAATTGAGCATGCATCTTGTATCCAATGTCAGGTTCAACTAGTGGTTGAACATGTTGATATAAATTATCAGGTAGCTGTTTAATATATATATATATATATATATATATATATATATATATATATATAATGGAGAAAAAAGGCCCTATGAGGCTTTTTCGTTAAGTGACGTCAAATACCTATTACCTTGATTTCTTTCGAAGATCAACACTCATCATCATCATTTTTATCGTGTAAGATGTCGATACACCAAATTTCATATGATTCCACCACCTTTTCATCTTTGAATTAACAATGTAAAAAAATTTATTGTCGGTAAACCGTTAATTTTGCACTCACTGACAGTGAAAAAGTTATGGAATCACATGAAATTTGGTGTATCCACATCTTACATAATAAAGATAATGATAATGGATGCCGATCGTCTGGAAGTTGTATTTTTTCGATGTCGTAGAAGGAAATTCCATCCTATGGCACATTTCCTCCATTCACTACTATGAATAAGGGCTGCCCCTACGGAAACCGTAGGGACAAAGAACCGCCCTTAAGGTTATAACTGTAGGGGCAAAAATTTAATCCATAGGTCAAAACGTCGTACGGGCAAGTTTCTGCCCCTACGGATAAAACTTTGCCCTTGCGGATATCACCGTAGAAGCAACTGCCTCTTTGATTTCCAACGTAAGGGCAGTTATTTTTTATTATTTTTTTAAAAAATTAAAAAAACTGATAATATCTTACCCCTACTGTTCTCACCGTAGGGGTAAATTATTATTTAAAAAAACTGATATATATCTTGCCCTTACGGATCACACCATAGGGGCACATATTTGCCCCTACGGTTGGAATAGCAGGGGCAAATTATTATTTTTTTTAAGAAAATTAAAAAATGGTTAATATGTATGCCACTGCTGTTCCCTACGACTATCACCATAGGGGCAAATTTTTTTATTTTTTATTTCAAAAAACGCTGCCTCTTTTTTATCCACCCTGTACACAATAATATATCACACTATATCATATACCCAAATTCAAAAATATATATCAATAAAATCTCACACATAATATATAAGGAAATAAACACACAATACAAAATCACTTTAAATCATGATCATAATCATCATATACAACAGCCGATATCTAAAATATACACATGTCGACACAAACTGATAATATCTTGCCATCCTACAAAAATCTCACAAATATATATAATAAAAAAATCATCATTGGCTCTATCTAGGCTCTCCATCTCTAAGCATCTGGTGAAGTCGGTCCGCTGTATTCCATGAGCCTCAAATGCTCAAGAACTGATATTATTATTTAAATTTAAAACCATAAACAAGATACCGTCATAAAGATGTTAATCTATAAACTTTATTTAAATAAGATGCTTGTGTATCAATAGCATGTTAAGTTCCCTTGTCAACCAAAAAAGTTTGGGTAGAGCCGGATCGAAGTGTTGGACACAAAATCCTTACTAATTTATTTAAACTTTAGATGATAAGTTTCTTACTCATAAGAAACGGTACAAATTTCTAAAATTAATTTATTTCCCCCTTAATCATAGCACCAAAAATATAACATGAAAAAGCAACACGAAAACAATGGCATCTCTGATCTGCATCTAAGAAAAGTTGGGCATGACACGGGTTCAAGATAATAGTGTCCATGATACGTAAGTTTATGGTTATATTAACCCTCATGCTCAAGGGTGGTTGAGAACCAAGGATGTATATTTTCAAGAAATAACTTACTATAAAATCTTTTGGAAATGACTAGCTCCAACGTGAAAATAGCTAGGGCCTGAAGAAGTTGTTTGAACTTCTGTAAATGCAAGTAATCTGCTGAAACACAAATATTAAAGTGCTAATACAGCAAGACAATCTTCATATGGCTTATCATATAGATGTGGCTAGTAAAGCAATGAAGCTAAAAGTGTGTCCATTGTATTCTTACCGTAAAGATATAAAAAAAATCAAATCTTTAATTTCCTGCCAAGTTATTCCTCCCTATTGAGAAACAATCAACATTCTATAGGCTATAGCTATACTATGTCAACAAATCTACCAACAAGCTAAGCATCTAAAATCCACGAGAGAAGCAAACTAATGCGTTTTATATAAGCAGTGATATTAAAAGATATTATAGACAAGCAAGATTCATGTCATAGAATGTGACAAAGTTCTAGGTCATCGTCCAGAAACGGCGCGCTACATCGGGCCTCGGGTGTAGTGACAAATAAGCAAGGGTCGTCATTCAGAAACTGCGCGCTACATCGGATCCCGGGTGTAGTGACAAATAAGCAAGGGTTTCATAGGATCCGTCTAGCTTCCTGGAACATAAGTTCCCTTACGGGTAGACCAATAGAATTAGTGGAGGTGATGATTAGGAGAAAAGTTGGTATTATGTGTTTGCAACAAACTAAATGGGTAGGTGAAAAGAGTAGAGTCATAGAGCCTTGGGGTTATAAGCTTTGGTATACGGGTAGAGATAAAAATCGTAATGGGATAGGCATACTCATAGATAGACGGTTGCTTGAGGATGTAGTTGAGATTAGGAGAAAAGGTGATAGAATTTTACTGGTTAAGCTTATTCTAGGTGGAGAGATCCTTAATATTATTAGTGCTTATGCACCACAGATAGGTCTTGATGACGCTAGTAGGCGTTTATTCTGAAAGGATTTAGACGAGATGGTGCAAAGTATACCTAGTGAAGAGAAGTTATTTATTGGTGGTGATCTTAATGGACATGTAGGTACTAGTCGTAGTGGGTTTGATACTATCCATAGAGGTTTTAGTTTGATACTATCCATGGAGATAATGGATACAACAGGAGACGACTGAGATGATACAGCTGATTCGAGATAGGATGAGGGCTGCCTAGAGCAGGCAGAAATCGTATGCTGACAGACGCCGTCGCAGACCCGAGTTCGCAGTTGGCGATCATGTTTTCCTGAGGGTCTTTCAAATGAAGGGCGTGATGAGATTTGGACGGAAAGGGAAACTAAGTCCCAGATATGTGGGTCCCTTCGAGATCCTCGATCGTGTCAGCATAGTTGCATACCGTTTGGCTCTTCCACCCAGCTTTCCGGACGTTCACCCCGTATTCCATGTGTCGATACTTCGCAGATACTTTCATGACCCTTCTCACATGATTCAGCATCAGACCGTTCGGTTAGAGCGCGATTTTTCGTTCACCGAGCAGCCAGTAGAGATATTGGATCGGCAGATGAAGAAACTTCGATCTAAGGTCTTGCCATCTGTGAAGGTCCTTTGGCGCAGCCTGAATGGTGAAAAGATCACTTGGGAGGCCGAGCGCGAGATGCGGAAGAAATTTCCTCATCTCTTTGAAGGTACGCATAGTAAATTTTTAAATTCGGGGATGAATTTCTTTAAGGGGGAAGATTGTAACACCTTAGAATGCGATTAGTGGTTAATTAAGCGTTAATACGGATTTTTAGTAAAAAGTTTACCAAAACGGTTTTCAAATATTTTATTAAAATTAATGAATATTTTATTAGTATTTAATTTGGGCTTGCACACACATGTGCATGTTAACCTAGGGCTAATTTGGGGTTAAACCATGCTTAAGTAACCATGGTGTATTAACCCATTCCATTAGGATAATATGTAGTTAATTATGTATATTAGTTTTCAAATTCAAAAAAAAATAGATGATTTTCTTTTGGATTGACTTGATAGAGATGGGAAGAGAGAGAGAAGGAATGATGGGGTTTAGGCATGGGGGACATGCATGCTTAGCATTTAATGAGGAGAGAGGAAGAGCCATGCTTACTCCCATACCCCCTCTCACTTTCTCTATTATTTTTCCACCTCATTTTTTCTCTCATTTCTCCTCCACTCTCTTTCCCAAACTGAAACCCCTCTTGCTCCTCACCAAACAAATTAAATCCCTCATAATTCCCCCCTACACTTCACAAAAACTCACCACTTCTTTTATTAAACTTGATCCTAAACATCAATTGGTCACTTGGAGCTAGGAAAGCTTGGATTTTGGAGCAAGTTTGTTTAGGTATAAATCCCTAACTGTTATTTAGGTAGTTAATATGTAGGGTTACCTTGAAGTTTCTGTTTAAACCATAAAGCTTCAGTTTTGCACGTAATATCGTAAGTTTAGTTAAGTTTTGGAGTCCCGATTGAATCTGCCATCACCTAGAGTGTTGGTTTTAAAAGTTGTCGTTACAGAGAGGTGTATGTGATACCTAGAACCCACCACGAGAACCTGAGCCTATCCCCAAAATCCTAGGCCGCAAATTTATTCATTCTGGCCGCAATTTGCGGCCAGACTTGGGAGTGTGGGGTCGTGTCTTTAACGAGGGGTCTCTGGGGTTATTTCTAGGCTCGTGGAACTTACAACTTTCACCAATTCCTTGTGTATCAAAATCTGGGACCTTTTAGCTTAAATTTGAACGTTTCGGCGACGTGTGATACGGATTATCCGATGTTTGTTTTGGTGTTTCGTGCGATGTGTAGCCGTAGGACTGTTTAGCCGCTAAGGGGGAAACTCTCGGGAGCGCTTGGGAGTCAGGTTGTTGCTGCCATTGTTTGTGTGCGTTATCGATAGATTTCTAATGTGCACTTATTATATTGTTGTTGTATGATTTTAGGATCGCAGGCGGGGATTTCGGACGCCGCGAAGAAGGGGAAGCAGGTGGTCAGGTATACTTAGCTCGAGATCACCGGTGAATAGATTTAACTTCTACGGGGAAATCGCCCGTATGACGTTACGCGTCAGGACGTGATGTGATAGTATAGCCGCATGATTATATACATACATACATACA
This sequence comes from Agapanthus africanus, assembly GCA_030015575.1. Lineage (NCBI taxonomy): Eukaryota > Viridiplantae > Streptophyta > Magnoliopsida > Asparagales > Amaryllidaceae > Agapanthus > Agapanthus africanus. The sequence continues at coordinate 129,948,643 of JASDDO010000028.1, forward strand.
TACATACATACATATACACACACACACATTGATTTCGCATATGTACCATTATTGCATACCCCTATTCTCGTTGCACGAGCACTAACTGCATGCCACACACACACCGTTAGTAATTACCACGACACTCACACTATAGAATTGCCATGAAACAACATCCCGCTTAGCTTACTTTATCATTGATGTTTAGAAATGATTCTTGTTCCCTTGCGTACATACATATTGTACACTCATGCTTGCGTGCATACATATTGTACACTCATGCTTGCGTGCATACATATTGTACACTCATGCTTGCGTGCATACCTATTGTACACTCATGCTTGCGTGCATACCTATTGTACACTCATGCTTGTGTACATCCATATTGTACAATCATAATTGCGTACATCCATATTGTACACTCATACTTGCGTACATCCATATTGTACACTCATACTTGCGTACATACCTATTGTACACTCATACTTGCGTATATACATATTGTACTCATACTTGCGTACTTACATATTGTACACTCATACTCGCATACATGCATATTGTACATCCATACCTACGTACATATATATTTGCACATACATAGATGATGTTGGCTTTGATTTTGAGGATTGGGAACCGCATGATATACTTTGAAAACTGGATTCATTTAAAAGAGCGGTTTTCCCTTTTATGCTCATAGTACGAATTTATGATGCATATATCACATTGCATGGATTTACGCATTGAGTTATGGATTTCATATGATTTCTGGATTTGAGAAGCGTGGCATTTTTTTAAAAGTATGCATTGTTTCAAAAACCCGGTTTCTCTTGATATGATATTTCAGTGCGTCCACCATGAGTTTTCTCGGTTCTGAGAGTTTGTACGAGTATACCCGATTCGAGGAGCGGTAGGCACCGTCTGCGGGTACATGGTGGAACATGTATGGTACCCCGGGACAAGAAGACTCGTATAGATAGACGGTGAGCCCAGCGGAGGGACTACTACCTACCGGTGATAGTATGGAGCCCGACGGATGTCCGAAGGATACCGTCTGGGAGTATGACACGAGGCATATTGAAGGCCGATCAGGTATGCGGCGCCTGAGAGTTGAGTATTTCCGTGTCGATGCTGGACACGAGTATTTCATGATGTTTTCGAGTGCCGATATTGGGCACTCAGATCCCATGAGATTTACAGGATATGAAGGTCGATTAGAGTGACAGAGCCTGAGGCATTGGGATTTGGGGTGTATTGATGGATACCGGGGTTTTCCACGATGATGATTCGTGTTGATGCTATGTTTTACCCCATGCTCAGCATTCCTTTTTATGCACTGCATCTTGTATTTGTAGTACCTGATATAGTACCTCGCATAATTATTGCATACCCAGATTTTCATATCGATGTTATCAGATTGCATTTGTTAGAGTAGCGCAGTACGTATATACCTGCGATTACCTGTATATGTTATTTACTATTCACGAGTTGGCAACTCACCTCCGTTGTGCCACAGTATTTTGCAGGTTGACCCTCAGAGTGGTCGCGGCAGGGCTACATCATTATATCTTTTTGCTACGGATACCGCTACAGTTGGCGTGTGAGCCGTTTTTCTTATAGGTGGGTTTGCGGTTATCCGTTTATATTTCATTGTACACTTTATTGTATCTAGTACTCTCTATCTACCATTTCATGTATTGACTTAGAGACCAGTTGTGAGGACGATATTGTATATTATTTTTGTGACTCTGGATGTCGAGCTCATGTGAGCCGACTTTATTTATGCAATTTTACCCTTTTTTGATAATTTTTCACTTATATTGTTCATTTCTTCGCTACGGCGTCGTATATTATTTCTTGTGGTGGTTGTTTCCGCCGTTGGGCGTGATTGCTTCCGTTTGGGGATGCTTTATTTAAATCATGTATTGTTTTACCTTTATCTTATGTTGTACCCGTTTCGGGGCTAGTTTTTAGAAAGGAGGTGCTGCCGAAATCTTTAAGAAAATAATTTAAACCTCGAAGATTTTACTTAAGATTTCCAAATGCTTTTAACAAATGTTTTCTTCACTCACTATTTTAATGGTTTAGATTTATGGGTTTCGGCTTACTTAAATTGCGTTACGCCTGTAGACGTTACGTGGTTTAAGTGCCGGTCACGAGCCGAATTATGGGTCGTGACCGGACAAAGGAATGAATTAGGTAACTCGATTCTAGATTTTGCCTTATCTTATGACTTGATCTTAACAAACACCTGGTTTAGGAAAAAAGAGTCTCACCTTATCACTTTTAGGAGCGGATCAAATGCTAGTCAAATAAACTTTATCTGACGAGAAGAATAGATAGAGATTGTTGTATCGACTGTAAGGTAGTGCCAGGTGAGAGTGTAACCACTCAACATAGACTTTTAGTTCTAGATTTTCGATTTAGAAGAGGACCCAGGAAGATTAGACGTAAGGTAGAGCCTAGAATTAAATGGTGGCGATTGAAAGAAGGTAACTAAAAGGCTTTTATAGATCGTGTAGTCTAAGAAGCGGATTGACAGTCGGAAGATGATTCAGACAGATCATGGAACAAAATGGCTAGTTGTATCAAGAAGGTAGCTAGAGATCTCCTTGGTGAGTTGTGAGATGGTGCTCCACCATCTAAGGATACATCATGGTGGAATGAAGAAATAAAGACTGCTATTAATAAAAGGGATTTTTATAAAGATTTGAAGAAAAGTAGAGATATGGAGATATTTGAGAAGTATAAAATGGCTAAAAAGGAAGTTAAGAAAGCTGTTCGGGAAACTAAATCTAAGGTCTACAAGGAGGTGTACGAGAAATTAGACACTAAAGAGACTGAAAATGATATATACCGGATTGCTCGGATGCGGGAAAGGAAAACTAGAGACTTATGTGCGGTGAAGTGTGACAAAAATGAAAATCGGAAGGTTTTAGTTCGAGATGAGAATATCAAGAAAAGATGGAGATATTATTTTGACAAATTGTTCGATGAGAGCTTTACTAAGAATTTGGATGGACTTGTCATTCAATCTCAAGATATAAACCGTGATTTCATACGTAAAATAAGACTACCCGAGGTTAAAAAAAGCTTTGAACAGAATAAGTTTAAGAAAAGCGGTTGGTCCTTACGGGATTCCTATCAAGATTTGGAGATGCTTAGGAGAAATAGGCGTTAAATGGCTGACAGATCCGTTTAATAAGATTTGGCAGACAAAAAAGATGCCAAATGAATAGAGAAAAAGTACCTATGTACCTATCTACAAGAACAATGATGACATTCAAAGTTGCTCAAACTACCGTGAAATAAAACTTATGTGTCACACCATGAAATTTTAGGAGAGAGTGATTGAACATAGGCTAAGGAAGGATATTAAGATATCAGAGAACCAGTTTGGGTTCTGTCTGGACGATCGACGACAGAGGCTATTCATTTGCTTCGTCAACTTGTCGAGCGTTTTCGAGAGAGGAGAAGAGATTTGCATATGATATTTATTGATTTAGAAAATGCGTACGACAAGGTACCTAGAAAGGTATTATGGGGGACAATGATGAAGAAGAGGGTCCTCGTCAAGTATATTGATATAATCAAGGATATGTACGATGGAGTAGTGGCAAATGTCAGAACTTGCGGTGGCTTAACGAGTGATTTTCCAATTACAATTGGTTTACATCAAGTATCTGCATTAAGTCCATTCCTGTTTACCATCGTGATGGATGGGCTTACTAGAACTATCCAAGATGAGATACCTTGGTGTATGCTATTTGCTGATGATATTGTTCTGGTAAATGAGACGAAAGCAGAGGTTAATGCAAAATTGGAATTTTGGAGGCAGACATTGGAATCTCGGGGATTCAGATTGAGCAGGTCCAAGACAGCATATATGCATTACAAATTTAGTAACCAGAGAAGTCAAAACCATATTGGTATAACATTGGAAGGGCAAGAGATATCACCGAGCGACCAGTTTAGATATATAGGTTTCATCATCCAAAATAATGGGGAGATCGATAGTGATGTTAATCAAAAGATCCAAGCTGGTTGGTTGAAATGGAGGAGTGCAACTGGGATTTTGTGTAATCGCAACTTTCCGTTAAAATTGAAAGGAAAGTTTTATCGGGATGCTATTCGGCCTGCCTTATTATATGGTACAGAATGCTGGGCTCCTAAGAAGCATCATATACAGAAGATGCACATAGCGGAGATGCACATGCTTCGTTGGATGTGCGGTAAAACTAGAAAAGATAAGGTGCGAAATAAGAATATTCGTGCAAAAGTTGGTGTAACACCTGTGGAGGAGAAGATACGGGAAAACCGGCTAAGATGGTTTGGTCATGTGTGACGTAGACCTATGGAAGCACCGATTCGACGAATAGATACTCTCGATATGGGCAATGGTAAAAGGGCAAAAGGGAGACCCAAAAAAACATGGATGGAGGTGATACGAAACTATATGGTTGCCAAAGGACTCAATGAAAGTATATTGTTCGATAGGAGTGAGTGGAGACGGAGGATTCATGTGTTGGACCCGGTGTGATTCTCATGTTGGTTCATGTAGCCTACCCTATATGCTTGGGATAAAAGGCTCAGTTGTTGTTGTATAGACAAGCAAGATACTTGTAAATTCAGACTGAAAAGAAGACGATGAAAAAAATACAGCGCAGAGCATTCAAAAGAGTACCTTATATCAAGCTCTTCCAACTTTTGTACTGCTTCCTGATCAGCCTTAACCGCTTGATTTGTCATGCCTAGATGTGAGCAAAAACGTCTCCGTGCATATATCAAAGCCAAAAAGCCATGTAAAGAACAGAGATTAGACACACTGAAACAAAATTTCAGAAGAACCATGGAAGTATGGAAAGAGTCAAAAATGAAACCTAACTGCTTCAAAATATCAGGAAATCTCCAGCATGTATAGCACCCATCTCCATCGATTGGCCCATCTCAACTTCAAGTTGGTTAACACTTAACTCTTTTGCGCGACCAATTTCTTTCTTCCACTTCTCTCATTCTATTGTTGTTCTCATTCCATGTCTTTTATATATTTTAAATCTAATATGGTGATACAAGCACCTTTGAGCAGCTCGACTACAAAGATCATCAACCATTGAATGAAAATTTAAATGATTTCTTGGAGCGGAAATAGGCACTACAACACGGCATCTTCTGTCTATGACTACTATTTTACCCCACGCTTATCAATCTACAATCGACTTCATATCATGCAAATAACCGGAAAACACTTATACCACAATAAGTTTACATCTTACCCCTAACTGATAAGAACCAAATGTGAAGATAACGACATTCGCTTCCTTGACCATATGATCAGTATACCCTCTCTGATGAGTCAACTTCTTCACCCAGACTTTAACAATCTGGAATAAAAATACTGCAAAGTTTTAGTCATAATATTTTTTAACATGCAAGCTGTACAATTAACTAGAATGTCTAAAAAGCCATCGACATTGTCTACAACTTGTACAATTAACTAGAATGTCTAAAAAAGCAATCGACATTGTCTACAACTTATAAGCCAACAATCAAGTATCTACATCAAACCATAGCAACCTAAGTACGCTATCGTAAATAAAATTCACATAATGACATCTTTCTAATTACCATCACCATTGCTCAACGTAACCAACAACTGGCATCTTTCTAAGCAGCATAGCCTATCGAGTAATCAATAAATCAAAAGAGAACTTCTCAAATAAATTACTAAAAGCATTATAACAAATTTATTAAAAAAAGTAATTTCGTCACCTGGTCAATTTGCCCTAAGACCTCTTCTCTCTTCATAGCTTCATCCTTGCTCTCGTAGAGTCCAACATCGACCAAAAACTTCCACAATCAACAAACCAATTCAATTTCAACAAAGTTCAAATCTGCAAATAACAACACCCCTCACCCATAAACATGGAAAAAAAATAAAGGAATGAAACAGGAGATGAAGATTTAGGGTTGGGGTTAGGGTCAGTTTGACAAGAGTTCAATATAGAGAAGAATAATGATGAATTAAGATTTGGCCTTGTTTAATATGAGAGCATCATTGTCACAAATACACACATACACATATATCATCATCATCATTATCACACACACGTATCATTATCACACACACACACACATACAGACACACACACATATCATCATCATCATTATCACCCACCCACTCACCCAAGCATTAAACCAATTAAACGTTATAAAAATCCTAATATTAACATAAATTTAAAATCCTAATATTAATTTAACAAATTCAACTTAACATGAACAAATTAAACTAATTAAACTTAATTTAAAATCCTAAAATTGACAAAAATTTGTAATTTTTTTACCTAACTGTTTTGTGGGTAGGGATCACTGTGCAGGGTGGCTGCAGTGATGGCGACGCGTTGGAGGAAGTTGGTGGCGACGCTGGGAGGCGGTAGCGACCCATCTTTGTAATAGTGCGCGCGCGCGTGCACACACACACAAGCGCGCGTGCACACTCAACCGCCGACTTTCCGGGGCCTTCCCTGCCAACAACAACAACAAAACCCTTAAATATTGCTATTAATTCACACTAAATAACCTAATTTTTTTGCCCCTCACCCGACCCAACAACCTCCCTGATCCCCGACCTTCCCCTCCCCGTTTGCCCCTCCCCTGATCCCCTACCTCCTTCCCCTCCATCCCCTACCCAATCCCGCCTCTGCCACCCTCCTACCTCCACTCACCAAACCACCACCACCACCACCAATCATCATCATCATCATCATCATCATCATCATCTTCTCCATCACCAAACAACCACCATCACTCACCAAACAACAAACCACCACCAATCATCAACCACCACTGACCCAGCAACCTCCCCACGGCCTCCCCCTACCCCACCCTCAACCCGCGGCCCAAAATTAGAAATTTAAAAAAAAAATCACTCACTGGTGTGATCAACGGGGCTCGTTGTGGTCGACGGAGGATCGATGGGGGCGGGAGGCGATGGCGCTCGAGCGATGGCGGCCGCGACTGAGAACTGGGAGGAGGAAGAGGAGGAGGAAGAAGGGGAGAGCGACGACGGCGACCGATTCGACGGAGGAGGCTGCGACAGCGACAGAGGAGGCCGCGATTGACGATGGCAGAGGACGGCGGCGACGGAGGAGGTTGCGAAGGCGGTGACGGAGGAGGATTGGAGGAAGGGGAAATTTTTTCTATGGCGGGAATAATTTGGGTGGGGAGAATTTTTCGGGGACAGGAAGGATTATCTGATTTTTTTATTATATATAAATACAATGGCATTGCTCCTGCCGTGGACACGGCAGAGGTTTCTTTTGCAGAGCAGCGTAGAAGATAACTTTTTGTAATATTTATATCATTCTAGTTCAATAGAAAATGTAAGATCTACCATGCTTTCGAAATCATCACATGAAGAAACAAAGAAATCATACTTGGAGTCATGTTCTGTTGAGTCGACTGAAGATTCGGGAATGCTCACTTCCTCTCTCCATCAATCCGTTAATAAGGGAAATTTAGCACTTACATATTTTTTTGAAACAAATATCAGAACAATTCCCAGAAAAAGGAAATTTACCCACCGATAAAGTTGATGATAAGATGCCGGAGGCTAATAGGTGAATGGAGGCAGGATCAGGTTGTTTTTTATTTGGGACTCGAGATCAGTTCCCAAACTCTCTTTTCTTCATACCAACATGAAATGATATGCAATAAAATCTGCTTCAAATCACAATATTGCATCTAATTTCAGATTTAAACCATAAATTTAATCAGACGATGGAAAGATGATAATCAAATCAGATAATTGATGAAATTGGGAGAAAGAAATTGACAAAGCTTACTTATTTGCCTATGTTGTTCTTCTTCTGCCGCTGCAGATTTCTTCCTAAAATTAAGTTATAATTATAAAGGGGAAGAAACGATTTCTTGGTATAGAAAAATTAGACGGTGACAATACCATTGCCTAAACCGACACGTAGCAACGGGTTATTGGATAACCGGAAACATTAATCGCGTAGACCGATTGATGGGCCCCTCAAATGAAATCCAACGGACTAGATCTAATCTTGAGCGTTGCCTACTGCAGCGGAGGAGAAATTGCCATCCGTTACTGGTGGATGCATGGTAGAACAAGCCTAGGTTGGGGTTGGCAGGAGGTCATATAGATGGTACAATGAAATATTACCATATTTGTTTAGATGTAGATGGTATTTCCGGGAATATAAGATTACCATGGTGATGGAGGATATGATCTCCCTCAGATATTGTCTTCCGTCGATTTGGTAGCGAGCGGTTTTGAGCGGCTGAGATTTGTTTTGGGCTTTGTTGAGCGTGTGGATCTCAATGGGTTGTTGGAAGTTGCTGAGGCCGAGCTACCTGCAAAGAAAGTCCCGGAGTGGGAACCCACCGTAGGACTTTCCGACGATCAAATTAATATCGGGGAATAAGGGTAGCGTAGCGGCCTATTGGGATGAGTTCGAGTTATCTGAGTCGTCTAAAAGAGGGGTTTATATAGTGGTCGCGTGGAGCGAGCCGGCGCGAGATCCTCACCGTCAGTTACGTCCTTACATTATCCCCGCATTAATGGCGGGATACGCCCATTAATGGGAGGACGCGCTAGCGTGGGACGAGGAATGTGGGGAGGCGGATATCTCGCCGTGGCGAGATACGCGGAACCGTTGCGGTGACGCTTGGGCTCCACGCTCTCGGTTGATCGGAGAAGCCGAGGAAGTTCGGCCTATCAGGAGGCTCGGAGACGAGCAGGGAGGCCGAGAAAGCTCAGCCTGTCAGATGGCTCGGAGACAAACCGGGAGGCCAAGGAAGCTCAGGCCTTGCAACAGCTCGGAGACGAGCAGGGAGGCCGAGAAGGCTCGGTTGTAGCATCACTCGAAGGTGAGCTGTTGGCTGTTTGCTAGGTGAATATGGAAGGTACTCAGGGAGGTCTCCGGAAGGTCGGATGCATTCTCGGTGACAAAGTCCCGAAGAATGTCCCCAATGCATCTTGTTTATTCCACCTCCGTAGCCCCCGGTACACGTCATCCGCCACGTGTTGTAATCTGAGGAATTCTTATTTGTGAGCATCATCATTAGCCCCCCACTCTCGTTCCGACCTATTTATGGGTTGAGTCTAGAGTGGCCTGCTAGTTTTCTCTGCTCAGCTTGGTTCCGAGAATTTTTCATGGTGGATTATTCGGGAACGACATGGCGTTTGGCGGTTGCGTCATTTCGATCTTTGAGTCCAGATAGCGTCTCACCACGCGCCTAAGTTTTCGCGTGTATCCCTGATGCCGTCAGCGGATCGGTGAAATAATTGCGCTTTAAAGAGGGGATGCCGTTTCACTCGATCGTCAGTTGGGGTACGGGCCACGTGTCCGACGTCGGTTGGCGGGTGCGACAGGCTGTCTCTGACTCCTGCAATGAAGAGACGTCCCTAATCGATCTGGGCCGTAGGATGCTCTCTTTGGGGTGTATAAATAGGAAGGGACCATCGTAGGGCCAACACTTTGCCTTAATTCTCTTTTGTTGTTTGAAAATTGCTCGGCGCATCTCCGCTTAGATCGGATCCTCTGTTGAATTTTCCTCTGCGAGTTCTTTTCTTCGAATTAGGTTAGATGTCTTCCTCCGAGAAGGCTGTAGATGTCGTAGGGGTAGAATCGGACGATGAGGCTCTGATTGCTGGGGCTGAGTCCAGTAGGTTTTCCTCCTCTTCGGTTTCAGATAGCCGAGAGGATTCTTCTTCTTTTGCGTCTTCTGCATCGGGCTCGCCCCCTAGAGTTAGGGTCGCCCTTGTCACTCACCGTCGGACGGCGACAAGGGCTCCCATGGTGCGCATCGGGAACACCCGCAATGCGTCCTCCATCTTGAATCGTCTGGATGAGCTTTCCGACATCCGGACTCGATTCCATATCCCTTCTAGCTATTCACTCCGTTTAGCCAGATAGGATGAGCGGGAAGACCAGGTGCGGAGCAAGAAGATTGCTCTGTATCTGGAAGCATTCCGGGCAGTAATCCGTCTGCCCTTCTCACCCGAGGTTCGTCCGGTGCTTCATTGCTTCCGTCTTGCCCCGGGCCAGCTAGCGCCGAACTCATGGAGCATCCTCTTCAAATTTCTGGTCCGGTTAAAATTTGATCGGATTCCTTTCAGTTTGACCCTCCTCTTATCTTTTCTTTGTTATAAAAATCATCCCGGTACCAGTAAGGAAGAGCCGAGCTGGGTGTACTTTTCGTTTAAAAAACGTAAGGGTGGGACGGCCGGGTCGAGGGTAGTGGTCGTCTCTTCTTCCATCCATGAATGAAAGGAGAAGTACGTCTTTGTCGGGCCACCGGAAGGCGAGGATTGGCCTGTGCTCACACAATGACACAGGGTCGACTGCCCGAGGGCGAAGCAGTTGATCTTCCCAGAAGCGAGGGTGGTGTCCCAGTAAGAACCAATCCAGCGGGTTGATGTCCTGCTTTCTGAGCAGGTACTGAGATGGGCTGAGCTCAGTCCTGCGCATTTTCTGGGTAAGTTAGGGTTTTTGACGACCTGTTTAGACTTTGCTAAGTTTTATTTACCTTTTCAGTGTCGCTGACCTTTTTCTCCTGTGTGTTCTTTTTTGCAGAGCCCATGGACTGATAAAAAATCATGGCTGCATGGCCGCCAAGGCCTAAGGAAGAAAGATCGGTGGCGCAAGCTCGTCCCGACCCGGTCCAAACGCGGCCCCGAGGCAAACTCCTCCGGCCAAGCTTTCCGCAGCACCCCTAGTCACGGAGGAGCGCCGCGGGGGTGATCAGAAGCACGTGCGGGACCCAGCACCCCGGGCGAAGGAGGAAGAGTCTCCCCCCACCGAGGAAGTCCCTCTCAAGATACAGAAACGGGTGGTCTCTCGTCCACCCTCTACCGGGATCCAAGTGCAGGAGGGCGACTTCTGCATTAAGGAGCCCTCGGGGCTATCTATGGCCGACAGCTTGCTGGCGGATATGGAGAAGTTAACCGGGACCAAGATTCCCCGGGGCACCATGAAGGCCTAGGTGGCTGCCATAGCGCAGGAGGCGGTTCAGGTCGGTATCGAGGTTTCTTCGAAAGTTCCTTAAGTTTTATTTTCTTTGTTTTAGTTTTTTAACACGCTTGCTGTTTTCCTCACGTTCTTCAGCACCGCGCTCTCCTCTTAGCCATAGAGTCCGAGGAAATAGCCCCGACGATGAAGAAGACGGGCGATTCCTCCTCGCGGGAGGAAGAGCTTCACTTTCTATTGCAGCAAGCGGAGGAGAAGGCGGTCCTCCTTGACTCGAGATTGGTCGCCGAGGAGCTGACGATCTCAAAGTTGAAGGAGTCTCATCGGCTTCTAAACTAGTCCAACCAGGCTATCCAAGCTAAAATGGATGAGACAAACAGCCTCTACAATACTATGAAAAGGTCGAGGGACGCCATCAAGAAGGATGCTCAGGCGGCCTTAGACGCGGCGAAGCTTGCTGAGAGCCGTTCGGCGAAGGCCATGAAGGAATACAAGGCGTCCGATCAATTTTAGCTTGATCTCGCCGAATCCGCGGCCGTCGGGTGGCACAAAGCCCCCGACGCCGTCAAGGAATCTATGCCGAAGTTCGTCGACGGCGAGCTCTGGGCTAGGTTCCCCCTCGCCGTGGAAGCGCCGCAGGGGGGAGGTGTTGAGCTGGCTGTAGGAGGCGAGGCTGTCGGCGGAAGCGCCGACTCTGAGGTCACCGTTCTGGCCCCCGATGGCAGTGTCGAGCAGGGTGAGATCCCGACCGAGTGGGCGGTCTGAGCTATCCCCCCTCTACGATTTTTTCTCCTTTTTTCCTTTTTCAGAATTTTGTAAGCCTCCGGGCATTTTTTGTAAGGCTGAGAAGCCCACAATACCTTTGTACATAATTTTTGTAAGGCTGAGGAGTCCACAATACCTTTGTACATAATTTTGATCATAAATAAAGTATGTAGTTTTATTTGCTCAAATGTCTGATCATCCTGCAAGTATTTTTAGCCCGTAAGTCTTTTCATCTTGCAAACACTTTAGCTCATAAGTCTTTTCATTTTGCAAGTACTTTTAGCTCGTTAGTCTTTTCATCTTGTAAGTGTTAGGCCAGTGTCCACCCCTTTCTAGGTGATGATCGTATGAGTCGAACGATAGCCTAAGCGTAGGAAGGTCGGTACCCTCCCTTTCCTCGGAGTCGATGGGCGATCGCGCACCGAGTATGAATTGAACGATAGCCAAGTGTAGGAAGGTCGGTACCCTCCCTTTTCCCGGAGTTGAGGGGCGATCGCGCACCAAGCATGAATCGAACGATAGCCAAGTGTAGGAAGGTCGGTATCCTCCATTTTCCCGAATTCAAGGTGGCGGTCGCATATCGAGTATGAATCGAACGATAAACTCGTGTAGGAAGGTCGGCATCCTCCCTTTCCCCGGAGTCGAGGTGGTGATCACGCATCGAGTATGAATCGAACGATATCCAAGTTTGAATAGGTCGGCGTCACTCGATTCTACCTGGCCGCCTCACGATGTGGGCTTTGGATCCACAGCGTTTGTTGGATAGGAAGTTACCCGCTGCGGATGGGCAAAGCAGGAATCTGTTCGGCGGCCTCGTGAGGAGGGCTTTAGATCCACTTTTTTGTAGGGCAGGAATCTACCCCTTATGGATGAGCCGACAAGAAGCTACCCGGCCGCCTCGCGGTGAGAGCATTGGACCCACAGCATTTGTTGGGCAGGAAGCTACCCGCTGCGAATGGGCCGAGCAGGAATCTGCTCGGCGGCCTCGTGAGGAGGGCTTTGGATCCACAGCGTTGTTGGGCAGGAAGCTACCCGCTGTGGATGGACCGAGCAGGGATCTGCTCAGTGGCCTCGCGACGAGGGCTTTGGATCCACAGCGTTGTTGGACAGTAAGCTACCCGCTGTGGATGGACCGAGCATGGATCTTCTCAGCGGCCTCATGATGAGGGCTTTGGATCCACAGTGTTGTTGGGCAGGAAGCTACCCACTATGGATGGACCGAGCAGAAATCTACTCAGTGGCCTCACGATGAGGGCTTTGGATCCACAGTGTTGTTGGGCAGAAAGCTACCCGCTGTGGATGGACCGAGCAGGAATCTACTCGGCGGCCTTGCGATGAAGACTTTATTATTTCCCTAGTATCTCCCTGGGGCATCGTTCAACCTTCTGTGACCCATATAGGCAGGAATGGCGACCATCGCGAATGACACGTGGCTGCACCATATCGGAAAAGTGCGATATTCCGCGATTTGCGTCGTTGTGCTAGTAAATCTCGGCCGTTGGAAGATTTTTGTTGAGGTTATAAATACCAAAGGAATGTTGGTTTCTTCCTAGTCTTGTATTCCCTGAAGATGACCGGCCGTGTGTATACTATCAGGGAGATCGTTTCTCGTGACGATGTATACTTTTATAACCTCGATCGTTCCGAGGAGACATACGAGGCGGTAATAGGCCGCCTAGAGGGGCGCCTGCTTTCCCGGCGATTTTGTCTCCTTCAGGTGCTAGTTTATGCGATATGGAGGACTTCCCCGGATTTTTACAACACCCTATCTCCGCTGTTGATGGACGAGGCGTTCGACAAAATGCACACTGTCCACGGGCTTGGTCTGATCTCAAAGAGCAGGCGAGATCGCTCGGTGGACCTCCTTCTTGAGAGTTTCCAACAAAGGTTGGTCGTCGCATCTTGCTCGGCGGATGGGGACCCCGGGGAGTCTGTGGCTTTTACGGTCCACAAGTACCATTGGAGGGAGTGGGTCGAGGCTGCTTGGGCTCAGCTGGAGAAGCTTTCTTCGGTGTATCACCGACAATGTTTCCTTAATCCTCGCCGTCTTTGTTGTAATTATTGTAAGGATGGGGAGCCCATAATATCTATTAATAAATAAATTTCTCTTTTGTTGAGGTGCATTGTCTCTTTTTATCCCCTCGGTATATTTTATACTTTTTCTTAAAAAAAACCTTGGAGTCTCGGAACCGAGAAAAGAAACAAAGGGCTGGAACCCCAAAAAGGTCTCTTCTGTGAGAGGACCTCGCTCAGGAGACTTAATTAAATGCCAATAGGAATTACATTATTTCAAAAGAGAGTACATGTTTATTTATACAACTTAAATTTCTTGGCGTTATAAGGCCGAAGAAAATTACGCCCCCCTGGCGTCCTGCAGGCGGTACGCTCCAATGGCCAAAGCTTCTTGTCGGGACCCGGTTCTTGCTTACGGAACAAAACGCCACGCCAATTGTCATGCCAAGGGGGCGGAGGCCACCTCTTGAATCCGTGGGGGCAACCTCTTGAGTCCCTGGGACCCACTGTAGAACAATGAGGAATCTTCGGAACACATTCCGAAAGAGGATTGAACTGTATTATAAATGTAATGATACCACCTTCAATTATAGAGGTGCCTTTTAAGTGAACCGGAACTACAGGAGCTTGAGAACTCCGTAGTTAAGCATGTACGGGCCAGGGAAGTCTTGGGATGGGCGACCTCCTAGGAAATGGCCTCTGGTCGGGTCCGGTTCGCTCTAAAAGGAAAAACCGTGAGGTTTCGGCCAGAGCGGACAATACCAGCTGTACTGGGGCATGGGGCGTTACATTTATGGTGGCCCATACAGGTCCCTCAGTAGTAGGTCTGTGGTTCGAGGACGAACCATTGTTCAAAGGTGGGGAAAATGTCGGGACTCGGTTCTTGCTTACGGAACAAAGTGCCACATGGAACAAAGTGCCACGCCAATTGCCATGCCAAGGGGGTGGGGGCCACCTTTTGAGTCCCTGGGACCCACTGTAGAACAATGAGGAATTTTCAGAACACATTTCGAAAGAGGACCGAACTGCATTATAAATGTAATGATACTACCCTCAATTACAGAGGTGCCTTTTAAGTGAACCGGAACTACATGAGCTTGAGAACTCTGTAGTTAAGCGTGCTTGGGCCAGGAAAGTCTTGGGATGGGTGACCTCCTGGGAAGTGGCCCCTGGTCAGGTCCGGTTCGCTCTAAAGGGAAAAACCGTGCGGTTTCGGCCAGAGCGGACAATACCATCTATACTAGGGCTTGAGGCGTTACACTTCTGTTACGAGAAATGGCCCGTTCCACTTCAGGGAGAACTTATGTAGTCTCTCTTGGTCTACGAACTCATTTTTTCGTAAGACCGGATCTCCCGTCTTGAAGGCCCAATATTTAAATCGGGCATTGTAGTTGTTCCAATTTTTTTTGGCTCAGAGCTTGCTATTCTCTTATAAAAATAAAGGGAAACCTCCATGTGTTAAATACATGCACCCACATGCAAGGCATGTAACTATCATTTCAGGTAGAGCCGCACGTGAAGTTTACGTGGGCGCCAATGTGCAAAGCACAGGAGCGCCTGTTCCTCTAATATTTAAACATAATAAAATAGTTAAGCTCTGTTAAAATTCTGTTGCGACAGCGCCTCACGTGTCCCTCACAAGGGCATTGTAGTTGTTCCCGCCAAATTTTTTTGGCTCAGAGCTTGCTATTCTCTTATAAAAATAAAGGGAAACCTCCATATGTTAAATACATGCACCCACATGCAAGGCATGTAACTATCACTTCAGGTAGCGCCGCACGTGAAGTTTACGTGGGCGCCAATGTGCAAAGCACAGAAGCGCCTGTTCCCCTAATATTTAAACATAATAAAACAGTTAAGCTCTGTTAAAATTCTGTTGAGACAGCGTCTCACGTGCCCCTCATAAGGACGCCAGCGCTAATCTTGTAGGATTAATCCTATGGTGGCGCCGCATATGCTCCTCACGTGGGCGCCAATGTGCAAAGCACACACGACCTGATCAATTCGATCAGGCACTCGCCATCTATTTTCATTGTTCAACCGTTTGACAACATGAAAAAACCAAAAACTCTGCCTTTCCTTATCTATCCAAGGGAGGGAAGGGCAGAGGTGCGCATATCATAAATAAGAATTAAATTCTTAAGTGGCGCCCACGTGCGCAATACGTGAGCACCGGCGCCCAAATTAAAAGCAAGTAGAATTAAATTCTACTTGTGGATACTTCTATAAAAACAGGGATATTCTCTATTAAACAGAGCCGTTGGATCAAAGATCCAATGGTGATAATAAATCATCAGATGATAAATTCTATTTGGGAAATATTTTCCTTCTAATATGGAAAGATCTTTCTCTAATAGAGAATCTTGGATTTAAAATCCAATGGTGATAAAATATCACTAATTAAACTATCTGATAGAATTAAATTCTATGTGATAGAATAAAATTCTATTTGGGAAATATTTTCCTTGATCTTTCTAATATTGAAAGATCTTTCTCTAACAGAGAATCTTGGATTTAAAATCCAACGGTGATAAAATATCACCAATTAAGTCATCTGATAGAATTAAATTTTATGTGGGAAATATTTCCCTGATCTTTGTCAAACTAGAAAGATCTTTTCTAATCTAACGGTGATTATAAAATCACCTATCGATCATCTGATAGAATAAAATTCTATCTTAGGAAAATATTTTCCTAATTTTGTTAAACTAACAAGATATCCATATGATAGAATTAAATTTTATGTTAGCAAAATATATTCCTATCTTGTTAAACTAACAAGATATTCATATGATAGAATAGAATTCTATCTTAGGAAAATATTTCCTAATCTTGTTAAACAAACAAGAAATCTTCTCTGTTAAACAAAGAGCCTTTAGATTAAAAATCCAACGATGAATAAAATTCACCGATTGATCTAAAAGATCATTTTAATTGATCATGAAATCAATCATGATCTCTCAATGAGAGATTTTCTCAACAAATTAATTTTTCTCTTCTCCTATAAATAGGAGAAAAGAGATTAATCAAAGGAAGAGAGAGGAAAAAAGGAGAGGAGATTTTCTGTAAAAATACAGAAGGCTCAAAAAATAAAAGAGAATTTAATTCTCTTAAAGAAGAAGATCTCCCTTCTAAATGCTCTAGGTAAAGGAAAAAAGAAGAGATCAAAATATCTCCTTTACTTAACATACCATATCTAAGGATTTAACCCTTTTAAAAGAACTTAGTTCTTTCTCTGGATCTGAGATCCACAAGACAAGTCTCCCACAAGTTGAGAATTTAATTCTCATCGGGAAGAACTTGTTCTTGAGAATCAAAGATTCAGAGGGGAACATGGATACAAGAACGTGGAGAAAATGGAGTCCATAATACTCCAGGAACCTAGTTCCTCCAAATCAAGAGCTTAGTTCTTTGAAGAACCCGATCCAAGATCCTCAAAATAGTGATCCTTAATAGTTAAGACACCATTAAAAAAGGTTTAACCTCTTTGAAAACATGAACATGAAAAATATGGAGTTCATAATACTCCAGGAACTTAGTTCTTTCAAATCAAGAACTTAGTTCTTAAAGAACATAATCCCAGATTCTCAAAATAATGATCTTGGTGATCGTCAATGGTCAAAATACCATTAACAGAGATTTAAATTCTCTAAAAATATCAATAGAGATTAAATCTCCAAAAGAACTCAGCGTCTCACGTGAAAAGCACGTGAGCGCTCAAGGCCAAGTTATAAAGCACCTCACGTGAAACACACGTGAGCGCCGGGAAAAGTTAGTGCTTAGCACTATTGGAGAGCCTCACGTAAAACACACGTGAGCGCCACAAAAGTTAGTGCTTAGCACTAATGGAGCGCCTCACGTGATATACACGTGAGAGCTATATACAACTGAGTGCTTAGCACTGCTGGATATTACAGAAATCCAATCTTAGCCCAAATTGGCTAAGCTTATATTCATTATATCCAAACTGATCTTAGTCGCATACATTACTAACGATCTTCATCCCATACTTTCTAAGTTAATCTTAATCTCAAATATGACTAACGATTCTTAGATGATCCATCATGATCTTTCCTTCAAATACATGATTTGGTTTAAGGGTACATCTTTTTACACCTTTGATATATGTCGTTGTAATTCCTCAGCGTCTTCAGAGAGGTGGCGGGCCCCGACAACCAACAACTCATTTCATCCTATATTGATGCACTTTCAAATTGACGTGCACACCTCAAATCGGATCGCACCCCAAATTGGATGCATTCCATATCACCATCGTTCACTCCGCCACGTAATAAATACACGTGCGCGTAAAATGGATAATGGACCGAAATGTCCTTAAACTAATATTCGTCCCCAAAATGGGAATGTTGGACCGAAATGTTCTTAAACTAATATTCGTTCCCAAAATGGAAATGTTGGACCGAAATGTCTTTAAACTAAATTGCGTCCCCAAAATGGGAATGTTGGATCGAAACGTCCTTAAACTAATATTCGCTCCAAATATGGCAATAATGGACCGTGATGTCCTTAAACTAAAATAATTGAGCCCATATGCTCATTTGTTTCTAAGTTGATCTTAGTCTCAAATATGACTAACGATTCTTAAATCAAACTTAAATATCTTATGAATGGATGGACCTCACAAATGTGAGAAATGCGTCCTAAGTTCATTCCCGTTTGCAAACTAAGCTACCAACATGAACCCCGTCAAGCAAATTCTTGACCCAAACCCAAATCTCAAATATACGGATTTGGACTAATCCATGCCCTACGGGCGACGACACATACTAATCTCCGTATACAATTTACGGGCAACCAAAACAAACAAAAACACACACGACACGAAGTGAACTTCCAGAGCAGGAGAAAGTGATTATCGTAATACGATAACGTAATTAACTGCAGGGGCTTGCGCCTGCAGGGAAGAGTGTCCCCACAAGCAAAAACCCCTCATAAAATAAGGGGGAATATGATAAAGTCTTCTACAACGGTCGTATCTATCCAAACTTCCGATATATGGTACTATAAATCAACTTGGTATTTTCAGAGAGGTGGATGGATAAATCCAAATATCATCTGCTCCCAAATTCAGGTCAGACGTCTTAACGTCTTGGTCCCGGTCTTTCGGCGGTAAACAGATTTTGGCACGCCCGGTGGGACCTTTTCCTCTTTCCACTCCACACTTTATGTGTCGTGTTTCGCGAACAAAATTGCGGTTCGCTATGGTTGCCCGTGGATTCGAGGTACTAAAATTTGGTGTCTTGCTCCTGTGCAGAAGAAGAAGAAAAATCGATGGCTTCCAACTGCACAACTTGCAACAGCAACTCCCGCTCCGCCCTAACTGAAGGAGTGACTTACGGGCCTAATGCGACCTCCATTTTCTCAATGCCGGTGGGGAAGGTTACGTAAGCCACTGCTGGACTATTTTTCAGGACCATGTTCCCAGCAGTGGGTGTTGGTACCTCAGCGCTGCAGGAAGAAGCTCCCAAGAAGTCGGTCTTCGATCGACTTGCAACCACAACGGCCCCTCTCAACAGGCCTTCCAAATCCGGCGTCTTAGTCTTCAACAGGTTGAGCCAAAGCTCAAACGGGCCCGTAAAGAGGCTCGTGATATCTGAAAGGGCTGCCCCAAAACAGATAGCCCACCCAACTCCTCCTGCAGGTGAAGTCGTCAAAGATGCTTCCCCTACTAGAAAGTCGGTCTTTGAAAGATTGGTTGTTCCTTCTCAAGCTCTGCTAAGGACGTCAGTCTTCAACAGGCTGACACCAACAACGGCCTCTTAGCAAATCTGAGGGAATGAAGAAGCCATTTTCGAAACTGAGGCGGCCCCGTCTGCAAGACACGCTTGACGTCGCCACTGGCGCTGAGTGAGAAAAGCTGGGGGCAACTCCCCCTCTGGACTTACCCCACCAGCTTCAATGGTGGAAATTGACGCTGTTGTTCCAACCGGGAACAGCTTTGATCTGCTCAGGAAGGTATGAAAGAACTCTCTAACGGCGGTGCTAAAGAAATCGCCCCCGCCTGCAGAAGCCACAGTGCAGGCAAAGATGGAGCAGCCCCATCAGCGGCTCTCCTCCCAAATTCACAGGGTCTGGCGGAAAGTCCAGAACTCTGTGATCAACAAAGATTACTTTCGTTGACCGGAGAAATCGAAGGCTCGGCAAGCGGAAAACTATCCCTCCACTATACAGTAAGGGACTTCTTCCATACGGGTGCCTGTTACAACGGCTCCTTCAACTTCAACCTCCTACAAAAAAAGGATGCTGGAGAAAATCCCACCATCGGTGGCAAATTCCAAAGGTGATGGACCCAAACGCCCCAAGTCTGGGGGCATGATCATACATACGGTCTACATGGCTTCTAAGAAGGAGGAAAGCCTTGCTTCTGTAGGTCACCGGCCGCGAACTCGGTCACTGACAAAAGCTCAGGAGCAACAACAAAAGCTCTAGAAGATGTTGACCAAAATGACAGCACTCACCAGGCAGAAAGAAAGTCCGGATCCAACAGCTGAACAGCGCCAAGAGCAGGAGACCAATATAGAGTTCCTGTGAAGGGTGCTTGAAAAAAAAGACAAAGAGGCCACCGAACAAGCCACTAACATAAAGCAGATGGCTCTCTTGTTTCAATACATAGTTGGAATGATGATCCAGCCAGAACCCCCAGCTGAGGATCCGCCGATAATCATTAAGGATGACAGAGGGGTGTTCATATCAGAATTTTGCATCATTAAATTCCCCATTCTTAATCATATTGCAAATAAATAGGTGCTTTTGATATATGTCTGCTAAATAGTTGCAGGTTACAGGTTCTCAGAACAATACAGTGAAAATGGTGAAAAGACGCTACAAATGTGAGACTACGACCAACAAATAGATGAATCTGCAAGATGCCGTCTACCAGTTTGAAGAACAAACGAAGATCAATGAACGGTTCGATTGCACAAAGTACGAGGGCAACACAAAGTTTCAAGACTTTAATGCTAAGCTTTCGGTAAAAGTCCACAAATTCTGCACTGTTTGAAATCTGGAAGAAAGTAGAAAAGATTCTGAAGAACCAAGAGAAGAAAATAGAAGGAAATAGCAACCTAAAGCAACCCTGAAAAGAAGAGTCAAAGATCCCTCAAGATGGTCGCGGATCCGCGGCCAAACATGGCATTCCGCCGCGGATCCGCGGCCGTGCTGTGCACGTGTCGGTGCAAAGTGTCGGTGGTGTCGGTGCTTTGACCCGGCTTTCTTAGGGTAGTATTGTAATTTCAGATGTGGATCAGATGTAAACCCTAGGGTTTCTCCTATCTATAAATAGGAAAGCCTACAGCCTCTTTTAGGGTGTGCCTCTTTTGGGTGCCTCTTTTGAGATGCGTCTTTTTAATTCTAGTCTAAATTTCAATTCCACAGTAATCGTTCAAGAGTGCATCAATAAAGAAAGGTATTTTTATTTTTATCTCGAATTCCTTTTCTGAATTTAATTCTTGCATTTTTTTATCTGTTCCCTTAATATTTGCAATTTAGTTTTTCTAATATAAAAATTTATAAAAAAAATGAATTCTATTGTTAATACCCTAATGAGTGAGTAATTTCTCACTTGTTAGGGTTAGGATCGGGAAGGTTTGAGAGAAGAAAATCTCTCTCACTCCTTTCTTTGCCCCCATAATTTTAATCAATACGGACTCTATTTAAATGAATCACACACCGCTCACTACAGCACCCTATCCCACGAGGTAGCGATGATTCCCTAGTTAGACCGGTTATGATTGATTTAAATAAAGATTAGGGTTAAGAGTTAAGAAAGGACGGACAAGGACCAAAGGGACGAAACTAAGTTTCTTCCCAGTCGTGTTAATCCTCTTTGTTGACTATTACCCTAACACCTATATTCTTCATTAGGGCATTGAAAGCAGTGGTAGAATCCCTTTTCCAGACTAATCTAATCCTAACCCTAGCAAGACTTTTAATCAATTTAATCCCATTCTTAGATCGTAAAATAAAACCCGACTTGATCGGATTAACTCGTTAGAATATAAAGAAAAGAAATCTATCTCCCTGTAGACCGACTCGTACTCAACCGGCTAGCTACCAAGAGACACCGTCTTGATTGCGGTATTCTATTCTTTGATTTTAAAAGCGCACGCACGCGAAAAAGACAACAAATCAAATAGCGCCGTTGCCAGGGAGACGGTAGTCTCTTTCTTTGTGTAATTTCGGTTTAAAACTTTTTTTAAAAAAAATCATAAAAATTGAAAAAAATTTAAAACAAAAAAAAATAAAAAATAAAAAATAAAATAAAATAAAAATAAAAATCATCTTATTCTTTTTGAAAGGTTTTTGTGCAAGTGTGCAGAAAAAGAAGACGGACAGATTCAGATTTGGAAAAAACCCAGTGAACAAATCAATAAACAGAAGATCTGAACAGACAGAGGAGAATCATAACAACAAACAGAAAATTTTTGGAGATCCAAACTAACAGAACCACCGCGGAACCGCGGCGGATATATGCAGTTGACCGCGGAACCGCAGTCAACCAGTGACGTCAGCATCCCAAAATTCTCTGTAAGTATTTTTGTCCTCTCTTCTACCCTCAGAACTCCACTGAAATTTTTCCTGCAGGGTTCTTTGCGCAAAATTCTTCTCCCTCTCCAATAAATTGTTTTTGTGCAGGATTTTTTGCGCTGCCAAATAAATTTTTTTTTGCAAGTGTTTTAGATTTTTGGTGTGTTAACTGCTTTGCATAATTAATACGGACTCTAAGGGGCTATAACACCAATCAAGATTGGGTGGGGATTTCATTACCCTTCCTAAGACCCCAAAAATCACTAAAAAGCATATGCATCACCCTTGAGTTAATTAAAAAATATTTAGACTCAGCCAACTAAAGACTGTCGTGCTCAATAAGACAGAGGAAGGTTGTGGGCATTCAATTGTTTATCTAAACCTGATTTTGTGGTGCCTAGGTTAGACAAGTGGGAAAGGTAATTTTAAAAGGCCCGTCTCACGGTGATTCGTGAGCGGATCTCTCCTTTCTTTATTTGTGCTTACCTGGCCACAATTGGCAGTGAAAAGGCGATTTGAGGGATATCTCACAACTTGCCTTTTGGAACAGTTAGGAGCAGTTTAGTTAACTTTGGAGACCCTAGCTCTATGCCTGATTGTGCATGTATAAATTGTGATTGTTTGAAATTGTGCCGTAGTTCCGTACAAATTTTTGCAAAACTCTTTCTAAAAAAAACACTTTCAAAAAATTTCAAAACTCCAAAAACAAAAAAAATTTTTAAATAAAAAAAAATTAAAAAAATTAAAAATTAAAAATTAAAAAAAATCATCACATTCTTTTTCTTCTCCTTTCTCACATCATGGGTACCCCACCTCGTAAAACTCTTACCGAACTTTGGTACCCTCAACCAGACATTACTTCCTACGCGCATTGTTTTGGTTGAATTTCGGACGACCCCTCCATGCCCAAAATTTCTTTAAAAGATCGAATAGACGCGTCTAGGAGAAACAGTTGGACTCCGCAATCCACTTTGTATCAACCGTTTCAACCTTCACCACCTTCTTACGTTGATACCCCTTTTGAGAGTCCGGTGGTAACTCCGAAACCCATGTCTATTGCTGAACATATTAAACAATCTCGTAGCCGATCTTTCACTCCTTTCAACACTTCCAGTTCTTGGGATCAACAATTCCATTCACCTTTTTATCCAAATGTTGATCCTAATACTGTCCAACCATTCAATTCCTACCAGTCCTACCCGACTTTCGCACCTTCCCTAGACACTGCTTCTACACAGCCATTTGGGAGTTTCCAATATCCAAACAACTTTGAATCTTTTATTGAAACCCCTTCACAACCCATGTCTAGTCTGGAACAGTCGTTAGAAGATTTTATGGTAGCGTCAAGACAACAGATGATGGATTTGAATGCGTCCATGGCCGTCCTTATACAACCTAGTGATCCGGTAGCTAGTTTCCAACTAATTCCAAATTTTCCAATGTATGATAAGGCGGTTGGACAGATTGAGAATTTGAGTGGTGAGAGTGAGCTGTACATCCTTCCAAATCAAACCTACCCATCCCCAATTGAAACCCATAACTCCGGTTTTGAATGTCTATCAAGTGTTCCAAATGATTCACCAGTTGAAGATAAAACGTCTAATGAGTTGTGCGACTTTGTAGTGTTTGATTTACCTGATTTTGAAGGGTCCCTTTCGAGTGAAATCACCACCAATCCTTTTGACCTCTACACCTCCACTCTAGAACCTGAATTGATTAATATCCATGCTTTTGATGAGGTGTCTGAGAAATTTAATTTTCACTTGATCGAGGATATTGACGCTGGGAATATTTTGGATGATGAACCAACAAATTTGGATGAGTTTTTCTTTCCAATTCATCATCCCGAGACATTAAATGTTTCTCCCGAACTTCATATGCGTCTTGAATTTGATGAGAATTGCATGGATAAGCTAAATTTTGAGGAGAGTATTGAGGATAGTATTGAGGATGAACCGGTTTTGTTTGATGAGTCGGATTTTCCAATTCATCCTCCTGAACCTTTAACTGTTACACTTCCTAAATCAATCCCCTTCATCCTTTCTGTCGTTCCGACCGCGCAAGAAACCGTATCCCTTTCATTTTCAATGTCTGCTTTACCAAGTTTGACGTACCCATGTTTTCTCACGAATCTTGAGGGATTTGATCTCATTTCTCAGTGGGTTGATAGATTAGCACAATCGCTTTTTACACATCGGTCATTACAAATTATGCTAATTTATACACTTCATCTCCACCCTCAAGTTCATATTCAACTTCTTTCTCCCACTTTCTCAGGTTCCTCTTCTATTCTTCCTATAATTTTAGTGAGTGTTGATGAATCACAATCCGATAATTCAAGTTTGATCATTCCAGAAAACCAACTTGATTTGGATACTTTTGAAAATGAGGTAGATGAGTTTTTCGAGTCTCCTACCTCCATAATTTTTGACAAATCAAGTATGATAAATTCTGGCACAAAACTTACCGACAGCAAAATTTTCAATTATATCGATGAGAGTTTTGAAGAACTTTTTGCTGATGAACTCACATTCCTAAACGACACGGATTTTGTGATTAATCAACCCCCACTTGAAGAAGTCGAACCACCACCATTTCTTTTTCCCTTCCGCCATTCTTCTCCTCGACCGAGACTGTATACTGCTTCTATCTCCACATGGTCTCGTGTGTTTCTCATTTCTTTTCTCTACATTCCATTCTTTCACCAACCACACCATTATTACGATAAATTTTTTGAATGGTTGGTGCTAACCTTTGGCCTGTGTAAGGCATTGTATAGCTTGATACTGTGTTTGTTTCTCCTCCCTAACTCTGAACTTTAATGCTTCAACAGTGGAAACACTATTTCACTTAAGTTTGGAGGGGGGACCTTTTGTGTATATATATTTTGTTTTCTTTTTCTGTTAATAATAAATTAAAAAATAAATAAATAAACAAACAAACATGGGAGTGCCGACAATTTTGACCTGTAGCTTGACAGTGAGGGACACTGTCAAGTTTAAGTTTGGGGGTGTGCTCGGTAAGCTTTCTTCCTTCGCATTCATGTGTATATTTTTGTATTTGCATACTTATTTTAAAATCCATAAAAATAAAAAAAATTTAAAAATTATAAAAATTGAAAAGTTCAACTTTGGCCATATTTGACTTAAGTTCAACATGACAGTTGAATAGTAGGGAAAAACTAGATCCTAAACTTAGTAAATTAAAAACCCTAAAAATAACCTTTCTTAAAGTTTAACTGTAGAAAATATACGTTCTTATAGTTTATTTAGAAATAGGCAAATTTTGAGTTCAGTTCTTGGGCTAAGTCAAAATAAGGGAAGAGTATTGAATTTTTATTTAAAGTATAAGTCTGAAAAATAATTCTGAACCTTAAGTCTAAATTCTGAAAATATATAACCTACAATTAGCACATACACGCACCTTGAAACTTGGAATAGTAGAGGATACCTTGAAATGCTCTTGTCTAAAATGCTTAATATGAAGGAAAATAAAATAAAAGTACAAGAGTGAATAAAGAGATATAAAAAAATGAACACGGGTTTTGTAATTACTTAAAGCTGCGTAAAATGAAAAAAAAATATAGCAAGGGTGCTTTATCACCTAGTGCCTTAGACCAACTGGTTTAGGAGTCACTGCTAAGCCTCAGGTATTGCAAGACGAGGAATTACGCCTAAATGCGCTAACCCATTTTGTAATCGGTCGTTTAGTACCTCAAGAAGTATTAACGGTCGCATGAAGGACGTGTGAGCAATTTCATCTAAAATTCACCAATTAAAAGTACTTTGGACGATGGACAAGAGTATGATAGCTTGAATTGAATTTCCAAGTGTAGGGGTGATACATACACACACGTAGAGGTATATGATTGGGGTTTGGATGAGAGAAACGAATGGAAGATAGGGCTTATACCTTCAATAGAGATGATAAAAATTCCTAAGTTGAGATGGAACCTTAGAAGGAAAATTCAAAAGATGCTGAAAGTTTAATAAATTTGCAGAACATATACGATCTTAAGTTAAATGAAGAGGGAGTGTGAAAAATACGGGTTGATGATTTCTAAGTTAAATGATAATAGAATTTTTGCTAGAATACTGAATTGAAGAATTATAGTCAATGGCCAAATTGATCGGATTTTGTGGGTAGTATCCGCTGAAAACACTCAGGAGACAACACTCCTCCTACTAGGGATGCCTAGAGGTTTAACGGCTTGTTGCACGAGCTCAGTGCAATCGCGATTCCCTGTGAAAGTGAGGTTAGGTTTTTTCGAGAATAAATAGTTTTCCTCGGGACGAGCAAAAGATAAGTTTGGGGGTATTTGTTCATATCAGAATTTTGCATCATTATATTCCCCATTCTTAATTATATTGCAAATAAATAGGTGCTTTTGATCTATGTCTGCTAAATAGTTGCAGGTTACAGGTTCTCAAAACAATACAGTGAAAATGGTGAAAAGACGCTACAAATGTGAGACTACGACCAACAAATAGATGAATCTGCAAGATGCCACCCACCAGTTTGAGGAACAAACGAAGATCAATGAACAGTTCGATTGCACAAAGTACGAGAGCAGCACAAAGATTCAAGACTTCAACGCTAAGCTTTCGGTAAAAGTCCACAAATTCTGCACTGTTTGAAATCTGGAAGAAAGTAGAAAAGATTCTGAAGAACCAAGAAAAGAAAATCGAAGGAAATAGCAACCTAAAGCAACCCTGAAAAGAAGAGTCAAAGATCCCTGAAGATGGTCGCGGATCCGCGGCCAAACATGGCATTCCGCCGTGGATCCGCGGCCGTGCAGTGCACGTGTCGGTGCAAAGTGTCGGTGGTGTCGGTGCTTTGAACCGGCTTTCTTAGGGTAGTATTGTAATTTCAGATGTGGATCAGATATAAACCCTAGGGTTTCTCCTATCTATAAATAAGAAAGCCTACAGCCTCTTTTAGGGTGTGCCTCTTTTGGGTGTCTCTTTTGAGATGCGTCTTTTTAATTCTAGTCTAAATTTCAATTCCATTGTAATCGTTCAAGAGTGCATCAATAAAGAAAGGTATTTTTATTTTTATCTCGCATTCCTTTTTTGAATTTAATTCTTGCATTTTTTTATCTGTTCCCTTAATATTTGCAATTTAGTTTTTCTAATATAAAAATTTATAAAAAAAATGAATTCTGTTGTTAATACCCTAATGAGTGAGTAATTCCTCACTTTTTAGGGTTAGGATCGGGAAGGTTTGAGAGAAGGAAATCTCTCACTCCTTTCTTTGCCCCCATAATTTTAATCAATACAGACTCTATTTAAATGAATCACACACCGCTCAATACGGCACCCTATCCCACGAGGTAGCGGTGATTCTCTAGTTAGACCGGTTGTGATTGATTTAAATAGAGGTTAGGGCTAAGAGTTAAGAAAGGACGGACAAGGACCAAAGGGAAGAAACTAAGTTTCTTCTCAGTCGTGCGAATCCCCTTTGTTGACTATTACCCTAACACCTATATTCTTCATTAGGGCATTGAAAGCAGTGGTAGAATCCCTTTTCCAAACTAACCTAATCCTAACCCTAGCAAGACTTTTAATCAATTTAATCTCATTCTTAGATCGTAAAACAAAACTCGACTTGATCGGATTAACTCGTTAGAACATAAAGAAAAGGAATCCATCTCCCTGTGGACCGACCCGTACTCAACCGGCTAGTTACCAAGCGACACCGTCTTGATTGCGGTATTCTATTCTTTGATTTTAAAAGCGCACGGATGCGAAAAAGACAACCAATCAAGGGGAAACATCAAACCCTCTTCTGGTTTTATCAACAATTAAGGAAGAAACGATCTCCAAGGCTACTTTTGATGATTACATCGTTCAACAAATACGAGCTCATCAAGCAAATGAAGCGGCCGGCTAAACTGTCAGAACCGGGCGATCGTATCCAGGCTGGTATGACCAAATCAAGTACCCGCTGGGATATACGATCCCCAAGTTCCATGTGTACAAGGGTACAGGCAACCCACAGCAGCACGTCGCGCAATTCAGAGCTCTGTGCGGCAACACTAGAGGTGACGACAAACTGTTGCTTCGCCAGTTCGTTGGCAGCCTATCGGAGACGGCCTTTGAATGGTACCCGGAGCTCCCAAATGACTCCGTAAAGACATTCACAGAGATGGAACAGCTGTTCACACAGCGGTTTGCCAGCGCAAGCGAGCGCACCTCGATTACGGCATTAATCAATGCCAGGGTAAAGCCGGGAGAAACCTGGGTCCAATATGCGATCCGGTGGTGGAACTTGTGGTCAAAGTGCGAACAACGCATCGAAGAATCCCCTGCCGTGGGCATGTTCATCAGGACCCTAGATCCGCAAACGACTGTGTCCCAGTTCATGACGTTCTTCAAGCCGGCGACCTTCCAGGCTCTAATCGATAAACTGGCCCAAATGGACCAGATGGGCCATAGGCCTTCCTCCTCAAGTAAGGACCCTTGAAATGCTAAGGGTAAAGGGAAAGCAGCCTTCGTCGCCAATACTCAATAACAACCGAGCGACTCAAAACCGACTGTTCGCCAAAACAATGCATGTCCACGCTTATCCCTGGAAGAAAGGATAGGACGCGCTTACTCATTTCCCGCGATAATATGAGGAGACTATTTGAGTTGGAATACGTAACAAACTTATCATATTGCCAGACCCATGGCATCCACCGCAACCTGGCGATGTCAACAACCCCAACTACTGCTCCTATCACAGAATGGTGAGCCACTTGATTGAGGATTGCTATGTATTCAAGAACTGGGTCGAGGACCAGTATCAACAAGGGAAGTTCACGCTATCTGAGAACTAGAGGGTGAACCCACCACAGAAGCACAGTCCCAAAAAAGTGGATGCGCCGGGGGCATCATGCTCGCTCGTAGAAGAAACTCCATGGGAAGTCGTTCTTTCAGCAAAAAACAAAAGAATAGTGAAGAATCTACAGGAATGTCCGACAGCTAGGTGGAAAAGCCCACTTGAACCTGAAATCATCGAAAGGATGCTGAAACTGCGTCCCGTACCGAAAGTTGTTGACAAAGAAAAAAAACCCCAAGTCATGCCTTCAAAGTCTTCGAAAAAAAAGAAGAAGACCAAGAAGCCTGTGCAGCTTGCCTAGTATGACGACAAGCGCACAAACCTACAAAAGTATATTGACGCATTGGAGGAGTACAACCAGAAGGCGCGGACACCGGTAACCCTTGAAGAGTTCCTCAAGCATATTCTTGAGAACGAAGATAGTGACAACGATGAGGAAAATGACTCATCGGAAGAAACCGAAGACTATGTAGCAAGTTGCCACATGGTCTCCCATTCGTCGTTAAATGGCGAAGAAGCCCCCTCAGTGTTAGAAAACAGCGCAGAGGGACTGGGGGCAGGATCGGCGCTAAAATCCCCAGAACTGCCAGAAGACCCAATCGATAGGCTGTTAAACGAACCTTTTCGAAAAAGAAAAGCTGACCGAGAACGCGAAACAGCCATATAAGAAAATTATAAGCGTCAGCGTCAGGATGAAGAAGCTACAGCAAGGATGGGTCGTAAAGCACTCCAACCAAACCGAAGCACACACGTCACAAATAAGAGCAGGATCAAGGCAGAGAAGCGGTTCGCCAAAGCCCTGTCAATGGGAATGAAGCTGCCACCTCTCGTCGGAAACACTCCCGGGGTCATATGTCTCGACGGAGAGGATTCACATCCAAATTATATCCTATATCATCGGAGGGTTACCCACCCCATCGCGGAATGCAGTACCTTTAAGAAGTGATGGCAAGGATATGTTGCCCATCAAAAACACTTCAAGAGGATGAAGTGCGAAGCTCGTCGACAGCAAAAGAGTGAGACAGATGTGCGTGAAAAAATGACTGGCAACTGTCATATGGCTGATACCAGTTCGGAAAGGGAAAAACCCCAAGTTCCTACCTTCGCGAGCGATTCTGAGGACGAAATAACTCTCAGCCCTCTCTTCAAAAACTCCACCTCCAAAAAAGAAGAGGAGGAGAAGAACTGCGAGAATATTCAGCTGCGGAGCTGCACGCTGCCTGAAAAGAACCTCAGACCTACAAACAAGGGTTCGAGCAAAAAAAGCAAAGGTAAAGAAAAAATCCCTGAGGAAATTGCCCTTGACGGTAGAGTTGTCAAAGAGCTCGCAACCAGGGACCCGCCTAGGAAAAATAAGGTGGATTACAATGTCCTGGCACATCTAAGGAACATGCCCTCACAACTAAGCATATTGGATGCTCTCCTTTTGTCCAAAGAGGCATGGAAGTCTCTGATCAAGACATTATAAGAGCCCGATCAGTTCCAAACTTTCCTCGCAGAAGAGAAAATGAAGGACGAGCTGGCAGAGGTTCACACAGCTGACATTACATTTAGCGATGAAGATCTTCTCCTCGGGAAGTGCGAGCATAATCACCCATTATACGTTACCAGGTACTGCCACGACAGCAAGATAGGGAAAATCCTCATCGACAATGGATCCACTGTCAATCTTCTCAACGTGAAAGTGCTGAAGGAGATTTGCATGAACGTTCAACACTTGGCCCGAGACAAAATTACTATTTCCGGGTTCGACTCACAGTCGTCACGGACGCTTGGGTCCGTAATACTGACGTTACGCTTCGGGTTGCTCATCACTAACATCAAATTTCACGTCATTGACGCCAAGACTTGCTACAACGCTTTGCTCGGTAAGCCCTGGTTGCATGAGTACAATGTCATCCCTTCTATACAATATCAGTGTATAAAGTATTTCAAAGACGGCTCGGAATACACCGTCACGGGAGAGTTAAACCCGTTCTCTGTAAACGAGGTTTGGAAATATGAAGACGCAAAGTACTTCCTACCAAACTTCAAAGACACGGAAAGATGTCATAAATCGGAGGATAAACAGAAGTCCGTCGCCAATATCCCAATCTTTGGGAGCGATACCGAGGAAAATGAAGAAATTGTCTATTCGGGGCAACGCAAAGACAACAAGCCCGGACCATATACTCCCATTTTGGTCTTTGGTAGCTGTTTCCCCCAATCAGAGCAAAGCTCTGTCTAAAATTTCAAATTTTGAAATGAAGCAGCGTTTCATAGCAGCGCCAGCGCTGAGAGAGTCAAAGACTCTGAGGAAGCGCTCACGTGCAAAGCACATGAGCGCTAGCGCTAAGAGCGCTGCACTCTAAGCAGCGCACTACGTGCGAAGTACGTAAGCGCTAGCGCTAAGTGCGCTGCACTCTAGGCAGTGCACCAAGTGCAAAGCACGGGAGCGCTAGCGCTGGAACTAAACGTTCCCAATCGTTGGATTAAAGATCTAACAAACATGATTAAAAATCATCAATTGATCAGAATAAAATTCTGTTAAGGAAAGATTTCTCAAAATCTTTCCAAACTAAAAGATTGTGCTCTGTAAATCAGAGCACCGTCGGATCAATGATCCAATGGTGATTAAAAATCACTAAAATACAGAATAAATTCTGTATGGGGAAAGATTTCCCAATTTTGTTAAAAACAAGAATATTGCCTTCTGTAAATCAGAAGCTCTTGGATCAAAGATCCAATGATGGGAAAATCCCCAAATCAATTGAAGAAAAGATCTCCTTAACCGATTGAACAAATTAGCTCACCCTATATAAAGGCCCCAAGACTTCAAGTCTCAGATATAGAAAAACATAGAGAGGAACCCCCCCATGAACTTGGAGAAATCTTAGAAAGAAGAGCAAGCTCTCGGTAGAAGAAGAAAATTCTTTTCAAGGTAAAAAAAACAGAAAGACGAAATCGTCTCATATCAAAAGAAGAATTCACTTCTTTCTTTAAGATTATAGATCTATAAGACCAAGGTCTTTCACAAAGAGATCAAAGGATCTCATCATAAAAAAAATAATAATAAGAAGAACATAATTCTTCTCACAGATCATAGATCTATAAGACAAATTGTCTTTCAGAGATCATGAACATCTCATTATAAAAGGGGAGGAGGGAGAATAATTCAGTTCTCTTAGGATCACAGATCCATAAAGGCAAAACCTTTTATCAAAATAAGAGATTGAAACATCTCCTATGAAATAAGAACTTTTTTCTTAGAACTTTGAGACAAAATCTCTTATAAAAAAATAATTTAATTCTCAGAGCGCAAAACTGATCTAAGTTGCATAAAAGAAAAGCCTTAGCGCTCCTAATTTAAAAGAGCTTCAGCGCTCCACATCTAGTGCAAAGCGCTGCAGAGCCTTGACGCTCTTAATCAAAAAGAGTTTCAGCGCTCCACATCTAGCGCAAAGCGCTGCAGAGCCTTGGCGCTCCTAATTTAAAAGAGCTTCAGCGCTCCACATCTAGTGCAAAGCGCTGCAGAGCCTTGACGCTCTTAATCTAAAAGAGCTTCAGCGCTCCACATCTAGCGCAAAGCGCTGCAGAGCCTTAGCGCTCTTAATTTTAAAGAGCCTTAGCGCTTCAAATATAGTGCTCTGCGCTCAAGACTGGCGCTAGCGCCAAGCGCACCACGTGCTCCTCACGTGTGTGCTATTTAACAGAAGCGCCTCAGCGCTCCACATCTAGCGCTTCAGCGCTCCAAATATAGCGCACTGCGCTCATTGACGGGCGCTAGCGCCAAGCGCGTCACGTGTTTCTCACGTGTGCGCTGATAGAACATAAACTGTTCTTTAAAATAAAGCCTTAGAGCTATGATGAATGCTCAGCATTCAATAAAAGACAAAAATATTGTTAGAATTCAAATCAATGCCCAGCATTGTCAAATGTTTAACATTTTAACTGAGTGGGCCGAACCCAAGTTGGCCATAAACCCCTCATTCAGATTAACTGAGCCCATATGTTCATAAATCTCAGATCTTAGTCCCAATTGGACTACAGATCTCCCAACCAAAATTGGTTCAAGGGTACATCTCTTCTCTCCTTTGATATTTGTCGTTGTAATCCTTCAATGTCTTCAGAGAGGTGACGGGTCCCGACAACCATACATTCCATAGACTATGACGTCTTTAAAATGGACTGTGGGGTCCTTAAACCCATGGACTATGATATCCTTAATCTTGGATTGTGGGGTCCTTAAACACATGGACTATGATATCCTTAACCTTGGACTGTGGGGTCCTTAAACCCATGGACTATGATGTCCTTAACCTTGGAATGTGGGGTCCTTAAACCCATGGATTATGATGTCCTTAAGCTCGGATTGTGGGGTCCTTAAGCCTATGGACTATGATGTCCTTAACCTTGGACCGTAATGTTCTTAAACTAATTATGGACCGCAAAGTCCCTAAACTAAACAATAGAGCCCAAATGCTCTTTTGTTGGATCTAAACGATCCCGTTAAGTTGATTTTAGTCTAAAATTAGACTAACGTATCCTTAACAAATGTTTAAGTTGATCTTAGTCTCAAATGAGACTAACGCATCCTTAAACCCAACCCCAAACCCAAATATAAGAAGATACGGATTTGGACTAATCCACGCCCTACGGGCGACAACATAAATTAGTCTCCGTATACAATCCACGGGTAACCAAAAACAAAACAAACACCCACGACACAAAGTGACCATGTGGAGAAAGAGTAAGTGGTTACTGCGATGCGGTAGCGTAATTAACTGTAGGGGCTTGCGCCTTCAGGGAAGAGCGTCCCCACAATCAAAAACCCCTCAACGAGGGGGAATCTGACGAAATCTGCTATATCGGCCGCATCCATCCAAACCTTCGATACGCGATGCCATAAATCAACATGGCATCTTCGGAGAGGTGGACGGATAGCACCAAATAGTATCTGCCCTCGAAATTCAGGCAAGACGGACCTACGCGGTCGCGTCTCTGTGTTCGGTGAAGAACAGATTCTGGCACGCCCGGTGGGACCTTTTCCTCTTTCCACTCCACACTTCGTGTGTCGTGTTCGCGAACGAATCACGGTTTGATATGGTTGCCCTTGGGTTCGAGGTACTAAGATTTGGTGTCTTGCTCCGTCCAGAAAACAGAAGATTAATGGCTTCAAACTGCACTAACTGCAACTGCAACTCTCGCTCCGTCCCGTCCGGAGGAGTGACTTACGGGTCCCAAGCGGCCTCTATCTTCGCTATGCCGGTGGAACAGGTGACTCAGGCCACCACTGGATTGTTCTTCGGGACCATGCTCCCGCCAACGAGCTTCAACGCCCCTGTACCATCGCAAGAAGCTCCCAAGAAGTCAGTCTTTGATCGGCTTGCAACTACTGTGGCCCCTCTCAACGGGTCGCCTAAGTCCACTGCCTCAGTTTTTAACAGATTGGG
Organism: Agapanthus africanus; assembly: GCA_030015575.1. Taxonomy (NCBI): domain Eukaryota; kingdom Viridiplantae; phylum Streptophyta; class Magnoliopsida; order Asparagales; family Amaryllidaceae; genus Agapanthus; species Agapanthus africanus. Next base: position 129,983,192 of record JASDDO010000028.1, read on the forward strand.
TCGAAGCTCAGATAGGCCCATGAAGAAGCCTGCAATTCCTGAAGGTGTTATCCGTAAGCGGTTAGCCATTCCTACTCCTGAAGTTCTCAAGGCGGCTTCTCCTGCTAAGGGGCCAGTCTTCACGAGACTGGCCGTTTCAGCCCCTACTCCACGTGAAGTCATGAAGGCTGTTTCCCCTGTTCGAAAGTCGGCCTTTGCAAGACTGACTATCTACTCTCAATGGGTGTCAGTCTTCGATAGGCTAGAACCAATAACGGTCTCTCCTCAAAGCAGGGGGCATGAAGAAGCTCATCCAACAGCGGAGGTGATCCCGGCTGCACGACATGCTCGACGTCGCTGTTCCCTGATTAAAAATCAGGAATTACCTCAATGAGGTATCACGTGTTCACATGTGACCAAGGGTCACGTGTTGACACGTGATCTATTTACAGAATTAAATTCTAATCAAGCAAAAGTGTAAACAAACGGCTGAGGAAAAACCCCAATGGGGCGTCACGTGCTCACACGTGACCAGGGGTCACGTGTTGACACGTGATGATCCTTCGGCCTAGTTAAAAGACAGAATTAAATTCTGAATGAGGGAGGGTCACGTGCCAACACGTGATATGCTTTGAAAGCCTTATAACTTGATAGAATTAAATTCTAATTAAGGGAAATCAAAGACCCTAACTGGGAAAGTATTTCTCCAAATCTTTCCAAACAAAAAAGGATAATGGGGGACCGTTGGATTAACAATCCAAGGGTGATTAAAAATCACCAATTTATGGAAAGATTTTAGATAAGGAAAGATTTCCCTAAATTTCACCAAAAATAACAAACAGAATATCTTTTGGATTAAAAATTTAATGGTGAATAAAATTCACTGAGTGATCTAAAAGATCATATTAGTTATGAAAAACAAACAAACAAAATCTCTCAATAAATGATTTACTAAACAAATTGATTCTTTTCCTTCTCCTATAAATATGATCCAAGGAGAGGAAAAGAAAGATATAGAATTTTGGAATCTTGAAATTTTCTAAAGGCAAATAGCAGAGAGAAAAGAAAGGAGAATTTAATTCTCAACAAAAAAAACCCTTGGTGAGAAAAGGGAAAGGGATCAAAGCTTCATAAAACAAAAAAGAGAATTTAATTCTCCATCTAAGAGTTTAACTCTTCTGCAAAAGAACTTAGTTCTTCCTCTGGTGAAAGATCTGCAGAAGCAAATCTCCCCATAGGTCGAGAATTTAATTCTCATCGGGGAGATTCTGTCATACGGATCCAAAACTTAGAGGGAGAATTGAGTTTTGAGAATTTAATTCTCCCAATTCACAGGAATTTAATTCTTCCAAGATAAAACTAGGGTTTAATCCTATATGAGAATTCAATTCTCCCAATTCACAGGAATTTATATCCTCCAAAATAAAACTAGGGTTTAACCCTATATGAGAATTCAATTCTCCCAATTTTACAGGAATTTAATTCCCCCAAGATAAAATTAGGGTTCAACCCTGCTTGAGAATTCAATTCTCCTAATTCACAGGAATTTAATTCCTCCAAGATAAAACTAGGGTTTAACCCTATATAAGAATTTAATTGTTTCACATACAGGGGAATTTAATTCCTCTAAAAACGAAATTAGGGTTTATCCCTACAAAGAATTTAATTCTTAAAAAAATAAAGAGACTTGAAAGATTCCCATGCATGTAAAGAACTAAGGTCACGTGTCCCCACGTGACCCCTAAACAGATCCCCAAAAATGAGAAGGAAAAAGCTTTGAGGCAATGCCTTACGTGCTCCCACATGACCTCCAAAACAAAGAGAATAAAAGCAAAAGCAATATTGACTTTGGGCGCTCTCACGTGTTACCACGTGGCCCTTAATAAATGCTTTAATAACCAATGCACAAATATCCATTACGTGTCAACACGTGATGGCCAGAAAATCAAAAGTGTTTAACACTTATTTGCAGAACAAAGTAAAGGAGATCTGGCCCCATCTTTGGGTGCCCTCACGTGTCCCCACGTGACCTATTCCTATCTAGTGTTTAACACTAATTTGAGGGTTTCATTTCCAGTGTTTAACACTGTTGTCCTCTAGTGTTTAACACTACTTAGAGTATTTCATTTTCAGTGTTTAACACTGTTGTCCTCTAGTGTTTAACACTATTTTAAAGCCAATATTAGCCAAATTGGCTAAGTTTCCAGAGGCAAGAACCTCTCCTTTAACTAAACCTCAAAGTTGAGTAAAACTCATAACTACAATGTTTAATGCTCAGTCAAAGACAAAAATGTACTAGAGCCTTCAAACTCTGGTTTAACATTGCTAAATAATGTAGGTTTGAACCCAGACAAGTGTGTAATGGTCCAATAAAGAGCCAATATTTCTAATCTAATTGGACTTAGCCCAAACTGGCCATAAGTCCTCAATTCAGATTTAACTGAGCCAATGAGCTCATAATCTAATTAATTGATCTTAGTTCCAGATTGGACTACAGATCCCCAATCAACCTTGGTTCAAGGGTACATCTCTTCACTCCTTTGATATTTGTCGTTGTAATCCCTCAACGTATTCAAAGAGGTGACGGGTCCCGACAACCACACATTTCACAGACTATGACGTCTCTAAATATTTGACTGTGGGGTCGTTAAACTCACGGACTATGATGTCCTTAACCTCGACCGTGATGTCTTTAAACTAACATTAGACTGTGGGGTCCTTAAACTCATGGACTATGACGTCCTTAACCTTGACTGTGAGGTCTTTAAACTCATGGACTATGATGTCCTTAACCTCGACCGTGATATCTTTAAACTAACATTGGACCGTAATGTCCTTAAACTAATAATCGACCGTGATGTCCTTAAACTAACATTCGACCGCGATGTCTTTAAACTAACATTGGACCGTAATGTACTTAAACTAATCGACCGCAATAAACAATAGAGCCCAAATGCTCTTTTGTTGGATCTAAACGATCCCGTTAAGTTGATTTTAGTCTAAAATGAGACTAACGTATCCTTAACAAACGTTTAAGTTGATCTTAGTCTCAAATGAGGCTAACGTATTCTTAAACCCAACCCCCCAAACCCAAATCTAAGAATATACGGATTTGGACTAGTCCACACCCTACGGGCGACAACATAAATTAGTCTCCGTATACAATCCACGGGCAACTACAAACAAAACGAATATCCATGACACGAAGTGACCATCTGGAGAAGGAGAAAGTTGTTACCGCGATGTGGTAGCATAATTAACTGCAGGGGCTTGCGCCTGCAGAGAAGAGCGTCCCCATAATCAAAACCCCCTCAAACGAGGGGGAATCTGACGAAGTCTGCTACATCGGCCGCATCCGTTCAAACCTTCAATATATGGTGCCATAAATCAACTTGGCATCTTCGGAGAGGTGGACGGATAGCACCAATTAGCATCTGCCCCGAAATTCAGGCTAGACGTTTATCGCGTCTCCGCGTTTTAGAGGGGAACAGATTTTGGCATGCCCGGTGGGAACTTTTCCTCTTTCTACTCCACACTTCGTGTGTCGTGTTCATGAACGAATCGCGGTTTGCTAATGGTTGCCCTTGGGTTCAAGGTACTAAGATTTGGCGTTTTGCTTGGTGCAGAAAGCGAAGGATCAATGGCGTCCACTTGCGCGAAGTGTTCCAGCTACAACTGCAACTCACGTTCCGCCTCATCTGGAGGCATAGCTTACGGGCCCCAAGCGGCTTCCCTGTTCATGATGCCGGTGGAACAGGTCACTCAGGCTACCATTGGATTGTTTTTCGGGACCATGCTCCCGCCAACGAGCTTCAGCGCTCCTATACCAACACAAGAAGCTCCCAAGAAGTCGGCCTTTGATCGGCTTACAACTACTGCGGCCCCTCTCAACGGGTCGTCCAGCTCCAGCGCCTCGGTCTTCGCCAGATTGGGCCAAAGTTCCTATGGGCCCATGATGAAGCCTGCAGTTCCAGAAAAGGTTATTCCGAAGAGGATAGCCATCCTTGCTCCCGAAGTCGTCAAAGCGGCTTCTCCTGCCAAAGGGTCGGTCTTTACAAGACTGACTGTTCCGGCTCCCGTCCCTGCTCAAAAGTCTGTCTTTGACAGATTGGATACTGCAACTCAACGGACATCAGTCTTCAAGTGACTGGTACCGGCAGCGCCTCACCTGAACAGGGGGTAAGACGAAGTCACCCCACAAGCTGAAACAATCCCAACAGCTCGACACAATCGACGTCGCCACTGGCGCCGAGTAAGGAAGGCTGGGGGCAATTCCCCCTCTGGGCTAACTCCACCAGCCCCAACGGTGGAAAATGCTGCTGTTCCAACCGGAAACAGCTTCGAACTGCTGAACAAGGTGCGCAGGAACTCTCCTACCGCCGTACTGAAAAGATCTCCTCCACCGGTGGAGAATGTTACAGAAATAAAGCCAGATCAGCCCCCTCAACGGCTGTCCTCCAAAGTTTACAAAGTCTGGCGATGGGTCCAAGAGTCGGTGATTGATCAAGATTATCCCCGTCGACAGAAGAAGCTGAAGGTCCAGCAGGAAGAGAACCGTCCTAGCAAGCCACGAAGGACGACAACCACCTGGGTGCCCGCTGCAACGGCCCCCTCAACGTCAACTGCTCAAAAGAGAAGTAGGCCAGAGAAAGCCCCTGTGACTACGGCAGATCGCAAAGACGCTAAGCCCAAACACCCCAAGTCTGGGTGCATAATGGTACATACTGTTTACATGGCTTCCGAAAAAGAGGAAAGCCGCGCTTCTACAGGTCACCGACCGCTCACCCGATCTGTGACGAAAGCCCAGGAGCAGCAACACAAGCTTCAGGAAATGCTAACGCAAATGGCCGCACTCACCGGGCCAAAAGAAAGCCCGGAGGCGTCATCGGAGCAGCGTCACGAACAAGAAACCGATGCTGACTTCCTACGCAGAGTCCTCGAAAAGAAGGACAGAGAAGCTGCAGAACAAGCTGCCAACATAAAACGAATGGCACTTCTCTTCCAAGACATGGTCGGGATGATGTTGTAGCCGGATCCTCCAGCTGAAGACCCTCCGATCATTATTGAAGATGACAAAGGGGAGACATCGAACCCTCCTCCGTCTCTTTCAGCAGCCAAAGAGGAAACTATTTCTAAGGCCGCTCTGGATGACAATATTGCTCAGCAAATACGAGCTCACCAGGCGAATGAAGCAGCCGGCCAAGTCGTTAAAACTGGGCGACCGTATCCAGGCTGGTATGACCAAATAAAGTACCCGCCGGGATACACAATCCCCAAATTCCATGTGTACAAGGGGTCAGGCAATCCCCATCAACATTTCGCTCAGTTCAGGGCTCTTTGCGGCAACACCGGAGGTGATGATAAACCGCTTCTTCACCAGTTTGTCGGCAGCTTGTCAGAGACGGCATTCAAATGGTATTCTGAACTTCCAAACGACTCTGTCAAGACATTTGCGGAAATGGAACTATTATTCACGCAAAGATTTGCAAGCGCTAGCGAGCGCACCCCCATCACAACATTGATTAACGCCAGGGTAAAGCCGGGCGAGATGTGGGTTCAATATGCAATACGATGGCGGAATCTGTGGTCGAAATGCGAACAACGCATTGAAGAAGCACCGGCGGTGGGCATGTTCGTGGGCATTCTGGACCCTCATGCAACCGTTTCCCAATTCATGATGTTCTTTAAGCCGACCACATTCCAAGCCTTGATCGACAAGCTGGACCAGATGGACCAGATGGGTCATAGACCGTCTCCTCCGAAGCCGGAGCCGCGGAACGAAAAGGGTAAAGGGAAGGCGACATTCGTTGCGAATACTCAACAACAGTCCAGTGCCCCAAAACTAACGGATCAACTAGAAGAAAGACGACGATACTACAATGAGAAAATGAAGCGTCCTTATTCGTTCCCTCGGGACAAAACGAAGAGACTGTTCAAACTGGCGGTGCGCAACAGGCTCATCAATCTGCCAAATCCTAAGCGACCACTACAACCCGGCGAGACTAATAATCCTAATTATTGCCCTTACCACCAAACGGTAAGCCATCCAAATGAAGATTGCTTCGTCTTTAAGGGATGGATTGAGGACCAATACCAACAAGGCAAGTTTGCGCTGTCTGAGAAGTGGAAAGTAAGCCCACCACAACCGCACACTCCTAAGAAGACAGACACGCCGGGGGCATCGTGCTCTTTTGTTGAAGAGGCTCCATGGGAGGTCGCTCTTTCAGCCAAAACCAAAATAATGCTAAACGATCTCCAGACATGCCCGACGATCAGGTGGAAGAATCCGTTGGGACCTGAGATCATCGAGGGGATGCTGAAGCCGTGCCCAACTCCAAAGATTGGTGGTGATAGCCAAAGCGTTCACACCCAGCCGTCGAAGTCTTCGAAAAAGAAGAAGAAGACCAAAAAGCCCGTGAAGCCTGGTGACAAGCGCACGGACCTGCAAAAACAGATTGACGTGCTGGAAGAGTATAACCAGAAAGCACGGACTCCAGTCACACTCTAAGAATTTCTCAGCCACATCCTTGAGGACGGAGATGATGGAGAAGATCATCGGATGAATCTGAGGGTTACGTAGCAAGCTGCCATGTGATCTCTCACTCGTCGATAGACGATGAAGAAGCTCCTTGCACCGAGAAACTAGGGGCAAATCCTGAACCGGGACTTCCAGGGCCATCAGACGAAATGATCGACGCACTCCTAAATGAAGCTCTTCGGAAAAGTAAAGCTGATCGGGAGCGTGAGATGGCCATATTTGAAAAGGCCAAACGCCGGCGACTGGACGAAAGGGTTGAGACGCTCCCGCCAAATCAAAGTACATCCTCCGCAAATAAAAGCAGGTTCAAGACGAGGAAGAGGTTCACCAAAGCCATATCAATGGGAATGAAGCTACCACCCTCCGAAGGAAACATTCTTGGTGAAGCAGAAATGCATCCTAGCTACTGCTTATATTATCGAAAGATTGCGCACCCCACCGAAGAGTGCAACGCTTTTAAAAGATGGTGGCAGGGATATATTGCTCACCGGCAACATTTTAAGCGGATGAAACGCAAAACTCATCGGGAGCGAAGAAGTACGACCGAGGGGCTTAGAAGAACTACCGGCAACTGTCGCATGGTTAACACCGGAGGATCGCAAGTTCTCACCTTCGGAAGCGACTCTGACGAAGAAATGACTCTTGGCCCTCTCTTCAAAGAATCCACCTCGGGAAAAGAGGAAGAACCGAAGACCTGTGAAAATATTCAGCTGCGCAATCGTACGTTGCCTGAAAAGAATCTCGGACCCATGAATAAAAAAGCTAAGGGAAAAGAAAAAGTCCCTGAGAATATCGCCTTAGATGACCAAGCTGTCGAAGAGCTGACAGCCAAGGACCCGCCGAAGAAGAGCAAGGTGGACTACAACGTTCTGGCACACTTGAGGAAGCTACCCTCGCAGCTCAGCATTCTCGACGCCCTTACGCTATCCAAAGAGGCGAAAGATTCATTGATCAAGGCGCTACAAGAGCCAGGGAAATTCCAAGCTTTCCTCGCCGAAGAAAGGATGAAAGACGAGTTGGAAGAAGTACACACAGCCAATATCACCTTCGGCGATGAAGATCTCCTCCTTGGGACGTGCGAACACAACCGTCGCCTTTATGTCTTCGGATACTGTCACGATATCAAGATAGGCAAAATCCTGATTGACAATGGGTCTTCCGTCAATCTCCTCAACGTGCGAGTGTTGAAGGAAATCTGCATGAGCGTTCAGCACCTCGCTCATGATAAAATCACCATCTCCGGTTTCGAATCCCAGTCCTCATGGACTCTCGGGTCTGTGATACTGACGCTGCGCTTTGGGCTACTTGTCACGGATATTAAATTTCACGTCATTGACGTCAAGACATGCTACAATGCTTTGCTCGGCAGGCCCTGGTTACACGAGTACAACATTATCTCTTCTACACAACATCAGTGTATGAAGTATTTCAAGGATGGTCTCGAGTACACTGTGACGGGGGAGTTGAACCTATTCTCCGTGAATGAAGTCCGAAAGTACGAAGATGCAAAATACTTCTTACCAGACTTTGAGGACACGGAAAGATATCACAAACCGAAAAACAAAGCCATCACTACTATTCCGGTCTTCGGGAGGGATACCGAAGAGGAATAAGAGATTGTTTATTCAGGGCCGTCCCAATACAACAAGCTGGGACGGTCCACCCCTATATTGATCTTCGGCAGCGACTCGGAAGATAAGGTCAATGCTGTAATCTCTGCTCGGCCGTCGATACAAATCTCCGCCGACAAAGATCAGAGTTTGAAAATTACCATGGTTCCACAAGAACATTACAAAGATCTCGATGCACTTGAAGCTTATAGTGTGCAAGAACTGCAGACATTTTACGTTCCTCCCAGATGAAAAGGTGAAGAAGCGATCCAATTCTACCGATCTGGGGAAACTAAAATGGAGAAGGAAATCTGGCACGGCGCCGATTCTACACTCGACAGGCTCCAGCCCATCCGTCTGCCTAGATATTACACGGAAGGCTTGAAAAGGCTATTGAAACGCCAAGGGGTACCCTTCAGACAGACTACTCGACAAGCTCGATTCTACAATAGGATTTGGGACGTCCCCGGAACTCAGCGAAAGTTGCCCAATGGGAGAATGGAAACGATCGGGCTTGGATATGTTCAATCCAAAAAACGAGAGCAAGTCCATGGTAGCTACGCCATACATGACTTCGATGAAGAAGGAGACATTCTGTTAGAAAACACTGACCCTGAACCAAAACGAGATCCTACCATCAAAATGCCAAGTCCGTCATTTGAAGAACGAATGGACAAGCTAGTAAGGGAAGTGGGTCAAAAGATCCGGGATGACCATAACCGTGAGATGGCCATTTACGAAAAAGCCAGGACGCAGCGCCTCCTTCAACAGGCCGCGAATAATGACAATGCTCTTCCTTATCAACCCGTCATACAAAAGGCCCGACGCAGGGGCAAAAATAAATCAAAGAGCGGGAAAGGCGTTCGACAGTGACAAAGCGGGACCAAAAAGCCACGCGATCGGGAATCGAGCAATCCAGATTTGTCTCTTATAAAGAAGATGGGTCGAGCATACTCTTTTCCCTAGGACAAAACACGGAAGATACTTGATCTTGCCATAAAATATCAAATGATTACACTTCCGGAGTCCAAACACCCCGAGCAAGCCAACGAGGTCTCTCACCCAGACTATTGCTCTTATCATCGAGCATTATGACATCCTCTCGAAGACTGCTTCACCTTCAAGAACTGGGTCGAAGACCAATATCAACAGGGCAGGTTCGCTCTATCCAGCAGTTGGAAAATAACCCCGCCGCAGAAGCATGAACCGAAGACCACGAGAGCAGAACCGGATCAACATCCGTTTTGGAAGCGATCTCGTACTTGTCATATGATAACGCTGTCAAAAGAGTAGTCCGAGAATATGGATGACCTCCCCTGGTGCTTCAAAAACAATGATGACGAGGTGATCTCAGAGTTTCCACCGGCGCCGAAAGAGCTAGAAGATGGAATACACACTACTGCAGATAACCTCAGGAAAATTGATTTGGGGACTGCAAGTGACCTGTGACCGACGTTCGTCAGTGAGCTGTTGTCTGAAGAAAGGGTGGCTATGCTGAAGGACGTGCTTATGCAGCATAAAGATTGCTTTGCATGGAACTATTCCGAGATGTCAGGACTAGATCCAGAGATTGCTGTGCACAAATTGGCGATATCCCCGGACGTCAAACCAATCAAACAGGCACCGAGAAGAATGCGGCTCGAGCTTGAGATGAGCATCAACGCCGAGGTCAAGAAGCTAATCGACTCCGGCTTCATCCAACAGGTTCAGTATCCTGACTGGATCGCCAACATCGTCCCGGTGATGAAGAAAAATGGGACAGTGCGCATATGCGTGGACTTTTGGGATCTCAATAAAGCCTTCCCAAAGGACGACTTTCCAGTACCAGTCACTGAGCTAATGATAGATAACACATCCACTAACGAAGTCTTCTCTTTCATGGACGGATCGTCAGGATACAATCAGATAAAGATGCATCCCGAGGACCAGAAGCACACCGCTTTCCGGACCCCTATGGGTATATTCTGCTACAAGGTGATGCCTTTCGGTCTAAAGAATGCCGGTGCCACCTATCAGAGGGCCATGACGAAGATTTTCGACGATCTCATACATGAAATTGTCGAATGCTATATCGACGACCTCGTGGTGAAAAGTAAATCATACGAGGAACATCTAGAGCATCTGAAGATCGTATTTCAACGCCTTCGGCAATACAACTTGAATATGAACCCTCTCAAACGCGCGTTCGGAGTTTCCTCAGGCAAGTTCCTAGGATTCATTGTCCGACACCGAAGCATCGAGATAGATCCGTCAAAGATCAAGGCGATTATGGAAATGCCCCTACCAAGGACTCTTAAGCAACTGCGGTCTCTCCAAGGAAAGCTCGCGTATAACCGGCGATTTATAGCCAATCTCTCCGGCAAGTGCCGTCCTTACAGTCACCTGATGAAGAAGGGAACCCCTTTCGTTTGGGATCGCAAATGCCAAAACGCACTGGATGAAATCAAGCAATACCTGCAGAATCCGCCAGTACCGGCCGCTCCCGTTAAAGGAAAACCTCTCATTCTGTATACAGCCACCCTTGAAGGTTCCTTAGGCGCATTATGGGCACAAGAGAACGACCAAGGGAAGAAGAGAGCCCTCTACTATTTGAGTCGAGTTCTACTGGGGGTAGAAAGCAATTATTCTCCTATCGAAAAACACTGCCTGGCATTGATCTTCGCGATAACAAAGCTCAGGCACTATGCGTTGGCGCATGAAGTCCGTCTCATATCGAAGGTGGATCCTCTCAAGTATTTGATGTCAAAGGCCATATTGACGGGGCGGCTCGCTAAATGGGCCTTGCTCTTGATGGAATTCTCGATAACTTATCAGCCTCTTAAGGCAGTGAAAGGCCAGGCTATCGCCGACTTCCTCGCTGAGCATCCGATGCCTGCCGATTCTCCTTTGAATTGCGAATTGCCAGACGAACATGCGTTTGACACGATCGACGGAGGTGATACCCGGTGAGAACTTTACTTCGATGGAGCATCTTCCATGAAGAAGCGCAAACAAAGCACGCCCATAATCAAATCAGGGGTAGGCCTCATCTTCGTAACTCCACAAAGAGGGATAATGCGCTTCGCTTTCTCCTTAACAGAGCCGAGGACAAACAATGAAGCCGAATACGAAGCTTTGATAGCAGGTCTCGAGATCGCCATCGACATGGGAATTGAAAACCTGCTCATATACGGAGACTCCCAGCTGGTCGTTAGTCAAATAAACGGTGACTACCAAACGTGCAAGGCAGAGTTGGTGAAGTATGGTGAGAGAGTACAGCAACTGCTGACTCAAATTCCTTCCTACACCCTAGAAAGCATACCACGCGCGGAAAATAGCAAAGCAGATGTATTAGCCAAGCTCGCTAAAGAATTGGCCGATGAGAACCTCGATGACGTAAGAATCGTGGTACAAAGCCGTCGGGTTCTTGCACCGGAAGAAATATCTCCGGAGTCGTCCGAGGAAAAAGGGAGCGACCGAGCAAATGGCTCTACAAGTAAAAGACCAAGAAAAGGTTGAGAATTGGAGAGAAGTCTTTATAGACTACTTCGAATCCCGTCGAATACCTGAAGATGCGTCCTCAAAACATCAGCTTATGAAGCGAGCCCTATCTTTCGTCTTCGTCAATGATACTCTGTACAGGAGGTCATTTGATTCTCTGTGGCTAAGATGCCTGGGGCCTGAAGAAGCAAAAAGAGTCGTCCAAGAAACTCACGACGGACTCTGCGGTTCTCACCAAGCCGGCCCGAAGATGAAGCTGAAGATTAAAAGGATGGGCTACTATTGGCCCACGATGATCCAGGACTGCCTCGAATACGCGAAGCAATGCCACTCGTGCCAGATTCACGGGGACTTTATTCATCAGCATCCAAATCCACTACATCCAACGGTGGCTAGCTGGCCGTTTGAAATGTGGGGACCTGACATAATCGGCCCCATCGAACCAGTATTGTCCAGAGGACATCGATTCATTTTGGCGACAACTGATTACTTCTCCAAATGGGCAGAAGCAGTACCGCTGAGGGAAGTGAAGATGGAGAATATCCTCCATTTCTTCAAGACACACGTCATTTATCGGTTTGGAACTCCGAGACGGATCATCTCCGATAACGGGCCAGCCTACAGAAGCCACAAAATCAGCCGCTTTGCACAACAACATAACATAGACTGGAGATACTCTTCGGTCTATAATCCCCGAGCTAACGGTCTAGCTGAGGCCTTTAACAAGACCTTGACAAAGATCGTGAAAAAGATGGTGTCCCGAAATAAGAAGGACTGGCATGAGAGACTGCATGAAGCTCTATGGCGTATCGAACTATGTTCAAAATGGCTACGAACACAACACCATACGCATTGGTATTCGGTACAGAGACGGTACTCCCCCTCGAGATAGATATACCCTCTCTATGAGTGTCAGTTCATTACGAGCTAACGGATGAAGAGAATGCTCACCTTCGGCTTGAGGAGCTCGATGCCCTTGATGAAACCCAGCTCATAGCGCAACAAAATCTGGAGGCTTATAAAGCAAAGATGACGCGCTCATATGAAAGATTGACTAGGCCGAGGACATTCCGTCAAGACGAACTCGTGCTAGTAGTCAAAAGACCTATGATCCCCAACCGTGCCAAGCGGGGAAAATTCGAGCCAAATTATGAAGGCCCGTATATCATAGACAAAGTCTACTAGGGTGGAGCCTATCTACTTATGGACATACATGGTGAAAGACCTTTCCGGCCAATAAACGGTCGATTCCTAAAGAAATACTACGCCTGACGAGTCACGGCCTAGGTCAACGATAGATGACGACGCCTATGTCCGCTCGCTATCTTCCTAAGCCCAAACTCTATAAGTAGTAGCCGGTTTATGGACTGAAACGTCCTTAAACTAACAACGGACGAAAACGTTCTTAAACTAACAACGGACCGAAAAGTCCTTAAACTAATGATGGACCACTATGTCCTAAAACTAGCTGTTGACCGAGACGTCCATAAACTACTGTAGATTGCAGCATCCCAAGGCTGACACAAAAAAAATATAAAAGAATAAAAAAAAGAGAAAAAAGAAAAAACGGTATGTCCATAAGCGAAATGGGCACGGATGAAAACCCGAAAGGGCTCCGTGAGTAAAAACAGCAGGGCTACCGGCGAGTTTTGTGAAAACCCGAAAGGGCGCAATCTCGTTAAAAGACACTTACAAGGTCCTCTCGACTTTGTAAGGAGAAACCACCTGCGTGAGATCCTTACGACTCACAAGGGAGCAACACACTTAGGGATCCCCACGATTCTTAAGGAGAAAATACACTTTCGAGATCCTCACGACTCGTAAGAAGAACCCTCTTATGGGACCCTCACGGCTCATAAGATTCAAAAGTCTTAAGCTACAGGGATTTGAACCTGTTCTTAAGCAACCACCATAACCTCCAACACTGCCCTACAAGCGGCTCAATACTGACCCTTATACACAATCCACGGGCGCGAATAAACATCTCCCTAACAAAGTCCCATCCATGACTAGGGATATGTCTATACGGTGAACACCCCTTGTAAGCCCTCTCGACTTATAAGGAGAAAGCACTCTTATAAGATCCTTACGACTTATAAGAGATCATGCACCTAGGAATCCTCACGATTCCTAGGAAGAAAATGCACCTACGAGATCCTCACGACTTGTTGGGAGAAATACCTTTATGAGACCCTTACGGCTTATAAAGTCAAAAGCCTTAGTCGACAGAATCCTAACCCTGTCTGCTAAGCCCCCTTTGTTCGACATCGACGAAGGCAAATAATGATTCGCTCCTGGCAATACCCCAGTTGTAGCGGTGCTGATGCCGAAATCAGTGTCTAATTCCAAGCTTGCAGCAAAAAGCCAGCAAGCCACACATGCATACGAAATAACCGAAATGATTGGGCAACTTGCAACAAAGTCAGCAAGTAAAAATGTATGCATGCAAAATAGCCGAAATAATTGGGCAACTCGCAATAAAAAGCAGCGAGTAAAAATAAAAAAAACAGCCGAAATGATTGGGCACCGCGAAAAGTAGCCGAAATGATTGGGCAATTACGACCTTCGCGATATAAAAGCTGAAATGATAGAGCACCGCGGAAAGAAATAAAAAAAATAATATAAATGAAATTTATACCCTACAGGTGATATCACATCAATCCTTGTATACAATCCAGGGGTGCAAACAAAGAGGGAATCACACCTTTCCTCCCCAGGCTTCATCAGAAGAAAAAGCCAAATCTCAACGGTTCACAGATAGCCTGGAGATCATCTCAATATCTGTCTCATTACGACAGACACAACTTCAGACAAAGCGGAGCCACAGCAACTCCCAGTTCCATGACTTGGCGGTGCACAAAAGACCGAGAGTCAAACCCCGACTCCGTGAAATGCGGATAAAGCCAACAATTCCTGGTTACGTGGAACGCGGCTTATGTCAATCCTGACCCCATGGGAAACGTCCAGAGCGGATCCTGGTCCTCGCAGAATACGGCAATGATCCCGTGGGAAGCATCCAGAGCAAATTCCTGGTCATGTGGAACGTGGCTTATGTCAATCCTGACCCCATGGGAAACGTCCAGAGCGGATCCTGGTCCTCGCAGAGCACGGCAATGACCCCGTGTGAAGCATCCAGAGCGGAACCTGGTCCTCGCAGAACACGGCAATGACCCCGTGGGAAGCATCCAGAGCAAATTCCTGGCTATGTAGAACGCGGCTTATATCAAATCCTGACCCTGTGGGAAACGTCCAGAGCGGAGCCTGGTCCTCACAGAACACGACAATGACCCCGTGGCAAGCATCCAGAGCAAATTCCTGGTCACGTAGAACGCGGCTTATGTCAATCCTGACCCCATGGGAAGTGTTCAGAGCGGATCCTGGTCCTCGCAGAGCACGGCAATGACCCCGTGTGAAGCATCCAGAGTGGAGCCTGGTCCTCGCAGAACACGGCAATGACCCGTGGGAAGCATCCAGAGAAAATTCCTGGCTACATGGAACACGGTTTATGTCAAATCCTGACCCCGTGTGAAACGTACAGAGCGGAGCCTGGTCCTCCCAGAACACGGCAGTGAACCCGTGGGAAGCATCCAGAGCAAATTCCTGGTTACGTGGAACGTGGCTTATGTCAATCCTGACCCTGTGGGAAACGTCCAGAGGGGATCCTGGTCCTCCTAGAGCACGGCAATGACCCTGTATGAAGCATCCAGAGCGGAGCCTGGTCCTCGCAGAACACGGCAATGACCCCGTGGGAAGCATCCAGAGCAAATTCCTGGTCACGTGGAACGTGGCTTATGTCAATCCTGACCCCGTGGGAAACGTCCAGAGCGGATCCTGGTCCTCGTAGAGCACGGCAATGACCCCATGTGAAGCATCCATAGTGGAGCCTGGTCCTCGCAGAACACAGCAATGATCCCGTGGGAAGCATCTAGAGCAAACTCCTGGTTACGTGGAACGCGGCTTATGTCAATCTTGACCCTGGTGAAGCATCCAGAGCGGAGCCTGGTCCTCACAGAACACGGCTATGACCCCGTGGGAAGCATCCAGAGCAACTCCTGATTCCGTGAAATGCGGATGATGATAACCCCACCCATCACCTACGGGTCCTCACGACATGTAAGGGAGCAAACACTCTTGTGAGATTCTTACGACTTGCAAGAGAAAACACACTTAGGAATCTTCACGATTCTTAAGGAGAATTTACACCTATGGGATCCTCTCGACCGGTAGGGAGAAAATTCTTTATGAGACCCTCACGGCTCATAAAGTTGAAAAGTCTTAGGAGGCAGATCTTAACCCTGAATCCTAAGCCATCGTTGTCCTATAAAGAAATCAAAATAGACTATCTGCAGAATACACTTGCTAAAAAGGGACACACCATCGTGAAGAAAAATATGTCTTTTATTCATGAATCAAAATGAATACAAAGTACAATTCGTGAAAGAACAAAAAATATACTCTCATTCAGGAGTATGTACAAAGGAAGAATGGAAATATATATATATATATATATATATATATATATATATATAATTCTTCAAGTCGGCGGGCGATTTAATAGATTAGCCAGTTCGTCCCTCTTTCGCTGGGCCTCGCCTTCATGGTTCAGTATCGTCAAGAGACGGGCCTTCGCTTGAGCCTGTTGGGCCTGGTATGAGGCAAGCCGGCCTTCAAGCTCTTTTTCAGTAGCCTTATGGGCCTCAACCATTTCACGAGTGAATGCGGCAGCCTTATCAATGGCTACCACCTCCTTGATGGCCTCTTGGAGCACTCGCCAAAGTTCGTATGCTTTATTGGCCTTGGCCGTAAGGTTGGCTTGAAGCTCCCTCAGCGCTTTAGAAGCCAGCTCCCTCTCCGAAAACTTACGGCCGAGCCTCTTCTCACGTGATATCATATTCGCCGCACACCGCTCAATTAGACCCGTAAGCTCGCCTTCGCAGCCACAACCTCCGAAGAAAGGCGTGTACATTCAAGCACATGCAAGCAAGCCTCCACCTGCCGACAAAACTCAACCCAGACTTGCACCACTGTTTCACTATGATAGGTGGCAAGAAAGGAAAGAGAGCCGTTAGCTTCAGCAGCAAACGCTTCGGCCGTGATTAGACTGCCAGCGTGAAGTTCCTCAATTAGGGATGACAGGGAGTCAAGGCTTAACTTGGCCATCCGTTCCGAGGCTCGCAGGGCATAGGGGCTTTACTTACCCACAGTCAAGCAAGAGGGATCTGAAGGCTCCCCAGGCCCTTCAAGAATCTCAACCTCGACGTCGGCCTCCAGAACTGTAAAAGACATCAATGTCATTTTATGAAATAGTAATAATGCTGTGAAAAGAGGGTAAACAACACTAACCTT
Organism: Agapanthus africanus; assembly: GCA_030015575.1. Classification (NCBI taxonomy): domain Eukaryota; kingdom Viridiplantae; phylum Streptophyta; class Magnoliopsida; order Asparagales; family Amaryllidaceae; genus Agapanthus; species Agapanthus africanus. Next base: position 130,000,145 of record JASDDO010000028.1, read on the forward strand.
GCCCGGAAGAGAGGACGATGCGCTGAGGAGATATCGCTTGCGGAGTAGCCATCTCCAACAGGCGCTGAAAAGACTGCCTGGGAGGCAGATCAGCAATAGATGCCGCCAACCCGTGCAATTCTGAAAAGACAAAAGGGTTCAGATAATGGAAAGATTACTAATTTAAAATATAGAAGGCTACCTTCGACGCTCCTCCCATTCTGAGCTGGAGGGATGGCAGCTTCAGCGGCCTCCTCCGTGGCCTCGGGCACATCATCGGGGACGCGGACTAGTGTAGCGGCTTCTGAGCGAGGAGCAGCGGCTGCCACAACAGGCTCCAACGAAAGGATGGTATCCTCGACTACCTGTACCCTAGTCTTCGGGTCGCCCTCAGGAAGATCCATTGGAGCGGCGACCGGCAAAGATGCCTCCCCCGAGGGAGCAAGTGCTTTGGGAGGGGGAACCACCGAGGGAGACTCTATCGCAAGAGCAATAGTTGCATCGACCCCCTCCACACTGATTTGTGTTTCACTGGGGATATCAGCAGAATCCACGGTCAAAGCGCGACTCAGAGCCTCTGCCGCCGCCGAAGTCCCTGCAAAGTTTGTACAAGGATAAGGATACATATATATGCAAGCAATATGAAATATTACAAAGAAATACAGGAACATACCGATGCGCAAGGGAGCTTCTAGTATGGCTTGTTCAAGCCGACGCTCCTTCCTAAGGAGGTTTGCTCGCCGAGGTCCGAGGGTGGACTCGTGGCCACCGGTCCACAGTGAAAGCGCGTCCTCGGCGTCGGCCGAAACAGCCTGTTTAAGGGCCTTTTCGCCCCATTCTTCCAAAGGGCCTATGAATCATCGCCGTATCCACGGAGGGTCCTCGTAAAAGATGATGGCAGGGTAGGGATTCTTCGGAATCCTTACGTTCTCTGATTCATCTTGCGAACGTCGTATAGCCTCAGCCAATTGTGCGGCTTCCTCGGCAGATGAACTTGGGAAAAGTAGGCCACCATCCGATTCTTGCATAGCCAACGGTTCATCCTGAAGAATAGGTTCAGACTCTATTAAAGAGTCGAGCAGATTGGTAGCCGTCTTCTTCCGCCTCTTGGACCCAGAACCAACTGCTGAAAATGATCGTTTCCTCCCCCGTGGAACTTTGGCACGACGCTGACCCACTTCACCTTCAACGTCCTCGCTTGGCGGTGCTACCGAGGATGACACGGCCATTGTCGACGCTGCGGATGATGATACTGCTACCCGGCGCCCTATTAGCCCTCGATTGAGCCTGAGTACACAGTGGCATACCAGCTGTGGGAGTGAAGTCCACTTCCGCCGCCTCCGGAATAAGCGCAACACTGGTGTCCCTCAGGGGAAAGCGAACCGGTGCACGCGGTCGCGGTGGAACTCCCGTGGCTTGAACCGGAATGGGAGCGCTGTATTCAAGAAGCACCCTCTTCTCCTCAGCAATAATTGGACTGACCCGATGAAGGTACCAGCCCGTGAAGGACCCCACATATCGGGGAATATGGTCAGCTTCAGGAATCATGAAGCGAGAACCAGTGTTCAGCCTCACAAAATGATGAGCAGCATCACGAACAGCTTCAGGTGATGGGCTGGCGCAACTGTAAATGCCTCTAAAGGAATGCCCTGATCATATCCAAGTTGCCGGGCAAAGCGGTGTGGGTTATACCGCATAAAAAGGGCTGTGCTGTTCTGACGAAATACCAGATAACCTGGTCTGATCGCGTACAGGTGCATGGCTTCCCTGGACTTCAGAGAAGGTACCTCCTCTTTTGATAAGTCACAGAGTTGTTGAATCGGACCTGAAGGTGCAGATATGGCCCGATCAATGAATACCATTCCGCCCGTATTAGCATAGGGAGCGATCAACACGCGAATAGCTCCAGACTGAGTCGGGTCAGGAGCAGAAGCGTCCACCAGCCGCATGAGTCGCAGAAAAGTATAGGCATCATAAAATTTGGGTCTCTGGTGCGCAGCAAAGGCCCCCAACACGTGCATCTCAATCCAAGATGTGAAGTAATGAAGAGAAAAATTTACCACATCTACACCTGGAGTTGAGGTATTAGCCGTGACGCCTAACCCATGATAAAGATGCGCTAGCGTTGGGATGCCTACAGCTAGCCGTGTTCCCTCAGCAATGCGATGAGCAGGGTAGATGACCGAGGCTCTCATGAAACGGCGATACATGGGAATGACGAACCAGCTAAGCCAAACGCTGATAAGGCCTACAAAGAAAGTCTCCTCATCCATACCAGGAGCTGCAATCGACTCGAAAGATACCGCCGACATAATAGGAATGTAATACTGCGGCAAGTCCTCTTCCTTAGTCGGCCGCCTGTTTAAACCAAACCTAAAGTGGTCATTAATGTTCGCGAACTTCGGAGCCGTCTTCGATAGGACACCCTCGCGAAGGAAGCAAGCAATAAAACTTTTAAAAGTGACGCCCCGCTCCTCTGACTCTGTGAACAGTTTGTCAAAAATACCCAGGGTCTTGATCAAACTCGGGCGCTTGTGGCGGACAACGTTCTCGGTAGACAGGCCGTCAAGCATTGCAGGCTCGGTTTCAAAGACATACTCATTAGGAGGCAGCAATTCTTCATAAAGTGTCCCCTTGACCGGCAGCCCCGAGATCTCGCGAAATTCTTCCAAAGAAATCGAAACTTCGCGGTCCCCTAGAAGGAAGGTGTTGGTGGGAAGATTCCATTGGTTCAAGAAGGCCTTAACCCACCAGACATGAGAAGATTGGTAGTGGAAGAGGGATGCATATATCGCCTGATAAAGCCCAACCCTCTATAGTCGCACGCGATGGGCGGACAAGATGTAACGAGCCCAAAGAAGGTAGCCCGTGGGGTGTCAAGGGGTAAGCCCTATCTTGTAAATCTGCCCACATGGCTGGGCTTCGCCCTGGCAAATGCTGCGCCACAAAATATCTATAGCCGGTACCGGATGGTTCGGAATACCAGTTGTTGAAGGCTCAAGCCGTCCCATAGGGGTCCAAATCGGCATCTCCACAGCAAAGACAGTCTGTGGAGGATCCATCGGCAGGAATGGATAGATAGGCTCCGTCGGTATCTCACAAAGAAAACTGCGGCGGCCGTGGATGATGTGACCGTACCAGCCCCCCACTAAAGCAAGTTGGTGCGATTCGGGTCATGAGCACTGATCATAGCCATTACTTCCTCGTCAGACGGTGACTGAGGAAACGCAGCTTCCGAGCGAGTGAAAGGGAAGTATGGAACAGAAGTCATTGTGCCTGAAATAAAAGAAAGGGAAACTGTTAAAGCGAAGCCAACAGTGTATATATATGTTTATAAATGTATATATATAAAAAGACAGTGGAAGAAAGCGACAGGGGACTTATTTTATGGGGCCATTGGTTACAAAACACACGGGCCCCATAAAATTAAGATGGCGGCTTGCTAATGATGAGGCAAAGCAATTACTATGAGACAAAAAGAAGATTCTCAATAAATGAATAGTGAATTTCAAATAACCCTACGCATTCCCTAAAAAAGAAATCCATCTTGGGTTCTGCGAAGAATCAAACAGAGCAAGGGAATTAAATTCCCAGAAAACACCACTGCAAACTTCTTCTTCTTGGTTGCAAAGAAACAACTCAGGGCAAGAAAACCCCAAGAAGTTCTCTGGGAAGAACTAAGTTCTTCATAGGAATTAAATTCCTTTTGAAAAGGGAAAATTAAATTCCCAGAAACATTTTTTCAGAGCCAAAGCTCTTTCAGGTGGAATTAAATTCCACGGAAAAGACAAGCGTAGCCATTGATCCCTGAAGATCAGAGAAACCCTAACTAGGTCTGTTGTTTAGAGATTGAGTGGTTTTCTTTTTAAAAGAACTTAAGAAAAATGGGTTCTTGTTAAAGGGAAAAACCCTTGGTATGGATTTAAAATCCAACGAAAATTTCTGCAAAAGTTCTTCATCCATTCAAGATCATTACCTGAGAAAAAGGAAATCTTTTAACAGAGTTAAACTCTGGAAATTTTCGAAACAGAGAACTAAGCTCTGAGAAAAGAGAATTAAATTCTCAAAGGGAAAAAAGTTAGCAAGGAAGAAGATGAGCAAAGTGGAAGCGCTTCTGAAGGAATACTGGCATTTATAGGATGTGATGGGAAACGTTTCATCTCCCCTATTTTCTAGACAGATCCAACGGTCACAAAGGTGATAGCGTTGCACTCACATGCAGACACGTGAGAGCAACGCCGTGGGGGCATTTGTTTCCTGATTAAAAATCAGGAATTACCTCAATGAGGTATCACGTGTTCACACGTGACCAAGGGTCACGTGTTGACACGTGATCTCTTTTACAGAATTAAATTCTAATCAAGCAAAAGTGTAAACAAACGGCTGAGGAAAAACCCCAATGGGGCGTCACGTGCTCACACGTGACCAGGGGTCACGTGTTGACACTTGACGATCCTTCGGCCCAGTTAAAAGACAGAATTAAATTCTGAATGAGGGAGGGTCACGTGCCAACACGTGATAGGCTTTGAAAGCCTTATAACTTGATAGAATTAAATTCTAATTAAGTGAAATCAAAGACCCTAACTGGGAAAGTTTTTCTCCAAATCTTTCCAAACAAAAATGGATTATGGGGGACCGTTGGATTAAAAATCCAAGGGTGATTAAAAATCACCAATTTATGGAAAGATTTTAGACAAGGAAAGATTTCCCTAAATTTCACCAAAAATAACAAACAGAATATCTTTTGAATTAAAAATCCAATGGTGAATAAAATTCACTGAGTGATCTAAAAGATCATATTAGTTATGAAAAAAATAAACAACATCTCTCAATAAATTATTTACTAAACAAATTGATTCTTTTCCTTCTCCTATAAATATGAGCCAAGGAGAGAAAAAGAAAGATATAGAATTTTGGGATCTTGAAATTTTCTAAAGGCAAATAGCAGAGAGAAAAGAAAGGAGAATTTAATTCTCAACAAAGAAAACCCTAGGTGAGAAAAGGGAAAGGGATCAAAGCTTCATAAAACAAAAAAGAGAATTTAATTCTCGATCTAAGAGTTTAACTCTTCTGCAAAAGAACTTACTTCTTCCTCTGGTGAAAGATCTGCTGAAGCAAATCTCCCAATAAGTTGAGAATTTAATTCTCATCGGGGAGATTCTGCCATGCAGATCCAAAACTTAAAGGGAGAATTGAGTTTTGAGAATTTAATTCTCCCAATTCATAGGAATTTAATTCCTCCAAGATAAAACTAGGGTTTAACCCTATATGAGAATTCAATTCTCCCAATTCACAAGAATTTAATTCCTCCAAGATAAAACTAAGGTTTAACCCTATATGAGAATTCAATTCTCCCAAATTTACAGGAATTTAATTCCCCCAAGATAAAATTAGGGTTCAACCCTGCTTGAGAATTCAATTCTCCCAACTCACAGGAATTTAATTCCTCCAAGATAAAACTAGGGTTTAACCCTATATAAGAATTTAATTCTTTCATATACAGGGGAATTTAATTCCTTTAGAAACGAAATTAGGGTTTATCCCTAAAAAGAATTTAATTCTTAAAAAAATAAAGAGACTTGAAAGATCCCAATGCATGTAAAGAACTAAGGTCATGTGTCTCCACGTGACCCCTAAACAGATCCCCCAAAAATGAGAAGGAAAAAGCTTTGAGGCAATGCCTCACGTGCTTCCACGTGACCTCCAAAACAAAGAGAATAAAAGCAAAGGAAATATTGACTTTGGGCGCTCTCACGTGTTACCACGTGACCCTTAATAAATGCTTTAATAACCAATGCACAAATATCCATCACCTGTCAACACGTGATGGCCAGAAAATCAAAAGTGTTTAACACTTATTTGCAGAACAAAGTAAAGGAGATCTGGCCCCACCTTTGGGTGCCCTCACGTGTCCCCACGTGACCCATTCCTATCTAGTGTTTAACACTAATTTGAGGGTTTCATTTCCAGTGTTTAACACTGTTGTCCTTTAGTGTTTAACACTACTTAGAGCATTTCATTTCCAGTGTTTAACACTGTTGTTCTCTAGTGTTTAACACTATTTTAAAGCCAATTTTAGCCAAATTGGCTAAGTTTCCAGAGGCAAGAACCTCTCCTTTAACTAAACCTCAAAGTTGAGTAAAACTCATAACTACAATGTTTAATGCTCAGTCAAAGACAAAAATGTATTAGAGCCTTCAAACTCTGGTTTAGCATTGCTAAATAATGTGGGTTTGAACCCAGACAAGTGTGTAATGGTTCAACAAAAAGCCAATATTTCTAATCTAATTGGACTTAGCCCAAACTGGCCATAAGTCCTCAATTCTAATTTAACTGAGCCAATGAGCTCATAATCTAATTAATTGATCTTAGTTCCAGATTGGACTACAAATCCCCAATTAACCTTGGTTCAAGGGTACATCTCTTCACTCCTTTGATATTTGTCGTTGTAATCCCTCAACGTCTTCAAAGAGGTGACGGGTCTCGACAACCACACATTTCACAGACTATGACGTCTCTAAACATTGGACTGTGGGGTCCTTAAACTCACGGACTATGATGTCCTTAACCTCGACCGTGATGTCTTAAAACTAACATTGGACTGTGGGGTCCTTAAACTCATGGACTGACGTCCTTAACCTTGACTGTGAGGTCTTTAAACTCACGGACTATGAGGTCTTTAACCTCGACCGTGATGTCTTTAAACTAACATTGGACCGTAATGTCCTTAAACTAATAATCGACCGTGATGTCCTTAAACTAACATTCGACCGCGATGTCTTTAAACTAATATTGGACCGTAATGTCCTTAAACCAATCGACCGCAATAAACAATAGAGCCTAAATGCTCTTTTGTTGGATCTAAACGATTCCGTTAAGTTGATCTTAGTCTAAAATGAGACTAACGTATCCTTAACAAACGTTTAAGTTGATCTTAATCTCAAATGAGGCTAACGTATCCTTAAACCCAACCCCCCAAACCCAAATCTAAGAATATACGGATTTAGACTAGTCCACGCCCTACGGGCGACAACATAAATTAGTCTCCGTATACAATCCACGGGCAACCGCAAACAAAACGAATATCCACGGCATGAAGTGACCATCTGGAGAAGGAGAAAGTTGTTACCGCGATGCGGTAGTGTAATTAACTGCAGGGACTTGCGCCTGCAGGGAAGAGCGTCCCCACAATCAAAAACCCCTCAAACGAGGGGGAATCTGACGAAATCTGCTACATCGGCCGCATCCGTTCAAAACTTTGATACATGGTGCCATAAATCAACTTGGCATCTTCGGAGAGGTGGACGGATAGCACCAATTAGTATCTGCCCCGAAATTCAGGCTAGACGTTTATCGCGTCTCCGCACTTTGGAGGGGAACAGTCGCCACTGGCGCCAAGTGAGGAAAGCTGGGGCAATTCCCTTTCCGGATTGATTCCGCCAGTCCCAATGGTAGAATTCGATGCTGCTGTTCCAACTGGGAACAACTTTGAACTACTTAGGAGGGTCCGCAAGAACTCTCCGATCGCTGTTCTAAAAAAGTCTCCTTCGCCTGTGGAGAATGCCACAAACACGAATCTCGAACAGCCCCCTCAGAGGCCGTCCTCTAAAATTTACAAAGTCTGGCGTCAAGTCCAAGACTAGGTGATTGATCAAGACTATCCCCGCCAACAGAAAAAGATGAAAGCGTGGCGAGAAGATGACTATCCTGTCAAGTCACAGAAGGTGTCATCTGTTTGGGTACCCGCTGCAACGACTCCCTCAACTTCGACCGCCCACAAGAGGAGAAGGCCAACGAAAATCCCTGAGTCTGCGATGAATCGCAAGACCACTGAGCCTAAACGCCCTAAGTCTGGGGAAATGGTGGTGCATACCGTCTATATGGCATCCGGAAAAGAGGATAGCCGTATCTCCACAGGTCATCGACCACTTACGCGATCAGTGACTAAGGCCCAGGAGCAACAATAGAAGCTCCAGGAAATGCTAATGCAAATGGCCGTACTCACAGGGCCAAAAGAAAGCCCGGAAACGTCATCAGAGCAACGTCAAGAACAAGAAACTGATGCTGAATTCCTTCGCAGAATCCTCGAAAAGAAGGACAAAGAGGCAGCGGAACAAGCTGCCAACATAAAAAGAATGGCGTTCCTATTCCAAGACATGGTCGGGATGATATTACAGCCGGAGCCTCCAGCTGAAGATCCTCCGATTATCCTCGAAGACGAACGAGCGGAGACGTCAAACCTTCTTCTGGCTTGTTCAGCAGCCAAAGAGGAGACTATCTCAAAAGCTGCCCTGGATGATTATATCGCTCAGCAGATACGAGTTCATCAAGCGAATGAAGCGGCTGGGCAAATTGTTAAGACCGGATGATTCTATCCCGGTTGGTACGACCAGATAAAGTACCCACCGGGATACACGATCCCAAAATTCCACGTATATAAGGGGACGCGAAACCCACACCAATATGTTGCTCAATTTAGAGCCTTGTGCTGTAATACTGGAGGTGATGATAAACTACTGCTCCACCAGTTTGTTGGCAGATTTTCAGAGACGGCATTTGAGTGGTATTCTGAGCTCCCGAATGACTCCGTTAAGACGTTTGCAGAAATAGAGTTTTTATTTACATAGAGGTTCGCAAGCGCTAGCGAACGCACCCCAATCACAATATTAATCAATGCCAGGATGAAGCCAGGTGAAACTTGGGTCCAGTACACGATATGGTGGCGGAATCTATGGTCGAAGTGCGAACAACGCATCGAAGAGGCTCCTGCGGTAGGCATGTTCATGGGTACTCTCGACCCTCAGGCGACCATTTCCCAATTCGTGATGTTCTTCAAGCCAACTACTTTCCAGGCCTTGATTGACAAACTGGCCCAAATGGATCAGATAGGTCAGATTGGTCACAGACCCTCTCCTTCGAAGCTGGAATCTCGAAATGAAAAAGGGAAAAGAAAGCAACCTTCGTCGCCAATGCTCAACAGCAGCCCAATGGTCTGAAAGTAACTGATCGCCAAGACGAGAAACGATGATTCTTTAATGAGAAAATGAAGCGTCCTTATTCGTTTCCCCGGGAAAAAACAAGGAGATTGTTCGAGCTGGCGGTGCGTAATTGGCTTATCAACTTGCTGGATCCAAAACGCCCATTGCAACCTGGTGAGGCTAATAATCCCAATTATTGCCCCTATCACCAAGCGATAGGCCATCCAATCGAAGATTGCTTCGTCTTCAAAGGCTGGATTGAAGACCAATACCAACAGGGCAAATTCACACTGTCCAAGAATTGGAAAGTAAGCCCGCCTCAACCGCACGCTCTTAAAAGGGGGACACACCGGGGGCATCGTGCTCTTTTGTCGAAGAAGCTCCATAGGAGGTCGCTCTTTCAACCAAAACCAAAAGAATGCTGAAGGATCACCAAACATGCCCGGCGATCAAACGGAAAAGTCCGTTGGAACCCGAAGTCATCAAGGGAATGCTGAAGCCACGCCCAACTCCAAAAATTGGTGGTGATAGTCAAAACGCCCACACCCAGCCGTCAAAGTCTTTGAAGAAGAAGAAAAAGACCAAAATGCCCGTGAAGCCCGATGACAAGCGTACGGATCTGCAAAAACATATTGATGCGCTGGAAGAATATAACCAGAAGATGCGGACCCTAGTCACACTCCAAGAATTTCTCAACCACGTCCTTGAGGACGGAGATGATGACAATGGAGAAGACTCGTCTGATGAACCTGAGGATTATGTGGCAAGCTGCCATGTGATCTCTCACTTGTTAATAAACGGTGAAGAAGCTCTGGACGCAGAGAAACTGGGGGCAGGTCCTGAGCCGGAACTTCTAGGACCATCAGACGAAATGATTGACGCATTCCTGAACGAAACTCTTCTGAAAAGCAAAGCTGATCGAGAGCACGAGATGGCCATATTTGAAAAGGCCAAACGCCGGCGACTGGACGAAAGGGTTGAAACACTCCCACCAGATCAAAGTACATCCGCCGCAAATAAAAGCAGGTTCAAGACAAGGAAAAGGTTCGCTAAAACCATATCGATGGGAATGAAGCTGCCCTCATTCAGAGAAAATTCTCCTGGCGGTATACATCTCGGTGAAGCGGACGTACATCCTAACTTCTGCTTATATCATCAGAAGATCTCACACCCTACTGAGGAATGCAACGCCTTTAAAAATTGGTGGCAAGGGTATGTCGCTCACAGGCAGCACTTCAAGAGGATTGTTTACCCCAATCAGAGCAAAGCTCTGCTTTGAAAATTAAAGTAAAAATTAAAAGTTAAAATAAATGAAGAAATGCTTCAGATTCCTTGCGCTACGCGCAACGCGCCACGTGTCAAAATCAGACACGCCAGTGCAAGGAGCGCAGCGCTCAAGGCAGTGCGCCCAATCAGAGCAAGGCTTTATTTAAAGCAAAAATTAAAGGAAGCAACGTTTCAGATGGCTTGCGCTTTGCGCTGCGCGCCACGGGGCAGCGCAGTTGCGCTAGCGCAGTTGCGCTGCGCTCTGCGCTGCGCGCCACGTGGTAGCGCAGTTGCGCTAGCACAGTTGCGCTGCGCTCTGCGCTGCGCGACACGTGTCAGCGCAGTTGCGCAAGCGCAGTTGCGCTGTGCTCTGCGCTGCGTGACACGTGTCACGCGCTGGGGCGTTTGCGCCAAACAGAATTAAATTCTAGAAAGATCCTTCTGTTCTTGTCAAAACAAGAAGATTGTCTTTTGTAAAACAGAAACCCTTGGATCAAAGATCCAACGGTGGGGAAAATTCCTCAAATCCCTCAGAGAATGATCTCTATAACAAACTTAACAAATCTATGGGCACTATATAAAGACCCCTAGACCCCAATTCAAAGCATCTTGAACATTGTGAGTAATTAAGAGCTTCAAACAGAGAGAATTCTGAAGAAATTTCAAGAACAAAAAAGGTAAAAAAACACCCTTTAAGATAGAAGAATTTCTTCTAATAGATCATTGATCTAAGAACAAGATCAATGATCTTCAATAAAAAACAAAAAATAATAGTGCTTTGCACTTATGAACCATTGGTTCTATGAGATCAAGAAAAAACAAGAAAAGAAAAAACTTGTTTTCTTTGATCTAAACTGGATCAAGAAATCAAATAGTGCCTTGCACTTGCAAAAACTGCACTGTTGCGCTTCTGGGTTGGCGCAAACCACCAGAGAACGCCACGTGTCAGTATCTGAATCACTTGCGCTATGCACTTCTAAGAAAGAGCCTTGCCCTCTGAGATTGGCGCAACTCACCAGAGTGCGCCACGTGTCAGCAGCGCAAGCGCAGCGTACTGGCGCAGCGCATTGCGCTTGCGAGACACGTGTCATCACCACAAGCGCTTGCGCTTATTGATTGGCGCAAAGCGCCTGACAAATGCAATGCATTGTTTACTAAAGGGCCAGGCCTAAATCAAATAGGCCAAAATAAATTGCAACGCAATAAAAGGGCAGAGCCCAAATAAAATCGATGCTCTGCATCATTTATAAATGGGCAGAGCCCAAACATAATAAAAAATGCAATGCAAAGCCCTAGCACAGGCCTAATAGGCCAAAGACAAAAATGTTGAACATTTTTTTAACTGGACTTAGCCCAATCATGGCCGTAAGTCCTCAAATTAAATTGACTGAGCATGGCTGCTCCCTTAAATCAATTTACGTCCGGTTCGAGGGTACATCTCCGAGCTCCTCTGACTCCTATCGTTGTAATTCTTCAACGACGTTAGAGAGGTGACGGGTCCTGACAACCATACATCAATATGGACCGCAATGTCCTTAAATTACCAATGGACCGAAACGTCCCTAAACTAATGTTGGACCACCACGTCCCTAAACTGGCGATGGACCACCACGTCCCTAAACTGGTCCCTAAACTGGCGATGGACCACCACGTCCCTAAACTGGAACAATAGAGCCAATCGGTCTCTTGTCGGATCCAAACGATCCCATTAAGTCGATCTTAGTCTGGAGATTAGACTAACGTATCCTTAACAAAAGTTTAAGTTGATCTTAGCCTTAAATAGAGCTAACGTATCCTTAAACTAAAACACCAAACCCAAATCTAAGTAAATACGGATTTGGACTAATCCACGTCCTACGGGCGATAGCATCACTTAGTCTCCGTATACAATCCACGGGCAACCACAAATAAAACAAACACATACGACACGAAGTGAAATTCTGGAGAAGGAGTAAGTCATTACGCGACGCGGTAGCGTAATTAACTGCAGGGGCTTGCGCCTGCAGGGAAGAGCGTCCCCACAATCAAAAACCCCTCAGGCGAGGGGGAATCTGACGAAGTCTGCTACATCAGCCGCATCCGTCTAAACCTCTGATACACGGTACCATAAATCAACTTAGCATCTTCGGAGGTAGACGGATAAAACCAAATAGCATCTGCCCCGAATCTCAGCATCAGGACTTCGCAGTCTTGTGCGCCGTCTTTCGGAAGGAAACAGATTCTGGCATGCCCGGTGGGACCTTTTTCTCTTTCCACTCCACACTTCGTGTGCCGTCTTCGCGAATGAATCGCGGTTTGTTAATGGTTGCCTTTGGGTTGCAAATTACTAATATTTGGTCTTTTGCCTGGCGCAGAAATCAAGCATCAATGGCCTCTAACTGCTCGAAGTGCCAATGCAACCGACGCTCCACCTCACCTGGAGGTGTAGCATATGGGCCTCAAGCGGCCTCCATCCTTGCCCTGCCGGTAGAACAGGTGACCCAGGCCACCACCAGCCTGTTTTTCGGGACCATGATCCTTCCTGCAAGCTTCACCCTGCCAATACCCGTACCGGAAGCTTCGAAGAAGTCGGTCTTTGATCGACTTGCTACTCCCACGGCCCCTGTCAACGGGTCGTCCAACTCCTCGGTCTTCACCAGACTGAGTCTGAACTCCAAAGGGCTCGCCAAAAAGCCCATGATATCTGAGAAGGCCATCCCAGAGAAGACGGCCGCTCCCGAAGTCGTCAAGGCGGCTTCTCCTGTCAAAGAGTCAGTCTTTTCAAGGTTGACTATTCCTGCTCCTGCCACTGCTCGAGGATCTGTCTTTGACAGATTGAATATCACCCCTCAAAGAACAACCCCAGTCTTTAAAAAGTTAACACCAGCAGCGCCTCATCCGGACAGGGAGCAAAAAGAAGCTGTCTCTATAGCCGAGCCAGTCCCAACGGCTCGTCATGCTCGACGTCGCCATTGGCGACGAGTAAGGAAGGCAGGGGGCAACTCCCCCTTAGGGCTAACTCCACCTGCTCCAGTGGTGGAAGTCAATGCTGCTGTTCCAACTGGGAACAGTTTTGAACCACTTAGGAGGGTACGTAAGAACTCTCCAATAGCTACATTGAAGAGATCTCCTCCACCTGCGGAGAGAGTTCCGGAAACGAAGCAAGAGCAGCCCTCTCAATGGCTGTCCTCAAAAATTTATAGAGTTTGGCGGAGAGTTCAAGACTCCGTAATTGACCCAGATCATTCTCGTCAACAGAAAAAGGCGAAGGTGCAAGAAGAAAAGAAACGTCCGGACAAACAGCAAAGGACGACCACTACCTGGGTGCCCACTACAACGGCCCCTTCAACTTCAACGGCCCACAAAAGAAGAAGGCCAGAGAAAATTCCCACGCCTGTGGCAAATGCCAAAGGCGGTGAACCTAAATGCCCTAAGTCCGGGGGCATAATAGTTCATACAGTATACATGGCGTCAGGAAAGGAGGACAGCCGCATATCAACAGGTCATAGACCGCTCACGCGGTCAGTGACCAAAGCGCAGGAGCAGCAGCAAAAGCTCCAAGAGATGATGAACGCGATGGCCGCACTTACTGGGCCGAAAGAAAGCCCTGAAGCGTCCTCGGATGAACGCCAAGAGCAAGAAACCGACGCTGAATTCCTTCGTCATATATTGGAGAAGAAGGATAAAGAGGCTGCTGAACAAGCAGCCAACATAAAGCGTATGAGTCTCCTGTTCCAAGACATGGTGGGGATGATGATCCAACAAGATCCTCCGGCCGAAGAGCCCCCGATCGTCCTTGAAGACGATAGGGGAGAAACGTCGAATCCTTTGCCAGCTTTGTCAACAGCTAAGGAGGAGACAATCTCCAAAGCTGACTTGGACGAGTATATAGCCCAACAAATACGGGTTCATCATGCGACTGAAGCAGCCGGCCAGGTCGTAAAAACGGGACGGCCATATCCAAGCTGGTACGATCAGATCAAATACCCGCCGGGCTACACCATCCCCAAGTTCCATGTCTATAAGGGGACGGGCAATCCCCACCAGCATGTTGCCCAGTTCAGGGCACTCTGCGGCAACACTGACGGTGATGACAAATTGCTGCTCCGCCAGTTCGTCGGAAGCTTATCGGATACAGCGTTCAAGTGGTACTCTGAGCTCCCGAACGACTCTATTAAGACCTTCGCGGAGATGGAGTTACTGTTTACCCAGCGTTTCGCAAGCGCCAGTGAACGCACCCCGATGACAGCATTGATTAACGTCAGGGTGAAACCAGGCGAGACATGGGTCCAATATGCTATACGGTGGCGAAATTTATGGTCAAAATGCGAGCAACGCATTGAAGAAGCTCCTGCAGTGATATGTTTGTGGGAACTCTGGATCCGCAAGCAACCATCTCGCAATTTATGATGTTCTTCAAGCCTATTACCTTCCAGGCCCTGATCGACAAACTAGCGCAAATGGATCAGATGGGCCATAGACCTCCTCTTCCAAAGCCGGACTCCCGAAATGAAAAGGGGAAGGGGAAAGCAATCGTTGTCGCTAATGCTCAACAACAGCCGAGCAACTCGAAGCCGGTCGTTCGTTAAAATAATATGCGTCCGCAGGTACCCCTTGAGGAGAGGCTAGGACGTCTTTACTCGTTTCCCCGAGATAAGACGCGAAGATTATTCGAGCTGGCGTTGCGCAACCGACTCATAAATCTGCCGGATCCAAAACGTCCGTCGCAACCAAATGATATCAATGAGCCTAACTACTGTCCTTATCATCGAGTACTGGGTCATCCGATCGAGGATTGCTACGTCTTTAAAAATTAGCTTGAAGACCAGTACCAACAGGGCAAGTTCGCGTTATCCGACAGATAGAAGGTGAATCCGCCGCAACCTCACACCTCTAAGAGGATGAATACGCCGGGGGCAACGTGCTCTCTCGTTGAGGAAGCTCCATGGGAAGTCGTTCTTTCGGCCAAAACCAAAAGGATGCTGAATGATCTCCAGACATGCCTAGCAATCAGGTGGAAGAATCCGTTGGAGCCTAAGATCATCGAGGGAATGCTAAAACCGCGCCCGACTACAAAAATCGGTGGTGATAGCCAAAGCGCTCACAACCAGCCGTCAAAATCTTCGAAGAAGAAGAAGAAATCCAAGAAGCCTGTGAAGCCTGGCGACAAGCGCACAGACTTACAAAAACAAATTGACGCGCTGGGGGAATACAACCAGAAAGCACGGACTCCCATTACACTCCAAGAATTCCTCAATCACGTCTTTCCGGAGGAAGATAGGGGAGAAAGTTCGTCGGATGAATCTGAAGAATACGTGGCGAGCAGTCATATGATTTCCCATTCGTTTACAAACGATGAGGAAATTCCTTGCGCTGAGAAGCGGGGGACGGACCCTGAATCAGAAATTCTGCGACTGTCAGATGAGATGATCGATGCCTTCCTGAATGAGATTCGTCTGAAAGTTAAAGCCAATCAAGAGCGTGAGATGGCCATACTGGAAGGAGCCAAACACCGTCGACTGGACGAAAGAGTCGAGGTATTCCCATCAAATCAAAAGACATCCGCTGCCGATAAAAACAAATTCAAAACGAGAAAAAGGTTCGCCAAAGCCCTATCATTGGGAATGAAGCTACCACCCTCTGAAGAAAACACTCTCGGTGGAATAGAGATGTATCCTAATTATTGCCTATATCATCAGAAGATCGCACACACTACTGAAAACTGCGACTCCTTTAGGTGTTGGTGGCAAGGGTATGTCACTCACAGGCATTACGTCAACAGAACAAAGCGTGAAGCTCATAGACGGCGGAAAAATACGACAGATGAGCATAAAAGAGTCGCTAGCAATTGCCACAGGAATGACCCTGATGAAGAAACAACCTTCAACCCTCTCTTCGAGGAATCCATCTCTGAAAAATTGAAGAATCATGAAAACATTCATTCGTGCGAGGGCATACCACCCGGAAAGAATCGCGGACCCGCAAATGACGGAGCGAACAAAAAGGATGAAGGAAAAGGAAAAATGACCTTCGTCGCTAATACTCAACAACAACCGAGCAACTCAAAATCGATTGTTCGCCAAAACAACCTACGCCCACGCCCATCACTCGAGGAAAGATTGGGACGTCCTTACTCGTTTCCCTAAGATAAAACGAGGAAACTGTTTGAACTGACAGTGCGCAACGGACTCGACAATTTGCCGAATCCGAAACGTCCACTACAGCCGGGAGATGTCAACGATCTTAATTACTGCCCCTACCATCGAGTAGTAAGTCATCCGCTCGAAGATTGCTTCGTCTTCAAAAACTGGGTTGAAAACCAATACCAACAAGGCGAACTCGCGCTGTCTGAAAACTGGAAGGTGAGCCCGCCACAACCACATGCTCCGAAAAAGATGGATATGCCGGGGGCATCATGCTCATTCATAAAGAAAGCCTAACGGACCACTACGTCCTAAAACTAGATACCGGACCGAAACGTCCTTAAACTAATGGCGGACCGAAACGTCCTTAAAGTAACGAAGGACCGAAACGTCCTTAAACCATTACCGCAGCATCTTCAGGCTGACGAGATGAGTAAAAAAAAAAGAACGGTATGTCCATAAGCAAAATGGGCACGGATGAAAACCCGAAAGGGCTCCGTAAGTAAAAACAGCAGGGCTACCGGCGAGTGTTCGTGGAAACCCGAAAGAGCGCGACCCCGTAAAAAAAAAAGAAAAGAAAAAAGAAAAAAAAGAGAAAAGAAAATAAAAAGAATAAAGAACGGTATGTCCATAAGCAAAATGGGCACGGATGAAAACCCCAAAGGGCCCCGTGAGTAAAAACAACAGGGCTACTGGCGAGTGTTTGTGAAAACCTGAAAGGGCGCAACCTCGTTAAAGGACACTTACAGGGTCCTCTCGACCTTGTAAGGAGAAACCACCCGCGTGGGATCCTTACGACTCACAAGGGAGCAACACACTTAGGGATCCCCACGATTCCTAAGGAGAAAATACACTTGCGAGATCCTCACGACTCGTAAGGAGAGCTCTCTTATGGGACCCTCACGGCTCATAAGATTTAAAAGTCTTAAGTTACAGATACCTAAACCTGTGCTTAAGCAAACCCCACAAGTTTCGATATTGCCCTACAAGTGGTTCAATACTGACCCTTGTATACAATCCACGGGCGTGAATAAACATTTCCCTAACCAAGTCCCATCCATGACTGGGGATATGTACGCATGTTGAACAACCCTTGTAAGTCCTCTCGACTTACAAGGAGAAAACCCTCTTGTAGGATCCTTACGACTTACAGAGGAACATACACTTAGGAATCCTCACGATTTCTAAGGAGAAAATACACCTACGAGATCCTCACGACTTGTAGGGAGAAATACCTTTGTGAGACCCTTACGGTTCATGAAGTTAAAAGCCTTAGTTGATAGGACCTTAACCCAGTTCGCTAAGCCACCTTTGTTCGACATCGACGGAGGCAAATGATGATTCGCTCCTGGCAATATCCCAGTTGTAGCGGTGCTGATGCCGAAATCAGTGTCTAATTTCAAGTTTACGGTGAAAGGCCAGTAGGCCGCACGTGCATACGAAATAGCTGAAATGATGGGGCAGCTTGCAATAAAAAGCAGCAAGTAAAGAAAACGTATGCATACAAAATAGCCGAAATGATTGGGCAACTCGCAATAAAAAGCAGCGAGCAAAAATAAAATAAATAGCCGAAATGATTGGGCACCGCGAAAAATAACCGAAATGATTGGGCAATCACGACTTTCGCGATGTAAAAAGCTAAAATGATAGAGCATCGCGAAAATAAAACAATAAAAATGAATGAAACTTTTGCCCTACAGTTGAGATCACATCGATCCCTGTATACAATCCAAGGGCACAAACAAAAAGGGGACTATATTTCCCCACTAGGCTACGTCAAAGAGAAGTCAGATCTCAACGACCACATTTACAGCCTGAAGACCAACAGCAGCATTCCTCCTCATTCCAGCAGGACATGGACGTGACATCACCAATCGAAGCTACGGCAAAGTCCCCAGTTCCAAGACTCTACGGTTCACAGACAACCTAGAGTCAGCCAATGACCTCCGTCGCGGAAACAAGTCAGCCAATGACCTCCGTCGTGGAAACAAGTCAGCCAATGACCTCCGTCTCGGAAACAAGTCAGCAGATGACCTCCGTCTCGGAAACAAGTCAGCAGATGACCTCCGTCTCGGAAACAAGTCAACCAATGACCTCCGTCGCGGAAACAAGATAGCCAATGACCTCCGTCGTGGAAATAAGTCAGCCAATGACCTCCGTCGCGGAAACAAGTCAGCAAATGACCTCCGTCTCGGAAACAAGTCAGCAGATGACCTCCGTCTCGGAAACAAGTCAGCAGATGACCTCCGTCTCGGAAACAAGTCAACCAAGGACCTCCGTCGCGGAAATAAGTCAGCCAATGACCTCCGTCGCAGAAACAAGTCAGCCAACGACCTCCGTCGCAGAAACAAGTCAGCCAACGACCTCCGTCGCGGAAACAAGTCAGCAAATGACCTCCGTTTCGGAAACAAGTCAGTAAATGACCTCCGTCTCGGAAACAAGTCAGCCAACGACCTCTGTCTCGGAAACAAGTCAGCCAACGACCTCCGTCGCGGAAACAAGTCAGCCAACGACCTCCGTCGCGGAAACAAGTCAGCAGATGACCTCCGTCTCGGAAACAAGTCAACCAATGACCTCCGTCGTGGAAACAAGTCAGCCAACGACCTCCGTCGCAGAAACAAGTCTGCCAACGACCTCCGTCGCGGAAACAAGTCAGCCAACGACCTCCGTCACGGAAACAAGTCAGCAAATGACCTCCGTTTCGGAAACAAGTCAGCAAAAGACCTCCGTCTCGGAAACAAGTCAGCCAACGACCTCCGTCTCGGAAACAAGTCAGCCGACGACTTCCGTCTCGGAAACAAGTCAGCCAATGACCTCCGTCGCGGAAACAAGTCAGCCAATGACCTTCGTCGCGGAAACAAGTCAGCCAATGACCTCCGTCGTGGAAACAAGTCAGCCAATGACCTCCGTCGCGGAAACAAGTCAGCATTTGACCTCCGTCTCGGAAACAAGTCAGCAGATGACCTCCGTCTCGGAAACAAGTCAACCAATGACCTCCGTCGTGGAAACAAGTCAGCCAACGACCTTCGTCTCGGAAACAAGTCAGCCAATGACCTCCGTCGCGGAAACAAGTCAGCCAATGACCTCCGTCGCGGAAACAAGTCAGCCAATGACCTCCTCCTTGAAACAATACTTCGACTCGGAAACAAGTCAACTCACCAACCGCTTACGGGTCCTCTCGACTCGTAAGAGGGAAAATTCTCTTATAGGATCCTTACGGCTTATAAGAGAAAACGCACTTAGGAATCCTCACGATTCCTAAGGAGAAAATACACCTACGAGATTCTCTCGATCCGTAGGGAGAAAAATCTCTATGAGACCCTCACGGCTCATAAGAGTTGAAAAGTCTTAGGCGGCAGACCTGAACCTGCGGCCTAAGCCATCGTGATCCCTTGAAGAAACCAAGATGCTTACTCTATTGTCTGTCAACCATGTTTATCAAGACAGCATGTTGATAATAAGAGAAGAAAGCGACATAAAGAACATCCGATTTACATTTGACCAAGCATTCGAGACACACTCATTCATGCATAGGCAAAAGACTCAGAGCGAGAAATATGACAAGCTGGGATAAATTTTTTTCATTTATATTGCCAAAAATCCTTACAATCATAAAAGCAGTAAACGAGAAACATTATTACGATGGAATAACCTCAGATCCAGGGCACGGATTGAGAAATTCAAAAGTAAGGCCATCCAGAGTTCTCCTGGCCTTTCTGATTATTCTCGTGCGCAGCTTCTCGCGCTCCTGTGTGTCAAGATCTTCGATAAGGCCCCCCAGTCTTCGATAAGCAGCGATTATCGTCGTCTGCTGGAAAATTTGATGCAGGATGTCGATAAGGTTATCTCGCCGCTTCTTCGAGATCAGCCCCGACAAGTACACTGAATGCACCTTGTCTTCAGCATCATTCAGCGCATTGAGCGGTAAGGCCTCATGGAACCCCGGAAGTGCTCTCCAGATTGCTCCCAGCACGACTTTCAAAATAGCGGAACGGCGAGGGAGCAGCCAACCGGCGCGTGCGTTCAGACGACCCATGACCTCTGCACATTGGGCGTCTGTAAACTCTTGGTTTTGTTGACGGCCCTGTGCATGGATATCCTCGTAGGTAATGAACTCGGCAGACTATATAAACGCACCGCCATAATACCTGAAGGAAACATCATTGGAAGATTAGCAATGAGGAAAAAGTATAGAGAGTTGAAACTCCTTGAGAGCAATGCTCTATAGACAGGAGTGACACATGTCAGAATCAGTTATGAGGAGAATTCGAGGAAAATCTCCTAAGAACATTGAGAGCTTTGCTCTGGAAAAAATGATATAATAATAATAATAGTACCAAATGCCATCTTTAACTTCCAAGATCCATGAAGAATTCTTAAGAGTTCTTCTATATGATTTGAAAGGAGCAAAGCTCCATTAATGAATTAAGAAAATCCAAGGAAAATCTTTTAGAGGGCAGAGCTCTATTAATGGGACCTTAATAGGGTTCTCCTTAGTCCTCTTTAGACCCCTTTAGAGCAAAGCTCTGCTAAGTGAAACCCTAAATGGGTCTTCTTTAGATCAGGGATCTATTGAGAGCAAGGCTCTTAAAATTGATTTAATTTAACCGAAATTAATATTTTTATCTAAAATTCTCTAAAGCTTGAACTTTTAAAAGTGCTTGAACAAAAAGAGCAGGGCTCTGGACAAAATTCTTATGAAGAGATGAAAATCATCTAAGGGACCAAAGGTCCTATTTATAGGCATCAAATGCCCTTTCAACTTCCAAGAGTTGCCGCGACGGTTGGAATTCTGCCACCGCTGCGCTCACGTTTGGAGGGCCACGTAAGCGCAATGGTGGGGGGGCATTTGTTTACCCCAATCAGAGCAAAGCTCTGCTTTGAAAATTAAAGTAAAAATTAAAAGTTAAAATAAATGAAGCAACGCTTCAGATTCCTTGCGCTACGCGTAACGCGCCACGTGTCAAAATCAGACACGCCAGTGCAAGGAGCGCAGCGCTCAAGGCAGCGCGCCCAATCAGAGCAAGACTCTATTGAAAGCAAAAATTAAAAGAAGCAACACTTCAGATGGTTTGCGCTCTGTGCTGCGCGACACGTGGCAGCGCAGTTGCGCTGCGCGCCACGTGGCAACGCAGTTGCGCTAGCACAGTTGCGCTGCGCTCTGCGCTGCGCGACACGTGTCAGCGCAGTTGCGCTGTGCTCTGCGTTGCGTGACACGTGTCATGCGCTGTGGCGTTTGCGCCGAACAGAATTAAATTCTAAAAAGATCCTTCTGTTCTTGTCAAAACAAGAAGATTGTCTTCTGTAAAATAGAAGCCCTTGGATCAAAGATCCAACGGTGGGGAAAATTCCTCAAATCCCTCAGAGAATGATCTCTATAACAAACTTAACAAATCTATGGGCACTATATAAAGACCCCTAGGCCTCAATTCAAAGCATCATGAACATTGTGAGAAATCAAGAGCTTCAAACAGAGAGAATTCTGAAGAAATTTCAAGAACAAAAAGGGTAAAAAAAACCCCGTTAAGATAGAAGAATTTCTTCTAATAGATCATTGATCTAAGAACAAGATCAATGATCTTCAATAAAAAACAAAAAATAATAGTGCTTTGCACTTATGAATCATTGGTTCTCTGAGATCAAGAAAAAACAAGAAAAGAAAAAACTTGTTTTCTTTGATCTAAACTGGATCAAGAAATCAAATAGTGCTTTGCACTTGCAAAAACTGCACTGTTGCGCTCCTGGGTTGGCGCAAGCCACCAGAGAACGCCATGTGTCAGCATCTGAATCACTTGCGCTATGCGCTTCTAAGAAAGAGCCTTGATCTTTGAGATTGGCACAACTCACCAGAGTGCGCCACGTGTCAGCAGCGCAAGCGCAGCGCACTGCGCTTGCGAGACACGTGTCATCACCACAAGCGCTTGCGCTCATTGATTGGCGCAAAGCGCCTGACAAATGCAATGCATTGTTTACTAAAGGGCCAGGCCCAAATCAAATAGGCCAAAATAAATTGCAACGCAATAAAAGGGCAGGGCCCAAATAAAATCGATGCTCTGCATCATTTATAAATGGGCAGAGCCCAAACATAATAAAAAATGCAATGCAAAGCCCTAGCACAGGCCTAATAGGCCAAAGACAAAAATGTTGAACATTTTTTTAACTGGACTTAGCCCAATCATGGCCGTAAGTCCTCAAATTAAATTGACTGAGCATGGCTGCTCCCTTAAATCAATTTACATCCGGTTCGAGGGTACATCTCCGAGCTCCTCTGACTCCTATCGTTGTAATCCTTCAACGACGTTAGAGAGGTGACGGGTCCTGACAACCATACATCAGTATGGACCGCAATGTCCTTAAACTACCAATGGACCGAAACGTCCTTAAACTGGCGATGGACCACCACGTCCCTAAACTGGCGATGGACCACCACGTCCCTAAACTGGTCCCTAAACTGGCGATGGACCACCACGTCCCTAAACTGGCGATGGACCACCACGTCCCTAAACTGAAACAATAGAGCCAATCGGTCTCTTGTCGGATCCAAACGATCCCGTTAAGTCGATCTTAGTCTGGAGATTAGACTAACGTATCCTTAACAAAAGTTTAAGTTGATCTTAGCCTTAAATAGAGCTAACGTATCCTTAAACTAAAACACCAAACCCAAATCTAAGTAAATACGGATTTGGACTAATCCACGTCCTACGGGCGACGGCATCACTTAGTCTCCGTATACAATCCACGGGCAACCACAAATAAAACAAACACATACGACACGAAGTGAAATTCTGGAGAAGGAGAAAGTTGTTATCACGACGCGGTAGCGTAATTAACTGCAGGGGCTTGCGCCTGCAGGGAAGAGCGTCCCCACAATCAAAAACCCCTCAGGCGAGGGGGAATCTGACGAAGTCTGCTATATCGGCCGCATCCGTCTAAACCTCCGATACACGGTGCCATAAATCAACTTGGCATCTTCGGAGTGGTAGACGGATAAAACCAATTAGCATCTGCCCCGAATCTCAGCGTCAGGACTTCGCAGTCTTGTGTGCCGTCTTTCAGAGGGGAGCAAGGATGAAGCGTGAAGCTCGTCGACAGCGGAAAAATGCGACAGACGAACGAGAAAGAGCTGCCGACAACTGTCACATGGTTGATAACAGGGGATCGCAAGTTCTTACCTTCGGGAGCGATTCTGACGAAGAAATGACTCCCGGCCCTCTCTTCAAAGAATCTACCCCAAGAAAAGAGGAAGAACCAAAGAGCTGCGAGATCATTCAGCTGTGCAACCGCACGTTACCTGAAAAGAATCTCGGACCCGCAAACAATGGATCGAACAAAAAGGATAAGGGGAAAGAAAAGGTCCCTGAGGATATCGCCCTCGATGATCGAGTCGTCGAAGAGCTGGCAGCCAAGGACCCGCCCAAGAAAAACAAGGTGGATTACAACGTTCTGGCACACCTGAGGAAGATCCCCTCACAACTAAGCATTCTCGATGCCCTTCTGCTATCTAAGGAGGCGAGAGATTGTTTGATCAAGGTATTACAAGAGCCTGACCAATTTTAAGCTTTCTTAGCTGAAGAAAAGATGAAGGATCAGCTGGAAGAAGTGCATACGGCCGATATCACCTTCGGCGATGAAGATCTCCTCCTCGGGACATGCGAACATAACCGTCCCCTTTATGTCTCTGGATATTGCCATGATATTAAGATATGGAAGATCCTGGTTGACAATGGGTCCTCAGTCAACCTTCCCAATGTAAGAGTGTTGAAGGAAATCTGCATGAGCATTCAACATCTCGCTCGTGATAAAATCACCATCTCCGGGTTTGACTCCCAGTCATCGCGGACGCTCGGGTCTGTGATACTGACGTTATGCTTTGGGCTACTCGTCACAGACATCAAATTTCACGTCATTGACGCCAAGACATGTTACAATGCTTTACTCGGCAGGCCTTGGTTACATGAGTACAACATCATTCCTTCTACACAACATCAGTGTATGAAGTATTTCAAGGATGGTCTCGAGTATACCGTGATAGGGGAGCTGAACCCATTCTCCGTGAATGAAATTCGAAAATACGAAGATGCAAAATACTTTCTGTCAGACTTTGAAGACACGGAAATGTGCCATAAGCCGGAGAATAAGCAAAAAGCTATCACCACCATTCCGGTCTTCGGGAGTGATACCGAGGAGGAGGAAGTGATAGTTTATTCAGGGCCGCCCCAATGCAACAAGCCGGGACCGTCCATCCCTATGCTAGTCTTCGGCAGCGACTCGGAAGATGAGGTCAATGCAGTATTTTATGTTCGGCCATCAATACAAGCCTTTGCTGGCGATGATTGGAGTTTTCAAATCGCCATGTCCCCGCAGGAGCATTACAAAGAACTCGACGCACTTAATACTTACAATGTAGAAGAACTGCAGACGTTCTACGTCCTTCCCAGGCGAAAAGATGAAAAGGCGATCCTCTTTTATCAATCCACGGAAACTAAAGTGGAGAAAGAAGTCTGGCGCGGTGCCGACTCGACACTTAACCGACTTCAGCCCATCCGTCTGCCCAGATACTACACAGAAGGATTGAAGATGCTGTTGAAACACCAAGGCGTACCCTTTAAGCAGACTGCTCGACAAGCTCAGTTCTACAACAGGATCTGGAACGTCCCCGGAACTCAGCGAAAATTTCCCAACGGGAGAATGGAAGCGATCGGGCTTGGATATATCCGATCCAAGAAACGGGAGCAATTCCATGGCTGCTATGTCATACATGACTTCGATGAAGAGGGAGATGCTCTGTGGGAAGATGCTAACCCTGAACCAAAATGAGGTCCCGCCGTGAAAGTGCCAAGTCCGTCATTCGAAGAACAGATGGACAAGCTAATAAGGGAAGCGGGTCAAAACGTCTGAGACAACCATAATCGCGAAATGGCTATTTACGAGAAAGTCAGGACGCAGCGCCTCCTTCAGCAATTTACAAAGAATGACGATGCCCTTCGTCGCCAG
This sequence comes from Agapanthus africanus, assembly GCA_030015575.1. NCBI lineage: Eukaryota > Viridiplantae > Streptophyta > Magnoliopsida > Asparagales > Amaryllidaceae > Agapanthus > Agapanthus africanus. The sequence goes on from JASDDO010000028.1 coordinate 130,025,484, forward strand.
CCCGTCACAAAGAAGACTCGACGTAGAGGCAAAAATAAACTGAAGAATGAAAAACAAGTCCGACAGCAGTGTAGCGGGTCCAAAAAGCCACGCGAAGCAGAAATGAGCAGCCGGGGTCCGTCTCTTATAAAGAAGATGGGTCGAGCATATTCTTTTCCCTAAGACAAAACAATGAAGATATTCGATCTTGTCATAAAACATCAGATGATGACACTTCCGGAGTCCAAGCACCCCGAGCAAGCAGGTGAAGTTCATCATCCGCACTATTGCTCATATCACCAAGCGGTAGGGCATCCTCTCGAAGACTGCTTTACATTCAAAGACTGGGTTGAAGACCAGTACCAGCAAGGCAGGTTCGCTTTATCCAGCAGCTGGAAGGTAACCCCACCACAGAAGCATGCACCGAAAGCTACGTATACGGCGAGAGTAGAACCAGACCAACATCGGTCTTGGAAGCGATCTCGTACCTGTCATGTGATAACGCTGTCAGAAGAAGAACTCGAGAATATGGACGACCTCTCCTGGTGCTTCGAAAACAATGATGACGAGGTGATCTCAGAGTTTCCACCGGCGTCAAAAGAGCTGGAAGATGGGATACATACCACTGCAGATAACTTCAAGAAAATTGACTTGGGGACGGCAAGTGACCCGCGGCCGACATTCGTCAGTGAGCTGTTTTCTGAAAAAAGGGTGGCTACACTAAAAGACGTGCTCATGCAGTATAAAGACTGTTTCGCATGGAACTATTCCGAGATGCCCGGATTGGATCCAGAAATAGCCGTCCATAAATTGGCGATATCTCCGGACGTCAAGCCGATCAAATAAGCACCAAGAAAAATGCGGCTCGAGCTTGAGATGAGCATCAATGCCAAGGTCAAGAAGCTAATCGACTCCGGCTTCATCCAAGAGGTTCAATATCCTGACTGGATCGCCAACATCGTCCCAGTGATGAAGAAAAATGGGACGGTGCACATATGCGTAGACTTCCGGGATCTCAACAAAGCTTGCCCGAAGGACAACTTTCCAGTACCGGTCACCGAGCTGATGATAGATAATACGTCCACTCATGAAGTTTTCTCCTTCATGGACCGCTTATCGGGATACAATCAGATAAAGATGCATCCCGAGGATCAGAAGCATACCACTTTCCGGACCCCTTTAGGCATATTCTGCTACAAGGTGATGCCTTTCGGTCTAAAGAACGCCGGTGCCACCTATCAGAGGGCCATGACGAAGATTTTTGATGACCTCATACATGAAATCGTAGAATGCTATATTGACGACCTTGTGGTGAAAAACAAATCGCACGAGGAGTATTGAGAGCATCTGAAGATCGTGTTCCAACGTCTGTGGAAATACAACCTGAAGATGAACCCTCTCAAATGCGCATTCGGAGTTTCCTCAGGTAAGTTCCTGGGATTCATTGTACGACACCGGGGTATCGAGATAGACCCATCGAAGATCAAGGTGATCATGGAAATGCCTCCGCCAAGAACACTCAAGCAACTGTGATCTCTCCAAGGGAAGCTCGCGTATATCCGGCGATTTATAGCCAACCTCTCCGGCAAGTGCCGTCCTTACAGTCACCTAATGAAGAAGGGAACTCCGTTCATCTGGGATCACAAATGCCAAAGCGCACTGGATGAAAATAAGCAATACTTGCAGAATCCGCAGGTGCTGACCGTTCCGGTCAACGGAAAGCCTCTCATTCTGTATACAACCGCCCTTGAGGGTTCTCTAGGCACATTATGGGCACAAGAAAATGACCAAGGGAAGGAGAGAGCTCTTTACTATTTGAGTCGAGTTCTTCTGAAGGCAGAAAACAATTACTCTCCCATTGAAAAACACTGCCTGGCGTTGATCTTCGCGATAACGAAGCTTAGGCACTATGCGTTGGCACATGAGATCCATCTCGTATCGAAAGTGGATCCTCTTAAGTATTTGATGTCAAGAGCCATATTAACGGGACGACTCGCTAAATGGGCCCTGCTCTTGATGGAATTCTTGATAACATATCGTCCTCTCAAGGCAGTGAAAGGCCAAGCCATCACCGACTTCCTTGCCGAACATCCTATACCTGCCGACTCTCCTTTGAATGGCGAATTGCCTGACGAGCACGCGTTTGATCGACGGGGAGAGAAGAGAGAATGATACCCGGTGGGAACTCTACTTCGACGGAGCATCTTCCATGAAGAAGCGAAAGCACAACTCCCCCATAATCAAGTCTGGGGTAAGCCTAATCTTCGTAACTCCACAAAGAGGGATAATGCGCTCTGCCTTCTCCTTAACGGAACCGAGGACAAACAATGAAGCTGAATATGAAGCTTTGATAGCGGGTCTTGAGATCGCTGTCGACATGGGAATTGAAAACCTCCTCATATACGGAGACTCCCAACTGGTCGTTAGCCAAGTAAACGGTGACTATCAGACGTGCAAACCGGAGTTGGTAAAGTACGGCGAAAGGGTACAACAATTGCTGACTCAAATCCTTGCCTATGCCCTGGAAAGCATACCGCACGCGGAAAATAGCAAGGAGGATGCATTAGCCAAGCTCGCTAAAGAATTGGCCGACGAGAACCTCGTTGATGTGAAGATCGTTGTACAAAACCGTCGGGTTCTTGCACCGGCAGAAATATCTCCAGAGTCGTCCGAAGAAAAGGGAACGACAGAGCAAGCAACCCTACAAGTAAAAGACTAGGAAAAGGCTATGGATTGGAAAGAAGTCTTTATAGACTACTTCAAATCCCGTCGAACACCTGAAGACGTGTCCTCAAGACATCAGCTCATGAAATGAGCTCTATCTTTCGCCTTTGTCAATGATACTCTGTATAAAAGATCGTTCGACTCCCTGTGGCTAAGATGCTTGGGACCTGAAGAGGTAAAGAGAGTCGTTCAAGAAACTCACGACGGACTCTGCGGTTCTCACCAAGCCGGGACGAAGATGAAGCTGAAGATCAAAAGGATGGGCTATTATTGGCCCACAATGATCCAAGACTGCCTCGAATACGTGAAGCAATGCCACTCGTGCCAGATTCACGGGGATTTTATCCACCAGCATCCAAATCCGCTATATCCAACGGTGGCTAGCTGGCCATTCGAAATGTGGGGAACTAACATAATCGGACCCATCGAACCATCATCGTCCAGGGGACATCGATTCATATTGGCGACAACGGATTACTTCTCCAAGTGGGCAGAAGCAGTACCACTAAGAGAAGTGAAGACAAAGAATATCCTTCATTTCTTCAAGACACACGTCATCTATCGGTTCGGCACTATGCGACGGATTATCTCCGATAACGGGCCGTCCTACAGAAGCCACAAGATCAGCCGCTTCGCACAACATCATAATATAGACTGGAGATACTCTTCGGTCTACAATCCCCGAGCTAACGGTCTAGCTGAGGCTTTCAACAAGACCTTGACGAAGATTATGAAAAAGACGGTGTCCAAAAATAAGAAGGACTGGCATGAGATACTGCATGAAGCTCTATGGGCATATCGAACTACATTCAAAACGGCCACAAACACAACGCCGTATGCATTGGTATTCGGCACAGAAGCGGTACTCCCTCTTGAGATAGAGTTACCCTCTCTACGAGTGGCGGTTCATTACGAGCTAACAGATGAAGACAATACTCATCTTCGGCTTAAGGAGCTCGACGCCCTCGACGAAACCCGGCTCATGGCGCAGCAAAACTTAGAAGCGTACAAAACAAAGATGATGCGCTCATACGAAAGATTGACTAAGCCGAGAACATTCCGCTAAGGCGAACTCGTGCTAGTGGTCAAAAGACTTATGATCCCCAATCGTGCCAAGCGGGGGAAATTCGAGCCGAACTATGAAGGCACGCACATCATAGACAAAATTTACCAGGGTGGAGCCTATCTACTCATGGACATGCATGGTGAAAGGCCTTTCAGGCCAATAAACGGTCGCTTCCTGAAAAAATACTATGCCTGACGAGTCACGGCCTAGGTCAACGATAGATGACGACGCCTATGTCCGCTCGCTATCTTCCTAAGCCCAAACTCTATAAGTAGTAGCCGGTACCACGGACCGAAACATCCTTAAACTAACGATGGACCACTATGTCCTAAAACTGGCTGTTGACCGAGATGTCTATAAACTACTACGGACCTCAGCATTCCAAGGCTGACAAAAAAAAAGGTACGTCCATAAGCGAAATGGGCACGAATGAAAATCCGAAAGGGCCCCGTGAGTAAAAACATCAGGACTATCGACGAGTTTTGTGAAAACCCGAAGGGGCGCAATCTCGTTAAAAGACACTTGCAAAGTCCTTTCGACCATGTAAGGAGAAACCACCCGCGTGAGATCCTTACGACTCACTAAAGAGAAACACACTCAGGGATCCCCACGATTTCTAAGGAGAAATTACACCTGCGAGATCCTCACGACTCATAAGGATAACTCTCTTATGAGACCCTCATGGCTCATAAAATTCAAAAGCCTTAAGCTACAGGGATCCGAACCTGTTCTTAAGCAGTCATACCCCCCGATTTTGCCCTACAAGCGGTTCAATATTGACTCTTGTATACAATCCACGGGCACGAATAAACATTTCCCTAACAGAGTCCCACTAGCGACTAGGGATATGTTCACACAGTGGACGACTCTTGTAAGTCCTCTCGACTTATAAGGAGAAAACACTCTTATAAGATCCTTACGACTTATAAGAGGCCATACGCTTAAGACTCCTCACGATTCTTAAGGAGAAAACGCACTTACGAGATCCTCACGAATCGTAGGGAGAAATACCTTTATGTGACCCTTACGGCTCGTAAAGTCAAAAAGCCTTAGTCAACAGGACCCTAACCCTGTTCGCTGTTCGCTAAGCCACCTTTGTTCGACATTGATAGAGGCAAATGATGATTCGCTCCTGGCAATATCCCAGTTGCAGCGATACTGATGCCTAAATCAGTATCAAATCCCAAACTCGCAGCGAAAAGCCAGCGAGCCACAAATGCATATGAAATAGCCGAAATGATAGGGCAACTTGCAACAAAATTAGCAAGTAAAATATATGCATACAAAATAGCCGAAATGGTTGGACAACTCGCAATAAAAAGCAGCAAGTAAAAAGAAAAAATAGCCAAAATGGTTGGGCAACTCGCAATAAAAAGCAGCGAGTAAATAAAACAAATAGCCGAAATGATTGGGCACCGCGAAAAATAGCCGAAATGATTGGGCAATTGCGACTTTCGCGATATAAAAGCTGAAATGATAGAGCATCGCGGAAAGAAAAATATATAAAATAAAACTTTTTTCCCTACAGGTGAGATCACATCGATCCCTGTATACAATCCAGGGGCACAAACAAAAAGAGAACCATACCTTCCCACCAGGCTCCACCAGAAAGAGAGCCCAATCTCGACAGTTCACAGACAGCCTAGAGATCACCAACAGCATTCCTCCTCATTCCAGCAGGATTCAGACGCGACAATCAACCTTGGAGCCATGGCAAAGTCCGTGTTCCAAATCTCGACGGTTCACAGACAGCCTAGAGATCACCAACAGCGTTCCTCCTCACTCCAGCAGGATTCAGATGCGACAATCAACCTTGGAGCCCTGGCAAAGTCCCTGTTCCAAACCTCGACGGTTCACAGACAACCGAGAGAGCACCTCCTGATCCCGTAGAACACGGCTAATGTCAATCCTGACCCCGTGGGAAACGCCCAGAGCAAATCCTGGTCCCGTAGAACACGGCTAATGTCAAACCTTACCCCGTGGGAAATGCCTAGAGCAAATCCTGGTCCCGTAGAACATGGCTAATGTCAATCCTGACCCTGTGGGAAACGCCCAGAGCAAATTTAGGTCTCGTAGAACATGGCTAATGTCAATCCTGACCCCGTGGGAAACGCCCACAGCAAATCCTGGTCCTGTAGAACATGGCTAATGTCAATCTTGACCCGTGGAAAACGCCCAGAGCACCTCCTAGTCAACACAGCTAATGTCAATCCTGACCCCGTGGGAAACGCCCAGAGCAAATCCTGACTCCGTGAAATGCGGATAAAGTCAACCCCCTGACTTCGTGAAATGCGGATAAAGTCAACCCCCTGACTCCGTGAAATGCGGATAAAGTCAACCCCCTGACCCCGTGAAATGCGGATAAGGTTAACTCCTGACTTCGTGAAATGCGGATAAAAGTCAACCTTTGACTTCCCCGTCAAAGCAATTCTTTGATTCGGGAGCAAATCAACTCATCAACCACTTACAAGTCCTCTCGACTTGTAAGGAAGGAAATTCTCTCGGGAGATCCTTACGACTCTTAAGAGAAGACGCACTTAGGAATCCTCACGATTCCTAAGGAGAAACCACACCTGCGAGATCCTCTCAACTCGTAGGGAGAAAAGTCTTTATGAGACCCTTACGGCTCATAAAGTTGAGAAGTCTTAGGTGGTAGATCCTAACCCTGTCTTCCAAGCCATCATTGCCTCGCAGAGAGGTCAAGGTAGATTTTCTATAGGCCACCCTCTCCTAAGTCAAACATCGACAAAAAAGGAAGCAACCACTCACAAGTCCTCTCGACTTGTAAGGAAGAAAATTCTCTCGCGAGATCCTTACGACTCTCAAGAGAAAACACACTTAGGAATCCTCATGATTCCTAAGGAGAAATACACCTGCGAGATCCTCTCGACTCGTAGGGAAACAAATCTTTATGAGACCCTCACAGCTCATAAAGTTGAAAAGTCTTAGGTGGCAGACCTGAACCTATTTCCTAAGCCATTGTTATCCGGCAAAGAGTCCAAGATGGACCGTCACTTACTATCTAAAGGCCACACTTGCTAAAATCGCATGGCAACGACACAACAAAGAGAAGAAAGCAACAATATAACAAAAAATGTGTATCTCTTATTCATGAATTCAATGGAGTACAAGTTGAATCATATGAAAGAATAAAAAATGGATACATGTTATTCAAAGATTACAAGCGTTCAATCTATGCAAAACAGCTACTGAGAAGGAAGCGTTTTCAATAAGTCAGCAAGTTGCTCGCGCACTCCTACCAGTGCCTTCTCGTGATCAGCCGCCGCGGCCAGCTCTGATTCAATTCGAGCCCATTGCTGCAAGCATGATGAAATATTCTCATCAATTTCCCGTTGGGCAGCTTCGCGACTCTGTGTAACCCGCTCAGTAGAGTCGAGCTTCCGCCTCAATACCAGTCCGTCCGAAATACATCGCTGCAAGTTGTCAAAGACGGCTCTCAGTTGGGCGGCATTCGCTTCAACTTGGGCGCGCAGCCGGGCAGATTCACCCAAAGCCTCCTCGCGTTCCTTCTGCCTCAAGGTCGCTTCTTGTTCAAAATGGTGGAGGAAGGACACGCTCTACTCAACCCATGCAACCCGCTGCGAATTCAGAGCCAACATCTCAGGAGCAGGACGCCGAAGCTCAAGCTTATGCAGGCAAGCCTCAATCTTCCTACAGTGGTTAACCCAAGACTCAATGACGTCTTCGTTATGGAAGTTCACAAGCGTCGCCAGCATTGTATTAACCTCGGCAGCAAAATCTGCAACGAATGTAGGGGCCTCTGCTTCAAGCTCCTCAATTTATTCACTCAGCATACACAGACTGGTCACGGCACCTTTTGAAGATGGACGTCTGGAAAAGGGCCCTGCCGGAATTATGATGCGAGACTCGAACGGAGATGGAGTCAGTGCGACCGCTGCAAAACAAATCATAGTCAAATGACGGCTTAAGAAATAGAGAAGATACACGATCAATAAAGTTTACTATACCGGCTGCAACAGGGAGCAGAGCTGGGAGTACCGGTGGCGCGACGATACCCTTGTCCCCTCCTTCAATTTGTAAGGCTACAAGTAATGCAAAGAAGAATTATCAATGACATGGCTGTCCATTAAAGAAAAGAAAAGACGTCGGTTAGAAAAGATACTCACCGACACCAACGGACGGACTAATCTCTGACTGGAAGGAGAAGTGCGGGTTCAGCACTTGATACAGATGATCAAAGAGAACTCCTGCAAGATTACGATAATACATGGTCAGTACACGAAAGATGCTGTCCCCGATTTAAATTGATCACAAACCCATACCTTCCAGCAATTGAGAAGATATAAGAGGAAGCGAAGGGGCAACGACCGTTAGAGCGGCAACAGGTAGTGCTTCTTCAGGTGTCGCAACCTCAGCGCTCGCCACACCTACATTCGAAAGGAACAGAATGTCATCAGAAAGGATTGCAAAATGAAAAGAATGCAGCGACCCGAGACCTACCAAACAGGTCATCAGCCATAACTATGACGGGAGCATCACCAAGCATCACGACTTCTTCGATCTCATTTGGGGGGATGGTTTCGCTGCCCGTAGCTTCGTCCCCTAATTCCACGAGAGCCGTCGTGACACTTGTGATGCCAGGTGATGGCAGGGAACCGCAAGCGGAAAGAGCGGCAATGGGAGCAGTCCCGGACTCCTGGGAAAGAGTAACCGCTTCGGGCTCAGTTGTTGCCGTCATCTCACCCGCCACCTCCTCACCAGGACTTGGCCCTGCAGGGTAAGATATATGAGAATCTGAAGATTAAAACTTTGACAAAAGGACCCAGTGTTACGTCACCTTGGGACGGCTTTTCAATTGCCTCTCGAGCCGCACGTACCGCCTGTCTATGAGCAATAGACAGGGCGGCCGGGACATCCTTTGAAGAAGCAAGGACAGGGGAAGCAGCGCTCGAGCTTGCACCTATGGCCAAGGCGGCGTTATGTTCTCTTGCTGCACGCCTTCTGCGTTTCCTTTCCGCGTGGGCCGTGAGAGCTGATCTTCTCAGGACCTCCGTCAAGGAGACGTCATCGTTCGTGCCCGGAGCTACCTCTGGAGCCGTTGTGGCATCCGTCATCGGTTGCTTAAGTGAAGCTTCTTTCGGCAATACTGGCGGAGCTGGGACTTCGGTAGCTGGCCTTGGAAGCGTCTCCGCACCGCCCTGCGAAGTTGGTATTGCACTCGGGATAACCTGAGTAGAGGTAGTCCCTACAATAAGATAAGAAAATAAGAGTTAGTTTACCCATAAAAACAGGAATGGAGGTGCGGTGAGCTGAAATATACCGATGCCTAAAGAAGCACGAAGCTTTTCCTCCTCCTCAAAAGTCTTGAGAGAAGCTGCGGGAGCCTCTTCAGTGGAGATGCCTGTGGAATAAGAAGTGTCAGCCAAAACATGATAATAATAAAACAACATAACAGCGAAAAGATACGACTGAAGTTTACCTGACTGCGCAAGGATGACCAGTCCTGCTTTGTGGCTAGCTAGTTGCTCGGAAGCCGTGATGGCGGCCTCCTGATCAGTATCATCTGGCGCCATGAATAGACCCTCGTTGGTCCCGTATTCGCTTAAGCCTTCGCTATAAGGAGCATGGAGCTCCTGGCCGAATACAACATCTGCAGAAAGAATCGACTTCTTCTTCTTCTTCTGCGAGCGAGTGCCTGTAGCCGCTAGCACAAGCTTATGTTTGGTGGGCACCTTTGGACGATGAGTTCCGATATCTGAACCCATGCCAGACTCAGGAGACGCTACAGCTGCCACTTCAACGGGAGCACGGGATAGCGGTAGCTCAGGCATATCACGCGGAACCACAGCCGCAACAGCTTCTCTCAAGGGAGGATGGACAATGGTCCTTCGCTTCAGAGGAACATTTGGATTACCAGCCGGCGCTGCACCCTTGCGATCAAGCAACAATCTTTTTTCCTCTCTAATGACGGTGCCCATCGAATGTTGATACTACGCCACATACACGTTCAGGGCCTTCGGAACGCAGTTCGGTTCACTAATGAAGAAGTTAGACCCTGTGTTTAGGCGCATAAAATGATGCAGTGCACTCCGGATACCCTCTTCGGTAGTAGCGGGTTCTGCCAAGAAAGCCTCATGCGGGACGCCTTGATTGTAGCTTAATTGCTGGGCGAAATGATGCGGGTTGTATCTCATGAACAACGCCGCATCATTCTGCATAAATACGAGAAAGCTCGGCCTGATGGAGTATAGATGAAGAATCTCCCGAGCTTTCAAGACAGAGGCCCCGTCTTTAAAAATGTCTTGCAATGGCAGCACCGTTTTCGCGGATTCCTGGCCGACGGTCAAAATTTTATCGGTAGGACATACCATCTCCAACCGTGCGAGGACGAAGGAGAAAACCCTTAGCTTCCCGCGTGTCGGATTTACGATGGATGCGTCGACTAGCCGCATGATCTGAGGGAACTTACATTTGTCATAAAAGGAAGGCCTTCTGTGGATACTGAAGACGCCAAGCACGTGCAACTCGAGCCACAAAGTGAAATAATGCATTAAGAAGTTGGCAGGTTGCACCCCTGGTTCAGTAGTATCCGCTGCCAAGCTGAGGCCGTGATACAAGTGGGCTAACGCAGCGATCCCGACGGCCACTTGTATCTCAGCAACCATTCGATGCGCTGGGTAGAAGACGGACGGCCTCATACGGCGAGGGTATATCGGAAGCGCAAACCAGCTCAGCCATAACCTGAGAAACCCCAAAAAGAACGTTTCTTTGTCGATCCCAGGAGCTGCCAGCTCTGCAAAAGGGACGACCGGGGTGTCGGGGAGAAAGAAATTCTTCTGATCCGCCTCCGCCATCGGCAGGTTGCCCAAACCTAAGCCAAAAGGATCGTCAAGTTTGGCGAACTTCGCGGATTCCTTCGACAGTACCTCCGTACGGAGAAAACGGGCGATAAAATCCATCAAATTTACCCCACGACCTCGGATTCGAGAAAAAGGTTCTTATAGATATTCAGCACCTTTATCAAACTTGGAAATTGGTGTTGAATAGCGTTTTCCGGGGTAAGACCTATTACCATTGATTTGGTGGCAAAAATATACTCATCCGGAGGAAGCAGCTTCTCGTATTGTTCTCCCCTAATGGGTAAACCAGAGACCTCAGCAAATTCCTCCAAAGAAATGGAGACTTCTCGATCCAATAAAAGGAAAGTGTGGGTCGGAATGTTCCATTGCTCTAAAAATGCCTTGACCCACCATGTAGGAGGTGCGGAATACTGGAACAAAGAAGCATAGATCGCAGGGTACAATCCGAGCCTTAGTAGTTATGGCTTCTTCGCCGATAAGATGTATCGGGCCCACTGCAGATATCCGGCTGGGTGATGGGGAGTTAGTCCTATATTGTATAGCTGTCCCTAAGGGCGCGATTCGCCCTGACATATGCGCCGCCCTAGAGTATCCAAAACTACCGACGGCTGCACGGGTATTGCGGCCATAGAAGGCCGAAGGAGACCTTCTGAAGTCCAATTCACCTCCTCCACAGTATAGTTTATCGGGGGTGCATCTGCATAAGGGATTGCCGAGATAGGCTCCGAGGGTATCGCACAAGAAAAGCTCCGTCGGCCTCTGATAATTTGATCGTACCATCTACCCCATAGATGAAGATTCTTGTGCTCTGGGTCATGATCCTTTATCAATGCGAAGACTTCCCTATCCACTGGCGCTGTAGGGAATCCGCCTTCTGAACGGACAAAGGGAAATGAAGTATCGAGAGACATAGTACCTGTGCGGAAAAGAACAAAGTTAGCCTTCAATGCTACAAGTCAAGTTTGGTACTTGGTACTTTAAATCCGTACCACACTGCAATGCAGTGAAAAGGGACCAAAGGGGACTCACAAAATCTAGATGACAATTCATCATTAACAAAACAGTCTCATCATTTGATAAAACTGTCATTAAATGATGAAATCCTCAAAGAAGGATTCTCATTCAATGAGAACCCCTCGGGCCGAGGAGTAAATCTCCCCTTGAGAGCAGCGCTCTGTGATAGAGTGACATCTGTCAACTCTAATGATGATAGGAATAAAAATTTCTCAAGAGCCTTACTCTGTAAGAATGATGGAATAACCCATCAGAAAACTTAAAGTAAAATTTTAATGAATTAAAATTCCATGATCTTCAAGATCCATGAACAAACTCTTAAGAGTTCTTTATGAAAGATTAACAAATCTATATGATTTGAAAAGAAGAGCAAAGCTTTGTTAATGGGTTAGGAAACCCTAAGAAAGATCTCTTTAGATCTATGATTTCAAGAGTGCAAAGCTCTATTAATAAAACCCTAAAAAAGGTTTTCTTTAGATTAAAGATCTATGAAGAGAAAAGCTCTGTTAATGGGTGAAACCCTAGATTCTTAAATAATCCTTTAAAAGATTTAATTTTTACCTAAAAATTTGACAGAGTTATGTCTTTAAGAGAGATTCTCAGAAACAGAGAGCTATGCTCTAAAGGAGAAATTGATTCTCAGAAAATAAGAAAGAAGATGAACATAAATCATCTCAAGGGCCAAGGGTCCTATTTATAGGCGCTGAGAGCCGTTTCAACTTCTGAGTTTATCCAATGGCAGATATGCTGCCACCGCTGCACTCACGTGTGGGCCACTTAAGCGCAATGGTAGGGGGCATTTGTTTCCCCCAATCAGAGCAAAACTCTGTTCAAAATTTCAAATTTTGAAATGAAGCAGCGCTTCATAGCAGCGCCAGCGCTGAGAGAGTCAAAGACTCTGAGGCAACGCTCACGTGCAAAGCACATGAGCGCTAGCGCTAAGAGCGCTGCACTCTAAGCAGCGTACCACATGCAAAGCATGTAAGCGCTAGCGCTAAGAGCGCTGCACTCTAAGCAGCGCACCACGTGCAAAGCACGTAAGCGCTAGCGCCAAGTGCGCTGCACTCTAAGCAGCGCACCACGTGCAAAGCACGGGAGCGCTAGCGCTGGAACTAAACGTTCCCAACCGTTGGATCAAAGATCTAACGAACATGATTAAAAATCATCAATTGATCTGAATAAAATTCTGTTAAGGAAAGATTCCTCAAAATCTTTCCAAACCAAAAGATTGTGCTCTGTAAATCAGAGCACCGTCGGATCAATGATCCAATGGTGATTAAAAATCATTAAAATACAGAATAAATTCTGTATGGGGAAAGATTTCCCAATCTTGTTAAAAACAAGAAGATTGCCTTCTATAAATCAGAAGCCCTTGGATCAAAAATCCAACGATGGGAAAATCCCTAAATCAATTAGAGAAAAGATCTCCTTAACCGATTGAACAAATCAGCTCGCCCTATATAAAGGCCCCAAGACTTCAAGTCTCAGATATAGAAAAACATAGATAGGAACCCCCCACCCCATAAACTTGGAGAAATCTCAGCAAGAAGAGCAAGCTCTCGGTAGAAGAAGAAAATTCTCTTCAAGGTAAAAAGAACAGAAAGACGAAATCGTCTCATATCAAAAGAAGAATTCATTTCTTTCTTTAAGATCATAGATCTATAAGACCAAGGTCTTTCACAAAGAGATCAAAGGATCTCATCATAAAAAAAAAAAAGAAGAAGAAGAACATAATTCTTCTCACAGATCATAGATCTATAAGATAAATTGTCTTTCAGAGATCATGATCATCTCATTATAAAAGGGGGGAGGGGGAGAATAATTCAGTTCTCTTAGGATCACAGATCCATAAAGGTAAAGCCTTTTATCAAAATAAGAGATTGAAACATCTCCTATGAAATAAGAACTTTGTTCTTAGAAGCTTGAGACAAAGTCTCTTATAAAAAGATAATTTAATTCTCAGAACGCAAAACTGATCTAAGTTGCATAAAAGAAAAGCCTTAGTGCTCCTAATTTAAAAGAGTTTCAGCGCTCCACATCTAGCACAAAGCGCTGCAAAGCCTTGGCGCTCTTAATCAAAAAGAGTTTCAGCGCTCCACATCTAGCGCAAAGCGCTGCAGAGCCTTAGCGCTCTTAATTTAAAAGAGCTTCAGCGCTCCACATCTAGCGCAAAGCGCTGTAGAGCCTTGGCGCTCTTAAGCTAAAAGAGCTTCAGCGCTCCACATCTAGCGCAAAGCGCTGCAGAGCCTTGGCGCTCTTAATTTTAAAGAGCCTTAGCGCTCCAAATATAGCGCTCTGCGCTCAAGACTGGCGCTAGCGCCAAGCGCGCCATATGCTCCTCACGTGTGCGCTATTTAACAGAAGCGCTTCAGCGCTCCACATCTAGCGCACAGCGCTTCAGCGCTCCAAATATAGCGCACTGCGCTCATTGACGGGTGCTAGCGCTAAGCATGCCACGTGTTTCTCACGTGTGCGCTGATAGAACATAAACTGTTCTTTAAAATAAAGCCCTAGAGCTATGATGAATGCTCCGCATTCAATAAAAGACAAAAATATTGTCAGAATTCAAATCAATGCCCAGCATTGTCAAATGTTTAACATTTTAACTGAGTGGGCCGAGCCCAAGTTGGCCATAAACCCCTCATTCAGATTAACTGAGCCCATATGCTCATAAATCTCAGATCTTAGTCCCAATTGGACTACAGATCTCCCAACCAAAATTGGTTCAAGGGTACATCTCTTCACTCCTCTGATATTTGTCGTTGTAATCCTTCAACGTTTTCAGAGAGGTGACGGGTCCCGACAACCATACATTCCATAGAGTATGACGTCTTTAAACTGGACTGTGGGGTCCTTAAACCCATGGACTATGACGTCTTTAAACTGGACTGTGGGGTCCTTAAACCCATGGTTTATGATGTCCTTAACCTTGGACTGTGGGGTCCTTAAACCCATGGACTATGATGTCCTTAATCTCGGACTGTGGGGTCCTTAAACCCATGGACTATGATGTCCTTAACCTCGGACTGTGTGGTCCTTAAGCCCATGGACTATGATGTCCTTAACCTTGGACCGTAATGTCCTTAAACTAATTATGGACCGCAAAGTCCATAAACTAAACAATAGGGCCCAAATGCTCTTTTGTTGAATCTAAACGATCCCGTTAAGTTGATCTTAGTTTAAAATTAGACTAACGTATCCTTAACAAACGTTTAAGTTGATCTTAGTCTCAAATGAATCTAACGTATTCTTAAACCCAACCCCAAACCCAAATCTAAGAAGATACGGATTTGGACTAATCCACGCCCTACGGGCGACAACATAAATTAGTCTCTGTATACAATCCACGGGCAACCAAAAACAAAACAAACACCCATGACACAAAGTGACCATCTGGAGAAGGAGAAAATGGTTACCGCTATGCGGTAGCGTAATTAACTGCAAGGGCTTGCGCCTGCAGGGTAGAGCGTCACCACAATCAAAAACCCCTCAACGAGGGGGAATTTAATGAAGTCTGCTACATCGGCCGCATCCATCCAAACCTTCGATACACGGGGCCATAAATCAACTTGGCATCTTCGGAGAGGTGGATGGATAGCACCAAATAGCATCTGCCCTCGAAATTCAGGCAAGACGGACCTACGCGGTCGCGTCTCTGTGTTCGGCGGAGAACAGAAGCGACTTTGAGGATGGGGCCAACATAGTGTTCTCCATCCGACCGCCGGTGCAAACCCTCGACGAAGCAGATCAAAGCCTGCAAATCACAATGGTTCCACCTCGACATTACAAGGAACATGATGCGCTCGATACATACAGTGTACAGGAACTACAGACTTTCTACATGCCTCCCAGGCGAATAGGTGAAAAGGCGATACTCTTTTACCAATCTACAGAGACCAGAGTAGAGAAAGAAGTCTGGCACGGTGCCGATTGTGCACTCGACAGGCTTCAACCAATATGTCTGCCAAGATACTACGCGGAGGGATTAAAAAGGCTGTTAAGATGCTAAGGTATACCCCTCGAACAAACTGTTCGGCAAGCCCAATTGTACAAAAAGATTTAGGATATCTCTGGGACCCAGCGAAAGATGCCCAATGGGAAGATGGAAACAACTGGGCTCGGATACGTACGGTCCAAGAAACTAGAGCAGTTCCATAGCTGACGTGTCATAAACAGCTCCAAAGAAAAGGAAAATGCTCTTTCGAATGGACGTGATGTTGAAACAGAGCGAAATCCCGCTCTAAGAACGTTAAGTCCGTCGCTCGAAGAACAAATAGACAAGCCAACAGAGAAGGCTTGTCAAAAGAGTCGAGACAACGACAGCCGCAAAATGGCTATCTATGAAAAATTCAGGACGCAGCGCCTCAATCAGCAACCTGCGGAGAAAGAAGACTACAATGCCCTTTATCCCCAGCTCGCTGTATGTCCTCGCAAAAAGGAAAAATCCCAAAATAGAGGCAAAAACAAGACAAAGAGCGCAAACAACGTTCGCAAACAACAAGGCAGATCTAAGAAGCCATGCTATCAAGAAAAACTTTGTCACTCCCCGCTTCCTAATATACGGGGAAGTAGACGTAGCGAGACCGCGACGTATTTACTCAGAAATAAACACGTTGAGCGTAAACAAGCAATATAAAAGTAAAGCACAATAATGACAAGAGATGTAATGAAACAACAACTTTTATTTATATTCATTCTTTACATACAACTGGAAAGTAAAATACAATAATGGAAAGCGATGTCTAAACAATGGCATATGAACCGAAAGTAAAGTAAGTACAAGTAGATCTAGAACTCTGTATTTTCAGTGAACTGCTCCAAATCGTCCTGACTGGGCTCGATCTCCTAAGAGTTGGATCCTCCTGATAACATTCCAAAGAAGAAGAAATAGGAATGTCGTCAGTGAACTAGCGCTCGGTAAGTCCCAAGAGATAGAATAGAAATAGACAGGTAAGAGAAATAGAATAGTTAACTTATATGTTTGTTATGCTAAGGTAGTTGTTTGTAGCTTGGTACAGAATGTGCCAGTGTATACGAGAGGAGTCCAACTTGCTCCGTGGACTAAGGTAACATGTATGTACAAGGCCCCGTCAAAACCCATAGGACAATGGCACAGGATGTTCATGTAGGTGTCTTTTAGTGACCATCATCATGCCACTTTTAACACATTCCGTACTAGTCCACCCCTTTAAAACCCCGTAATGTATATTGGATTGTTTGTAGATATAAGACTTGCCAAAACCATGGTATAAATTGTTCATGTAAACGGGCCAGGATATAAACGGATAGTCATGTAATCAAGTTCAAGATATATCCATGGTTTGGTCAAGTCAAGACATGTTGCATGTATTGTTCGGTATTCATGTTCAAGTGTTCATGTTTGATATATTGGATTCATGTTGAATTGGAGTTATAGTTGGATTCATGTTTGGATTGTATTCAGATTAGACCGAGACTCAGATTGAGTCAAACACTTAAACAGATTTGGGTCCTGAATTAGGTTTAGGAGTTATCGGTAACTGCTGCATATGGATGGCAAGATTTGTGATTTTTCCAAGCCAATTACCATTGATAACCCCGTTTTAGTTTTCTACCTTAAATAGGTGAGCACCCACTTTCTCAGGCTCCCAGAGACTCAAGAGAATTGGTCCCGCTTAAACCTATATTTACTAGGGTTCTCATTGTAATTTAATATAACTTTAGGGGGTTTTATGAAAAATATTTTACATATACTTCCAAAATAATCCTTAAGTATTTATTTATATTCTTTAGAGTTGTCATGGATGTGAATTTTATAGAATGAAGTATATCAGTGAATACACACACACACACACACATAGTTTGAATAATTCAAGGTATTTTAGTGTAAACTTGACTTGAATGGATTCTTGATGGTATTTTCATGAAACTTGTAATTCTTTTCTTTTGTTTAGAAAAACAAGAATTTATTATATATTTGAAATAGATGGTTTGATAATATTTATATATAATTATTAAAAATAAAATTTATTTATTAAATAGAAAATCACGTTTTTATTAAAAATTGTATTAAAAATTCCATCGAGATCGTATGCTCCGTGAGGAGGCTTGCGTTTCGTCCTATTAGTCCGATAGATGTGCGATAACCCGCACCAACCGAATCGGATTCCCCAAAAGTGGGTTACAGAGGCACAATCGTAAGAAATTTAAATAACACAATTTAAAGAATACATTTTTTTAAATACTTTATGGTATTTTGATGTAAAACTTGTATTTGCTACAAAATTGTTTTTCAAGGGAAGCGTGTTATGTCAAGATGCGTGTTTTTGAGAGGTAGGTCATTATCTCGTGAGATTTTTCTAAAGATAATATAAGCAAGAATGATTAAACGATGTTATATGTAAATTCATGGTATTTAAACGTAAAAACTTAATAAAAGTTGGTTTACATGGAATTTTAAATTGAAACTTGTAAATCCCCAGTTCCAAATAAAATTTTCCGTATTTTTTTCCAGAATTTAATTCAAATTTATTTCATTTTTTATATATTTTATTATTATTTAAATTAATTTCCTAAACTCTAACCTAAACAAAAAAAATTCCCAAACCTATTCCTATTTCTAGCCGACCCGACCCACGCCAACCCAACCCGACCCGCTCCTTTCATCTTCCTCCCCCGTCTTCACTTTCCCGCCTTTCTCCCTCGCGTCACCCCACGCCTCCATGCTCTTCGAGCCCGCGCCGCGAGACCCGCACCCACGCTCGCTCGCCTCTGCGTTCCTCACGCCCGCCTCCACTCGACCAGCTCACCCCCAACAGCTCCAAGACCCAACGGCTCTCGCCACGACTCCCCGCTCCTCGCGCTCGCGTAAGAACCAGCCATCTCCAACAGCCACGGCCCCCTCTTCACTCCAACGTCTCTTTCTTACTCCCCGTTCTCTTCACTCATCTCTTCCTCTCTGCTTCTCTCTCTCTCTCTCGTTCTCGTTCTCCTCCAAACTGAACCCCCACCTCACGCCGCCGAACTCCTCCCAGCTCCGACCACCGCCGCCGAGCACCCCAACATCCCCTCTTCTTTTTCCTAACACCTCAACCGCCAACACCCTCGCCTTATCTCTAAGACCCACCAAACCGAGCACCCACCACCATCAACACCGACCCCCTGCCTCTCGCCGACGAACCCAACTCCCTCGTCCCTGCACCTCACCTGAGCTCCGACCCGTCGCCTCAGCCGACCTCGCTAGAGCCAGAGCCATTGCATCGATCCCCTGCAGCCCCGAGCGTCCATGACTCACCAGCTCCAATCCCCGAGTCACCTGAGCTCACTGCCGGCATCCCCTCTGCACTCGAGCACTTCGATGGAGTCGCTGAAAACCCCTGCCGTGACCGCCTTCACGCCAGTGCTGAGCCCGAGTGCTCCGATCTAGCCCAGTCGAGCGCGCATCGTGCCTTGATCGTACTCGTCGTCGCCACCGTGTCACCTTCGCCTGAGGCAAGTATCTTCTACTTGCTTATCATGCTATATCTTGAAACAAATGAGACAATTGAAATGGATCAAACAACTGGAATCAGTATTCTTTAATTTCAATTAGAAACAACTGAGACAATTGAAATTGGGTGTGTGTCTGTCGTATTGTTATCACCAGTTTTCTACTACGACCTGTAATGGCTAGGAGTTATGCGTGATCATTTGGAATCGGGACTATAACCCAGGGTTAATACATGTAGGGATCGGGGGATCAATCCCGTTTGAATTGATTAGATGAAACACGAAGCTCCGATCGATAGTTTCATGTGCATACCACGTTCTCGATCAATTGTCTTGAACCAAAACCTCGGTTGAAATTCCCCAAATTTATGATTTAAAGGATCCATGTACTGTTATCTGGTAATGTGTATAAAATTGGTGTTAAATTATTGAAGTTCCAAACATAATACGATGCACTCAGGATGCATCGTCCAAACTGAATTTTCTGATCATGCAGCCTTGTTAGCATCATAATAAATTATAAACAAATCGGATTATGGCATGCTTAGTCTTGTTTTGAAGGGAACTGAATAATATATGAATCCATGTATACGGTCACAGAAAATCATGTGGTTTAAATAGTGAAAACCGTATAGACTTATTATTCTGGACTGCAGTCCGGGGTAGCAATCCATGGGGGAAACTGAATTCTAAGCACCTGTACACACCTGCTTAAAATTGAAAATGCACGGAGCCCCATATGGTTGAGTATATAACTTAATTAGCTAACACCTGAAATCGATCCCGTGCATTTTTACGGTCGTTTGGTATTTAAATCGTATTTTAGAATGTCAGTGCGTTCTGCAGTTTCTGCAGAAATGTTCAGTACATTGTCACTTTAATCTGAACATAACTTCTGATGTAGAGGCGAGATTGATAATCCGTTTGGTGAGTTGGAAACTTAACTTGTAGAACTAAATTTTATTCAACTAGGGCAAAAGCTGAATCTGCACATAATTACTGATAAACTGCGCGCGAAGATGGGCTTCCAGTTCTGAAACTGGAATCCCAGAAATCGATCGCTGCCTTCAAACGATAATAATTCTCTAACCTGAACTCCGATTGACCTCTTAGATAATCCAGTGTGCTTCACACGCCCTTTATATTGTTTCGGTCAATTCTAAGCGTATGATTTACCGTGAATTTTGCAAGTTTTATGGCATTAGTCGTTATAGTATAATGAATACCTATTCAGTGCATTTCTACATATTTTCCCATGCTTGAGTTATACCTACCGCATAGTGAATCATTTGCATTGTCGATATATTAATTATTAGTGATTGGGTTGTGGCAAATACGACAGTGATATTGGGAAGTGGAAAAAGTGATTGAAAACGACAGTGATACGTATTGTCCACAACCTATCTAATTCATGAATACATACCATAACCCGGGGAATGGGGAAATCAAGGTGGAATTGAACTCGTATTTTGCGAGGTACAGTGATTTAGAGGATGATCATTCGCTATCAGTGATATTTATATATATATACATACTTTAAGTCGTGGGCCTAGCGGCACAGCTGACAGGGTTATGTCCCGGGCACAGTGGACCGTAGTCTCGGGCATGCACGAGACCCTTGTTAAATACAAGTATCCTCTCCACCAATTGATTTCATGGACTTAATGACCGTTAAGTAGTGACATATATATTGCTTAGTTCACCGACATCTTACTCATAGTGCACTATTCATTTTCAGTTGATGTCATTATATACATGTTCTGCAATCCATTGTACTCCCCATGTTTAATAATACCACACGCATATTATACATATTTATTGCTATATGTGTCGCCCTGACGATCTGAGTGTGCATGCTCAGAGGACGAAGTGGATCCAGCCCAGGAGCAGGACTTATCCTTCGAGATTGTGGAGATCTAGACTGCACCACCAGCTCTACTTTCTTTGATTTCAACATTTGTTATTGGTTAGTTGTTTATTCTCTGAAATAAATGTACCTCAAACTCTTTTAAATTGCAATGTAATAAAGTCGTGAACTATGATTTTTTCCTTTACTCAAGCACTGTTTATTAACTACCATGTAATGCTAGAAGCCGAAGTGTGACTACGGCGGGATTATTCCCTGATCGTAGGAGCATGGCTGGCCTAGTCATCCCTCGTATCCTGTATTTTGGGAAGCGGGGCGTGACATGGTTTTGTTGGTATCAGAGCTATAGGTTTTGGATGAAATTACAGTTCCGTGGAGGGACCTCTAGATTGAGTTACACCCTTAGCGTATGCCTTATTGCATTCTTCCTCATTTCCTAATCATCGTTGAATCATTTTGTAGCCTTGCTTGAATCTGATTTCTTTTGATCTTTCGAGAATATGGACTCCTCAGGCAACTCCTCGGGTGCCGGTCACCACGATCGTACCGAGAAGATTCTTAGCACCCTGATGACCCTGGCCCAAGCTCAAGAGAGAAAGACCGATTTTCTAGCCGAGGGATTGAAGGCAGTACAGGAGACCGTAATTACCGCCCTAGAGAGATCTACGACTGTTCACATAGCCCCTGAGGGCGCGCTCGTACCGATTGCATAGGCTAGGGTTGGTAACGTTTCAGACTTCAGGAGGCTCCATCCAGCAGTGTTCACAGGATCAGCAAGTCCACTTGAAGCCGAGCAATGGCTCAACAACGTAGAGAACCTCATGACTGCCGCTCGAATTCCTGACGACGACAGAGTGAACGTGGTGAAGGTTCAACTAGAAGACGAGGCCCGCACGTAGTGGTCCGTAGAGGAGAGCCGGCTAGAGAAGCTTATTGGATGGGACACGTTCTCCACGTGCTTCCTGGATCATTACTTTCCGGCTATTGCCAAGGCCGAGATGGAGGAAAAGTTTATTATGTTGAAGCAAAATGGATGCTCAGTGGATGTCTACGCCGCAGAGTTCAATCGGCTGAGTCGCTTCGCATCGTACATGATAGTCACCGAATCCGCCAGGGCAAGATGTTCCCAGCAAGGGCTCGATATTGAACTGCAATAACTCATCGTGTCTCTCGACCTACCAACCTTCGCCCAAGTTTTGAACGCTGCCCGAGTATAGGAAAGACTAGTAGAGAAAGCCAAGGGCCAACAATCAATGGACAGAAGACCCCACGTAGTTCCGGCACGGCCTACCATCCCACCCCGTGGATCCATCCCAGTTCACAGGCCAAGTGTCACACAGATGAAGCGTACCTTCTCACATCAGCAGCTGCAGCGGAGGGCCCTATTTTGCGATTATTGTCAGAGGCCGTGACACATGCAGAGAGATTGCCGCAGAGCTAAAGGGCAGTGCCTAATTTGCGGATCCAGCGAGCACATGATCAACGGGTGTCCACAGAGATCTGACCTACAGGGAGGGTTCGAGCAACAGCAACCGTCGTATGGCACATCAGCTCAGAGGGGTCCACCTCGGGTGCCCCAGCAGCGGTCCTTCGATCAGAGGCAGACTATTTCAGGTCGGAATCATGGACGGGATTTCACCTTATCCGCCGAGCAGGCAGAGGCTTCTGGAGATGTGGTTACAGGTACCATCCTCGTTTATTCTGTACCAGCTAGAGTTCTTTTCGATTCGGGTGCTTCGCATTGTTTCATTTCCACGCGGTTTGTCCACACACACTCTATACCTCACGAGCCGTTAACCGAGGGTTGGGAGATACATACAGGTAATGGTATTATTATGTCCGATCAAGAGTGTAGCTTATGTCCAGTGGTAGTATGCGGCAGGGAATTCTATGCGAATTTCCTTTTAATCGGGACTGGCAGTTATGATGCGATTCTCGGGATGGATTGGATGAGTACATTCCATGCAATTATTGATTGCCGAGCGAGAAAGGTGACTTTCCGCATTCCCAATCACCCTGAATTTGTTTTCGAAGGCGGGAGCGAGTCATTAGAGCCAGCCAAGTTTAGAGCCAAGCCAAAAGCGTTGACAGCTATGGAGGTTGATGAGAGTACTGCCCCAGAGATTGTCCGGGATTTTCTGGACGTATTTCCTGAAGATTTACCAGGTCTACCATCTCCCCGCATCTTGTGATTCTCGATTGATTTGACTCCAGGTATAGCACCAGTTTCCAAGGCCCCGTACAGAATGGTACCGGTTGAGTTGGCGGAATTGAAGAAACAAATTGAAGAACTCCTGGAGAAAGGATTTATCCGCCCAAGCACTTCACCGTGGGGTGCACCAGTTTTGTTGGTAAAGAAAAAGGATGGATCACTACAGATGTGCATAGACTATCGAGAGCTGAACAAAGTCACGATAAAGAACAAATACCCCATTCCGCGCATCGACCACTTATTCGATCAGTTAAGTGAGGCCAACGTATTTTTGAAGTTGGATCTCCGTTCGGGCTATCATCAGATCAGAGTAGCAGCCGAGGATGTATGCAAGACGGCTTTCAGGACTCGATACGGACACTATGAGTTCCTTGTGATGCCGTTCGGTGTTACCAATGCTCCAGCGATATTTATGGATTTGATGAACAGGGTGTTTGTGAAGTACTTAGACACGTTTTTCGTTGTATTTATCGACGAAATACTAGTCTACTCGAAGACCCGGGAGGAGCACGTCGAGCACTTGCGCACGGTTCTACAAATCCTTCGGGAAGAGAAGCTGTACGCAAAATTGAGCAAGTGTGAGTTCTGGCTCGACGAGGTTCAGTTCTTGAGACACATTGTTCCGGGCGAAGGCATCTCAGTGGACCCGGCAAAGATAGAATTTGTCAGAGATTGGCCAACACCGAAGTCAGTGGCCGAGATCAGAAGCTTTCTGGGACTGGCAGGATATTATCGGCGGTTCGTCCAAGACTTTTCAAGAATCGCTGAACCTTTGATGTGGCTGACACGAAAGGAGGTACCGTTTGTGTGGACAGAGGAGTGTACTCGAGCATTTGAGGCATTGAAGCAGAAGTTAACCACGGCGCCCATTCTTACAGTGCCAGATGATTCCGGTGGTTTGGTGATTCATAGTGATGCTTCAGGGAAAGGCTTAGGCTGTGTTCTGATGGAGCACGGTCGGGTGGTTGCTTACGCCTCATGACAGCTGAGGAATCATGAGAGGAACTACCCTACGTATGATTTGGAGTTAGCCGCAGTGGTTTTTGCATTGAAGATATGGAGGCATTACCTGTTGGGCAAGAAGGTGGAGGTGTACACGGATCACAAGAGTCTGAAGTACGTCTTCACTCAGAAAGAACTGAATATGAGGCAGCGCCGATGGCTAGAACTAATGGCGGATTACGACTTGGACCTTCAGTATCATCCAGGAAAAGTAAATATTGTACCAGGTGCTCTCAGTCGTAAGCCAGCGGTCATGATGTTGACCAGTCAGAGGAGCATCATTGAGGATTTTCAGAGACTCGAGCTTGAGGCCGTTACACCGAGCGCAATCAGGTAATTTTGGCAACTGCAGGTACAGTCTTCTCTTATGGATCGCATCAAGGCTGCGCAAGCGGATGATCCCCGATTGCAAAAGTTCAGAGCGCAGGTAGAAGCCGAGCTGAGAACGGACTTACTCATACACGAAGATAGTTCTCTGAGATTCGGTAGTAGACTCTGCGTACCCAAAGGGGATGTTCAAGAAGAGGTACTAGCTGAGGCTCATAGTTCACCTTATTCTGTGCATCCGGAAGGCACGAAGATGTATCAAGATCTAAAGCAGCACT
Source organism: Agapanthus africanus (assembly GCA_030015575.1). NCBI lineage: Eukaryota > Viridiplantae > Streptophyta > Magnoliopsida > Asparagales > Amaryllidaceae > Agapanthus > Agapanthus africanus. The sequence goes on from JASDDO010000028.1 coordinate 130,050,262, forward strand.
TTTGGTGGAACGGGATGAAGCGAGAAATTGCGCGGTTTGTATCCAGGTGCTTGGTATGCCAGCAAGTGAAGGCGGAACATCAGAGGATAGCGGGAATGTTACAACCACTTCCGATACCAGAATGGAAGTGGGAGCACATTACTATGGATTTCGTGACGGCCTTACCACGGAGCCCTAGGGGCAACAACGCCGTTTGGGTTATCGTCGACCGCCTCATGAAAGCTGCACACTTTATACCCTTCCGGGTGGGACAGTCGACAGAGTCACTTGCGGAGAGATACATCCAGTAGATAGTGTGACTTCATGGAGTTCCGGTCAGTATTGTGTCAGATCGAGACACCAGATTTGTTTCGCGCTTTTGGAGGAGCTTACATGAGAGTTTGGGTACCCGCCTCAAGTTTAGCACAACGTATCATCCGCAGACGGATGGGCAATCCGAACGTATGATTCAGACGCTCGAGGACATGTTGAGGGCTTGCATGCTGGGCTTCCAGGGTTCCTGGGAAGATCATCTGCACCTAGTCGAGTTTTCTTATAACAACAGTTACTAGGCTAGCATCCAGATGGCTCCTTTCGAATCACTTTACGGGCGTAAATGTCGATCCCCCATTTGTTGGGATGATGTGGGCGAACGAAGATTACTGGGCCCCGAACTCATTGTGCAGACGGTAGACAAAGTCCAAATGATCAGACAGCGCATTAAGACGGCTCAGGATCGACAGAAGAGTTGGGCGGATGCCAGCAGGAGAGCACTAGAATTTGAAGTCGGAGATCACGTATTCCTGAAGATTTCCCCTACCCGCGGAGTTATCAGGTTTGGAGGTCACGGGAAACTCAGTCCCCGTTTCATCGGACCTTTTGAGGTGCTAGAGCGAGTAGAAGAGGTGGCCTATCGACTTGTCTTGCCTCCATCGCTAGCTGGTGTGCACAATACCTTTCACGTATCCCAGTTGAGGCGCTATGTTCGGGACGACAACCATATTCTGGATCATTCGGAGTTAACTTTGGGCACAGATCTGTCCTACGAGGAGCAGCCTACCACTATTCTCGACCGTTAGGTAAAGTGCTGAAGAACAGGGTCATTCCACTGGTTCGTGTTTCTTGGGGTGGTCGTTCTCCAGGAGAGTCTACCTGGGAATGCGAGGAGGACATCCATGCAGGTTTTCCACATTTATTTGAATAGTGTGGTCCTGTTGTTTTTATTCTAATTTTGAGGATGAAATTTTTGTCAGGAGGGTATGATGTAAATCCTCAGTTCCAAAAAAAAATTTCCGTATTTTTTTCCAGAATTTAATTCAAATTTATTTCATTTTTATATATTTTATTATTATTTAAATTAATTTCATAAACTCTAACCTAAACAAAAAATAATTCCCAAACCCATTCCTATTTCTACCCGACCCGACCCACGCCAACCCAACCCGACCCGCTCCCCTCATCTTCCTCCCTCGTCTTCACTTTCCCGCCTTTCTCCATCGCGTCACCCCACGCCTCCGCGCTCTTCGCGTCCGCGCCGCGAGACCCGCACCCACGCTCGCTCGCCTCCGCGTTCCTCGCACCAGCCACCACTCGACCAGCTCACCCCCAACAGCTCCAAGACCCAACGGCTCTCGCCACGACTCCCCGCTCCTCGCGCTCGCGTAAGAACCGGCCATCTCCAACAGCCACGGCCCCCTCTTCTTTCCAACGTCTCTTTCTCACTCCCCATTCTCTTCACTCATCTCTCCCTCTCTGCTTCTCTCTCTCTCTCGTTCTCGTTCTCCTCCAAACTGAACCCCCACCTCACGTCGCCGAACTCCTCCCAGCTCCGACCACCGCCGCCGAGCACCCCAACATTCCCTCTTCTTTTTCCTAACACCTCAACCGCCAACACCCTCGCCTAATCTCCAAGACCCACCAAACTGAGCACCCACCACCACCACCATCAACACCGACCCCCTTCCTCTCGCCGACGAACCCAACTCCCTCGTCCCTGCACCTCACCTGGGCTCCGACCCATCGCCTCAGCCGACCTCGCCAGATCCAGAGCCATTGCATCGATCCCCTGCAGCCGCGAGCGTCCACGACTCACCAGCTCCAATCCCCAATTCGCCTGAGCTCACTGCCGGCATCCCCTCTGCACTCGAGCACTTCGACGGAGTCGCCGAAAACCCCTGCCGTGACCGCCTTCACGCCAGTGCTGAGCCCGAGTGCTCCGATCTAGCCCAGTCGAGCGCGCATCGTGCCTTGATCGTACTCGTCTTCGCCGCCGTGTCACCTTCGCCTGAGGCAAGTATCTTCTACTTGCTTATCATGCTATATCTTGAAACAAATGAGACAATTGAAATGGATCAGACAACTGGAATTAGTATTCTTTAATTTCAATTAGAAACAACTGAGACAATTGAAATTGGGTGTGTGTCTGTCGTATTGTTATCACCAGTTTTCTACTACGACCTGTAATGGCTAGGAGTTATGCGTGATCATTTGGAATTGGGACTATAACCCAGGGTTAATACATGTAGGGATCGGGGGATCAATCCCGTTTGAATTGATTAGATGAAACACGAAGCTCCGATCGATAGTTTCATGTGCATACCACGTTCTCGATCAATTGTCTTGAACCAAAACCTCGGTTGAAATTCCCCAAATTTATGATTTAAAGGATCCATGTACTGTTATCTGGTAATGTGTATAAAATTGGTGTTAAATTATTGAAGTTCGAAACATAATACGATGCACTCAGGATGCATCGTCCAAACTGAATTTTCTGATCATGCAGCCTTGTTAGCATCATAATAAATTATAAACAAATCGGATTGTGGCATGCTTAGGCTCGTTGTGAAGGGATCTGAATAATCTATGAATCCATGTATACGGTCACAGAAAATCATGTGTTTTAAATAGTGAAAACCGTATAGACTTATTATTCTGGACTGCAGTCCGGGGTAGCAATCCATGGGGGAAACTGAATTCTAAGCACCTGTACACACCTGCTTAAAACTGAAAATACACGGATCCCCATATGGTAGAGTATATAACTTAATTAGCTAACACCTGAAATCAATCCCGTGCATTTTTACGGTCGTTTGGTATTTAAATCGTATTTTAGAATGTCAGTGCGTTCTGCAGTTTCTGCAGAAATGTTCAGTACATTGTCACTTTAATCTGGACATAACTTCTGATGTAGAGGTGCGATTGATAATCCGTTTGGTGCGTTGGAAACTTAACTTGCAGAACTAAATTTTAATCGACTAGGGAAAAAGCTTAATCTGCACATGATTACTGATAAACTGCGCGCGAAGTTGGGCTTCCAGTTCTGGAACTGGAATCCCAGAAATCGATCGCTGCCTTCAAACGATGATAATTCTCTAACCTGAACTCTGATTGACCTGAAATAAATTTTATTGCTTAGATAATCTAGTGTGCTTCACACTCCCTTTATATTGTTTCGGTCAATTCTAAGCGTATGATTTACCGTGAATTTTGCAAGTTATATGGCATTAGTCGTTATAGTATAATGAATACCTATTCAGTGCATTTCTACATATTTTCCCATGCTTGAGTTATACCTGCCGCATAGTGAATAATTTGCATTGTCGATATATTAATGATTAGTGATTGGGTTGTGGCAAATACGGCAGTGATATTGGGAAGTGGAAAAAGTGATTGAAAACGACAGTGATACGTATTGTCCACAACCTATCTAATTCATGAATACATACCATAACCCGGGAAATGGGGAAATCAAGGTAGAATTGAACTCGTATTTAGCGAGGTACAGTGATTTAGAGGATGATCATTCTCTATCAGTGACACACACACACACACACACACACACACATACATACATACTTAAGGTCGTGGGCCTAGCGGCACGGCTGATAGGGTTATGTCCCGGGCATAGTGGACCGTAGTCTCGGACATGCACGAGACTCTTGTGAAACACGAGTATCCTCTCCACCAATTGATTTCATGGACTTAATGACCGTTAAGTAGTGACATATACATTGCTTAGTTCACCGACATCTTACTCATAGTGCACTATTCATTTTCAGTTGATGTCATTATATATATGTTCTGCAATCCATTGTACTCCCCATGTTTAATAATACCGCACGCTTATTATACATATTTATTGCTATATGTGTCGCCCTGACGACCTGAGTGTGCATGCTCAGAGGACGAAGTGGATCCGGCCCAGGAGCAGGACTTATCTTTCGAGATTGCGGAGATCTAGACTGCACCACCAGCTCTACTTTCTTTGATTTCAACATTTGTTATTGGTTAGTTGTTTATTCTGTGAAATAAATGTACCTCGAACTCTTTTAAATTGCAATGTAATAAAGTCATGAATTATGATTTTTCCTTTACTCAAGCACTGTTTATTAACTACCATGTAATGCTAGAAGCCGAAGTGTGACTACGGCGGGATTATTCCCTGATCGTAGGAGCATGTCTGGCCTAGTCATCTCTCGTATCCCGTATTTTGGGAAGCGGGGCGTGACAAAACTTGTTTCTAAAAATGGTTTAATGATTAACAAGTAAGGTTTGATGATTTGGATAATTGGTTCTTAAAAAAATTTGCAATTCTATAGAGAATAGAATTAAAGATCGGTATAACTCCACTTACCGATGTGATTTGAAAAAAATGAAGTTTATAATAGAAAAAGAAGTATAGAAGTAGGACTTACTAGTTGTTTGGTTTAAGAAAAGAGCGAGGAGAAGTATGAGGTCGTTGTGGCATCGCGGAGTCGCCGGAAACGTCTCGAATCTTCGCCGGAACTTGTCCTAGTGCTAACTCCACTTGCACTCTTCTTTGACTTGAAAAATTTTGTAGATTTTTGACAATAGATTTCAGAACGAGGAGGGCTAGGGTATGATGTTGTAGTTATAGGGTAAAATTGGGGTTTTGAGAATTGAAGAGAGAATTAAAATGTATTAAAGTTTGGATTAATGGGTGATTTTAATCTCTCTGTTAATTTACAGAGAAATCAAACAGTACTGGAGTAGTAGAGTAGACCAAGAGATATTGTGTGCACAACACGGGGACTTTTCCCCTCAGTCCACCCGTCGGCGCCGGCTCCCCAACCGATCACGCCGGTCCACTATGGGCTTTCGGTGCTGGGATTTGTGCCACGTGTCTTGGTCGGTTCATATAACATTCAGCACATGTTTGATTTTCTATGAATTTTTATTTTACGTGTATTGCACGTGTAAACTTTTGGGCTTCCAAAAAGTTTAAAAGAAAAATCATTAAAAATAATATGTGGCTGATGGGATTCGAACACAGGGGCTATGTCACAGCAGTGCAAGACTTTACCAATGAGCTATAAGTTCTTTCTTGCTGTTCTTAATTAAAAACAACATTTAATGTATACCCAGGCTTAAAAATACTCCATTTTATATATTAACTTTAAAATTTTTGTACAATAAAAACAAAGTCGTTACATTCTACCCTCCTTACAAAAATTTCGTCCTCGAAATTTATATTTACTTAAGGACTAATTTACAAATAGGAAAGGGTATCTTGCACGCATGTCGTCCTCATGTTCCCATGTTGATTCTCCTGCTGAATCTTTTCTCCATATCACCCGGACCAAGTTTACTTCCTTGTTTCGTAGTGACTTTACATTTCTGTCCAGGATTTCAACGGGTTGTTGCTTACAACATAGATCTGTCTGTACAGTGAGCTCGGAGTGATCAAGAATGTGGCTGGGGTTGCTCACATATCTTCGAAGCTAGGATATGTAGAATACGTTGTGCACTCCTTCCAATAAGGGTGATAGTGACAAACGATATGCCACATTTTCGACTCGTTCGAGAATGTCGAACGGTTCAATGTATCTCGGACTGAGCTTACCCCTCTTGCCAAATCGAATTACTCCACAGTTTGGAGAGATCTTTAAGAACACATGATCTCCCGGCTGGAACTCTAGGTGTCTGCGCTTTGCATCAGCCCAGTGCTTCTGTCGGTCTTAGACTATGCGCATTCTTTCCCTAATCGTGCGAACTACATTCACAGTTGCCACGATCATCTCTGGTCCAAGGAGTTCCCTATCTCTGATATCGTCCCAACTTAATGGTGATCGACACTTCCTTTCATAAAGAACTGCAAAGGGTGCCGTTCCAATACTCGCTTGGTAGCTATTGTTGTATGAGAACTCCACAAGATGTAGGTGATCTTCCCACAATCCTCCGGAGTCTAACATACAAGCTCTTAGCATGTTTTCAAGAATCTGAATTGTTCGCTCAGACTGTCCATCTGTTTTTGGATGGTAAGCTGTGCTGAAGTTCAGACTCGTTCCCAAGCTAGCTTGCAGAATCTGCCAAAACTACGATTGGAATCTGGTGTCACGATCGGAGACAATGCAAACTGGTACTCCATGTAATCTCACGATCTCTTGCATAAGTTCATGGGTATCAGAAATAGTACACTATGAAGAGTTAAATCTTAGATTCAGACTTACTTCCATATACTTCTTTGCTAATGTCTCGGTAAATTGGTCAACTCGAAATGTGATGAAGTGAGCCGACTTTCCGAGTTGATCCACAATAACCCATACCGCATCGTTACCTTTCGTGCTGCGAGGAAGTGCGGTCACGAAGTCCAAGGTGATGTGTTGTCACTTCCATTCTGAGATAGGTTGAAGTAAACTAGCAGTCTTGTGATGTTCAGCTTTTACTTGCTGACACACAAAGCATTTGGCTACGCTTCTGTCTACTTCACGCTTCATTCCATGCCACCAGTAATGTTGATGTAGATCTTTGTACATCTTTGTACCACCAGGGAGTACTGAGTACGAAGATCTGTGAGCTTCATTCATCAACTCTTCCCGAACAGAACCTTTTAGTACACACAATCTGCTTCCGTATCTCAAAGATCTCTTCATGGTTGATGAAGTTGGTTCAAAGTCCACTTTCTACTTGTTCAGGATCTTTTGCAACTTGGCATCACTTGCTTGAGCTGTTTTGATCTGCTTAATAATAGTAGACTGAACTTGTAAGTTCATCAACTTTGAAGTATTACCTGGCATAACCACTTCTATCTCCATCTTGTGCAATTCTTGCTGAAGCTTCTACTGTGCGGTGAGATTCATTGCTAATGGTTGACGGATAAGTGCATCAGGAACTACATTCATCTTCCCTGGATGATATTGTAGGTTGATGTCGAAGTCCGCCATGAATTCTAACCATCTTCTCTGCCGCGTGTTCAATTCTTTCTGAGTAAACACATATTTCAGACTTTTGTGATCTGTTTATATATTTACCTGTTCTCCAAGAAGATAATGGCGCCAAATCTTAAGTGCAGAGTTAACGTCTGCCAACTCCAAGTCATGCGCTGGATAGTTGCGCTCATGAACTTTCAGCTGTCTTGATGCATAAGCTACAACTTTACTGTGCTGGTATAAATCACATCCTAATCTCTTACCGGATGCATCGCAATGAACAGTGAAACCTCCTGATTGGTCCGGTATTACGAGAATAGATGCTGATGTCAATCTTGACTTGAGTTCTACAAAAACTTGTTCACATGGTTCTGACCACATGAATGCTTCATCTTTACGTGTGATCTTGGTCAGGGATGCTACAATCTTCGAGAAACCTTCAATAAATCTTCGGTAATATCCTGCTAAACCCAAGAAACTTCGAATTCACTGTCTTTGGTGTCGGCCATTCGCTTACTGCTGATTCTTTAGCTGGATCTACTAAGATTCCTTCACCTGAAACGATATGCCCGAGAAATCCGACTTGATTTAGCCAAAACTCGCACTTGCTTTACTTGGCATAAAGTTGATGCTGTCATAAAGTCTCTTGGACAATTCGTAAATGTTCAGCGTGCTCTCTCCGATTCTTTGAATACACCAGGATGTCGTCGATAAATATGACAACGAACCTGTTTAGGTACTCTCGGAAAATCCGGTTCATCAGATTCATAAATATGGCTGGTGCATTGGTCACTCCAAATGGCATCACGAGAAACTCATAATGACCATAGCGAGTCCTGAATGCCGTCTTCTGAATATCAGATTCTTTGACCTTCACCTGATGATAACCCAAATGAAGATCTAATTTTAAGAAAACGCAAGACCCACTTAGTTGATCGAACAGATCGTCGATGCGCGGTAGTGGATACTTGTTCTTTATCGTGACTTCGTTCAGAGCTCGGTAGTGTATGCGCATTCTGTATGAACCTTCCTTCTTCTTCACAAGCAGAACTGGAGATCCCCAACTTGAAGTACTGGGAAGAATCCATCCTTTCTTCAGAAGTTCGTCCAATTGAGTACGAATCTCCTTCAATCCTTCTGGACTTAACCGGTACAGTATTTTGATCACCGGTTGTGCACCAGGTACTAAATCAATACCAAATTCAAGAGCTCGATCGAGAGGCAAACCTGAGATATCTTCAGAAAATACATCTTCGAACTCTCGAACAACCTCTGGCTTGTCTTCTTCTGCCTGAAGTGTAGCAACCACTGCCTTCTTTGGTTTAGCTTTGTAAGTGCTAGGCTCCAGTGTACGGTCTCCACTCTTGAAATAAAAGACCGGATGGTTTGGAATCTCGAACACTACCTTCCCTTGACGACAGTCGATAGTAGCGAAGAAAGTTCCTAGCCAATCCATACCTAAGACTACATCGAAGTTCGGTATGTCCAGCACCTTGAAGTCAGCATAAAATTCTCTGTTGCAGACGACCACTGGACACAGGTCGTATCCCAAAGTTGCCTTTAGAACGTCATTCCCAGAACTAACATTCCAGTTGGATATGAGTGGTTTGACTGGAATTGCATGACTTCGGACGAACCGTTGAAACATAAAGCAATGTGATGCTCCAGTATTGAGGAGTGCTAAGGTAGGTAGGGAGGCTACTAAGATTGTACCTAAGTTATGTGGGATATGTTTAGGTATAGAAACGATATTTTGATATGTATAAAGATTGAAAGTAAGTTTAAAAGGAAGGGAGTTACCGGTGATGACTTGGCCAGTGGCTTCAGCTTCTTCCACAGTCATTGTGAGAGCATGTTGCTTAGGTACATTCCTCCTTGCTGGAAGCGCATTCCTCTGTGCGTTCCTCTGTCCTTGAGGTAGGTTCCTTTGTGCTTGATGGAACTGACGAGGAGGAGGTGCGGTATGTCCATGAGGAGGTGGAGCTAGGAGAGCAAGTCGAGGAGCAGGTGCCTGGATAGCTGGCCGTTGCGGATAAGTGATTGTTGGTCGGGGTGCAGGAGCTGGGATAAGACGATGTAGGCAATCCCCAATAGAATGAGTGCATGCGCCACAAACTAAACAAAGGCGGTTAGCACGCCTGCAGTCCTTCGCCAGGTGTCCATTCTTTTTGCAGCAGAAACAAAAGTCTGGACTGGGCCGGTTATTTGGTACTTCCAGTCTTTTGGGTACAAACGGTGGCCTGGAAGAGGCTCCTCATGCTATCTGAGTAACATGGCGTTTCACACCGGCAGATTGAGGTCTGCCTTTCTTTTTCACTACTGCCTTATATCTTCGGGCAGCCTTCAAAGCAAGGTCATGGGGTTGGGAAATCCCCTGTAGCTAGAGCAGCTTGGATCTCCTGGTCCAACCCTTACTGAAATCGTCTAGTCCTGATCTCAACAGTCGGTGTGAGATGTGCTGCTAACCTGTTATGGTCTTGTGTTAGCTGTGTAATATGTGATATTAGAAAATCGAATATTTAAGACATATTTTGCGTGCTCAGCGTGGTGAATTCGGCATCATACTCATCCACAGATTTGCTCCACATTGAGGCTTGTTGCAGGTGAATGAATTGCTGCTCCATGTCAAAACGGGCAGTCTCGGGAAAATATTTCGCGTCGAACATGTCGCGAAATGTCTTCCATTCGATTGGTTGGGTAAGTCGGCTTTCTTCAGCCTTTTACCATACCCTGGAATTATCAGTTAGTTGCAGCTTCACAACTCTTACCCAAGCAATCTCTCATACTTGTGCTGCTGCTAGATTGTCCTCAATCGACTGAGCCCATTCATCAGCTTGTAGGGGGCTCTCTTTCCCTGAAAAGTGCTTCGGGTGCAAAGCCCGGAATTGCTTCACTCCGGGTACCTCGACTTCTGGGCGGTTCAGGAGTATAGCAATCTGCTATTGCTGTCCCTCTAAGAGGCACTTGATTTCCTTAAGCTATTGATTTAATGTGAGAATTTGTGATCAAAGAATTAATTACCGCAATCAAGAACGGCGTCGCTTGGTAGCTAGCCGGTGAGTACGGGTCGGTCTACAGGGATTTTATGTATTCTCAATTTGTTCTAACGAGTTAATTCCGATTGTTGTCGGATTGATTATCGCTAAAAACTGAAATAAGTTTATTAGGATTAAAATCTTGCTAGGGTTAGGTTTAGGTTAAGTTTGGAAAGTCAATATTCCTCACCGCTTTCTATGCCCTAATTAAGATCTATTAAGGTGTTATGGTAATAATTAATAAAGTGGATTAGCACGATCGGGAAGAAACGAAGTTTCTTCCTCTAGGTCCTTGTCCTTCCTTTCTTAATTTTTACCCTAACCCCATGGAAAACATGCACAACCGGTCTTTTAAACTACGGTATCACTGCTACCTCGTGGGATAGGGTACCGTAGTGAGCGGTGTGTGTATGTATGCATGGAGTCCCATAAAAATATGTGATGGGCAAGAAAGGGGTGAGAGATTTTCATCTCTCAAACCTCTCCTATTCTTAACCCTAACAAGTGAGGAACTACTCACTCATTAGGGAAAAAGATTTCATTTCTATGACTGTTTTTAAAGACTAATTATCTAATCTACGACAGATAAATAAAATCTTAACTAGGGCAGATAAATAAAAGTTATACTAGGGCAGAAAGGAAAATTAAACTAGGGCAAGGTAAAGAAAACTTACTTCCTACTTTTTATTTGATGCACTCTTCATACATTACAGGAATTGAAATCTGAATTTGATAAATAAAAATGAGGCACAAGAAGAGGCATGCTCCAAAAAGAGCATTATGGCTTCTATTTATAGATTATAAAAACCCTAGGGTTACATTCGATCCCTATCTGCATTTACAAAATTACCCTTAAGAAGCCTAGTCAACGCACCGCCCCACCGACAAAAATTGCACCGACACGTGCTCCATATGGCCGTGGAACCGCGGCCAAAACCCATGTTTGGCCGCGGATCCGCGGCCATATAGATAGGCCTTGGGCTGGAATTTTCTGGTATATTTTATGTTGTATTTTCCTCGACTTTTCTTCATTTGGTTCTTCAGAATGTCTTCTAGTTTCTTCCAGATTTTCACAGTGCATAATGTTGTGGACTTTTATCGTTTGCTTCGCGTTGAAGTCTTGAATCTTTGTGCTGCCTTTGTACTTTGTGAAATTGTTCATTGATCTTCGTTTGTTCTTCAAACTGTAGGCATGATAAAGATTCTCTATTTGTTGGTCGAAGTCTCACTTTTATATCGTCTTTTCATCATTTTCACCGTTTTGTTCCGAGAACCTGTAACCTGCAACTATGTAGCAGACATGGATCAAAAGCACCTGTTTATTTGTAAAATGAATAAGAATGGGGAATATAATAATGCAAAATTATGACATGAATAGCTATATCGTCTGCTTATTGATAGGAGCTGCTACGGTAGGTATAAGTGGTAAAGGTGATGGTGGGGTGTTGCCATTCACGTTGGTGCCGGTGTTGTTCGGGGAATCTATAACCTGGAAAGAAAAATAGGGTTAGGATAGATTTAAGGAGTTTGAAATGTAAAGAATGTTTTTAGTTGCTGATTCATATAATTCTTGTGATATATTGCTTAGGTTTCCATGAAAAATTGACCTGCATAGGCCGCCAACAAAACCTGTCACACCCCGCTTCCTAATATACGGGGAAGTAGACGTGGCGATGCCGCGACTTATTTACTCAGAAGTAAACACGTTAAGCGTAAATAAGCAATATAAAAGTAAAGCACAAGAATGACAAGAGATATAATAAAAGAACAACTTTTATTTATATTCATTCTTTACATACAACTGGAAAGCAAAATACAATAATGGAAAGCGATGCCTAAACAATGGCATATGAACTGAAAGTAAAGTAAGTACATGTAGATCTAGAACTCTGTAACTTTAGTGAACTGCTCCAAATCGTCCTGACTGGACTCGATCTCCTGAGAGTAGGGTCCTCCTGACAACATTCCAAAGAAGAAGAAATAAGAATGTCATCAGCGAACTAGCGCTCGGTAAGTCCCAAGAGATAGAATAGAAATAAACAGGTAAGAGAAATAGAATAGTTAACTTATATGTTTATTATGCTAATGTAGTTATTTGTAGCTTGGTACAGAATGCGCCAGTGTATACGAGAGGAGTCCAACTTGCTCCGTGGACTAAGGTAACACGTAAGTACAAGGCCCCGTCAAAACCCATGGGACAACGGCACAGGATGTTCATGTAGGTTTCTTTTAGTGACCATCATCATGCCACTTTTAACACATTCCGTACCAGTCTACCCTTTTAAAACCACGTAATGTATATTGGATTGTTTGTAGATATAAGACTTGCCAAGACCATGGTATAAATTGTTCATGTAAACGGTTCAGGATATAAATGGATAGTCATGTAATCAAGTTCAAGATATATCCATGGTTTGGTCAAGTCAAGTTATGTTGCATGTATTGTTCGGTATTCATGTTCAAGTGTTCATGTTTGATATATTGGATTCATGGTGAATTGGAGTTATAGTTGGATTCATGTTTGGATTGTATTCAGATTAGACCGAGACCCAGATTGAGTCAAACACTTAAACAGATTTGGGTCCTAAATTAGGTTTAGGAGTTATCGGTAACTACTGCACATGGACGGGGGGAAGTGTGTATGTATATAAAAAAGGGAAAATAGTGTCCAAAGGACGCGTGAGCGCCGACGCCCCGCGTTCCTGGCACGTGGGCGGTAGACGTCAGCAGGAAAAGGGGCTTAACCCCTACACAAGGAGTTGTACTAGTTGAACTCCTGACAAAGAGGACAAAGGGGTTTAGCCCCTGAACTGGGAGTTGTACTTCCAAAAAGAAATATATATATATATATATATATATATATATATTTTAAGGAGTTAAACTCCTAAGATATTTTTGGAGCTGATGAAAGGCAATCCCTTTCTTCTCCCTTGAGCCCTGAACCTTCCTCAAAGTGGAGGTTTTTGGAGGTGGGTCTTCTTCTTCCTCCTCTCTATTGGCTGGATCTTGGAGAAATGAGGGTGAGATTTTAAAAATCCGCCCTTTTGGAGATTTGAAGGAAGATCCGTGTTCCCCTTCAAATGTTTTGTGGTGAAAAACTATTTCTTTTTGGAAAAGGAAGAGTGGAACTCTTGATTTAATTCAAAAAAAAGGAAGAAGGTTTAGAACCTTGAGCAAAGAGAAGGAGGCACAAAAAACCTAATTTTTGGGGAGAATGAAATTCTTTCATTTCATCATCATGTTACCTTTTATAGGCTTACAAATTTACATATAGCCCCTTGGGCTTTACAAAATGGCATTTTGCCCATCCCATACCTTATGTGCTCATTTCTTTTGCACATGAGCCATGGGCTTTATAAAAATTTGGTTTTATGCCCATTTTTCTTACATTCATGTATGAAAATTACATCAAAGTTATTTATTACATAATTTTCATTTGGCATGGGGGAGGCTGGTCGCGGGGCTCGACTTGGGCATGGGCCTACTTGGCATGGGCTTGGGCCCACCTGGCTTGGGGTTGAATTTGACTTTGACTTGATTAACCGGAGTGTGATTTTTGACCCCAACAAAGTGACCCCCATCAATAAATGCACACCGCATATGTGGGTCGTGTGTATGAAATTGATAGATCTTCTTTCACCTGGAGGCGACTTGATTTGGTTCCCGCTCTTTGGGAAGTTGGCACTGCCCTTTTTACGACATGGACGGTCGATGCTTGACATGTCTCCGAGATGGAGTGTCGGTGGTTGATGTGCCCCCGAGACGGAGTGTTTGTTTGACGTGTTCTCGGCATGGAATGTCGCTGGTCGATGTTTCCCTGGCATGGAGTGTCTGGTTGACTTGATTCCAAGGCGAAGCATAATTTCGATGAGGAGGTCGTTGTTGCCCTTTTTGCTACTTGGACGGTCGATGCTGCCCTTTTAGCGACATGGACGGTCAATGCAGTCCTTTTAGTGACGTGGACGGTCGGTGCTGCCCTTTTAGCGACGTGGAAGGTCGGTGCTGCCCTTTTAGCGACGTGGACGGTCGATACTGCCCTTTTAGCGACATGGACGGTCGATGCTGCCATTTTAATGACGTGGACGGTCGGTTCTGCCATTTTAGCGACGTGGATGGTCGGTTCTGCCCTTTTTGCGACTTGGATGGTCGGTTCTGCCATTTTAGCGACGTGGACGGTCAGTTCTGGATTTGACTCGCTCCGCTTCTTACGGTGTCAGGATTGAATTTGACTTGCTCCACTTTCTGTGATGTCAGGGCTGAAGTTGACATCAACATCGCTACACTGGAATATGGTACCAGGAGCAAATCATCATCTGCCATGAGAGGATTTAGGGATTTGGTTTGGCATCAGCATCGCTACACTGGAATATGGTACCAGGAGCGAATCATCATTTGCCATGAGGGGATTTCCCTCGATCCTAGTTTAACGACTTAGGGGTCATTTGTTCCCAGTTTAACTACTTAGAGTTCATATGTTCCCAGTTTGAAGACTTAGGGGTCTATTGGATCGAAAATTTGGAATTTTGAGGTAGGGTCGGCATCAGCGTTGCTAACACTGAAGCACAGGTGCCAGGAGCAATTCATCATTTGCCTTTTCCTGTTGGGGAGCGATGGTTTAGGAGACAGGTTTAGGTCCCTATCTCCTAAAACTTTTTAATTTTATGAGCCGTAAGGGTCCCATAAAAGCATTTTCTCCCTACGAGTCGAAAGGATCCCGTAGGTGTATTTTCTCCTTAGGAGTCATGAGGACCCCCAAGTGTGTTTTTCCTTTGTGAGTCGGAAGGATCCCATGAAGGTGTTTTCTTATGAGTCGAGAGGATCTCGTAAGTTCCGTTCTCCTCATGTATCGTGAGGACACATGAGTGGGTCTTCCTAAATGGAGTATAATTCCAAAGGCGGAGACCGGCCGCTGGACTGGTGATTGCGGTGGGGTATGGGTATGATGAGAATTATTTGAGCCCGTAGATTGTATACGGTATTCAATTCAGGGACCAACCGTAGGGCTGGGAGAATTTTGGGATTTTGTTAGCGTCTGCATCGTGATTTGTCTCAAAAAACTATCTATTACCGCAATCAAGAACGGCGTCGCATGAAGCTAGCCGGTGAGTACGGGTCGGTCCACAGGGATGTTGTGAATCTCCTAGTCGCGCTAACGAGTTAATTCCGAAGGGTGTTCGGATTGATTATTAAATCTAGAAACCTAATTATTCTATACTACGATTATCTAGATCTAGTCTTGCTAGGGTTAGGTTTAGGGATGGTTTGGAAATGCAAGTAAATCTCAACGCTTTCTATACCCGAATGAAGATCTATGAGGAGTTATGGTAATTATTAATAAAGGGGATTAGATCCATTCGGGAAGGTGTTCTTTCCTCTAGGTTCTTGTCCTTCCTTTAGAGATCCTTACCCTAACCTCCATGGAAAACGCGCGCAACCGGGCCTTTATACTACGGTGTCACCACTACCTCGAGGGATAGGGTGCCGTAGGGCGCGGTGTGTGCGTGTATGCATGGAGTCCTATTCAAAATGTATTATGGGTAAGAAAGGGATGAGAGATCTCATCTCTCAAAATCCTTCCCCAAAGCTAACTCTAAACAAGTTCCTAGGGCATGAAATTAAATCTACCTAGGGCAAAAAATTGAAATCTTAACTAGAGCGAGGAATTAAATCTACTTACAGACGCATTTCTCCAATCATCAATGCAGGGTTGTCAGATCTGAATTTCTGAATTGAAGAGAGGCACCGATGCTCTCCACAAGAAATCTGGAATTTATTATTAAAAGGAGGCATAAAAAAAATTACAATGTTTAGAGTTCTATTTATAGGAAATAGAAACCCTAGGTTACATTTTGATCCGCATGTCTAAAATTACAAATATACCCTCAGGAAATCTTTTCAGCGCCGCACCAAACTTTTGATAAAAAATTATTTTTATTTTGTCTTCTTCTGGCCGCGGAAACCCGGCAATGGTGGGCTTGGGCCGCGGTTCCGCGGCCCTTTGGCAGGCTTGGATGCTGAAAATTCATGGTTTTGTTTTGGGTCTTTTTGTGCTTCTGGTTCTTTGGTTCTTTTATCAATTGGGCTTCTACATTAGCTCCAGATCTTCAGTGAACCATTTGCAATGGATTTTTAACCGCCCGCTTTGTATTTTTGGACCTTGAGTTGCCTTGTTAATTGTGAACTGTCTTTCGATGTAGGCTTGACTAAGATCCTCCCATTTGTTGGTCAAAAGTCCATATTTTCATCGTCTTTACATCGTTTTCACTGTTTCCTGTCCAAGAACCTGTAACCTGTAACATGTAGCAGACATGCGTCAAAAGCACCTGTTTATTTATTAAACGAATAAGAATGGGGAATATAATAATACAATATTCTGGTGTGAACAAATACCCCCAAACTTATCTTTTGCTCGTCCTCGCGCAAACTTATTTTTTATTCTCTACAAAAAACCTAACCGCACTTTCGCAGGGAAACGCGATTGCACTGAGCACGTGCAACAAGCCGTTGAACCTCTAGGTGTCCCTAGTAGGAGGAGTGTTGTCTCGTGAGGGTTTTCAGCGGATTATACCCACAAAATCCTATCAATTCGGCCCATTGACTTTTGTTCTCCAATTAGGTTTTCTAACTAAGAATTCTATTATCATCGAACCGCAAATTATCCACCCATATTCTTCACACTTCCTTATTATGTAACTTAAGATTGTACATGTTCTATAAAATTACTTAGAATTCAGCATTTCTTAAGTTTTTCTTCTAGAGTTTCATCTCCACTCAGGAATTTCTATCAACTCTATTAAAGATACACGTTTTATTTGTCATTCCTCTCTCTTATCTAAACTCTAATCACATATCCCCACGTGTGTGTAATTGTCACCCCTACACTTGGAAATTCAAATCAAACAATCGTACTCTCGTCCATTATCCAAAGCACTTATTGATTTGTGAATTTTTCTTAACTTTCGCTTACACATCCTTCATGCGACCTTAATACTTCTTGAGGTACCAACAGCCGATTACAAGACGCGTTAGCCCTTTAAAGCGTATTTCCTAGTTTTGCAACACCCAAGGCTTTTAGCAGTGACTCCCAAACCAGTTGGTCTAAGGCACTAGGTGATGAAGCACCCTCGCTAATTAATTTTCTAGCCCTAAGTAATCACAAAAACCAGTGTCCATTTTTTTTATTCACTTTTTTTTTCTTTTTATTTTCATTGTGCTAAGGACTTTAGATAAGAGTAATTCACGGTCTCTTCTACTACTCCAAGTTTCAAGGTGTGTGATTGTGCATTTTGTAGGGTACATGTTTTCAGAATCTAAACTTAAGATAGGAACTATTTTTCGAACTTATACTCTAATAAGAATATTAATACTCTTTCCTCATTTTGACTTAGCCCACGAAGTGAACCCAAAATTTGCCTATTCCTAAATAACCTACAAAGACATATATTCTCTACCGTTAAACTCTAAGGAAGGTTTTTTTTAGGGTTTTTAATTTGCTAAGTCTAAGATCTAGTTTTTCCTAGCCAGTTAACTTTTTTTATCAAACTCAAGTTAATTAACCAAAATTGACTACAATAATTTTTATAATTTTGAATTTTTCAATTTTTTATGGGTTTTTCAGTTTCCTAATTTTTTTATTTTTCAAATTTTCAAATTTTTATGAATTTTTTTTATATAAAGATGCAATGCAGAAATTAAATATGCAAAAGGAAAAGAAAATATATACAATATGCAATGCAGAAGATAACTATAGACATTACCCTCTCCCCCAAACTTGAGCAAAGCAGTGCCCTCACTGCCCGGCCCCACGTCGCGCTCGTGAGCGTGACCGTGATCGTTCCCCTCTAGCCAAAAGTGTTTGGATTCCCCTCTCAATTTCCGTCAACCGACGGTCGTGATCCCGTGCAGTTGCCCGAAACTCATCTCTCAAAGAATCGATTCTCCTCATTGTTCTCCTCACTAATCGCGCATGCTCCTGGGGAGTTAGTTCTTCCCCGCTCGAAGTCGAGCTCGAGCTAGGGGTGTGTGCAGATACATTTTCTGCCGGTTCCGTTCGTGTCCAAATATCCGTGAGTCTAGAGTAGGACGACGAGACGCCCTCTACAAGTGGTCGAACCGGGACACCGTCTATCATGTATGCGTCAAATTCCTCGACGGGGAGGAAATATCGGCAGATTTGTGTAACAAGCATGGGACATGGGTATACGGAACCTCGTTTCCCCGTACCTATAGATTGGAGCAAAACCGTGCACATGTCGAACCTAGGATTCTTCATCATCAGTGTGTGTACGACATGTAAAGAAGGGGTGAAAAAGGTCGTGTTGTGGGAACTACCGAAGATATTGTTTTGTGCCCACCGGCACACAGTTAAAACGTTCGCGAAAAGGGTCCGTGCTTGGATGCCCTTACGCGGTTCTCGTGCACAATCATTACCCATCAAGGGCATATAATCTTCAAAGCGCAATGGGTGTTCATGTGCAGGTACACGTGGTATGAGTGTAACCTCGTGTATCAAGTCCCTATCGATGTGAATTTCACGATTTCCCCAATTTAGTTTAATGTAACCTAAGTTGTCAAGGCTATTATCTTCCATGGATTCGTAAAATAGGACAACCAGGTTAGGTAGGGCAAAAGCAGATGCGTGATTATAGAGCAGGAAATTCCAGCCCCTTTGTGCGATTTCATGTGCGAAATATCTACCGTATACCTCGTGTGCGAAAACAGGGGAAAAATCCCGTTCAAATTGCAATTTATGTGCCATTACGATTGTTTGAGTAAAAAGATATGCAGTAATAGAGAGGATTTAGACAGAGTTACCTCCCCTGAAAATTTCAGGGGGTGAAGACTCCAGACTGCGGCGGATCAGCGGCGGGAGGAGGCTATGGCGGCGGTTCCGCGGCGGGTTGGCGGCGGCTCAGCGAGGATTTCCTGGAGAGGGTAGGGGGCGCCGGCTAGGGTTTTATGAAGAGGAAAGAATTTAGGGTAAAAGAACAGAGTCTCGGGTTCCTTTAAATAGAGGGGAGAGAAGGTGATTTGCATAAAACACCATCTAAAACGAGGGTTTTATTTGTAAAATCAGCTCTTAATCTGCAAATTTGCAATTAGGTCCAAAAATTATTATTTTTTATTATAAAAAATTTTTTATTTATTTTTTATTTTTTATATATACACAAACAATATACACACCCCCAAACTTATTTGAAATAATGTATTGGGAAAAGAAATTTGGGGGTGAAAGTGGAGGAATATCACTCAGTGTAGATAGGCTCCTGCAAGAGCAGGAGCTCCTCCGAAGGGTCCGCTGTGAAGAACGGTTTCAGTCGATGCCCATTCACCTTGAATAAGGTACCGTCTTCAGGGTTCTCAAGATCAACCGCACCGTGCGGATAAACGGTGCGGACAAACGGTGCGGACTACAAAAGGTCCTCTCCATCTGGACCGGAGCTTGCCGGGATGAAAATGTAACCGAGTGTCATAAAGTAGAACCTGTTGACCAGGTTCGAAAGTTTTTCGCAAAAGGTGTTTATCATGAAACACCTTGGCTCGGTTTTTAGCAGTTATGGCATTATCATATGCCTCATCCCTCAGCTCCTCCAACTCATTCAATTGCAGCTTCCGATTGCTGCCCGCATCTCCTAAAGATAAATTCAGCTCTTTGATAGCCCAAAATGCTTTATGCTCGATCTCCACTGGGAGGTGGCAAGCCTTCCCGTACACAAGCCGGTATGGAGACATACCAAGATCGGTCTTATATGCAGTACGGAAAGCCCATAGTGCATCTATCAGTTTAAGTGACCAATCCTTACGGTTTTTGGAAACCGTTTTCTCCAAGATTTGCTTTATTTGCCGATTTGAAACCTCGGCTTGCCCACATGTTTGAGGGTGATATGGCGTTGACAACTTGTGGGTGATAGAGTATTTGCGCATTAAGGACTCGAAAGTCCTATTGCAGAAGTGAGAACCATTATCACTTATTATCGCCCGAGGGTGCCCAAATCGAGAAAATATGTGTTCTTTAAGAAACCGAATGACAACTTTATTATCGTTCGTTCGGCTGGGCACAGCCTCGACCCACTTAGAAACATAGTCAACCGCCAACAGAATATACACATTTCCAAAAGAGTTAGGAAATGGTCCCATGAAATCTATACCCTAAACATCAAAAATGTCCACAACCAAAATAGGTTGGAGCGACATTTCGTTTCTCCACGAAATCCGGCCCAAGTGTTGGCACCGGGAGCAAGTTTTGCAGTATTCAAATGCATCCTTGAAGATTCGTGGCCAATAGAAACCACACTGCAAAACTTTTTCGGCTGTCTTTTTTGGGCCAAAGTGCCCGCCACATGCTTGATCGTGGCAAAAAGACAGCACACTCTTGACCTCACTTTCGGGTACACACCGACGAATGATTTGGTCGGAACAATATTTAAAAAGATAGGGCTCATCCCAGTAAAAATGCTTTACTTGGGATAAAAATCGAAGTTTATCCTGTTTCGACCAATCATTGGGTATCAGGCCGGTGGCTAAGTAATTCACAATATCGGCGAACCATGGTTCGCAAGAGACAGTCAAGAGTTGCTCGTCGGGAAAAATATCAGTGATTGGAAGATCGAGCGTGGGTGAAGAAGGAAGTCGTGATAGGTGATCAGCTACTACGTTTTCACATCCTTTTTTGTCCTTAATGACAAGGTCAAACTCTTGTAATAAAAGGATCCAACGTATTAGCCTTGACTTAGCATCTTTCTTCGCAAAAAGGTGGCGAAGGGCTGAATGATCTGTATATACAACGACTGGAGAGCCGATTAAATAAGGCCGAAATTTTTCGAGTGCAAACACAACAGCTAAAAACTCTTTCTCTGTTGTTGTGTAGTTGAGTTGGGCCTCATTTAGTGTTCGGCTAGCATAATAAATCACGTGCGGCATCTTATTAATGTGCTGTCCAAGAACAGCGCCAATAGCAAAGTCTGATGCGTCGCACATGATTTCAAAAGGGTGCGTCCAGTCGAGAGATGAGAGGATGGGCGCAGTGATGAGGGACTGCTTCAAAGACTCGAATGCTTCAATGCAAGTGGAGTCGAAAGCAAAAGTTGTGTCCTTGGCCAGTAATAGAGTCAAGGGTCTAGCAATCTTGCTAAAGTCCTTGATGAACCGTCTGTAGAAACCGGCGTGGCCAAGGAAGGCTCTAATATCTTTGACGCATTTTGGGGGAGGGAGGTTAGAAATCACTTCGATTTTTGCTCTATCTACCTCGATGCCGTTTTGCGAGATGACATGTCCTAAGACAATGCCCTCTCGAACCATGAAATGGCACTTCTCCCAATTCAATGTGAGGTTCTTATCCCTGCAGCGGGTAATTACAGCGTCAAGATGGCGTAAACACTCGTCGAAGGAGTCGCCAAAAATGGAGAAATCATCCATAAAGATCTCCACGAACTTTTCAACCATGTATGAAAAGATCCCCATCATACACCGCTGAAATGTCGCGGGTGCATTGCATAACCCAAAGGGCATGCGACGATAAGCAAACGTGCCAAAGGGAAAAGTGAATGTTGTCTTGTCTTGGTCCTCTTTGGCGATGGGGACTTGGTTGTAACCGGAATAGCCATCGAGAAAGCAATAGAATTCGTGCCCTGCCAATCGCTCGAGCATTTGGTTAATGAAAGGTAAAGGAAAGTGGTCTTTCCTTGTTGCGGCATTTAGTTTCCTATAGTCTATGCAGACTCGCCACCCAGTTTGGGTGCGAGTGGGAATCAACTCATTTGCCTCATTGGTAATGACCGTAATGCCCGATTTCTTTGGCACGACGTGGATTGGGCTAACCCATTGGCTATCCGAGATAGGGTAAATGATACCGCTATCCAGACACTTGACAATTTCCTTCTTAACAGCCTCTTTCATGAGGGGGTTGAGGCGCCTTTGTGGATCCCGTGCTGGCTTGGCATCATCCATTAAGTGTATATGATGTTCGACTATGAGGGGACTAATCCCCTTAATGTCCGCCATAGACCAGCCGAAAGCTTGCCGATTATTATGTAAGACCATCAAAAGAGCCTTCTCTTGCTCAAGAGCTAGAGAGGCTGATATAATGACAGGTAAGGTCTCATTATCACCTAGATAAGCATATTTTAGGTGTGTCGGCAAAAGTTTTAATTCGAGTTTAGGAGGTGAAACAATAGATAGTAACAATGGTGTAGTTGTTTCAAACTCGAAGGATTCCATCAAAGGTTCGAACCGAGTGTACGCAACAGTGTCGGATGGTTCAACTAACTCATCCGAAAAAGCAAAAGACTCCAATTCAGGTGATGAGTCTTCAAAGTCATCAACGAAGGTAAAGTACTCAAAATCATTATCCGCTGTGAAAGCTGCGTCGGATTCTAGGAGGAACACACTAGTGGCGTTAACATTGCTGTGATCGAACAAAAAATTCTCAAATTCACAGTCCTCCTCCGCGATCTCATTGATCGAGCAAACATCGAGTATGCTAGCATTAGGCTCAGCAGGCTGACTTCCCAACTTGAAAATATTGAGCTCAATTGTCATATTGCCGAAAGATAGGTTCATTGAACCATTACGACAATTGATCACTGCGTTGGAAGTAGCCAGAAATGGTCGACCAAGTATTACCGGAATTTGGTTCCGGGGGTTAGCAACAGGTTGTGTATCCATCACAATAAAGTCAACGGGGAAAATGAAATCCCCTACTCTAATTAACACATCCTCCAGCTCTCCCCTAGGATGGGTTATTGACCGGTCGGCCATTTGGAGAGTACAGTGAGTGGGCTTAAGCTTTCCAACGCCCAATTGCTCGTACACAGAATAGGGTAGCAAATTGACACTCGCACCAAGATCTAGTAGTGCTCTATTTATGTTCTTGTCCCCAATTGTTATCGAAATGGTGGGACACCCGGGGTCCTTTTGCTTTGGGGGTAAGGAATTTACAAGAGCATCGCTAATAGCACTAGCCACAAAAACTTTCTTTGGCACTTGCGACTTCCTCTTTTTGGTGCATAAGTCCTTTAAAATTTTTGCATATGAAGGAACTTGCTGAATTGCATCCAAAAGAGGGATATTTATGCTAACCTGTTTGAACAACTCGACAATCTTCTCCATCTGAGGAGTTGGTTTATTGGATCTCAACCGATTAGGAAAAGGAACATTTTGAAAGGTGGTTGAGTCCAATTTTTGCGGATCAGATTGTCGAGTTGGAACGGCACCCTGTGTAGATGTGTTCGTGTTGTGAGAAATGGGTCCGTTCAAGCTAGAAGAGGTAGAGCCATGTGAAGGGTGGAGAATAGGCTCTGAAGAAGAAGGTGAAGAAGATGAAGAAGTCCCACCGGCAGGGGTGTCATTGTTCATGCCCACATTTTTCTGCAACACTTTTCCCGATCTCAACGTGGTCACGGCATTTACGTTATGATTCTGCTGTTGATATGCAGCGTATGCGTGACCGGGGTTGGGTAGTGGTTGAGATGGGAGTTTTCCTTTTTCGCGCTCGCTCAAAGCTGCATTGAGTTGTGCAATTTGTGCCTCAATTGATTTGATGCTTTGATCGTGTGAGGCATTATTTTGCACTAAAGATTGAATAGAAGTCTCAAGTCTTGCTGTAGACTGTGTAGATTGCTTAAGGAACGCATCTAGACTTCTTTCGAGCGAGCTAACCTTATCATTATTAGGTTGAACATAATTATTTGGCTGGTAAGCATTGTTAGGCACAAAATTGTTCACCTGATTAGGGTAAGGTTGTTGTTGAAATTGTTGCGGTTGAAATTGAGTTTGTGAGGGTGCTTGTTGTTGTTGTTGTGGAGGAGGAGGTCTTTGAAAGTTGTTATTTCCTTGGAATTGTTGATTTTGGTTCCAAGCGAAATTTGGGTGACTCCTCCACCCCGGATTATATGTCGAAGAGTACGGATCGTTTCTTTGTCGTTGCTGAAATGCAGTATTGACTTGATCCTGTCCTTGAGTGGATGCATTATAAGGACACTTTTCGGTTAGGTGCGATGGATCCGCACAACAAGCACAGACAGTTCGTGGGGGCATAGCAGGGGCAGAAGAAGGCGATGAGATTTTGGTCTCAATCGCTTCTAGCTTTTTCGTAAGAGCGGCCATCTCGGCCTTCATGGCAATCGACATCTCTACTTGATGTATGCCTGCCCTAGATTGACCACTAGAAGATGATGTGGTCTTGGTACTCTCCCACTGTATTGTTTGCTCACTAAGATCCTCAAGAAACTGCCATGCTTCATCACTAGACTTAGAGAGAAAATGACCTTGACAGATGGTTTCTAGCAACTGCTTCGTTGCCGAGTTCAATCCTTCGTATAATGTTTGGCAAAGTTGCCAACTTTCGATCCCATGATGAGGGCATTGAACTAGTAGGTCCTTAAATCTCTCGAAGCACTTCCAAAATGGCTCGGAAGGAAGTTGTGAGAATTGAATTATTTCATTGCGGATTCTGGCAGTTTTGTGATGAGGATAGAACTTTTTCAGAAAAGCTTTCACAAACTCGTCCTAATTTCTTATGGAGTGTGATGCGGTGCTATATAGCCACTTCTCGGCTAGGTCACATAAGGTGAAAGGAATGACCCTTAGCCTTATAGCGTCATCACTTAATTGGGTTGTCTTCATCATAGCGCACACATTTTGGAATTTATTTATAAAGATATATGCGTCTTCAGATTCCAAACCATGAAATTTTGGCAGCATATTGATGAAATGTGGTTTTATCTCAAAATTGTCCCCATTTGCCGGTGGGGGTGAAAGACAAGTTGGTAAAGAAGTGCGGATGGGGTAAAAGAGATCCTGGAGCGCAACTCGTGCGGGTGCTTCAACAGGCGGCTGGTTCGGGTTATTCGCACCTAAAGGAGGTGGAATCCTTCCCGTCGGTAAGGTATTGTTGGGGTCGAATCCCGACATGCCTTCGGTGAGAGAATTTGAAGTTGAGGGTAAGAAAGTGGACGGAGTGTCGACTTTAGTGTCGAAAGGTTCGTCGGTCGGTACCAACGAAACACGGACTAATCGGGCGTCAGTATCCCTAGTCCAAAGTGACATACACTAAAGGGTAGTGCAGTCAGAAAAAAGAAAAAGACAGAATGTGGAGGTAAGATAACGTCAGTGAGGGAAAGTGGTGGAAGTGAGTTGCAAGTTTTCTTAGCGGCAAGTTGCAAGTTTTGAAAAGTTTTTTCTTTTTTTTATGTGAGAGTTATGCAAAAAGGTTTTTCAAAAGGGACTCGTGACACAAATGTATCAACCACACATGCACAATCAGGCCTAGATCTAGGGTCGCCTAGGTCTGCTAGACAGCTCCTAACTAGGGCTAGAAATAGGACCTCAAACCGCCTCTTCACGGACAAGTACGGCCAGGTAAGTGGGAAGGAACCACCACTACAGTGGGCCTAATTAATAACCACTAGCCTAGACACCGCAATGTCGGTTAGGATAAACGGCCGATGCCTATACTAGTCCTTTTCCTATTGAGCTCGATGTCCTTAGGTCTGAGTCTAGTCTTTTTTTAATTAATTGTGGTCGATGCACATGCTTTAGGTGTTTTCTGGGGTCCTGGGAAGGGTGATGAAATCCCCACCCAATCTGAGTTTGGTCAATTAGCCCCTTAAAGTCCGATTAAATTATGCAAAACAGTAAAATTCACTTGCAGTCAATTTTTAGCGCGGCGCAAAGAAACCTGCAGCAAATCTGTTATTTAGAAGGGGAGAGAAGATTTTTTAGCGCAAAGAATTCCTGCAGAAATTTTTTACAGTGGATATATGGAGGTTGCAGAGGGGACAAGGAGAGAACTAACCCACTAAACCAGAGGTGCTGAAGAGGCAAGAGTGCGGCGGAAACGTGGTCTGGAGGGCTATTTTGCCGCGGAAACGCGGTCAGGAAGTGGAATTAGCCTCTGGAAAATTTTGTACTGCACTCTTGTTCTACTCCTCCTCTGTTCTGATGTTTACTTTTCTGATTTGCCTTCTGTAAAACTCCAGATCCGAGATGCTTCGCTGTTCCTACAAGATTCAAACGAGAAACCCTTCAAACAGATAAAAATAATGAAAAGAAAATTTTTGTACTTTTTATATTTTCAGATTTTTATAATTTTTAGAATTTATATCAACCCGAAATTACACAAAAAGAAATATTACGCCATCCCTGGCAACAGCGCCATTTGATTTGAGTGATTTTAGCGTGCTTGCGCTTTCTAAAAGATAGATCAAAAATATTTCTAACCGCAATCAAGAACGGCGTCGCATGAAGCTAGCCGGTGAGTACGGGTCGGTCCACAGGGATGTTGTGAATCTCCTAGTCGCGCTAACGAGTTAATTCCGAAGGGTGTTCGGATTGATTATTAAATCTAGAAACCTAATTATTCTATACTACGATTATCTAGATCTAGTCTTGCTAGGGTTAGGTTTAGGGATGGTTTGGAAATGCAAGTAAATCTCAACACTTTCTATACCCGAATGAAGATCTATGAGGAGTTATGGTAATTATCAATAAAGGGGATTAGATCCATTCGGGAAGGTGTTCCTTCCTCTAGGTTCTTGTCCTTCCTTTAGAGATCCTTACCCTAACCTCCATGGAAAACGCGCGCAACCGGGCCTTTACACTACGGTGTCACCACTACCTCGAGGGATAGGGTGCCATAGGGCGCGGTGTGTGCGTGTATGCATGGAGTCCTATTCAAAATGTATTATGGGTAAGAAAGGGATGAGAGATCTCATCTCTCAAAATCCTTCCCCAAAGCTAACTCTAAACAAGTTCCTAGGGCATGAAATTAAATCTACCTAGGGCAAAAAATTGAAATCTTAACTAGAGCGAGGAATTAAATCTACTTACAGATGCATTTCTCCAATCATCAATGCAGGGTTGTCAGATCTGAATTTCTGAATTGAAGAGAGGCACCGATGCTCTCCACAAGAAATCTGGAATTTATTATTAAAAGGAGGCATAAAAAAAAATTACAATGTTTAGAGTTCTATTTATAGGAAATAGAAACCCTAGGTTACATTTTGATCCGCATGTCTAAAATTACAAATATACCCTCAGGAAATCTTTTCAGCGCCGCACTAAACTTTTGATAAAAAATTATTTTTATTTTGTCTTCTTCTGGCCGCGGAACCGCGGCAATGGTGGGCTTGGGCCGCGGTTCCGCGGCCCTTTGGCAGGCTTGGATGCTGAAAATTCATGGTTTTGTTTTGGGTCTTTTTGGGCTTCTGGTTCTTTGGTTCTTTTATCAATTGGGCTTCTACATTAGCTCCAGATCTTCAGTGAACCATTTGCAATGGATTTTTAACCGTCCGCTTTGTATTTTTGGACCTTGAGTTGCCTTGTTAGTTGTGAACTGTCTTTCGATGTAGGCTTGAATAAGATCCTCCCATTTGTTGGTCAAAAGTCCATATTTTCATTGTCTTTACATCGTTTTCACTGTTTCCTGTCCAAGAACCTGTAACCTGTAACATGTAGCAGACATGCGTCAAAAGCACCTGTTTATTTATTAAACGAATAAGAATGGGGAATATAATAATACAATATTCTGGTGTGAACACATCGCTGCACTGAATATGGTACCAGGAGCGACTCATCATTCGCCGTTGGGGAACTTGGAATTTGGTTGGCGTATGCATCGCTGCACTGGAATATGGTACCAGGAGCGACTCATCATTCGCCATTTTTTACCGCGATTGCTCTATCATTTCATCTTTTCTCATCGCGAAGGTCCCGATTGCCCTATCATTTCGGCTATTCATTCACGGTTGCCCCATCATTTCGGCTGTTTATTTTTATATTTATTTTACTCGCTGATTTTTATTGTGAGTTGCCCCAACATTTCGGCTTTTTTTTCAAGGTCGATTGTTCCCAGTTTAACGACGTGGTGGTCGGCTGTTCCCAGTTTAACGACGTGGTGGTCATCTGTTTTGTATGAAATTGGCGGTCGCAACTTGACTGTTTGCTAATACGCTTTTAGACAGTTCTATCTCTCCTGCCTTGTATTGTTTTTTGACCCAATATTTGAAGACGAAGCAGTCCTCAATAGCATGACTTATCACTCTGTGATAGGGGCAATATTTGGGGTCATCGGTCATATTCGCTTCTTGCGGTCTTTTTGATTCTGGCAATTATAAACCGTTTCTTAGGGCATTCTTGAATATTTTATGGACTTTGTCCCTTCTGAAGGAATAGACCTTATCCAGCTTCTCTTTCAGTAGGGATTCTCCTCCCTTTCTGAACACTGGCTTCCGAGGCCGGTTGGCATTAGGCCCGCTCGTCCCTCACTTATTTTGGTCAGACGAAGTGTTAAAAGATTCAGTATCGTCGAAACTTCTGCCTTTGCGATTATCGTCTTTTCGGTTTCTCCAGGACCTATTGTTATTTTGGGAATCAGAGGAGGACTCTTGTTTTGAGCGCTCCAACATCTGAACTTTCTGGTCAGCTCTTAGTATGTTTTGAGACCCGCTGTGCATAGAAATGGGGACATCCAATTGTTGAGATTTCCGACGAGGAGGTTGACAGATTGGTCGTATTCTATCGGCGGTTCATATTTGACGGAGAGATTGCGCCATTGGGTTATAAAATCCGTGCTGCTTTCATTATTCTTTGGCTTGGTCCGTACGAGGTTGGCAATGGTGATCTTATCGCTGACACTCATGAACCTTTGTCAGAACAGAGATTCCATTTGGACGAAAGTAGTAACGGAGCCATCCGGTATGCTCACGTACCAGTTGAAAGAGACATCGGTTAAGCTATTAACGAACTGGCAGAGGAGAAGCGCATCATTGCCCCCAGTATTCCCGCACGAGGCTTTAAAATGGGCGATGTGCTGATTCGCATTTCCCGTCCCATCAAATCTTCCGAATTTGGGGATGACATAGTCGCCAGGAAACTCTACCAGATCATACCGAGCAGGATATGGTCTCCCACTACCGCTGATATCTTTTTGCGCTTCGACTTCGGCTACCAATGTTTTGACTTTGTTGGCAACCAAATCTATGATTTGATCTTGAGTTAGCGGGCTGCTGTCATTGGTAGCTAAGACATTTCCCGAGATAGGATGCGACTGACTTTCATGCGGTCCGCCCACCTTTGGATTTGAGGGAATAGGCGTCGGTTGTCTCGGGACACCGTTTCCTGGTTCATGAGCAGAACCCTGCGCTTGATTGGACGGCTGAGAGGCAACTTGGTCTGTGAGCTGCATCATGGCATTCATCAAGTCATCAATTTTGGAGTAAAGTTTGGCCATCTCCTTGTCTTTACTTCTGAGCAGTTTTCGGAGCTCTTGGAGAAGTTGCTGCTTTGCAGTCTTGGGATGAAAGATTGGCTCATCTTCGCTTTCCGAGCCCGACTCTTCATGAACCGAGGGATCTCTTTGCTTATCAGCCTCACTGGAAGGGTTTTCATTACCTCCCAGAGGATACTGGTCTTGGGAAGTGGCAACCACTTTCATACCAGATTGGATATGAGATATGGTGGCCCCGTCCTTGCTCTTGCTATGCGTGCCCACCATGTAGACAGTATGGACCATATATCCAGACATCTCTCTATCTTTGGCGGGGTAACCCTGTTCTTAGAACCTCATGAAGTTCAGCCTAGCTTGAGCCCTAGCCCTTTTGTTGGCTCTATATCTGAGCCTTTTCTGTCTTAACTTCTCGATTTTGAGGGCTTGACGGGCATCCGTCATCCAGGAAGCCATCGCGAGTCGATTGATGGGGAGCTTAGAAGATACCCGATCGAGCAGTTGTCAAGGGCACCACTGGAGCTTTCTCGAGACGCCTTATTGCTCTATTGGTGTTGATGGCCTTGCCCCCGGCTTGGGCCAAAGAAAGTCGTTCAAACACCGACTTGCGTTTGGGTAGTGGTGCCCTCGAGATCACCATATTTGGTCTCCTTCCTTTCGAGGCCGGTCTGTCTGTTACTGAAGCTTGAGAAGCTGAGACGACGCTAGCTGGCACGAACAGAATAGAGCCAAATGGTAGTGGCGGCTCATCCCACTGTCGCCCGAGACTGGCCGGAAGGACCGTCCTGGCGTCCATCTTCATCGTGTAGGAGATGTGAGCTGTGCTGAGAGCTGAGATTGTTCTTGGAGACATTTTGTTGCGTCCGAAGATTGCAATTTGAAACCGTTTACCTGCACAAAGAAACATGATTTCAGCACGGGCAATCAATGTGTATGTTGATTGAGCATGAACGTTTAACCCAAAATATGGGAGGAGAGAAAAGGTCTCACCGGGTGTGTTAGAATCTGTAGGGTGCTTTTCGTCACCCCATTGAGATGGGAATATGCGTCGCTTGTCAGGCGTACTACAGATTCCCCCTGCCTAGGTTAGGCTGGGGTTTATTGATTGTGGGGATCCGAATCTCCGACAGTCGGGGACTAAGCTGCCGTTAATTACCCCTCGTGTTTAGAGTGAGAGAACCTCCGATTAACGGGTTAAACTGGTCATGTGAACTCAATGTGCAAGGTATGTGTGTTGTGTCTTAAGGAGTTTTGGATATATCGGAGGTCTCGCAGAGTTTACGGGGGTCCCGCTACCCGGATAGCGGGCTAGGGGTCAAGGGGGCTAGAATCCCCCTTGCGGGGTGCGGGGCAGCGCCCCGTTAGAAAATTTTCTAACGGGGGAAGTGTGTATGTATATAAAAAAAGGGAAAATAGCGTCCAAAAGATGCGTGAGTGCCAGCGTCCCGCGTGCTTGTCACGCGGGCGCTGGGCGTCTGCAGGAAAAGGGGCTTAACCCCCACACTGGGTGTTGTACTCCCGATTGACTTTTGGAGTTGAACTCCTGACAAAGAGGACAAGGGGGCATAGCCCCTGCACTGGGAGTTGTACTCCCAAAAAGAAAGATTTATTATTTTATATATGTAACGACCTTAGTATTATTATACCTTCGTGTTTTCTTTCTTTAATAAAATATTGTATTTATTTATTCGTAGTATTTTTCTGTAAATTTTGTTTTCTATTAAATATATTATTTTATTATTCTATCTATTTTTCCCAAACTCATTTTTTAAAACTAAATCTTAACCTATTTCAAATTAAACGCAATACCTAACCCAGCCCATAACCCAAACCCAATCTCATTTTCATTTTCTTTTATAAAACTATGAGCCCAAAAGCCCACTTTCTTTTTAAGCAACAGTATATATTTAATTCTAATTAAATATGTTCATGAACAACCTTATAGCTCATTGGTTAAGTCCTAATATTGTTATTTCATAAGTCACATGTTCAAATCCCTATTCTTGCAATTATTTTTTTATCAATTTTTATTTTTCTCATAACCTACAAATGAGACCTTTCATTTCATCTTCAACTCCCAAAATAATTAGAATGGTTATGAGCCATAATTTATTAGAATTATGGTGGCCATAAACCTTTTTTATATCTCACTCCTCTTTCTTTTCATCATCACACATTTCTATCATTTCACATATCTCTCTTCATCTAGATTCCCCGAAGAAGAACATGAAGAAATTCTCAAGAATGTCTCGCTAGTAATGCGAAGCTCGGCGAATAGACAAGCCCGGTGACAATACCGGCTTGTGTATTTAAGTCTCTTCTCTTTCCCTCCCTCCATCTCTTTCTCTTTTTTATATTGCCATGAAAAACTTCTCTTGTCATATTATAGTCCCTAAATAATTAATTAAATGGATACATATATAAATAATTAACACACACAAATATACACAAATATATAGTTTGTAAAGTCTTTTTCATTACTCTCAATCCATATGTTAAGATTTCATAGTAACCAATTAGGATTGCATCGTTTGTTGTTGTATTTTAAATTACTTTATTTAAAGTTTGTAAGAAAAAATGAAGTTACGCATAAATACCATGGTTTTCTCATTTCTCACATATGACATATCAATAGTTTTACTTTTAAAATAATTTTTAGAAATTAATTTTTACTTCTGAAAATTTCAGGAAATTTAAATATGATAGAATATATTATTTTGTACATGCTGTAAAAATTTTAGATCGAATCGCTTAATGGTTTATGAATTATACCATTTTTATTCACTATTCGTAAAACAGAAAACTGCAGTTATCGGTCAATTTCTAGGACACATAACTTGGTATACCGATATCCAAATTGAGCAAACGCAGATGTTTTAGATATCTAAATCGAATAATATAGATTTTCTTAGTTTTAAGTTTTTACTGAAAACCGATGTAAAATATAGAAAACTGCGTTACAATATTAAGCGACGAATCTGGATAGAATCTGTCCTGATTCGCACACTGTTTTTAAATTGGACATAACTCAAACACCCGATGTCCGTTCGTGACAGAATTTAGATGTGTAGATGAATAATTGATAGATCTATAATTTTATGTATATTAGATTACTTATAAATGCATGAAATAACTCGATATAAGTTTTGCAATATAACATATAGTTGCTGTCCAGAAATTTGAATTTCTGTTTTAAACGCTGATGTTAAAACGATTATAATTAGAGCTTCAGAAATCCAAATTATCTGAATCTTGGTGTTTTGGATAATTAAATCGAAAGACCTACAATTCTCTAATAATTTTCTTAACCTAAAACCTGATGGAAATTGACCGAAACTATGATTTAAAAATATGTGACGGTGCCGAATAGTTTCTGATCTGTTTTGCGCGACGATACGAAAACAGATATACCTCCCAAACTGGTAGTCATATTTAGGTGAAACTGGAACTCATGCATGAAAAAATACTTAGAGCCATATTTCTGTTTATATTTCGCATTCGTTCGACTTGATTAATTAGTTGTACATAATATTTCTTTACAGCATTGTTTATGGTAGTTACTCGAATAATGTACTTGCCTCATTTCATGCTATTCGAATATGTATACCGTGTTTTCCCTGATCTTTTAATTATCGCATATACATGAATACATAATTAGATATTATATGTTTGACATAAACCTATTGCATACTTGACTCGACTTGACCCGAACCATGAATACGTAATGACTTGACATGAATACTTGACATGAATACATGAACCATTGACTTGAATACTTGAACTTGACTCGATACTTGAATTGCACTCTCTTATGTATTCATGGATTTGGGAAATACTTGTAGCTTTAATCACAGACTAATATACGCGGCGTGTTAGGGGTAGTTTGAGTATGAATCCAACGGAATCTCATGAGTCCCATTATAACAAATAACGTTGCTGTGGTACCGGGTTGAAACGGAACAAATAACGTTGTTGTGGTACCGGGCTGAAACGGTACATCAAAAATTCATGAATGAGGGCCCGTGTTTCCAAGCCCCTGGATAATAACCTGTTGGGTTTGGAATACTTCAATAACAATTGAAGTCCCGCTATTTTAGGCCCGTGATTTCTTACCCCTGGACAATAGCCTTGGGTTCGAGAATATTGTTGAGATTGGTTGACATTCATACTTGAACTCAAATTAGTTGATTTTACCCTTTTAGAGACCTTTTAGGACACTTACATTCACTTCATGTTTACTATACCTACACTCTACAGCCATGCTATACTTGTTTGCTATGCTCATGCTACATTTCTATGCTGTTATAGTTGACATACACATTACCATGTATGCTATTATACTTGTTTACATATTCATGATTTATATCCATACTATACCATATATCATATTACACCCTGCATTTCATTTATATACATCACACCATCCTTTTGGGGACTTACCGAGCATTAGTTCGCTGACGGGCATTCCATCCATATTTCTTTCTTTCTTGAAACGTTCGTCAGGTGGTATTGAGACAAAAGAGATAAAAGCGGTTGAAGAGAAGTACAACCAGTTCGCATCACAACCGGACGTCTAGTTTCGTTCAGCTTTTCATTTCATTTCAGCTTATTTATGTATGCTTCCTTATTAAGAATTATCATATTATCGTATCTTGTATTCAGATATTTTGTCAATTGTGAATCTTGAATGTAATAAATCAAAATTGGATTTCATTCTTTTGTTTATTCTTGTTAGTTTATGTTGCTTATAGACGCTTAGCGTATTTATTTCGAGAAATGACCTTCTCGGAATAAATATGTCGCGGGCTTGCCACGTCACCGTTTCCATCTACTGGGAAGCGGGGCGTGACAATATATATATATATATATATATATATATATATATTTTGAGGAGTTAAACTCCTAAGATATTTTTGGAGCTGAAGAAAGGGGACCCCTTTTTTCTCCCTTGAGCTCTGGATCTTTCCCAAAGTGGGATTTTTGGAGGTGGGTCTCCTTCTTCCTCCTCTCTATTGGCTGGATCTTGGAGAAAAGAGGGTGAGATTTTAAAAATCTCACCTGCTTTTGGAGATTTGATGGAATTTCCGCGTTCCCCTTCAAGGGTTTTATGGTGAAAAACTATTTCCTTTTGGAAAAAAAAGAGTGAAACTCTTGATTTAATTCAAAAAAAATGAAGAAGGTTTAGAACCTTGAGCAAAGAGAAGGAGGCACGGAAAAACTAATTTTTGGGGAGAATGAAATTCTTTCATTTCATCATCATGTTGCCTTTTATAGGCATACAAATTTACATATAGCCCCTTGGGCTTTACAAAATGGCATTTTGCACATCCCATGTCTCATGTGCTCATTTCTTTTGCACATGAGCCATGAGCTTTACAAAAATTTGGTTTTATGCCCATTTTTCTTACATTCATGTATGAAAATTACATCAAAATTATTTATTACATAATTTGCATTTTGTCATGGGGGAGGCTGGCCGCGGGGCTCGACTTGGGCATGGCCTGGGCTTGGGCCCACCTGGCTTGGGGTTGACTTTGACTTTGACTTGATCAACCAGGGTGTAATTTTTGACCCCAACAAAAACAAGACAAGGAAAATATTCAACTTTATCATGAAGCACCAAATGATGACGCTCCTGAAGTCTCGGCACCCCGAATAACTAAACGAGGTCCATCACCCGGATTATTGCTCCAACCATCGAGCCATAGGTCATTGTTCCCGCCAAAATTTTGGCTCAAAACTTGCTCCCTTAAAAAAATAATTACAATAAAATAAAAAATAAAAATAAAGGAAAAACTCCACATGCAAAGCATGTAGGAACTGCCTCGGATAGAATTAAATCCTATGATGGCGCCTCACGTGCTCCTCACGCGGGCGCCAATATGCAAAACACAAAAATAAATCTATTAAATAAGAGTCAAAGACTCTGAGGCAGCGCATCACGTGCAAAGCACGAGAGCGCTGAGCGCCAGTGCTAAAGAGTCAAAGACTCTGAGGCAGCGCCTCACGTGCAAAGCACGAGAGCGCTGAGCGCCAGTGCTAAAGAGTCAAAAACTCTGAGGCAGCGCCTCACGTGCAAAGCACGAGAGTGCCGAGAGCGTCAACGCTAAAGAGTCAAAGACTCTGAAGCAGCACATTATATGCAAAGTACGAGAGCGCTGAGCGCTAAGCGCTAAGAGTCAAAGACTCTGTGACAGCACATCACGTGCAAAGCACGAGAGCGCTGGCGCCAGAACTAAATGTTCTCCACCGTTGGATCAAAGATCCAACAAAGATGATAAATCATCAAAATTCATAATAAAATTCTGTTGAGGAAATACTCCTCAAATCTTTCTAAACAAGAAAGATTGTGCTCTGTAAATCAGAGCACCGTTGGATCAACGATCCAATGGTGATTAAAAATCACCAAGCTACAGAATAAGCTCTGTAGGGGAAAATATCTTCATAATCTTTCTAAACAAGAAAAATTGTGCTCTGTAAATCAGAGTACCGTTGGATCAAAGATCCAATGGTGATTAAAAATCACCAAGCTACAGAATAAACTCTGTAGGGGAAAATATCTTCCCAATCTTTCCAAATAGGAAAGATTGTGCTCTGTAAATCGGAGCACCGTTGGATCAAAGATCCAATGGTGATTAAAAATCACCAAGATACAGAATATGTTCTGCATGGGAAAATATTTTCCCAATCTTATTAAAAACAAGAAGATTGTCTTCTGTAAAACAGAACCCTTAGGATCAAAGATCCAATGGTGGGGAAATATCTCCAAATCAATCAGAGAAAAATTTCCTTAAATGATTCAATAAATCAGCCTCCCCTATATAAAGGACCCAAGACTTCAAGTCTTGCAGAGGGAGGAACCCCCTATAAACTTCAAGTTCAAAAAGAGAGAGACAGAGGGAGAGGGGATGAAAAATAGAAAGAGAATTTAATTCTCTAAAGAAGAGGAACCCCTCCCAAAATCTCCCACAAAAAGAGAATTTAATTCTCAAACCAAGAGTTTAACTCTTCTCAGAGAACCTAGTTCTTCCTCTGCTTAAGATCTGCAGAAGCAGATCTCACCACAAGTTGAGAATTTAATTCTCATCGGGGAGATTCTGTCATGCAGATTCAAAACCTAGGGGAAAGAACTGAATCCAAAAGATTTTAACTCTTACAAAACATGTGGGAATTTAATTCCTCTGAAACTAGGGTTTAATTTAATCCTTTTAAAGAACAAAAGGAGAACTTGATTCTCCAGAACCATAGAAGAACAGCCTGGTGATTCATTAGCGTTCAACGCTACACAATAAAAGCTCACATGTTCCCACGTGAGCACTTTTGTGGAAAGAAAAAGGAAAGACTGAGATCTAGCCACATGACCCCACGTGACCCCTGATAAGTGCTTATAAAAGAGAAAAGGGAATAAACCTTATTTTTGGAGCACCTCACGTGACCCCATGTGACCCCTGAGAAGTGCTCAACACTTATAAAAGAGAAAAGAGAATAAACCCTATTTTTGGAGCGCCTCACGTGACCCCACGTGACCTCTGAGAAGTGCTCAGCACTTATAAAAGAGAAAAGGGAATAAACCCTATTTTGGAGTGCCTCACGTGACCCCACGTGACCCATGAGAAGTGCTCAGCACTTATACAAGAGAAAAGGGAATAAACCTTATTTTTGGAGCGCCTCACGTGACCCCCAAGTAGTGCTTAGCACTTACAAAGCAAAAAGGGAATAAATCAAAGGCAGTTTCCACTTTTGGGGCGCCTCACGTGATCTCACGTGACCCAATAGCGTTTAGCGCTCAGAAAAGAACAAAAGAATAAACCCATAGAAGCAGTGCCTCAAATTCTTGAAGTTTAATACTACTTCAAGTGCCTCACGTGACCCCACGTGAGCGCCTCTGAATTTTAGTGTTTAACACAATTTTGAACACCTCACGTGGGAGCACGTGAACGCTGAATATATACTAGTGTTGAACACTATGAAAGGCTAATATTAGCCAGACTCAGACCAAATTTCCAAGGACCATCAATTGAGCCCTTCATGCTCAGGGTCTCCAAAACCGATCTCAGCCCCGAAGACAGCTAATGAGCTCCCAACAAATAGCATCTAAACTGATGTTCATCCCATTCCCCCAGTCGGGACATTGGTTCAAGGGTACATCTCTTCATACCTCTGATACATGTCGTTGTAACCCTTCAACGTCTTCAGAGAGATGGAGGGTCCCAATAACCAATAACTTTTAGCGCATCCCTAAACTGGTTAAACCAAAACCCCATGGACTATGAGGTCCTTAAACTCATGGACTATGATGTCATTAAACTTTACGGACTGTGAGGTCCTTAAACTCATAGACTATGATATCTTTAAACTTTACAGACTATTATGTCTTTAAACCGTCACGGACTATGATGTCCTTAAACCCAACGGACCGCAACGTCCCTAAACTAAAACGATAGAGCCCAAATGCTCTGTCATCGGATCAAAATGATCCTGAACCCCCGTTGAGTAGATCTTAGTCTAAAATTAGACTAACGTATCCTTAACAAACGTTTAAGTTGATCTTAATCTCAATGAGATTAACGATCCTTAAACCCAATCCAAACCCAAATCTATGAAAATACAGATTTGGACAAATCCACGCCCTACGGGCGAAAACATAAATTAGTCTCCGTATACAATCCACGGGCAACCAAAAACAAAATAAACACACACAACACAAAGTGACCATCTGGAGAAGGAGAAAGTGGTTACCGCTATGTGGTTGCGTAATTAACTACAGGAGCTTGCGCCTGCAGGGAAGAGCATCCCCACAATCAAAAACCCTCGTACACGAGGGGGAATTTGACGAAGTCTGCTACAACGGTCGCATCTGTCTAAACCTCCGATATACGGTGCCATAAATCAACTTGGCATCTTCGGAGAGGTGGACAAATAAAACCAAATAGCATCTGTCCCCAAATTCAGGCAAGACGTCTGTCTTCCCAGTTTTCGGCGGTAAACAGATTCTGGCATGCCCGGTGGGACTCTTTTCCTCTTTTCACTCCACACTTCGTGTGTCAAGTTTTTCCACGATCAAATAATCGCGATATATATGTTTGTAGTTGCCCTTGGATGATGGGATACTGAAGCCGGTGTTTCGTCTTTATCAAGAATGGCATTTGCTTCCACCCTAGCAACTCAGGCTCTGTCATATCTGGTGGAGTCAAGTATGGGCCACTTGCAGCCTCAAATCTCTGCAATCCGGCTCTTCAAGAAGTAAACGGGCTTCTCTTTGGGTCGATACTCCCACCTCCTACCCTCGGTACCTCAACGTTGATGGAGGAACCCCAGTGGAAGTCTGTCTTCCGCAGGCTGGTTCCCTAAGCTGCAGCTTTGCCAATGGAATCAGTCCTTAAACAACTGGCACCTGCCAAGGACCAAGGTCGACGTAGGGGGCAGAATATTCAAGCTCTCAAAGGAAACAGGGGGAAGGCTCGGCAAAATCCTGAGGCTAATCAAATCCTGGCCGTAAGAAACAGTCGACGTCGATATCATCATCATACAAAATGAGCCGGGGGCAGTTCTCCATATGGTCCTGTTTAACCCCAGTGGTGAATATTGTTGTTCCAACTGGGAACAACTTCAAACTGTTGCGAAGGGCCAGATAAATTCTCCTACGGCAATATTGAAGAAGTCTCCGCAGCCCATGGAGATCCCACGAGAGCAGAAACCAGTACGCTCCCTGAGATGACTTTCCTCATCTATATATAAGGTGTGGAAGCAAGTGAAAGGGACTCATCCCAAGACGGATCCTAATACATCGGTTCCTCCCAAAACTAAAGCGGATTTTCACAAAAAAAGAGGCCCAGTAAAGCTCAAGTGCCCGAAGCAAACTCCAAAGGACAAAACTCCAAACACCCCAAGCCTGGGGGCATGGTAGTTCACATAGTCTATGTGGTGGATTCCAAAGACAAAGTCTGAGCTTTTACTAGCCACCGACTTCAAACTCGGTCCCTGATAAAAGTTCAACTGCAACATGAAAAGCTGCAGGAGATGCTCGCTCAGGCGGCAGCAAACACTAGTCCATCGCCTAAGGAAAATCCTGATGACGCACCCGAAAAAAGAATAGAGAAGGAGTCGGATATTGATTTCCTAAAGCGCGCTCTGAAAAAGGGAGATGAAGAAGCGGCAGAAATGTCCACTAAAATGAACCAGATGGTCCTTCTGATTCAGAATATGGCTGGAATGATGATTCAATCGGAACCACTGGCAGATGAACTGCCGGTAGTCAGTCTTAAAGATAAGGATGCCATTTCAAATCCTCTGCAAAGCTCATCAATGGCTGAGGAGGAAATGATTCCTAAAAGCAAAGCTGAATGAATATATCGCTCAGCAAATCAAAGCTCACTATGCCAGTGAAGCCGTAAATAGATCAATCAAGATTGGTCGACCGTATCCGACATGGCACAATCAAATACAGTACCCGCCAGAGTACACACTTCCAATGTGCCACATGTATAAAGGAACTGAGAATTCTAGCCGGCACATTATGCGATTTGAGCCCATGTGCTGCAATATTGATATACTTCTCCTCTGACAGTTCATCGGCTGTCT
The DNA here is from genome assembly GCA_030015575.1 of Agapanthus africanus. Lineage (NCBI taxonomy): Eukaryota > Viridiplantae > Streptophyta > Magnoliopsida > Asparagales > Amaryllidaceae > Agapanthus > Agapanthus africanus. The sequence continues at coordinate 130,090,248 of JASDDO010000028.1, forward strand.
GGCGGGCATTGCCTCCGAATGGTATGCGGAACTCCCGAATGAATCCATGAATACCTTCGACGAAATGGAGATGCCCTCCTGTCAGAGATTCGCTAGTGTGAATAAACGCACTACCGTGACGGCACTGGTCAACGAAAGGGTTAGACCGAATGAGACTCGGGTTCAATATGTTACCCGATGGCGAAATCTCTGGTTAAATACAAGTAACACATCGATGAAGTTGCAGCCATGGGAATACTAATAGCCACCCTTGACCCAAATTCAAAGGCGTCCTCGTAAATGGCCCTCTTCAAGCCGACAACCTTCGAAGAGCTCATGGATAAAATGACTCGATTGGATCAGCTGAGTCAAGACCCTTCATCATCTGATGAAGATGAATGAAAAGCGGAGGTAAGGTGGTATTTGTCACCGATGCTCAACAAAAAATGAGCGACTTTGAAGCAACCTATCGCCAAACTAGCGACGGCGTGGGTACTCGCTCCCCCCGAGGTATACACAGGAGGCATATTTCTCACTAGAAGAAGAATCTTTACGTAAGATGGTCATTTCTTCTCAAAGAATAGAAAGGATATCAAGGGGCTTACAAGCGAGTCCTGCAATCAAGTGGAATATCCCACTCGAACCCAAAAAAAATGGTATGTCCATAAGCAAAATGGGCACGGATGAAACCCGAAAGGGCGCCGTGAGTAAAAATAGCAGGACTGCCGGCGAGCTTGTGAAAACCCGGAAGGGCGCAATCTCGTTAAAAAAAACGGTACGTCCACAAGCAAAATGGGCATGGATGAAAACCCGAAAGGGCTCCGTGAGTAAAAACAGCAAGGCTACCGACGATGTTTGTGAAAACCCGAAAGGACGCAGACTCGTAAAGAAAAACGGTACGTCCATAAGCGAAATGGGCACGGATGAAAACCCGAAAGGGCTCCGTGAGTAAAAACGGTAGGGCTACCGGCGAGTTTATGAAAACCCGAAAGGGCGCAATCTCGTTAAAAGACACTTGCAAGGTCCTCTCGACCTTGTATGGAGAAAATACCTACGTGAGATCCTTATGACTCACAAGAGAGTAACACACTTAGGGATCCCCACGATTCCTAAGGAGAAGTTATACTTACGAGATCCTCACGACTCGTAAGGAAAATTCCCCTATAAGTCCCTCACGGCTCATAGGGTTCAAAAGCCTTAAGCTACAGGGATCTGAACCTGTTCTTAAGCCATCACCTTTCCCAAATTGCCCTACAAGCTGTTCCATACGGACCCTTATATACAATCCATGGGCACAAATAATAATTTCCTTGCCGAGTCCCACCGACGACAAGGAGTGCCCTCATTTGATGAACAAACACTTGTAAGTCCTCTCGACATATAAGGAGAAAACACTCTTGTAAGATCCTTACGACTTATAAGAGAACACACACTTAAGAATCCTCACGATTCTTAAGGAGAAAACGCACCTACGAGATCCTCACGACTCGTAGGGAGAAACACCTTTATGAGACCCTTACGTCTCATGAAATTAAAAGCCTTAGTCGACAGGATCCTAACCCTGTTTGCTAAGCCATCTTTATTCAAATCGACAAAGGCAAATGATGATTCGCTCCTGGCAATATCCCAGTTGTAGCTATGCTGATACCTAAATTGGTATCAAATTCCAAGTCCTCTCACGACAAGTGATGATTCGCTCCTGGCAATATTCCAGTTGCAGCGATGCTGATGCTAAGATTGACACCATATTCCAAGTTCCATACTCAGTGGTGAAAAATCAGCGAGCCATAAATGCATATGAAAACACCGAAATGATAGGGCAACTTGCAACAAAATTAACAAGTAAAATATATGCATACAAAAATAGCCGAAATGATTGGGCAATTCGCAATAAAAAGCAGCGAGTAAAAAGAAATATAGCCGAAATGATTGGGCAACTTGCAATAAAAAGCAGCGAGTAAAAAGAAAAATAGCCGAAATGATTAGACACCGCGAAAAATAGCCGAAATGATTGGGCACCACGAAAAATAGCCGAAATGATCGGGAAATCGCGACTTTCGCGATATAAAAGCTGAAATGATAGATTATCACGGAAAGAAATAAAAAAATGAATGAAAGAATGAAACTTCTGCCCTGAAGGTAAGTCCATACTGACCCCTGTATACAATCCATGGGCATAAACGAAAAGGGAACCACATGTCCCAACAAACTTTATCAAAGGGAGAATCAGGTCTCAGCGGTAATATCTGCATCCCAGAAGACCAGCAACGGCGTTCCTCCTCATGCCAGCAGGACACGGACGCGACACTAGCAATCGGAGCCACGACAAAGTCCCCAGTTCCAAGACTCTGCGGTTCACAGACAACCTAAAGTCAACCCCGACACCGTAGAAAACGGAGAAAGTCGATCGCGACACCGTAAAAAACGGAGAAAGTCAACCCCGACACCGAAGAAAACGGAGAAAGTCAACCCGGACACCGAAGAAAACGAAGAAAGTCAACCCCGACACCGTAGAAAACGGTGAAAGTCGATCCCGACACCGAAGAAAACGGAGAAATTCAACCCTGACACCGCAGAAAGCGGAGAATGTCAACCATGACACCGAAGAAAGTGGAGAATCTCAACCCCGACATCACGGAAAGCGGAGCAAGTCAGCCAATGACGTCTCAACCCTAGGGAAATCAGTGTCCTTGGCAAAATCTCGATTCAGGGAAATCGGCGTCTTTGACGAGAACATCTCGATTCGCGTCGACCCGCAAGCAAATCAGTGTCTTTGCAGGAATCTCTCGATTCGCGTCGACCTCCAGGGAAATCAGTGTCCTTGGCAAAACCTCGATTCAGGGAAATCAGGGTCCTTGGCGAGAACCTCCCGATTCGCTTCGACCCACAGAGAAATCAGTGTCTTTGTAGGAATCTCTCGATTCATCTCGACCTCCAGGGAAACCAGTATCCTTGGCAAAACCTCGATTCAGGGAAATCAACATCCTTGACGAGAACATCTCGATACGCGTCGACATGCAAGGAAATCAGTGTCTTTGCAGGAATCTCTCGATTCACGTCGACCTCCAGGGAAATCAGTGTCCTTGGCAAAACCTCGATTCAGGGAAATCAACATCCTTGGTGAGAACCTCCCGATTCGCGTCAACTCGCAGAGAAATCAGTGTCTTTGCAGGAATCTCTCGATTTATCTTAAGCTCCAGGAAAATCAGTGTCCTTGGAAAAACCTTGATTCAGGGAAATTAGCATCCTTGACGAGAACTTCTCGATTCGCGTCGACCCGCAAGGAAATCGGTGTCTTTGCAGGAATCTCTCGATTCGTCTCGACCTCCAGGGAAATCAGTGTCCTTGGCAAAACCTCGATTCAGGGAAATTAGCATCTGACGATAGCATCTCGATTCACGTCGACCCGCAGAGAAATCAGTGTCTTTGCAGGAATCTCTCGATTCGTCTCGACCCCAGGGAAATCAATGTCCTTGGCAAAACCTCTTGATTCAGGGAAATCAGCGTCCTTGACGAGAGTATCTCGATTCGCGTCGACCCACAGAGAAATCAGTGTCTTTGCAGGAATCTCTCGATTCGTTTCGACCTCCAGGGAAATCAGTGTCCTTGGTCAAACCTCGATTCAGGGAATTCAGCGTCCTTGATGAGAGCATCTCGATTCACGTCAACCCGCGGAGAAATCAGTGTCTTTGCAGGAATACCTCGATTCGTCTCGACCTCCAGGGAAATCAGTGTCCTTGGCAAAACCTCGATTCAGGGAAATCAGCGTCCTTGACTAGAATATCTCGATTCGCGTCGACCCGCAAGGAAATCAGTGTCTTTGTAGGAATACCTTGATTCGTCTCGACCTCCAGGGAAATCAGTGTCCTTGGCAAAACCTCTCGATTCAGGAAAATCAGCGTCCTTGGCGAGAACCTCTCGATTTACGTTGACCCGCAAGGAAATCAGTGTCTTTACACGAATACCTCGATTCGTCTCGACCTCCAGGGAAATCAGTGTCCTTGGCAAAATCTCGATTCAGGGAAATCAGCGTCTTTGACGAGAACATCTCGATTCGTGTCGACCTACAGAGAAATCAGTGTCTTTGCAGGAATATCTCGATTCGTCTCGACCTCCGGGGAAATTGATGTCCCTACACATAAAGAAAATTCTCTTGTGAGATCCTTACGACTCTCAAGAGATAACACACTTAGGAGTCCTCACGACCCCTAAGGAGAAAAGACACCTACGGGATCCTTTCGACTCGTAGGGAGAAAAGTCTTTATGAGACCCTCATGGCTCATAAAGTTGAAAAGTCTTAGGTGGCAAATCATAACCCTGTCTCCTAAGCCATCACTGCCCTGCAAGGAGGTCAATATGGACTATCCACAGGCCACACTCTCCCAAGTCGAATATCGACAAGGGGAAACAACCACTTACGAATCCTCTCGACTTGTAAGGGAGAAAATTCTCTTGTGAGATCCTTACGACTCTCAAGAGAAAACACACTTAGGAATCCTCACGACTCTTAAGGAGAAAAGACACCTACGGGATCTTCTCGACTCTTAGGGAGAAAAGTCTTTATGAGACCCTCATGGCTCATAAAGTTGAAAAGTCTTAGGTGGCAGATCCTAACTTTGTCTCCTAAGCCACCACTGCCCTGTAAGGAGGTCAAGATGGACTCTCTATGGGCCACACTCTCCGAAGTCGAACACCGACGAGGAGGGAAACAACCACTTAAGAGTCTTTTCGACTTGTAAGGGAGAAAATTCTCTTGTGAGATCGTTACCACTCTCAAGAGAAAACGCACTTAGGAGTCCTCACGACTCCTAAGGAGAAAAGACACCTACGGGATCCTCTCGACTCGTAGGGAGAAAAGTCTTTATGAGACCCTTATGGCTCATAAAGTTGAAAAGTCTTAGATGGCAAATCATAACCCTGTCTCCTAAGCCATCACTACCCTGTAAGGAGGTCAAGATGGACTATCTACGGGCCACACTCTCCCAAGTCGAATATCGACAAGGGGGAAACAACAACTTACGAGTCCTCTTGACTTGTAAGGGAGAAAATTCTCTTGTGAGATCCTTACGACTCTCAAGAGAAAACGCACTTAGGAATCCTCATGACTCCTAAGGAAAAAATACACCTACGGGATCCTTTCGACTCGTAGGGAGAAAAACCTTTTTGAAACCCTTACGGTTCATGAAGATGGAAAAAGTCTTAGGCAACAAGGACCCTAAACTTGTCTCCTAAGCCATCAATTCTCTGGCCATGCATAACATTGCACTACTTCACCCACATACATACTTACGTGGGCAAAGTAGTGGGGGGCATTTGTTCCCGCCAAAATTTTGGCTCAAAACTTGCTCCCTTAAACAAATAATAACAATAAAATAAAAATAAAGGAAAAACTCCACATGCAAAGCATGTAGGTACTGCCTCGGATAGAATTAAATCCTATGATGGCGCCTCACGTGCTCCTCACGCGAGCGCAAATGTGCAAACCACAAAAAGAAATCAATTAAATAAGAGTCAAAGACTCTGAGGCAGCGTATCACATGCAAAGCACGAGAGCACTGAGCGCCAGCGCTAAAGAGTCAAAGACTCTGAGGCAGCGCCGCACGTGCAAAGCACGAGAGCGCCGAGAGCGTCAACGCTAAAGAGTCAAAGATTCTGAAGTAGCGCATCACGTGCAAAGCACGAAAGCGCAGAGCGCCAAGCGCTAAGAGTCAAAGACTCTGTGACAGCACATCACGTGCAAAGCACGAGAGTGCTGGCGCCAGAACTAAATGTTCTCCGCCGTTGGATCAAAGATCCAACGAAGATGATAATTCATCAAAATTTATAATAAAATTCTGTTGAGGAAATACTCCTCAAATTTTTCTAAACAAGAAAGATTGTGCTCTGTAAATCAGAGCACGGTTGGATCAAAGATCTAATGGTGATTAAAAATCACCAAGCTACAGAATAAGCTCTGTAGGGGAAAATATCTTCCCAATCTTTCTAAACAAGAAAGATTATCCTCGACATGATAGTATGCTATCTGGTTACTCTTTATCTTAACATGTATACTGATTGTCTCTCTGTTACATGTTGATAAAGCCCGTAGGATGTGTACTTGACTACCTGGATTATGATGCGGATCATACTAGTGGGACAATGGTAGTCTGTGAATACATCCTTTAATGTCCCTAGTCGTGGGTGTATCGAGACGGGGCATCGATATACCAGAGTAGACTAGCGTATAGCTTCTCGACCCATATAGATGGGCGATGGATGATCCCATATCTATTGGCGTTTGACATCCGAGATGGTATACGGGTGCTCAGTGGAGACTGGGTACACTGGACGGACTCGCCGAGAACTCCTGGATGGTATTATACCTCATGTCATATGGCAGTTCTCTGGTGACACTGGTATAGGTTAGTCTATCGACCTGAGATCGTCTTAGAGACTTGTGTGATTCCTATTGTGCTTTGATTTCCACCTTACCACGTTCAAGAGGACGTGCAAAACGATGGTTTTTGGGTACAGTCCCGAGTCATATAGAGGCAATGAGCGATAGGAGGGGATTTCGTCTCTCCCGGTATTGGGGGTTGATGTTGCGTTGTGCACGATTGTCTTTAACAGGAAAGCCCCTGGCCAGGGCTGCTATGAGATTTACTGGTAAGTGTTATCAGTAGTTTCTCGACCCGTTATGAGCCTCACATCGACACGACTTATCGAGTTATTGGGGTCTGACGTTTACCACCCCCAGACGAGATATGCGACATATCAGACGAAGAGACCGGACTGTACGGTAGTGTTACTGATTGGATTCGCAGGAGTATGAGCAGGCATACTTGTTGATCTTCTGATCGCTCAATACCCGGGTGGCCGTTACGTTTAGTAGACCGCTTGCGGCTTGTGGGTGTTTGATATGATCATCACCTACTACCGGCGTATTGACGAGTCTTTAGAGTCCTACACAGAGGTTTCCTGGTTCATGCGAAACGAAGTAGGAGCACATATGAGATATGTGCGGGACCGAGATTAATGCGCGTATGTGATACGGCATTCTATTCTCGCGATTTGTGATATCGGTCGGTTATATGTGATATAGCCGGGTTATCGAATCAAGTGTTAATTCGATAAGTTGTTGCATTTGATATTAGTCGGTTATATGTGATATGTCAGGATTATTAAATCAAGTGTTGATTTAATAATTTAATATATAATTGTATATTAGATATACTAGATTGCATTAACTAATATTAGCTCACTTAAACTTTTCTTTTTCTCACAAGTGTGCATTAGTATATATATGTGTGATATATATTAGCGTACATTTTATTGTGTCATGCATGATGCCGCATGCTACATGGGTGTATGAGACTCACACCATACTAATAATAATGTGAGGGTTTATATTTATTTAAGTAAATCAAAATTAGTGTTAATTAGTCACATGCTTGGAAGCTTGGAGAAGCTTGTAGTATTTTTGACTAAGCCCACTCCTTTTGTTTTACTTGTAGATATTTATTAACCTAACCATTATTGTTAGCCATGGTTTATTCTTTAAATGAGTTAGTGTATGACACTAACTCACCCATGGTTGCTATTCTCACCTCATGAGTTCATTTTCTCTCTTCTTGCCTCTTCACTTGAGCTTCTTCTTCTTCATGAGAAAAAGCTTACTAGCTTTTCTCAAGGTGAGAAAATATTGTGAGAAAAATAAAACTAAAGTGAGCACATTTCCTACTTCATCATCCTCTACTACTTGCCATTTAGTGTAGGGTGTTTGATTCACTAATTTCACAATTAGTGAAGAGGTAGCATGAGTTTGAGTCACCTCGACGTAGATCATCTTCGGCCTCGAAGACTTCGAGTAAGCTTGTTCATTTCTGTGGGAGAACTCTTTCTAGAGTTCGGGTGTTCATGACTTGCAGCGAAGGGACTACTACACAGAGCATTAGAAGTGAAGGACCGGTCTACAAAGGTTGTATTCCTTATTCACTTAGTGTAATGTTTGATTACATGCTAGCTTAACTCCTAATTTTCTAGTTAGATCCTTGCCATGGGTTGCATAGCTCTCTAAGTTTTTTAAAAGTGTATACTTGATGCCCCAAAAATCCTAGTTAGGGTGCCATGGAACCCATCACAGAGCACCGTTGGATCAAAGATCCAATGGTGATTAAAAATCATCAAGCTACAGAATAAGCTCTGTAGGGGAAAATATCTTCTCAATCTTTCCAAATAGGAAAGATTGTGCTCTGTAAATCGGAGCACCGTTGGATCAAAGATCTAATGGTGATTAAAAATCACCAAGATACAGAATAAGTTCTGTATGGGAAAATATTTTCCCAATCTTGTTAAAAATAAGAAGATTGTCTTCTGTAAAACAGAAGCCCTAGAATCAAAGATCCAATGGTGGGGAAACATCTCCAAATCAATCAGAGAAAGATTTCCTTAAATGATTCAACAAATCAGCCTCCCCTATATAAAGGATCCAAGACTTCAAGTCTTGCAGAGGGAGGAACCCCCCATAAACATCAAGTTCAAAATGAGAGACAGAGGGAGAGGGGAAGAAAAATAGAAAGAGAATTTAATTCTCTAAAGAAGAGGAACCCCTCCCAAAAGCTCCCACAAAAAGAGAATTTAATTCTCAAACCAAGAGTTTAACTCTTCTCAAAGAACCTAGTTCTTCCTCTGGTTTAGATCCGCAGAAGCAGATCTCCCCACAAGTTGAGAATTTAATTCTCATCGGGGAGATTCTGTCATGCAGATTCAAATCTAGGGGAAAGAACTGAAACCAAAAGAGTTTAACTCTTACAAAACATGTGGGAATTTAATTCCTCTGAAACTAGTGTTTAACCCTTTAAAAATAATTTAATCCTTTTAAAGAATAAAAGGAGAACTTGATTCCCCAGAACCATAGAAGAACAGTCTGGTGATTCATTAGCGTTCAACGCTACACAATAAAAGCTCATGTGTTCTCACGTGAGCACCTTTGAGGAAAGAAAAAGGAAAGACTGGGATCTAGCCACGTGACCCCGCGTGACCCTTGAGAAGTGCTTATAAAAGAGAAAAGGGAATAAACATTACTTTTGGAGCACCTCACGTGACCCCACGTGACCCCTTAGAAGTGCTCAGCACTTATAAAAGAGAAAAGAGAATAAACCTTATTTTTGGAGCGCCCCACGTGACCCTTGAGAAGTGCTCAGCACTTATAAAAGGAAAAAAAGGAATAAACCCTATTTTTGGAGCGCCTCACGTGACTCCCAAGTAGTGCTTAGCACTTACAAAGTAAAAAGGGAATAAATCAAAAGCAGTTTCCACTTCTGGGGCGCTTCACATGATCTCACGTGACCCAATAGCGCTTAGCGCTCAGAAAAGAACAAAAAAATAAACCCGTAGAAGCAGCGCCTCAAATCCTTGAAGTTTAATACTACTTCAAGCGCCTCATGTGACCCCACGTGAGCGCCTATGAATTTTAGTGTTTAGCACTATTTTGAACACCTCACGTGAGAGCACGTGAACGCTGAATATATACTAGTGTTGAACACTATAAAAGGCTAATATTAGCCAGACTCAGACCAAATTTCCAAGAACCATCAATTGAGCCCCTCATGCTCAGGGTCTCCAAAACCGATCTCAGCCCCGAAGACAGCTAATGAGCTCCCAACAAATGGCATCTAAACTGATGTTCATCCCATTCCCCCAGTCGGGACATTGGTTCAAGGGTACATCTCTTCATACCTCTGATACATGTCGTTGTAATCGTTCAACGTCTTCAGAGAGATGGAGGGTCCCAATAACCAATAACTTTTAGCGCATCCCCAAACTGGTTAAACCAAAACCCTATGGACTATGAGGTCCTTAAACTCATGGACTATGATGTTCTTAAACTTTACGGACTGTGAGGCCCTTAAACTCATAGAATATGATATCTTTAAACTTTACAGACTATGATGTCTTTAAACCGTCACGGACTATGATGTCCTTAACCCTAATGGACCGCAACGTCCCTAAACTAAAACGATAGAGCCCAAATGCTCTGTCATCGGATCTAAATGATCCTGAACCCCCGTTGAGTAGATCTTAGTCTAAAATTAGACTAACGTATTCTTAACAAACGTTTAAGTTGATCTTAATCTCAATGAGATTAACGATCCTTAAACCCAACCCAAACCCAAATATATGAAAATACGGATTTGGACTAATCCACGCCCTACGGGCGACAACATAAATTAGTCTCCGTATACAATCCACGGGCAACCAAAAACAAAACAAACACACACGACACTAAGTGACCATCTGGAGAAGGAGAAAGTGGTTACATCTATGCGGTAGCGTAATTAACTGCAGGGGCTTGCGCCTGAAGGGAAGAGCGTCCCCACAATAAAAAACCCCTCGTACACGAGGGGGAATCTGACGAAATCTGCTACAACGGCCGCATCTATCTAAATCTCCGATATACGGTGCCATAAATCAACTTGGCATCTTCGGAGATGCGGACAGATAAAACCAAATAGCATCTGCCCCTAAATTCAGGCAAGACGTCTGTCTTCCCGGTTTTCGGCGGTAAACAGTCATCCCCTTAAAGATTGCTTTATCTTCAAAGACTGGGTCGAAGACTAATATAAATAAGGTAGGTTCTCTTTATCCGACAGTTGAAAGGTAGCCCCGCCACAAAAATATGAGCCAAAGAGGATCTATACCATAAGGATAGGACCTGCTCAACATCAAGGATGGAAGCGAACCTGTACCTGCCATGTGATAACACTCTCAATGAAGGGAGGGCACGTGACTATAGATGACCCCTTCAAGTGCTTCATAAATGAAGACGAGGACGAGATGATCTTAGAGTTTTCACCAGCACCAAAAGAGCTGGAAGACGGGATACACACTACGGCGGACAACCTAAGGAAAATTCACTTAGGGACGAAAAACGGTCCGAGTCCAATGTTTGTCAGTGAGCTGCTATCTAAAAAATAGGTAGCCACGTTAAAAGACATGCTCATGCAGTATAAGGACTGCTTCGCATGGAAATATTCCGAAATGCCGGGTCTAGATCCAAAGGTAGCAGTATATAAACTGGCCATATCGCCGGATATAAAACAAGTCAAACAGGCGCCAAGAAGAATGCGGCTCGAACTTGAGATGAGTATAAATGCTGAGGTCAAGAAACTAATCGGCTCCGGCTTCATTCAAGAAGTTTAATATCCCGACTGCATCGCTAACATCGTTCCGGTGATGAAGAAAAATGGGACGGTACGCATCTGCATGGACTTTCGGGACTTCAACAAATCTTGTCCGAAGGATAATTTCCCAGTGCCTATTACCGAGTTGATGATCGATAACACGTCTATCCATGAGCTCTTCTCCTTCATGGATGGATCTTCAGGATACAATCAAATAAAAATGCATCCTGAAGACTAAAAACATACCTCCATCCGGACTCCACTGGGTATATTCTGCTATAAGGTGATGCCTTTCAGTTTAAAGAACGCTGGCGCTACCTACCAGAGGGCCATGACGAAGATCTTCGATGATCTCATCCATGAGATTGTCAAATGCTACATCGATGGCCTGGTGGTGAAGAGCAAGTCTTTCAAGGAATATTGGGAACATCTAAACATAGTGTTCCAACATTTTCGGAAGTACAATCCGAAGATGAATCTTCTCAAATGCGCGTTTGGAGTCTCCTAAGGCAAATTCCTAGGATTCATCATACGGCACCGGGGTATCGAAATCGATCCCTCAAAGATGAAGGAGATTACAGAAATGCCCATGCCAAGAACCCTCAAACAGTTGTGATCTCTTTAAGGAAAGCTCGCGTATATTCGGCGGTTCATAGCCAACCTCTCCGAAAAATATCGTCCCTACAGTCATTTGATGAAAAAGGGGACCCCGTTCGTCTGGGATCAAAAGTGCCAAAATGCACTAGACGAAATCAAGCAATATCTGCAAAATCCGCCGGTATTGACTGCTCCGGTTAAGGAAAACCCCTTTATCATGTATACAACAGCCCTTGAGGGTTCTCTAGGCACGCTATGGGCACAAGAAAACGATTAGGGAAAGGAGAAAGCTTTATACTATTTGAGTCGAGTTCTCCTGGGGGCAGAAAACAACTACTCCCCCATCGAAAAGTATTGCCTGGTATTGATCTTCGCGATAATGAAGCTCAGATATTACGCCTTGGCGCATGACGTCCATCTCATATCAAAGGTGGATCCTCTCAAATATTTGATGTCAATGGCCATACTGACAGGAAGGCTTATCAAATGGATCCTCCTCCTGATAGAGCTCTCGATAATGTATCGATCTCTCAAAGCAGTGAAAGGCTAGGCCATCACCGACCTTGTCGCCGAGAATCCGATACCAGCCGATTCCCCCTTAAATTGGGAGTTGCCGGATGAACATGCATTCGACACAATCGAAGGAGAGAAGGAAGAAAATGATTCCCGATGGGAACTCTACTTCTATGGAGCATTTTCCATGAAGAGGCGAAAGCAAAACACCCCCATAATCAAAGCCAGGGTGGGCCTTATCTTCGTGACTCCACAAGGAGGGGTAATGCGTTATGCCCTTTCCTTAACGGAGCCAAGGACTAATAACGAAGCTGAGTATGAAGATTTGATAGCAGGTCTAGAGATCGCTGTCAACATGGGAATCAAAGTCCTCCTCATATATGGAGACTTCCGGTTGATTGTTAGCCAAGTAAATGGCGACTATCAGACGTGCAAGCCAGATCCGATAAAGTACGGCGAAAGAGTGCGGCAACTGCTGACACAAATCCCTTTCTACATCCTGGAGAGTATACCGCGTGCAGAAAATAGCAAGCTGGATGCGTTGGCCAAATTGGATAAGGAACCGGCCGACGAAGACCTCGATGACGTAAAAATCAGCGTGCAAAGCCGCAAGATCCTCGCGCCAACAGAAATATCTTCGGGAGACTTAACAGAGCCATCTGAAGGAAAAGAAACGACCAAACAAGTAGCCCTTCAAATAGAGGATGAAGAAAAGGTCAAGGATTGGAGGGAAGTCTTCATAGATTACTTCAAATCCCAACGAACTCCCAAAAATGCGTCGTCTAGACATCGGCTCATAAAACGGGCTTTGTCTTTCGCCTTCGTCAATGATACTCTATATAAGAGATCGTTCGACTGTCTATGGCTAAGATGCCTGGGGCCGGAGGAAGCAAAGAAAGTTGTTCAAGAAATTCACGACGGACTCTGCGGTTCTCACCAAGCCGGGCCAAAAATGAAGCTAAAGATCAAAAGAATGGGTTATTATTGGCCCCCAATGATTGCGAAGCAGTGTCACTCATGCTAAATTCACGGGGACTTTATCCACCAGCATCCAAACCCGCTTCACCCAACAGTAGCTATCTGGCCATTCGAAATGTAGGGAACCGATATAATCGGCCCCATTGAACCAGCATCATCCAAAGGACATCGGTTCATACTGGCAACGACCGATTACTTTTCTAAGTGGGAAGAAGAAGTACCACTAATGGAGGTGAAGATGGAGAATATTCTCCATTTCTTCAGAACACATGTCATTTACCGGTTCGGCACTCCGCGACGAATTATCTCGAATAATTGGCCGGCCTACAGGAGCCATAAAATCAACCGCTTCGCACAACAGCATAAAATAGACTGGAGATAGTTTTCAGTCTATAATCCTCGTGCCAACTGTTCCCTTATAAAAAAGGGACGAGGGAAAGATCCCCACTAAAAGAGCCCCACGTGTTTAACACGTGAATGCCTATATGCAACGTATATAGGCACTGCAGTTAAAACGACTGCTAGGCTAATAGTGCTTTACGTGCCCACATGTGAGCACCTATATGCAAAGCTTATAGGCGCTGTGTTTAAGCAATTGATAGGCTAAAATTGAGCCTCACGTGTAAGCACGTGAGCGCCTATATGCAAAGCATATAGGCGCTGCATTCAAACAGATGGCAAGCCAAAAAGGCTCACGAGTTAACACTTGATACACTCTTATGTTGTTGCATATAAGCAAACAAGATTAATTCCATTGGGATCACGTGCTACACGTGAGTATTCCTAAACACCGTCCAAGCTGATAGAATTAAATTCTAAATAAAAGGATTAAAACTCTATTTGGAAGATATTTCCTTAAATCTTTCTAATACGGAAATATCCTTCTTTAACAAAGAATCTTGGATGAACTATCTGATAGAATTAAATTCTATATATGTAGGAAATATTTCCCTGATCTTTCTTAAACTAGAAAGATTTTCTTTGTTAAACGAATGACCTTTGGATCAAAGATCCAACGGTGATTGTCCGATAGAATAAAATTCTATAAAAGATATTCATATAAATAAAATTCTGTGATAGAATAAAATTCGAATCTCGTTAAACTAACAAGATATTCATATGATAGAATAAAATTCCATCTTAGGAAAATATTTCCTAATCTGGTTAAAAACAAATAAGAAATCTTCTCTGTTAAACAGAAAGTCTTTGGATTAAAAATTCAACGGTGAATAAAATTCATCAGAACAATTGGATTGATTATGAAATCAATCATGATCTCTAAATAAGGGATTTTTTTAACAAATTGATTCTTTTTCTTCTCTTATAAATAGGAGCAAACAGAGGAAAAAAAAGAGAGAAGACAGAAGGAGAAAAAAGAGAGAACACAAGAAAAGAGAGAGAGAGAGATACCCAAACAGACTTAAAGAATATATAGTGAGAGAACTTAATTCTCAGAAGAAAAGACTTGTTCCCTTGAAACACTAGGTAAAGGAAAAAACAAAAGACTGTTCTTTGCATCTCTAAGGGTTTAACCCTTCATCGAAGAACTTAGTTCTTCCTCTGGTTGAGATCTGCAGAAGCAGATCTTCCCATAAGTTGAGAATTTAATTCTCATCGGGGAGATTCTGTCATGCAGATTCAAGACATAGGGGAAAAAACTGAGTTTAAAGAATTTAATTCTTACAGAGATATCTGGGAATTTAATTCCTCTGAAAATCAAGGTTTAACCCTAAAATAAGAATTTAATTCTTAAAAAAACAAGAGGCATGAGTGTACCCTCATGGGAACTGAATAAAGCAGCAAGGAAATACCCAAAAGGAGTATCATGTGTCCACACGTGATCGGACATCACGTGGGGACACGTAACCTTCTATGAGGAAAGTTATGGGTGCTGAAATACACAATTGGAGATCGGATCACGTGCCAACACGTGATGGGCCCCTGAGCCCTTTGAAATAATAGAATTAAATTCTAATGAAATGCCTAACTGGTGGGGTCACGTGCCAACACGTGATGGACTCTTAAGTCCTCTGAGAGAATAGAATTAAATTCTAATTAATTGGTTAATCGATGGGGTCATGTTTTAACACATGATGGGTTCCTGAGCCCTCTGAAATAATAGAATTAAATTCTAATTAGATGGTCACGTGCGAACACGTGATGGGTTTCTAGACCCTCTGAAACAATAGAATTAAATTCTAATTAAAAGGAATCAAAAACCCTAATGGAAAAATATTTCTCTAGATCTTTCCAAACAAAAAAGATTGCGCTCTGTAAAGTGGAGCATCGTTGGATTAAAAATCCAATGGTGATTAAAAATCACCAGTTTATAGAAAGATTATACATAAGGAAATATTTTCCTAAAATCTGCCAGGAACAACAAATAAAATATCTTTTGGATTAAAAATCCAATGGTGAATAAAATTCACCGAGTGATCTAAAAGATCATGTTGGTTACAAAATCAATCAAAATCTTTCAATGAAAGATTGACTAAACAAACTGATTTTTTTCTTTCTCCTATAAATAGGAGCCAAGAAGAGAAGGGAAAAAAAGGAGGGATACAACAACAGAAAAAAAAAGAGAATTCAATTCTCCAAAAAGAAGTAGATCTCTTCAGAAAAGAAAAAAACCCTAGGTAAGAGAGGGAAATAGATCATTCTATAAGCTCCCTCAAAACAAAAGAGAATTTAATTCTCAAACTAAGAGTTTAACTTTTCTGAAAAAGAATTTAGTCCTTCCTTTGGTTGAAAATCTGCAGAAGCAGATCTTCCTATAAGTTGAGAATTTAATTCTCATCGGGGGGGGGGGGGGGTTCTGCCATACAGATCTAAAACCTAAGGGAGGACCTAAATTCAGAGAATTTTATTCTCCCATAAGGCACATAGTAATTTAATTCCTTCAACAAAGATAGGGTTTAACCCTTAATATAAGAACTTAGTTCTTCTTCATGGTAACAGATCTGCAGAAGCAGATTTCCCTATAAGTTGAGAATTTAATTCTCATCGGGGAGATTCTGCCATGAAGATCCAAAACTTAGAGGGAGAATTGAGTTTAAAGAATTTAATTCTTTCGAACATATAGGAATTTAATTCCTCTAAACAAAATTAGGGTTTAACCCTATAAGAGAATTTAATTCTTCAACAAGGGATTTATCTCTCCATGCACGTAAAAGATCAAGTACCTAACATGATCACGTGGCAACACAAGACCCTCCCCCTCAATGATCAAAAGAGAACGAATAAGATCAGGTCACGTGCTCCCACGTGACCCTTGAACAGACTCCTCAAAATAAGAAGAGCAGAACAAACTGTGGGCGCCTCACGTGTCTCTACGTGACCCCTTGACAAACCCTTTTGGGGGGAAATTTGAGGAATTGATACCCAATGCATAGGCACCATCACGTGTCCACACGTGATAATTGTGGAAATCAAGTGTTTAACACTTATACGCATATTCTGAGAATAAAATAAGGGAAGTCTGGCCCAATACTCAAGCGCCTCACGTGACCCCACGTGAGCGTTTCTTTTTTAGTGTTTAACACTATTTTGTGTGCTTCATCCCTAGTGTTTAACATTATTCCAAGCACATCACTTGGGAGCACGTGATAGCCGATTATACTCCAGTGTTTAACACTATATTCGAGCCAATCTTAGCCCAAACTAGCTAAGTCTTCCAGAGGCAGGATCCCCTTTTGACTGAACCTCAAATACACCCTTGTCTTCCAAAATTGATCATCTCATATGACATTCAAAGCAAAACTCAGAGCCTTTCAACCAAAATTGGTTCAAGGGTACATCTCTTCATACCTCTGATACATGTCGTTGTAATTCCCCAGCGTCTTCAGAGAGATGGAGGGTCATAATGACCGATAACTTTTGGTGCATCCCCAAACAGTTGAATCAAAACCAAACAGACTACGACATCTTTAAACTGGACCATAATGTCCCTAAACTAAACTTTATGGACTATGAGGTCCTTAAACTCATGGACTATGATGTCCTTATATGGACTGTGAGGTCTTTAAACTCACGGACTATGACGTCCTTAACCTTTATGGACTGTGAGGTCCCTAAACCCATAGACTATGATATCTTTAAACTTTATAGACTAGGACGTCTTTAAACTGGACCGTAATGTCCTTAAACTAATTATGGACCGCAATGTCCCTAAACTAAAACAATAGAGCCCAAATGCTCTTTTGTTAGATCTAAATGATCCTGTTAAGTAGATCTTAGTCTAAATGAGACTAACGTATCCTTAACAACCACTTAAGTTGATCTTAATCTCAAACGAGATTAACGATCCTTAAATCAATCCAATTACAAATCCCTCAGCAGACATTGGTTCAAGGGTATATCTCATCACACCTCTGATATATGTCGTTGTAACTCTTCAACGTCTTCAAAGAGGTGGTGGATCCCGACAATCAATAAACCCAATGAAAACAATAGAGTCCAAATACTCTTTTGTTGGATCTAAACGATCCCGTTAAGTTGATCTTAGTCTAAAATTAGACTAACTTATTCTTAACAAACGTTTAAGTTGATCTTAGTCTCAAATGAGACTAACGCATCCTTAAACTCAAATCCAAACCCAGATCTAAGAAAACACGGATTTGGACTAATCCACGCCCTACGGGCGATAATGTAAATTAGTCTTCGTATACAATCCACGGGCAACCGAAAACAAAACAAACACCCATGACACGAAGTGACCATCTCGAGAAGGAGAAAGTTGTTACCGCGATGCGGTAGCGTAATTAACTGCAAGGGCTTACGCCTGCAGGGAAGAGTGTCCCCACAATCAAAAACCCCTCAAACGAGGGGGAATCTGACGAAATTTGCTACATTGGACGCATCCGTTTAAACCTTCGATACATGGTGCCATAAATCAACTTGGCATCTTGGGAGAGGTGGACGGATAAAACCAAATAGCATCTGCCCCCCAAATTCAGGCAAGACGTTTGTCTTTCCCGGTTTTCGTTGGCAAACAGATTCTGGCACGCCCGGTGGGACCTTTTCCTCTTTCCACTCCACACTTCGTGTGTCGTATTTCGCGAACAAGTCACGGTTTGACATGGTTGCCTTTGGATGTGAAGTACTAAGATTTGGTATCTTGCTCCGTGCAGAGAAACAGAAGATCAATGATTTCAAACTGCACTAATTGCAACAACTCCTACTCCGTCCTCGCCGGAGGAGTGACCTACGGCCCTCAAGCGGCCTCCCTTTTTATGATGCCGGTAGACTAGGTGACGCAAGCCACCATAGGGCTATTCTATGGAACCATGCTCCCACCAATGAGCTTCAACGCCTCATTGTCGTCGCAAGAAGCTCCGAAGAAGTCGGTCTTTGATCGGCTTACAACTACCGCGGCCCCTCTCAACGGATCGCCCAAGTCCAGTGCCTCAGTTTTCAACAGACTGGGCTAAAGCTCAAGTAGGCCCGTGAAGAAGCCCGCGATACCTGAAGCGGCCATCCTAAAGAAGATAGTCATTCTTGTTCCTGAAGTCATCAGAGCGACTTCCCCTGCTAAGGAGTCGGTCTTTGCAAGACTGACCGTTTCAGCTCCCATTCCAGGCGAAGTCATCAAAATTGCTCCCCTGCGCGAAAGTCTGCCTTCGATAAATTGGCCATCCCCACTCAACGGACGTCAGTTTTTAAGAGGCTAACGCTGGCAGCAACCCTCCGCCAGAACAAGGGGCATGACGAAGCCATCCCCATAACTGAGACGGTCCCGTCAGCACGACATGCTCGCCGTCGTCACTGGCGCCGAGTAAGGAAGGCTGGGGGCAGCTCTCCTTCTGGACTGACTCCGCCAGCTCCGATGGTGGAAATTGATGCTGCTGTTCCAACTGGGAACAACTTTGAACCACTTAGGAAGGTACGCAAGAACTCATCGAAGGCCGTGCTAAAAAGATCTCCACCTGTGGAGAATGCTGCAAAGACAAGGCTGGAGCAGCCCTCTCAGCGGCTGTCCTCTAAAATTCACAAGGTCTGGCGACAGGTCCAAGACTCGGTGATCAACCAAGACTACTCCCGCCAACCGAAGAAGATGAAAGTTTGGCAAGAGAAGGACCACCCTGTCATACCACAGGAGATGTCATCTATTTGGGTGCCCGCTGGAACGGTTCCCTCAACTTCGACCGCCCACAAAAGAAGGAGGCCGGAGAAAGTCTCCATGTCCATGACGAATCTTAAGAATACTGAATCTAAACGCCCCAAGTCTAGGGGTATGGTGGTGCACACTATTTATATGGAATCCGGGAAAGAGGATAGCCGTATCTCTACGGGCCATCGACCACTCACCAGATCCATAACAAGGGCCCAGGAGCAACAACAGAAGCTCCAGGAAATGTTTACACAGATGGCCGTACTCACTGGGACAAAAAAAAGCCCGGAGACGTCGTCAGAGCAGCGTCAAGAACAGGAAACCGATGCTGAGTTCCTCCGCAGAATCCTTGAGAAGAAAGACAGAGGGGCCACGGAACAAGCGGCCAATATAAAATGAATGGCGCTTTTATTCCAAGACGTGGTCGGGATGATGTTACAGCCGGATCCTCCAGCTGATGACCCTCTGATTATCCTCGAAGACGATCGAGGGGAGACGTTAAACCCCCTTCCCGCTTGTTCAGCAGCCAAGGAGGAGACCATCTCTAAAGCCGCCCTGAATGACTATATCGCTCAGCAGATACGAGCTCATCAGGCAAGCGAAGCGGCCGAGCAAATTGTTAAGATTGGACGACCCTATCCGGGTTGGTACGACCAAATATAGTACCCTCCGGATATACGATCCCTAAATTCCATGTATATAAGGGGACGGGGAATCCACACCTGCATGTTGCTCAATTTAGGGCTCTCTGCGGCAACACTGGAGAGGATGATAAGCTACTGCTTCACCAATTCATCGGTAGCTTGGCGGAGACGGCGTTCGAATGGTACTCAGAGCTTTCCAACGACTCCGTCAAAACTTTTATAGAGATGGAATTGCTGTTCACCCAACGTTTCGCATGGAACTATTCCGAAATGCCGGGACTAGATCCAGAAGTAGCTGTGCATAAATTGGCGATATCTCCGGACATCAATCCAGTCAAACAAGCGCCGAGAAGAATGCGGCTCGAACTTGAAATGAGCATCAACGCCGAGGTCAAGAATCTAATCAACTCCGGCTTCATCCAAGAGATTCAGTACCCTGACTGGATTGCCAACATCGTCCCAGTGATGAAGAAAAATGGGACAGTACGCATCTGCGTAGACTTTCGGGACCTCAACAAAGCATGTCCGAAGGATGTTTTTCTTGTACCGGTCACCGAGCTAATGATAGACAACACGTCCACTCATGAAGTCTTCTCCTTCATGGACAGCTCATCAGGGTACAATCAAATAAAGATGCATCCCGAAAACCAGAAGTATACTGCTTTTCGGACTCCTCTGGGCATATTCTATTACAAAGTGATGTCTTTCGGCTTGAAGAACGTCGGCGCTACCTATCAGAGGGCCATGACGAAGATTTTCGATGACCTCATACATGAAGTCGTCGAATGCTATATCGACGACCTCGTGGTAAAAAGCAAATCGCACGAGGAGTATTGGGAGCATCTAAAAATAGTGTTCCAACATCTTCGGAAATACAACTTGAAGATGAACCCTCTGAAATGTGCGTTCGGAGTTTCCTCGGGCAAATTCCTAGGATTTATCGTACGACATCGAGGCATCAAAATAGATCCATCGAAGATCAAGGAGATCACGGAAATGCCCCCGCCAAGAACTCTTAAACAACCGCGGTCTCTCCAAGAAAAGCTCGCGTATATCCGGCGGTTCATAGCTAACCTACTAAAGTTTGCGACGAGCATTCGATCATAATGTCAGGAATCTTGTTGAATTGCCCGACTTGATATTGAAAAGAGTTTTCGATAATGAGACTAAAATGCGGAGTTTATAATTGTTAAGCATGTGATGTCTAAGGAATTCATTGGTTTAGGCATGCGATGTCTAAAGAGGATGCGGATTCCAACTGTTGTAGTTTTACACTTTCTTTTCTGTGACCGTAAGTGTAATATGTGATATCGCCGGTTTCGTTGCTATATGTCAACGACAATTGGGATGCGCATGTTTACTTACGTTGATGACATGTGATGTTATGTGTTGCTGGATATGTTATATTGGATCGTCGTGTTTGAATAGCCGGGGGGGTTTTATGTGAGATGGGTGTTTTTCATTTTCATTCATGTAAAAACTTGTATGCAATATTCTTTTATTGGGGCACTTCCAGGTTGCGGATGATGTCACCTTTTGTATATTATTTACTTTTCCGCATTAGGATAGACCCAAGAAGGAGAGCACAAGTAACCGGGTTCTAGGGTCCAGTGGGAGACCATCTCGAGGAGTCGAGTCCAGGTCTCCTAACCCTAGAATTGGTAGGGTTGCTTGCCGCTCTCGTAGGGGTCTAAGGGTGTGGGATTGGCTATTCATCACGACCGTGGAATCCGTGTTTCATACTGGCTCGTATTAAAAACACGGACGTCCTAGTATATCCAATATTTCATATGATACTTTCTGCTGCGTTATCTGTGATGTGATCATGTGATATGTTCAGATAGATATTATATATAGTATATATGATATATTATATAGACGTTACTTATGTTTTACACCCGCGCTAGCCCTGCCCCGCTCTGCCGTTAGTTACCTAACCTAACGATGTACGAGGGGACATCGAGGCGAATGCGGATGGCATAAGTGTACGTCGTATTTATCTGAGATGTTTAGGTACTTAAATGATGGGATATTCATTAATGAGATTAATGAAAGAAAATAAACCTAATTGATGTTGTGGAATCGAATTTCAAAATAAAAACAGGTAGCTACAGTTCTTGCTTTGCATCGCGGTGTTCCTTGTAGAACATCCTGCACCTTATTCGATGAGGAAAGGACCGAGATCCCTTCACCGGGAGTGACTCCTTTAGCAATAACTGGCAGATGCTACATACCCGGTTTGTCTTTTGATTGCTTCTATAATTTCTGCGTTGCATAGTGATATATATGATATATCCCGCACCTCATTCGACGAGGAAAGGGCCGACGATCCCTTCACCGGGAGTGACCCCTTTAGCAAAACTAGAAGAGCCTAAAAAACATTCCATTTAAAAACCATTTGATTCCGCAACGAGATCAAGTTCAAAGCGTTAAAGGTTTTCTTAAAAACCATCCGCAACCCTCCGTCATTTTAGGAAGTAGAGTACTTAGTATTCGTGCTACGTTTGTCGACCATAGCCGAGGCGTAGTGTGCGGTAGCTAAGTGATGTCTTCCTACACCGCATATGATGCGATTAGTTAGGACAGTCATGTGGCTTTGTTGACCTTAGCCAAGGGTCATGTGGGTGGGTCTAATTAATCAAGAAATGACGGGTAGAACTTGACTAGTACCTATGATTTGTTGACCTTAGCCAAGGTCATAGTTGCTAGGGGTAAAAACCATTATCGGGAGTTTCAAGTGTTGAAATTTGCAATGAGATTGCATACCTTCTATGTGATAGTTGGATCCCGATACCCACTGCGAGTAATTGTTACTCCTGAGAGAGTTTTGCACTTTATAATTAGCCGATCAAGTAGGTGTCTAGAAAGGTGTCAACGGGGTTACGCCTCTGGGAAAACGAGGTTTGCTGTAATTAGGTCCGTGCGAAAGCACGGGGAACCTCCATCAAAGTACCGACACTGGCCTGGCTGAAAGATTGGCGAACTTGTAGAGTGTAATTAATTCCGGCTAGTCTTTCCTTTTAGGGTTTGAAGGAAGATTTGATAAAAACAGTGGGAGCCATCCTGATTAGATAAAATATATAACCAATCTAATCTTGCAAGAGCGCACGCAGAGTGTTTTCTTCTCTCTCTCTCCAGGTAGCGACCATATCATGCCTTAATCAAGATAATAATATGGATGTATTGACCGAACCCGCTTGTTATACTGAGCTGGGGAACGTTGGTCCCGCTCCAACTTATAATTGTTATAAGACAGAGCAGGAAATGGGGGAATACCAGAATTCCTATGCCGCCCAAACGAAGAAAGTGCATATGATGCATCTCCTTCGGGTGTGTTCATTATACAGAACTGTTTCTCAGTATCCTCTGCATCCTGGGTATATGATACCGGATCAGGATCCCAGATATGTAATCTGTTACATAGGGCAACAGAAAGGCAGAGAACTGAGAACGGGTGATAAGTTTCATGAGACAGAGAACGGGGCAAGTGTTGCAGCCAAGTCTGTTGGTCACTGTCACCCTGTAATACCAATACATTGATTCTGAACAAATGCTATTAGATACCGAACCTGATATACAAAATCATATCAGTCTCTTTATTAGTAAAGAAAGGATATAATTTTGTATTGTTGGATAATGTTTTGAACATTTTCTATATCAAAAGTTGATCGGTTCAGGCACGTTATCTAAAAGCATTGATGTTCTAAATCAAACTACAGTTCCTGGTATACAGAACACACACAAGAGGAAGAGTTCAGAAATGAACGATTCCTTCTTGAGGCATTGTAGACTAGGTCATATCAATGCGACCCGACGGGCTGAAGTTACATTTTAGATGCATATTTAAATCAGTTTGAATTTACATCTTGTGAAACTTGCCAGTCATGTCACAAAGATAAGATGACCATAGCTCTGTTTGTTGGAAACAGAGAAAGAGTTAGTGAACTCTTGGGACTGATACATGATGATGTATGTAAGGTCTCCTGTCTACACATGCCAGGACCAGTTCTTTATACTTCATTACGTTCTCTGATGATCTCTCAAGATTCAGTCATATGTTCCTGTTGAAACATAAGTCCGAACCTTTTGAGATATTCACAGAATATAAGTTAGAAGTAGAGAACCAAACTACGGGTATAAGTATTATGTCCTATGATAAGATCAGGGAGGAGAATACTTGTGCATGGAATTCTTGGACTATTCTAAAAGAAAATGAGATTCTCTCTCAGTATTACTCCTCTGAATACACCACAGCACAACGGTGTATCGGGGCGGAGCAATCGCACAATATTAGATATGGTGCGCTCTATGATGAGTATTACTGAGTTACCTATTTCCTTTTGGGGGTTGTGCACTTGAGAAGTTGCATACCTATTGAATTGGATTCGAATCAAATCAGTGCCTACCACTCCATATAAGATATGGTATGGGAAGAGACTATCTCTTAAATAAGTTAAGATTTGGGATTGTCCGGCCTATGTCAAAAGCAAAATCCGGACAAGATCGAGGCAAGGTCAGTTCTGTAGAACTGGAAAGGTTCCAGCTATGCAAACTGCAGCTGATGATTTGACAGAACCAAGGGATTCAATAATCCTCGACGAACCTTATCCTTTCCGCCGATCTGGTAGGGTTCCTCACCTGCCTGAGAGATACTTCGGTTTCTCGATGACAGTGGGAGCGAGGACTGCATCATGAGATGATGACCCAACTAGATTCGAGCAGGTCATCAAGAGTAGGGACTCTGTAAGAATGGCTGGATGCTTAGCGATCTGAGATGGAATCCATGTACACCAACAAAGTATGGACTTTGGTTGCTATATCTGAAGGGTTAAATTCCCATCAGGAGCAAGTATATCTTGAGAAGATTACTTGTTGTAGATGGAAAAGTTGAGACTTTCAAAGCTAGACTTGTTAAAGGTTTTCGTCATCGACCAGGCGTGGATAATGATGATACCGTTTCCAGTGGCTATGCTTAAGTCCATCCGGATCCTACTTGCCACGGCTACATACCATGACTACGATATCTGGCGGTTGGGTGCCATGACTACTTTTCTAAATAATGATTTAGAAGAGAACGTCTATAAGAACACAACTAGAGGGCTTCGTAAACAGTGGGAGCAGCGGAAACATGTGCAAGTTGCTTTACAGGATAAAGCAGGCATAGCGGAGTTGGAACATCTGTTTTGATGTGGTAGTCAAAGAGTTTGATTTCATCAAAATGGTAGATGAACCTTGTATATACAAAAAGATAGTAGAGAGTAAGGTTGTCATCCTCGTATTGTACGTGGACAACATACTCTTGATAAGAAAAGAGTTTCCTATGCTACGCACGGTCAATCTCCGCTCATCACATGGATTCTCCATATAGGATAAAGATGATACCTCCTAAATCCTGGGATTTGGGTCTATGAGATAGATCTAAATGGATGTTAGGATTCTCACTAGCTATAGTAAGATAGTATCAATTGATCCTGGGGAGAATCACTGGAAGTGTTCCAGGGTGATAAGGACGACTGAATGTCAGTCACAGGCATTGTCTTCACCCTCAGTGGAGGGACGGTATGTTGGAAGAGTTCCAAGCTAGATACCGTGGTAAACTAGACGATAAAGGCTGGTAACATCGCTATTAAAGATACTACCAAAGAGGCAGTTTGGGTGTATATTGGTTCATGAGATGAGCTAGGTTCCTACCATTGTATGACAATGGAAGTGTGGCTTCGGCCCAGGAACCCTGGTCCCATCGGTGACCCAGACATATTCTGAGGCAGCATCACCTGATCATGGAGATAGTTGATCTTCAGGGTGATCGAGGTTGGGGGAGTAGACTTAGAGGACAACACGGCGGGTCCACTCACAAAGGCTTTTTCCCAGAGAGAGACTTATATGGGATGGTTGAGTATGTGATACTGCAACCACTGCTACAGATGGCCCTAGTGCAAGTGGGAGATTGTTAGTTATATGTATGCCCTAGAGGCCATTACTGTACATTGGATGTATATTGTAGTGAATGCTGGGTCATATATAGGTAGGACTTTCTTGCTCGACATGATAGTACGCTATCTGGTTGCTCTTTATCTTAACATGTATACTTTCTGTCTCTCTGTTACTTGTTGATAAAGCCCTTAGGATGTGTACTCGACTTCCAGGACTATGATGCAGATCATACTAGTGGGGCCTGGGTAGTCCATGAGTACATCCTTCAATGTTCCTAGTCGTGGGAATATCGAGACGGGGCATCGATATTCCAGAGTAGACTAGCGTATATCTTCTC
Organism: Agapanthus africanus; assembly: GCA_030015575.1. NCBI lineage: Eukaryota > Viridiplantae > Streptophyta > Magnoliopsida > Asparagales > Amaryllidaceae > Agapanthus > Agapanthus africanus. The sequence continues at coordinate 130,116,501 of JASDDO010000028.1, forward strand.
GACCCATGTGATGGGCGATGGATGATCCCATATCCATTGGTGTTTGACATCAGAGATGGTATGCGGGTGCTCATTGGAGACTGGGTACACTGAACGGACTCGCCGAGAACTCCCAGATGGTATTATACCTCACGTCAGATGGCAGTTCTCTGGTGACACTGGTGCAGCTTAGTCTGTTGACCCGAGAACGTCATAGAGTCTTGTGTGTCTCCCACTGTGCTTTGATTTCCACCCTACCACGGCTCTACTGAGTCGTGCAAACAGGTGGTTTTTGGGTACAGTCCCGATTCACACGGAGGCAATGAGCGATAGGAGGGGATTCGTCTCTCCCGGTATTGGGGGTTGATGTTGCGCTATGCTTGACTGGCCATAACAGGAAATCCCTGGCCAGGGTTGCAGTGATCTACTGGTAAGTGTTATCAGTAGTTTCACACATGTTATGGACCTCACGTCAGCATGACTTATCAAGCTATTAGGGTCTGACGTTTACCACCCCTAGGCGAGATATGCGACATATCAGACGAACAGACCGGACTGTACGGTAAGTGTTACTGGTTGGATTCACAGGAGTGTGAGCGGGCTTGCTCGTCGATCTTCTGATCGCTCAATACCCGGGTTGCCGTTACGTTTAGCAGACCGCTTGCGGCTTGTGGGTGTTTGATATGATCATCACCTGCTGCCGGCGTATTGACGAGTCTTTAGAGTCCTACACAGAGGTTTCCTGGCTCAAGCGAAACGAAATAGGAGCGCATATGAGATATGTGCGGGACCGAGAATAATGCGTGTATGTGATACCGTATTCCATTCTCGCGATGAATGTATCGATTGGTTGTATGCGATATAACCTAGTTATCGAATCGAAGATTGATTCGATAAGTCGATACATTGGATACTAGTCGGTTATATGCGACATGACCGGATCATTGAATCAAGTGTTGATTTAATGATTTAATGTATAATTATATATATTTGATATATTACTTTGCATTAACTAGTATTGGTTCACTTTAAAAAGATTTTCTCACTTGTAATGCAAATTGTATATGTGATATATTTTTGTGCACAAGATTGTATCATGTTTGATGATACATGCTAACTTGGGTTTGTGTAAAGAATTAAACCATAGTTAGTTAATGGTTAGGGTTTCATTTGATTTACTTATTCATTTATTTATTTATTTTGGCAAAAGAAAATGATATGGTGGCTTTCTTTGTTTGCTTGTTGAAGCTTCATGAAGCTTTGAACAAGTCCACCATATTTGTCTCATGCTTAACCCTAACCATTCAACCTAACCATAGTCTATTCTCTACACCTAACCGTGGTTAGTATATGATAAGTATTCATATTATTTTCCTTTTTGAAAATAACTTATCATATTCTTTTTCTTCTTCTTCTTCATCATCAACAATGAAGAAAGCTTGCCTCCATCAATGGAAACTTGAGAAAAAGAGTGAGAAATCCAATTCTAAAGTGAACCCACCTCCTATTTCTTCATCCTCTACCTCTTGCCAAGTAGTATAGGGTGTTTTCTTCACAAGTTTCATGACTTGGTGAAGTTGGAGCTTGATCTTGAGTTGCCTCGACATAGATCATCTTCGGCATCGAAGTCGACGACCTAGCCCGATCGATTCTCCGATGAAGCCGATGCTAGAGTCCGGGATTCGATATGGACAGCGGAGGGACGTCATCACGGAGCCTAGGAGGTGGAGGACCGGATCTACAAAGGTTGTAGCCTCTTTCCTTTCAAGTAAAGTTGTTTATTTGTTTTGCATCGTCTATACATCTAGTTAACGATCCGTATTAGGGTTTGTAGGCACATGGAAAATTTAGAATTAGCCATGTTTGATCACTTGTGAGACCTCAGTAATGTGCCTAGGAACCCTACAGACTTGAGATCGTTGTCGACATGAGGATCGAAAACCACGGAGACTCCCAGCTGGTCGTTAGCCAAGTGAACGGCGATTATCAAACGTGCAAACCAAAATTGGTAAAGTACGGTGAGAGAGTGCAGCAATTGCTGACTCAGATCCCTTCCTATGCCCTGCAAAGCATACCGCGAGTGGAGAATAGCAAGGCGGATGCGTTAGCCAAACTCGCTAAAGAACTGGCTGACGAAAACCTTGACGATGTGAGGATCGTTGTGCAAAGCCGTCGAGTTCTTGCACCGGCAGAAATATCTCCCAAGTCTTCCGAAGAAAAGGGAGTGACCAAGTCGATGACCCTGCGAATAAAGGACCAGGAAAGGGCTAAAGATTGGAGAGAAGTCTTTATAGACTACTTCAAATCACGTCGAACACCTGAAGATGCGTCCTCAAAACATCAGCTCATGAAATGAGATCTATCCTTCGCCTTCGTCAATGATACGCTGTATAAGAGATCGTTCGACTCTCTATGGCTAAGATGCCTGGGTCCTGAAAAGGCAAGAAGATTCATCCAAGAAACTCACGACGGACTCTGCGGTTCTCATCAAGCCGGGCAAAATATGAAGCTGAAGATTAAAAGAATGGGCTACTATTGGTCCACGATGATTCAGGACTGCCTTGAATACGCGAAGCAATGCCATTCGTTCCAGATTCATGGAGACTTCATTCACCAGCATCCAAACCCTCTACACCCAACAGTGGCGAACTGGCCGTTCGAAATGTGGGGAACTGACATAATCGGGCCCATTGAACCAGCATCATCCAGAGGACATCGATTCATATTGGCGACAACGGATTACTTCTCCAAGTGGGCAGAAGCAGTACCATTAAGAGAAGTGAAGACGGAGAATATCCTCCATTTCTTCAAGACACATGTCATCTATTGGTTCGGCACTCCGCAACGGATTATCTCCGATAATGGGCCGGCCTACAGAAATCACAAAATCAGCCGCTTCGCACAGCAACATAATATAGACTGGAGATACTCTTTGGTCTATAATCCCCGAGCTAATGGTCTGGCTGAGGCTTTCAACAAGACCCTGACGAAGATCGTGAAAAAGATGGTGTCCAAAAATAAGAAGGACTGGCACAAGAGACTGCATGAAGCTCTCTGGGTGTATCGGACCATGTTCAAAACGGCCACAAACACAACGCCGTATGCATTGGTATTCGGCACTGAAGCAGTACTCCCTTTGGAGATAGAGTTACCCTCCTTACGAGTGGCCGTTCATTACGAGCTAACGGATGAAGAGAATGCTCATCTTCGGCTTGAGGAGCTTGATGCCCTCGACGAAACTCGGCTCATGGCGCAGCAAAACTTGGAAGCTTACAAAGCAAAGATGACACGCTCGTACGAAAAATTGACTAGGCCGAGAACATTCCGCCAAGGCGAACTCATGCTAATGGTCAAAAGACCTATGATCCCCAACCGTGCCAAACGAGGGAAGTTTGAGCCAAACTATGAAGGCCCGTACATCATAGACAAATTCTACCAGGGTGGGGCTTACTTGCTCATGGATATGCATGGCGAAAGACCCTTCAGACCGATAAACGGTCGGTTCCTAAAGAAATACTATGCCTGATGAGTTACGGCCTGGGTTAATGATAGATGACGACGCCTATGTCCGCTTGCTATCTTCCCAAGCCCAAACTTTATAAGTGGTAGCCAACGAAATCGTTGCAGCAACGGACCGAAACGTCCCTAAACTAACGACCGACCGAAATGTCCCTAAACTAACAACGGACCGAAATGTCCCTAAACTAACAACGGACCGAAACGTCCCGAAACTAACGATGGACCGCAATGTCCTAAAACTTGCAATTGACCGAGACGTCTATAAACTACTACGGACCGCAGCATCCTAAGGCTGACAAAAAAAAATGGTACGTCCATAAGCGAGATGGGCATGGATGAAAACCCGAAAGGGCTCCGTGAGTAAAATCAGCAGGGCTACCGGCGAGTTTGTGAAAACCCGAAAGGGCGCAATCTCGTTAAAAGACACTTGCAAGGTCCTCTCGACCGTGTAAGGAGAAAATACCTGCGTGAGATCCTTACGACTCACAAGGGAGCAACATACTTAGGAATCCCCACGATTCCCAAGGAGAAAACACACTTACGAGATCCTCACGACTCGTAAGGAGAATTCCCCTTTGAGACCCTCACGGCTCATAGGATTCAAAAGCCTTAAGCTACAGGGATCTGAACTTGTTCTTAAGCCATCACATTTCCGATTTTGCCCTACAAGTGTTTCAATATTGACCCTTGTATACAATCCACGGGCACGAATAAACATTTCCCTAACAGAGCCCTACCAGCGACTAGGGATATGCTCGCACAGTGAACAAACCCTTGTAAGTCCTCTCGACTTATAAGGAGAAAACACTCTTTTGATATCCTTACGACTTATAAGAGAACATACACTTAAGAATCCTCATGATTTTTAAGGAGAAAACACACCTACGGGATCCTCACGACTCGTAGGGAGAAACACCTTTATGAGACCCTTACGGCTCATAAAGTCAAAAGCCTTAGTCGACAGGATCTTAACCCTGTTTGCTAAGCCACCTTTGTTCGAACCGACGAAGGCAAATGATGATTCGCTCCTGGCAATGTCCCAGTTGTAGCGATGCTGATGCCTAAATTGGTATCAAATCCCAAGTCCTTTCACGGCAAATGATGATTCGCTCCTGGCAATATCCCAGTCGTAGCGATGCTGATGATTCCAAACTCAATACTCACGGCAAAAGTCAGCGAGCCATAAATGCATATGAAATAGCCGAAATGGTAGGGCAACTTGCAACAAAATCAGCAAGTAAAATATATGCGTACAAATAGCTGAAATGAATGGGCAACTCGCAATAAAAAGCAGCGAGTAAAAAAAAATAAAAGCCGAAATGATTGGGCACCGCGAAAAATAGACGAAATGATTGGGCAATCGCAACTTTCGCGATACAAAAAAGCTAAAATGATAAAGCATCGCGGAAAAAAAAAATAAAATGAAACTTTTTGCCCTACAGATGAGATCACATCGATCCCTGTATACAATCCAGGGGCACAAACAAAGAGGGAATCATATCATCCCACCAAGCACTTTCAAACGAAGAGCCGGATTTCAACGGCGACATCTACAGCCTAGAGATCATCAACGGCGTTCCCCTCATTCCAGCAGGGTACAGACACGACATCCACCAAACGGAGCCATGGCAAAGTACCTAGTTCCAGATTTCGACGGCGACATCTACAGGCTAGAGATCATCAACGGCGTCCCTCCTCATTCCGGCAGGATGCAGACGCGACATCAACCAACGGAGCCATGACAAAGTCCCTAGTTTCATATCTCGACGGTTCACAGATAACCTAGAGACTATCTCGACATTCGTCTCGTTACAACAGGCGCAACGTCAGCAAAGCGGAGCCATGGCAAAGTTCCCAGTTCCAGGACTCGGCCCATATGGCTAAAGTCAATCCTGACCCCGTATGGCTAAAGTCAACTCCTGACCCCGTACGGCCAAAGTTAATCCTGGCCCCATATGGCTAAAGTCAACCCCTGACCCCGTACGACCAAAGTCAATCCTGACCCCGTATAGCTAAAGTCAACCCCTGACCCCGTACGGCCAAAGTCAACCACTGACCCCGTATGGCTAAAGTCAACCACTGACCCCGTACGACCAAAGTCAATTCTGACCCCGTATGGCTAGAGTCAACCCCAACCCTGTACGACCAAAGTCAATCCTGACCCCGTATGGCTAAAGTCAACCCCTGACCCATATGGCTAAAGTCAATCCTGATCCCGTATGGCTAAAGTCAACCCCTGACCCCGTATGGCTAACGTCAATTCTGACCCCATATGGCCAAAGTCAACCCTCGACCTCGCCGTCGAAGCAATGCTTTGACTCAGGGGTAGGTCAACTCATCAAACACTTATGAGTCCTCTCGACTTGTAAGGAAGAAAATTCTCTTGTGAAATCCTTACGACTTTCAAGAGAAAACATACTTAGGAATCCTCACGATTCCTAAGGAGAAAATACACCTACGAGATCCTCTCGACTCGTAGGGAGAAAATTCTTTATGAGACCCTCACGGCTCATAAAGTTGGAAAGCCTTAGGAGGCAGACCTGAACCTGACTCCTAAGCCATCGCTGTCCTACAAAAAGATCAAAATAGAGTATCCACAAAACGCATTTTCTAAAAGAAACACACCACCATGAAGCAAAATATGTCTTTTATTCATGAATCAAAATGAATACAAAGTACAATCTGTAAAAGAATAAAAAAATACTCTCATTCAGGAGTATGTCCAAAAGAAGAATAAAAAGAAACATATACAATTTTTCAAGCCGGCGGACAATTTAATAGATTTGTCAGTTCATCCTTTTTCTGCTGGGCCTCGGCTTCATAATTTGTTATCGCTATGAGACGGGCCTCCGCTTGAGATTGTTGGGCCTGGTACGAGGCAAGCCGACTTTCAAGCTCATATTCGGTAACTTTGTAGGCTTCCACCATCTTGCGGGTAAAAATGACGGTTTTATCAATAGCTACCACCTTCTTGATAGCTTCTTGAAGCACCCACCAGAGTTCATATGCAAGAGTGGTCTTGGCCGTAAGTTCAGCTTGAAGTTCCCCCAGCGCATTTGAAGCCAGCTCCCTCTCCGAAAATTTTTGGTTGAGCCTCTTCTCACATGACAGCATATTTGCGACGCACCGTTCAATCAGCCCCCGCAAGCTCGCCTTTGCAGCCACAACCTCTGAAGGAAGGCGCGAGCACTCAAGACTATGTAAGCAATCCTCCACCCGATGACAAAACTCAACCCAGACATGCACCAATGTTTCACCATGGTAAGCAGCGAGAAAGGGGAGAGAAATGTTGGCTTCGGCAGCAAATTCTTCGGCTATGAGCGAGCTACCAGCATGAAGGTCTTCGATGAGAGCTGACAAAGAGTGAAGGCTTAGCTTTGCCATTCATTCAGAGGTACGTAGAGCATAGGGGTCGGGTGGCATAACGATCCGAGATTCCAGCGTGGTAAGAACTGTCAAAGCTGTTAAGGTTTATAAACAATCAGCGAAATTTGCAAGCAAAGAGCAGATAGAACAACGTCGAAACTTTACTTACCCACAGTCATGCAAGAAGGGTCTAAAAGATCTCCAGGCCCGTCAAGAATCTCAACTTCGTCGTCAGCTTCCAGAACTACAGAAGACATCAGCATCGTCATATGAAATAATAATAATGCCGTGAGAAGGGGAAATAACACTAACCTTGCCCGGAAGAGAGGACGATGCATTGCGGGGATATTGCCTACGGAGCGGCCATCTCGAGCAAACGCTGAAAAGACTTTCTGGGAGATAGGTCCGCGATGGACACCACCAATCCTCGTAACTCTGAAAAGACGGAAGGATTCAAGTAATGAAGAGATCATTAAAACAAAAGATAGAAGGATACCTTCGATACTCCTTCCGCTTTGAACAGGAGGGATAGCCGCTTCGGCAGCTTCCTTCGTACCCTCCGGCACATCATCGGAGACACTTGCTGGTGTGACGTCTATCGGTCGAGGGGCAGCAGCCACCACTTCAGGGATGGCAATTTCAATAATTTGTTCCGCCATCTCCAGGCCATCGGCAGAAAGGTCTATTAAATCCACAGCCGGAAGGGACACCTCTTCAAGGTGAACGGGCACAAGGGAAACAGAAGCCGCCGATGGAAGCTCTGCAGCAGGAATAGCAACTGCAGCATCCCCCTCCACACCTACTGGTGTCTCATCGAGGATATTTACAGAGTCCACAAGCAAAACGCTACTCGAGCCTAGATTCTCTGCCGTCGCCGAAGTCCCTATAAGGTTTTACGGAGATAAGAAGACATGGAAAGCAAAACAAATTACTCGCCGAAGGAAAAATACAAAAGAAATGCATACCGATTCGCTAAGATGCCTTGAGTATGGCTTTTTCAAGCCGACGTTCCTTCCTCAGAAGGTATGCTCGTCGGGGTTCTAATGTAGATTCATGACCGCCGGTCCATAACGACAATGTATCTTCAGAAGCGGCAGAGATAGGCTGTTTGAGGGCTATCTTGCCTCCCCGCTCCAGAGGGCCTATAAACACCCGCCGTACTGATGGAGGATCTTCATAGAATATTACGGCAGGGTAGGAACTCTTCGAGACGCGCACGTTCTCGGTCTCATCTTGGGAACGCCTTATAACCTCAGGTAGTTATGTGACTTCCTCGGCAGACGAGTCTGGAAAAAGAAGACCATCATCTGGCTCTTGCATAGAGATTGGTTCATCTTGAATGATGGGCTCGGATTCCATTAAAAGGTCAAGTAGACCAGTGACGGTCTTCTTCCTCCGCTTCGACCCAGAGCTGGCGCTGGAAGATGATCGCTTCCTTCCCTTCGGCGCTTTGGTGCGACGTTCCCCAACCTCGCCTCCAGTATCCTCTTTTGGCAGTGCTATTGATGATGACGCTGCCATCGATGACGCTGCAACTGATTGAACTGCCGCTGGCGCCTCAGCGGAAGCCTTTGCCCGAGCTCTAATACGCATCGGCATCCCTGCAGTGGGAAGAATCAACTCGGTTTCTGCGGCCTGCGAGATGACGACCGCACCACCATCCCTCAAAAGAGGGCGAATGACTGACGTGGTCGCAACGAAACATGAGCAGCTTTAGTTGGGGCAGGAATTTTATATTCAAAGAGCACCCGCCTTTCTTTGGCAATGATAGGACCGACCCGGTGGCGATACCAGCCCACAAAGGAGCCCACAGACCTGGGGAGATAGTCAGGTTCTGGGATCATGAACACGGAGCCAGTATTCAGCCGCATAAAATGATGAATAACGTCGCGAATAACTCCTAACGATGAAGCAGGCTCAATCAAGAACGCTTCAAAGGGGAATGGGACGCCCTGATCATAGCCCAGTTGCCGGGCAAAGCGGTGCAGATTATACCGCATAAGGAGAGCCGTATCATTCTGGCGAAACACCAAATAGCCCGGTCTGATCGAGTACAGATGCATGATCTCCCTAGGCTTTAAAGAGGGTGCTCCCCCTTTTGATAAGTTGAACAACTGCTAGACAGGCCCCGTCGGAGCAGAAAGAACGCGATCAATAAACATCATTCCTCCCTCATGGGTATATGTATTGAGCAGAACACGGAGGGCCCCTAATTGAGTCGGATCGGGAGCGGAGGCATCTACCAATCTCATAACTCGGGGGAAGGTGTAGGAATCATAGATGTTCGGCCATTGATGTGCCGCGAATGCCCCCAGCACGTGCATTTCAATCCAAGATGTGAAGTAATGAAGGGGGAGATTCACAACATCTACACCTGGAGCCGAAGTGTTGGCCACAACACTTAACCCGTGATAAAGATGCGATAGTCCCACGATGTCGACGACCAACTTTTCCTCTTCAGCTACACGATGGGCGGGATAGAAGATGGAAGCTCTCATGAAGCGTCGGTGTGACGGTATCACAAACCAACTGAGCCAAAGGCTAATAAAGCTGACGAAGAAGGTCTCTTCGTCTATGCCACGGGCCGCAATTGCATCAAAAGACACGGCCGACATGATCGGAATGTAGAACTGCGGTAGATCTTCTTCTTTAGCCGGCAGTTTATTCAACCCAAACCCAAAAGGGTCGTCAATGCTCGCAAACTTTGGGGCCTCCTTGGATAAAATATCCCCCCGAATGAAACAGGCGATAAAGCTCTCGAAAGTGACACCCTGCCTTTCTAACTTTGCAAACAATCTGTCGAAAATTCCCAGGGCCTTGATTAGACTGGGATACCTATGACGAACGGCGGTTTCGGCTGTCAGACCATCGAGCATAGCTGGCATGGTAGAGAAAACATATTCATCTGGAGGCAACAGTTCCTCGTAATGTTCCCCTTAATGGGAAGTCCTGAAATCTCACGAAATTCATCCAATGAGATAGACACGTCTCGATCCCCTGGCAGGAAGGTGTTGGTGGGCAGATTCCACTGGTTCAAGAAAGCTTTGATCCACCAGACGTGGGGAGTATGGTAATGAAAGAGCGATGCATACACCGCCTGATATAGTCCAACCTTCTGCAGTCTTGCACGGTGGGCAGAAAGAATATAGCGAGGCCAAATAAGGCAGCCCACTGGGTGCCGGGGGGTAATACCCACTTTATAAACCTGCCCCCAAGGTCGAGCTTCACCTTGGCAAATCCGATGCCCCAAGATATCTATAGCTGGCAGAGGCTGGTTAGGTATCCCAAAGGTAGAGGGCTCCAGCCGGCCCGAAAGAGTCCAATTGGTCACTTCTACGGCATAAGCAGTCTGTGGACGTTCCATCGGCAATATAGGACGAAGAGGTTCCATCGGCTCCCCGCAAATAAAACTCCGGCGACCCCGGATGATATGACCGTACCAGTTTCCCCACAAAAGAAGACTGGTGCGATCCGGGTCATGGGCTTTAATCATCGCCATCACCTCTTCGTCAGACGGTGACTGAGGAAAGGCAGCGTCCGAACGGGTAAAAGGGAAGTATGGAAGAGAAGCATTGTTCCTGAAACAAAGGAAGGGGAAATTGTTAATGAAACCAACACGTGTGTATATATATATATATATATCTATAGATATATATATATAAAAAGATAGTGGAAGAAAACGACAAGCCACTTATTTCATGGGACTACGGGTTGCAAAACACATGGGCCCCACAAAATCAATATGGCGGCTCACTAACGATGAGGCTGAGCAATCATCATGAGAACAAAAGGAAGATTCTCAATAAATGATAGGTGGATCTCAAATATCTCTACACATTCCCCAAGGAAAACCCCATCATGAACTCTGCGCAAATCACACAAAATCTGTCCTAAATTTTTTTGAACAACTGGAGATCTAAATCCCAAGAAGTCTTCTTGTTGGAACTAAGTTTTCTGAGGGAATTAAATTCCTTTTGAACAGAGGAATTAAATTCCAAGAATATTTTCAGAGCTAAGCTCTTTGGAATGAAATTAAATTCCAAAAGAAAACAAATACCATCATCAGTCCCCTTGGATCAGAAAAAATGCCCAACATTGGGGGCTTATTACCTACAGATTGTGCGTTCTTAGAGTTCAGAAAGCATGAGTTTTTATTAAAAGGAAAAACCCTTGTTGTGCATTTAAAATCCAAAGATAATTTTTATGAAAAAGTTCCTCGGCCGTTCAAGATCCTTACCTAAAAAAGGATTCCTTTGTGTTGACAGAGTTAAACTCTGGATTTTGTTTTAATGAACAGAGAACTGAGCTCTGAAGAAAAGAATTAAATTCTCAAAGAAAGCGAACAAGGAAGAAGATGAAGGAATGGAGGCGTTATGATGAGACTACTACATTTATAGGACGTGATAGGAAACGGTTCATCTTCCCCGTTCCCTAGGCGAATCCAATGGCCACAAAGGTTACAGCATTTCACTCATGTGCAAACACGTGAGAACAACGCTGTGGGGGAATTTGTTCTCTCATGGGAACTGAATAAAGCAACAAGGAAATACCCAAAAGGAGCATCACGTGTCCACGTGTGATCGAACATCACATGGGGACACGTAACCTTTTATGAGCAAAGTTATGGGCGCTGAAATACACAATTAGAGATGGGGTCACGTGCCAACACGTGATGGGCCTCTGAGCCCTTTGAAATAATAGAATTAAATTCTAATGAAATGCCTAACTGGTGGGGTCACGTGCCAACACGTGATGGACTCTTAAGTCCTCTGAGCGCATAGAATTAAATTCTAATTAATTGCTTAATCGATGGGGTCATGTGCCAACACGTGATGGGTTCCTGTGCTCTCTGAAATAATAGAATTAAATTCTAATTAGATGGGTCACGTGCCAATACGTGATGGGTTCCTAGACCCTCTGAAACAATAGAATTAAATTCTAATTAAAAGGAATAAAAAACCTAATGGAAAAATATTTACCTAGATCTTTCCAAACAAAAAAGACTACGCTCTGTAAAGTGGTGCATCGTTGGATTAAAAATCCAATGGTGATTAAAAATCTCCAGTTTATAGAAAGATTCTACATAAGGAAATATTTTCCTAAAATCTGCCAGGAACAACAAATAAAATATCTTTTGGATTAAAAATCCAATAGTGAATAAAATTCACCGAGTGATCTAAAAGATCATGTTGGTTACAAAATCAATCAAAATCTTTCAATGAAAGATTGACTAAACAAACTGATTCTTTTCTTTCTCCTATAAATAGGAGCCAAGAAGAGAAGGGGAAAAAAGGAGGGATACAACAACAGAAAAAAAAAGAGAATTCAATTCTCTAAAAAGAAGAAGATCTCTTCAGAAAAGAAAGAAACCCTAGGTAAGAGAGGGAAAGAGATCATTCTATAAGCTCCCACAAAACAAAAGAGAATTTAATTCTCAAACTAAGAGTTTAACTCTTCTGAATAAGAATTTAGTTCTTCCTTTGGTTGAAGATCTGCAGAAGCAGATCTCCCCATAAGTTGAGAATTTAATTCTCATCGGGGGGATTCTGCCATGCAGATCTAAAGCCTAAGGGAGGACCTAAGTTCAGAGAATTCTATTCTCCCACAAAACACATAGGAATTTAACTCCTTCAACAAAGATAGGGTTTAACCCTTAATATAAGAACTTAGTTCTTCTTCATGGTAACAGATATGCAGAAGCAGATTTCCCCAAAAATTAAGAATTTAATTCTCATCGGGGAAATTCTGCCATACAGATCCAAAACTTAGAGGGAGAATTGAGTTTAAAGAAATTAATTCTTTCGAACATATAGGAATTTAATTCCTCTAAACAAAATTAGGGTTTAACCCTATAAGAGAATTTAATTCTTCAACAAGGGATTTATCTCTCCATGCACGTAAAAGATCAAGTACCTAACATGATCACGTGGCAACACGTGACCCTCCCCTTCAATGATCAAAAGAGAACAAATAAGATCAGATCACGTGCTCCTACGTGACCCTTGAACAAACTCCTCAAAATAAGAAGAGCAGAACAAACTGTGGGTGCCTCACGTGTTTCCACGTGACCCCTGACAAACCCTTTTGGGGGGAAATCTGAGGAATTGATACCCAATGCATAGGCACCATCACGTGTCCACACGTGATAATTGTGGAAATCAAGTGTTTAAAACTTATACACATATTTTGAGAATAAAACAAGGGAAGTCTGGCCCAATACTCAAGCGCCTCACGTGACCCCACGTGAGCGTTTCTTTTTTAGTGTCTAACACTATTTTGTGCGCTTCATCCCTAGTGTTTAACACTATTCGAAACACATCACGTGGGAGCACGTGATAGCCGATTATACTCTAGTGTTTAACACTATATTCGAACCAATTTTAGCCCAAATCAGCTAAGCCTTCCATAGGAAGGATCCCCTTTTGACTGAACCACAAATACACCCTTGTCTTCCAAAATTGATCATCTTATATGACATTCAATGCAAAACCCAGAGCCTTTCAACCAAAATCGGTTCAAGGGTACATCTCTTCATACCTCTGATACATGTCGTTGTAATTCCTCAGCGTCTTCAGAGAGATGGAGGGTCCCAATGACCGATAACTTTTGGTGCATTCCCAAATAGTTGAATCAAAACCAAACAGACTATGACGTCTTTAAACTGGACCGTAATGTCCCTAAACTAAACTCTATGGACTATGAGGTCCTTAAACTCATGGACTATGATGTCCTTAACCTCTATGGATTGTGAGGTCTTTAAACTCACGGACTATGATGTCCTTAACTTTTATGGACTGTGAGGTCCCTAAACTCATAGACCATGATGTCTTTAAACTTTATAGACTATGACGTCTTTAAACTGAACCGTAATGTCCTTAAACTAATTATGGACCGCAATATCCCTAAATAAAACAACAGAGCCCAAATGCTCTTTTGTGGGATCTAAATGATCCTGTTAAGTAGATCTTAGTCTAAATGAGACTAACGTATCCTTAATAACCACTTAAGTTGATCTAAATCTCAAACGAGATTAACGATCCTTAAATCAATCCAATTACAAATCCCTCAGCTGACATTGGTTCATGGGTACATCTCATCACACCTCTGATATATGTCGTTGTAACTCTTCAACGTCTTCAGAGAGGTGGTGGGTCTCGACAATCAATAAACCCAATGAAAACAATAGAGTCCAAATACTCTTTTGTTTGATCTAAACGATTTCGTTAAGTTGATCTTAGTCTACAATTAGACTAACGTATCCTTAACAATCGTTTAAGTTGATCTTTGTCTCAAATGAGACTCACGCATCCTTAAACTCAAATCCAAATCCAAATCTAAGAAAATACGGATTTGGACTAATCCACGCCCTACGGGCGACAATGTAAATTAGTCTCCGTATACAATCTACGGGCAATCAAAAACAAAACAAACACTCGCGACACGAAGTGACCATCTGGAGAAGGAGAAAGTTGTTACCGTGATACGGTAGCGTAATTAACTGCAGGGGCTTGCGCCTGCAGGGAAGAGCGTTCCCACAATCAAAAACCCCTCAAACGAGGGGGAATCTGACGAAGTCTGCTATATCGGCCACATCTGTCTAAACCTTCGATACATAGTGCCATAAATTAACTTAGCATCTTCAGGTGGACGGATAAAACCAAATAGCATCTGCCCCCCCCCAAATTCAGGCAAGACATTTGTCTTTCCCGGTTTTCGGTGGCGAACAATGAGATCCTCCAAAATCCTAGTATGAGATCAAAATCTCCAAACACTCGGAAGGAAAGATTGGTGATTCATTAGTAACACTACAATAAGATCTCACGTGCTCTACATGAGCGTCTCTAATGAATAAAAAGGGAAAGACACAAACCTCCTCGCGTGCTCGCACGTGAGCACCAGAAGAATCAAGTGTTTAACACTTCTATAAAAATGGGGAATAGAACCCATAGAACAACTCCCACTTTGGGACGCCTCACGTGCCCACACGTGAGTCCTCCAAAGTGCATTGTTTAACACTGATTCAGAGTCTCAGGTAGGAACACGTGAGTGCTGAACATAACCAAGTGCTCAGCACTTATTAAAAAAAGAAAAAAGGGAAATAAATGGACAACGCCCATAATTGAGTACCTCACGTGCACAATGTGAGCGCCACAGAAATTTAGTGTTTAACACTATTTCAGTGCCCGCATAAAATGCACGTGAGCATGGTATGTCTCAGTACATTAACACTGTTGGGCAATTGTAGAGACCCAGGTCTAGTCCAACCTGACTAAGAGAGTCAAGACCCCACTGTACTCATCATTCCCCCAAGTTGGTCTTAGTCCCCAGCATGACTAATGGTTTGTCAACTGATGATATTCGAAATGATATTCATCTCACATCTCCTAAGTTAATCATAGTCTCCAAAAATGAATAATGATTCTTAGATGATCCACCATGATCTTTTCCCTCAAACACGGGAATTGGTTTCAAGGGTACATCTCTCTACACCTCTGATACATGTCGTTGTAATTCCTTAACGTCTTCAGAGAGGTGGCGGGTCCCAACAACCAAATGCTTTTGGGTGCACTTCCCAAAATGGAAACAACGGACCGAGATGTCCATAAACTAACAACGGACCGCGACGTCTTTAAACTAAAACCTCACCTCAAAAATGGTGATCTACAGATCGAAATGTCCTCAAACTACAACGTCGCCTCCAAATGGTGACAACGGACCGAAACATCCTTAAACAACAACAGACCGAATTGTCCTCAAACTACAACAGACCGAAATGTCCTCAAACTACAACGTTACCTCTAAAATGGCAATAACAGACCGTGACGTCCTTAAACTATAATCCCACCTCAAAAATGGTGATCTACGGACCGAAATGTCCTTAAACTACAATTTCGTCTCCAAAATGGTGATAAGGGACCGAAGCGAAAACAACAGAGCCCAAGTGCACTCTTGCTGGATCTAAAACGAAAATGATCCTATTATCCTGTTAAGTAGATCTTAGTCTCAAATTGGACTAACGTTTCCTTAACAAAGAAACCAACCGAGCCCCCAATTGCTTGTGTACATTTAAGTCGATCTTGATCTCAAAACAGATCAATTATCCTTAAATCAACAAAAACCCCAAATCTAAGAAATAGGGATTTGAACTAATCCATGCCCTACGGGCGACAACATAAATTAGTCTCCGTATACAATCCACGGACAATCAAAAATAAAACAAACACACACGACACAAAGTGAACTTCTGGAGCAGGAGAAAGTAGTTATCACGATGCGATAACGTAATTAACTACAGGGGCTTGCGCCTGCAGGGAAGAGCATCCCCACAATCAAAAACCCCCTCACAAACGAGGGGGAATCTGACGATGTCTGCTACAACGGACGCATCTGTCCAAACCTTTGATACACGGTGCTATAAATCAACTTGGCATCTTTGGAGAGGTGGACGGATAAATCCAAATAGCATACCTCCAATACATGGTGCTATAAATCAACTTGGCATCTTTGGAGAGGTGGACGGATAAATCCAAATAGCATCTGCCCCCAAATTCAGGCAAGACGATCCATCCTGGTGCGATGAACAGATTCTGGCATGCCCGGTGGGACCTTTTTCTCTTTCCACTCCACACTTCGTATGTTGTGTTTCGCGAACTAAATCGCGGTTCGCTATGGTTGCCCCTAGATTCGAGATACTAAGATTTGGTGTCTTGCTCCTGTGCAGAGAAAAGAAGATCAATGGCTTCCAAGTGTACCTGCAACAGCAACTCCCGTTCCGTCCCCGCTGGTGGAGTGACATACGGGCCAAATGCCGCCTGTATCTTTTCAATGCCAGTAGAACAGGTGACTTAGGCTACCACTGGATTGTTCTTCGGGACCATACTCCCGCCAACAAGCTTCAGCGCCCCAGTGCCACCACAGGAAGCTCCCAAAAAGTCGGTTTTCGATCAACTTACAACCACCATAGCCCCTCTCAACGAGTTGTCCAAGCCTGCCACCTCAGTCTTTGACAAGCTGAGCCAAAGCTCAAATGGGCCCACAAAGAGGCTCGTAATACTTGAAGGGGTTATCCTGAAATGGATAGCCGTTCCAGCTCCGGCAGGTGAAGTCATTAAAAGTGCTTCCCCTACCAGAAGGCCGGCCTTCGAAAGATCAACCTTCCCCTCTCATCGGACGTCAGTCTT
The DNA here is from genome assembly GCA_030015575.1 of Agapanthus africanus. Taxonomy (NCBI): domain Eukaryota; kingdom Viridiplantae; phylum Streptophyta; class Magnoliopsida; order Asparagales; family Amaryllidaceae; genus Agapanthus; species Agapanthus africanus. Next base: position 130,133,546 of record JASDDO010000028.1, read on the forward strand.
CGACAGGCTGGCACCAGCAGTAGCCTTTCACCAAAGCAGGGGGCATGAGGAAGCCACTACCACAACTGAGGCAATCCCGTCTGCAAGACATGCTCGACGTCGCCACTAGCGCCGAGTGAGGAAAGTTGAGGACAACTCCCCCTCTGGACTTACTCCACCAGCTCCAATGGTGGAAGTTGACGCTGCTGTTCCAACTGGGAACAGCTTTGAACCGCTTAGCAGGGTGCGGCGGAACTCCCTAACCGCAGTGTTGAAGAAATCTCCACTTCCTACTAAAAATATGACGCAGGCGAAACCAGAGCAGCCCCCTCAACAGCTGTCCTCCCGAATCCACAGGGTCTGGCGCAAAGTCCAAGTCTCTGTGATCAATAAGATCTACTCTCATCAACCGAAGAAAATGAAGGTTCGACAAGAGGAAAATCATCCCTCCGGCATACAACGAAGGAATTCTTTCACACAGGCACCTGCTACAATGGCTCCTTCAACTTCGACCTCCCACAAAAAGAGAAGGCCGAAGAATCTTCCACCGCCAGTGGCAAACCCCATGGGTGATGGATCCAAACGCCCCAAGTCTAGGGGCATGACAGTGCACACAGTTTACATGGCTTCCGGAAAAGAGGAAAGCCGTGCTTCCGTGGTTCATCGGCCGCAAACTCGATCATTGACAAAGGCTCAGGAGCAACAACAAAAGCTTCAAGAGATGCTGACAAAAAGGGCAGCACTCACCGGGCAAAAAGAAAGTCCGGAAGCAGCGTCCGACCAGTGCCAGGAGCAAGAGACTGATACGGAGTTCTTGCGAAGGGTGCTGGAGAGAAAGAATAAGGAGGCTGCGGAACACGCGGCTAATATAAAACAGATGGCGTTTATATTCCAAGACATGGTTGGAATGATGATCCAACCAGAACCTCCAGCCGAAGATCCACCGATAATCATCGAGGACAACAGAGGGGAAACATCAAACTCTCTTCTGGCTTTATCAGCAGCCAGAAAGGAAAATATCTCCAAAGTTGCCCTCGATGACCACATAGCTCAGCAAATACGAACTCATCAAGCAAGCGAAGCGGCTGGCCAAGTCGTCAGAACCGGGCAACCTTACCCAGGCTGGTACGACTAAATCAAGTACCCGCCAGGATATACGATCCCCAAGTTCCACATATATAAAGGGACAGGCAACCCGCATCAGCACGTCACTCAGTTCAGAGCTTTGTGCGGCAATACTGGAGGCGACGACAAATTGCTGCTTCACCAGTTCGTTGGCAGCTTATCAGAGACGGAATTTGAATGGTACTCGGAGCTTATAAATGTCTCCGTCAAAACATTCACAGAAATGGAGCTGCTATTCACACAGCGGTTCGCCAGCACAAGTGAACACAACCCAATCACGGCATTAATCAATTCCAGGGTGAAGCCAGGAGAGACCTTGGTTCAATACGCAATCCGATGGCGGAACCTATGGTCAAAATGTGAACAACGAATAGATGAAGCTCCTGCCATGGGCATGTCTGTAGGGACCCTTGATCTTCAGGCGATTGTATCCCAATTTATGATATTCTTCAAGCCGACCACCTTCCAGGCCTTGATCGACAAGGTGACCTAAATGGACCAGATGAGCCATAGGCCATACTCCTCAAAATCGGATCCTCGGAATGTAAAGAGTAAAGGGAAAATAACCTTCGTTGCTAACACTCAACAACAGCCAAGTGACCTGAAACCGGTTGCTCGCCAAGGCAACGCGCGCCCGTGCCAATCCCTAGAAGAGAAGGTAGGACGTGCTTACTCGTTCCTCCATGATAAAACGAGAAGATTTTCGAACTGGCAATGCGCAACAAACCCATTACACTGCCGGATCCGAAATGTCCACTGCAGCCTGGTGACGTCAACAGTCCCAACTATTGCTCCTACCACAGAATAGTGGGCCGCCTAATTGAGGATTTCTATGTCCTAACAAACTGGGTCGAGGACCAGTACAGTCAAGGGAAATTCGCACTGTCAAAAAATTGGAGGGTGAACCCACCACAGAGGCACGCTCCTAAAAAGGTAGACACGCCGGGGGCATCATGCTCGTTTGTGGAAGAAGCTCCTTGGGAGGTGGTCCTTTCAATTAAAACTAAAAGAATACTAAAGGATCTTCAAGCATGTCCGGCGATCAAATGGAAAAGCCCACTGGTGCCCGAGATCATTAAGGGGATGCTTAAATCGCGCCCAACACCGAAAACTAGTAACGATGGGCAAGACCTCCAGGCCAAGCCTTTGAAGTCTTCGAAGAAAAAGAAGAAGACCAAGAAGCCCGTGCAACCTGACGACAAGCGCACGGACCTACAAAAATACATCGACGCGCTAGAGGAATACAACCAGAAGGCGTGGACCCCAGTCACACTCGAAGAGTTTCTCAACCATATACTTGAGAACGGAGATAGTGACGACGATGAGGGAAATGCCTCGTCGGGAGAAACCGAAGATTATGTAACAAGTTTCCACATGGTTTATCATTCGTCGTTAAATGACGAAGAAACTCTCTCGGCGTCGGAAAGCAAAGCAGAGGAACTGGGGGCAGGACCGGCGCCAGAATTCCTGGAACTGTCAGAAGACCTAATTGACAGGCTGCTAAATGAGGCCCTTCAAAAGAGCAAAGTTGACCGAGAACATAAAACAGCCATATACGAAAAGGCCAAGCGTCGGCGTCAGGATGAAGAAGCTGCGGTAAGGATGAGTCGTAAAGTACTCCAACCGAGCCAAAGCACACCTGCTACAAACAAGAGCAAGACCAAAGCAAAGAAGCAGTTCGCCAAAGCCCTGTCAATGGGAATGAAGATGCCTCCTCTCATGGAAAACACTCCCGGGAGTACGTGCCTCGATGAAGCGGATGTACATCCGAACTACTGCTTATACCATCGGAGGGTCACACACCCCACTGAAGAGTTCAATGCCTTTAAGAAGTGGTGGTAAGGATACGTTGCTCACTATCAACACTTCAAGCAGATGAAGCGCAAAACCCGTCGACAACAAAGAAGCACGTCAGACGAGCGTTAAGGAACTGCTGGCAACTGTCATATGGTTGATATCAGTTCGACAAAAGGAAAATCTCAAGTTTTTACATTTGGGAGAGATTCTGAGGAAGAAATAACCCTCGGCCCTCTCTTTAAAGAATCCACCTCTAGAAAAGAAGAAGAGGAGAAGAACTGCGAGAACATTTAGTTGCGTAACCGTACGTTGCCTGAAAAGAACCTCGGGCCTACAAACAAAGGTTCGAGCACAAGAGACAACGGGAAGGAAAAAGTTCCCAAGAAAATTGCCTTCGATGATAGAGTCGTCAAAGAGCTCGCAGCCAAGGATCCGCCTAAGAAAAACAAGGTGGATTACAATGTCCTGGCACATCTGAGGAAGATACCTTCACAACTGAGCATACTAGACGCTCTCCTCCTGTGTAAAGAGGCACGAGATTCTCTGATCAAGGTATTGCAAGATCCTAATCAGTTCCAAGTTTTCCTTGCAGAAGAAAAGATGAAAGACGAGTTGGCAGAGATTCATACAGCTGACATCATATTCGGCGATGAAGATCTCCTCCTCGGAACGTGCGAGCACAACCGTCCTCTATATCTCACTGGGTACTGCCACGACATCAGGATAGGCAAAATCCTGGCTGACAACGGGTCCTTGGTCAACCTCCTCAACGTGAAGGTGTTGAAGGAGATTTGCGTGGACATTCAGCTCTAGGCTCGGGATAAAATTACCATCTCCGGGTTTGACTCGCAGTCATCGCGGACGCTGGGGTCCGTGATATTGACATTACGCTTTGGGCTTCTCGTCACTAATATCAAATTTCATGTCATTGACGCCAAGACTTGCTACAACGCCCTGCTCGGCCGGCCCTGGTTACACGAGTACAACGTCGTCCCTTTTACACAATATCAGTGTATGAAGTATTTCAAAGACGGCTTCGAGTACACCGTTATGGGGGAGCTAAACCCATTCTCCGTAAATGAAGTCTGCAAATATGAAGACGCAAAGTACTTCCTACCAGACCTCAAAGACACGGAAAGATGTCATAAACCAGAGAATAAACAAAAAGCCGTCGCCACTATCCTGATCTTTAGAAGCGATACCGAGGAGGATGAAGAGATAGTCTACTCGGTGCAACCCCGAGACAACATGCCAGGACTATCTACCTATATTTTGGTCTTCGGCAGTGACTCTGAGGATGAGGACAACGCAGTATTCTCCATTCGCCCGTCAGCACAAACCATTACTGGAGCTGATCAGAGCTTGAAAATCACCATAGTTCTGCCGCGGCATTACAAAGAACTCAATGCGCTTGATACATACAGCATACAAGAGCTGCAGACCTTCTACGTCCCTCCTAAGCGAAGAGGTGAAAATGCGATCCTCTTCTACCAATCTACGGAGACTAAAGTGGAGAAAGAAGTCTGGCATGGTGCCGAACTTGCGCTTGATAGGCTTCAACCAATCCGTCTGCCCAGATATTACACAAAGGGATTGAAAAGGCTATTAAGATGCCAAGGCATACCCTTCAAACAAACCGCTCGGCAAGTCTAGTTCTACAAAAAGATTTGGGACGTCCCCGAGACTCAGCGAAAGATGCCCAATGGGAGAATGGAGACGATTGGGTCGGATAAATTCGGTCAAATAAACGAAAGCGATTCCACAATTGCCATGTCATAAATACATCCAGTGGAGAAGGGAATGCTTTTCCAGATAGCGTTGATATTGAACCAGAGCGAGATCCTGCCATAAGAATTCCAAGTCCGCCATTTAAAGAACAAATTGACAAGCTAATGAGAGAAGCCAGTCAAAAGGTTCGGGATGAACACAACCATGAAATGGCCATTTACGAGAAAGCCAGGACGCGGCGTCCCACTCAACAGTTTGCGGAAAGAAAATACTACGAAGCCCTTCACCCTCAATCCACTATGCGCTCTCGTGGCAAGGAAAAAGCCCGACGCAAAGGCAACAACAAGGTGATGAACGAGAATGACGTTCGAAAACAGAGAAGCGGATCCAAGAAGCCACGCGATTGAGAAAAAGTCAGCTGGAATCTATCTTTTATGAAGAAGATGGGTCGGGAGTACTCTTTCCTTCAAGACAAGACAAGAAAAATATTTAACCATGTCATCAAGCATCAAATGGTGATGCTCCCGGAGTCTCGGCACTCGAACAAATAAATGAGGTCCATCACCCGGCTTATTGCTCCTATCACTGAGCAATAGGATATCCTCTTAAAGACTGCTTCACCTTCAAAGACTGGGTCGAAGACCAGTATCAGTATGGCAGGTTTGGTCTATCCGACAGTTGGAGGGTAACCCCATCACGAAAGTATGAGCCAAAAGTGACCTATATTGCAAGGGTAAGTCCAGCTCAACATAGAACTTGGAAACGAACTCGTACCTGCCACGTGATAGCATTCTCAAAGGAGGGGGAGCACGAGAATATGGACGATCTCTCTCAGTACTTCGCAAATGAGAATGAAGATGAGATGATCTCAGAATTTCCATCGGTGCCAAAAGAGCTGGAGGATGGGATACACACTACGGCGAATAATCTAAGGAAAATTGACTTAGGAACGGAAAACGATCTGACGCCAACGTTCATCAGTGAGCTGCTGTTTAAAAAGCAGGTGGCCACACTAAAGGACGTGCTTATACAATATAAAGATTGCTTCACCTGGAATTATTCTGAGATGTCAGGACTAGATCCAGAAATAGCGGTGCATAAACTGGCAATATCGCCGGACGTCAAGCCAATCAAACAGGCACCAGGAAGATTGTGGCTCAAGCTCGAGATGAGCATCAACACAGAACTCAAGAAACTAATTAACTCCGGTTTCATCCAAGAAGTTCAATATCCTGATTGGATCGCCAATATCGTTCTTGTGATGAAGAAAAACGAGAAGGTGCGCATCTGCGTGGACTTTCGGGACCTCAGCAAGGCTTGCCCGAAGGATGACTTTCCAGTACCCGTTACCGAGCTGATGATCGATAACACGTCTACCCATGAGGTTTTCTCCTTCATGGATGGATCTTCATGCTACAATAAAATAAAAATGCATCCTAAATACCAAAAGCACACCGCCTTCCAAACTCCGCTAGGCATATTTTGCTATAAGCTGATGCCCTTCGGCTTGAAGAACGCAGGCGCTACCTATCAAAGGGCTGTAACATTCTGAAAATTTAGAAATAAATAAAATTAATTAATTAAATAATAAAATGTTAAATTAAAAAGTTATTAAAATCAAATAAGACAATTTCAAAAGATGTATGTAAAACAAATTAAATTAAAATTTTAATATGCAACATAAATAAATTATAAGGGTTTTAATGTGAATTTTAGCTTCATTTTAATAAAAAATGGTGTTTTATAATAACATAAGTTGTGAAGGGTTTTTATATAAAATTTAGGATATTGTGCAAATTGGGTTTTGTTAAGGGGTGTAAATAGAAAGAGTTTAAACAAGATTTAGTTCAGAATAAATCAAAGGATAAATCAAATTGGAAATGAAAAATATAATTCCATATCATTCTTACATGCACACACCCACACCACACCTCCTCCTTGCATGAAGATGGCACCCTTTAGCCTTTGACACCTCCTCCTTCACCTTATCCTTCCCTTTTCTCATATATATAGCTTGTGTTCAGATCTGTAGCATTTTTAAAACCTGAAAATTTAAAGAAAGAAAAAGAAAATCAAAGCAAAACAAAGAAGAACAAGAGAAAAGAGAAGAAAAGAAATAAGTTTAGGGTTTTCCTCATCATCAAGTTAGGACAAGGAGCTTGTGCATCTTGGAGGATGTTCTTCCAGCAAGTTATTTGTTGGTAAAATCCTTAATCACAGTAGCGATTTAATTCTGTAACTAGTTCGAAATTTGAAATCAAAGTGTTTAGAATATCGTATTTTTAGGCAAAATCAAGTCTGTTTGAATTTGCTTTAGTTTAGAGAAAAGTTAACTGAACTAAACAGGGTCTAAATGATGTATGTTGAACCTAGAGCAAACTATAGGAGCACGAACCAGAGGACTCGGTTTTGGGCCGACGACCAATAGGCAATATCCGGCGTCGCCGGATTTCTAGAGGAAGGCGGTGGTTTGAGTTTTGGGGTGGGTCTCTATATAGGATTTGGGATAGTTTGGTATTGTTTAATTAAGTTAGTTTAACTGTATATAAAATCTGGGAACTAATATCAGAAAAAGAGATCAAAATTCTAAATTACGACATGGGTAAAACATAACGCGTTCTGTTTTGTGTCGCGATGCAGCGTTGGGTTAAATTTCAGTGAGGTTAAGTGTTAGATCATTTGCAATAGTCGTACATAGTGTAATTAGCACGTACAACTTGTGTTTTCTTGATTTTGCCGTATCGGAATGTAGCCGTTTTCTTATACAAGTTAATTTAATGTTAGATTTGAGTGCCGGAAACTTCGGAGGCCGCAAGGAAAGGAAAAAGGATTAGCGATTCCTGAGTAGTTACGACGTATTCCGGTGAGTAGACTAAACATCTACCGGGGGATTGTGTAAAGATGGCGAAATACGCCCGTATTTTGCTAACCGAAAGATTTGACTTTATATACAAAGTTAATAATATGCATTCATATATACTTATACATCACTATGTTAATAGTTGTTAGAACACTGCACCATTATCGACGAGTTATGCCGCACTTGCACATATTTACGTGTTACACCACACCCCGTCGATATTAACATGACACTTTTACACTTAGTAATTACCCTATTAAATATGATTCTATCATACCTTAAACATCACTAACAGTAGGACGTTGCATAAATGACATCATGTTTCGTATTTAAATGTTCGATGTTGATATGAGAAGAAATTGTATTATTGAGAATTTATGGTTCTGGGTTTTCCTATACCATTGCATAAATTCAGTGAATTCCATAATGATGTGAGATGTCCACCATGAGATGTAGTTTTTATGATTTGATTTTATTCTGGACCGAGTGGGGGAGCTATACGGTCGCGGATGTATACGTTATCCAGACTGACTGGGAGAGATATATAGTTGGATACATGGTGGACCCGGTCGAGACCGAGGGGCAGGATAGCCGCATTTGAGGCGGGGGAGCCTAGCGAGGATACTCGATACCTGAGATAGTTGTGAAACATGGCGGATATTTATGTAATATCGACTGGTGTTATTGATTACAGGATCGTTCGTGGAACGATGCCTGAGAGAATGGAAGATTCGTATCGATGATGGACACGGAAAGATGAACTTTATTTGGAAACAAATGATGAGATTTCAGTTTTGGTTATGTAATTGGTAGTATGGATTCATGTTTTCTACATGTTCTCATGCATTATAATTATCCTTATTGCAGTTAGTGATAGTTCGTCATATTTACATTGTCAGCCGTTATATGTTAGTTTTATTCACTGAGTTGGCAACTCACCCCCGTTGTGCCACAGTTCCTTGCAGGAGTAGAATGGACGGTTAGCAGCTGTGCAGATCCACTTTTTCAGCGTTTATCGTATCTTTTGATAGGTGGGTTACATATGTAGTAAGCTTCTCTTTTGGTATTGTATTTTGGATCTAGAAAATCTCCATCAGACTTTGTATTATGACTTAGAATGAGAGATGGGTATATGTATATTATTTGACAGGTGAGATCGTTGTTATGTTAGAAGATATTTCTTTTATTTATGTTTGGGATTCTTATTGATATCCTATATACTGAGTATTTATTTCCGCTGTTGATATTGTTGATCCCAACTAGGGATGCAACCAAACTTAACAATTTATAATTGTTTTTATTATGAATTCACTAGTAAGTTACTGTTAAGATCTTAATTATATAAAACTGTGATTTTTACTTCAAAACTAAATATTTATAAAAATTCCGCAAAAAGGATTTGATCTTGTTTTTTCGGCTTACTCGGATTGTGTAAATATCTTTAGATATTATACAATCTAAGTGTCGGTCACATCCAAACTTTGGGTCGTGACAAAGTTGGCATCAGAGCTTAGGATTAACCCTACGGAATCGAGTAGTGAGTTAAGATAAGTTGACGTGAGTCCATGATTTAGGATGACCTTTGGATTGATGGAGTAGGTGATTTAGGATGAGTGCAGTACCGTACGTATGTTCCACGGCATATTTATGTTACCATACTCAGCCTGACTAACCTTAGGATGTATATCTTGATTTGTCCTTCCTTTGACTCCCTGTTATTGATTGTTCCTATTCGTAAGCCTTATCAACTCTCGTTTCTTGTTCCAGTTGCTATGGCTACGCGAGCTAGGTGAGCCGCAGCCAGAGATGTAGCTAGGGCGAGTCCGCCTGTGACGGTGACTGTTACACCGGACGTTCCGGGGTGCATGAGCATATTGATCCTCCTCCTCCAGATTGCATGACTAGGATAAAGGAGGGCATGTTAGGATTGTAGCGAGTGGTAGGACAGTTAGCTGATGCCACTCGAGTACAGAGACAGGATCCGGTACCGACCATGGCAGAGTCCGAGGTACAGCCCACGCAGACGGTCGCACTTGTAGACACGAGGGTGATGGAGGTATCGCTTTCAGAGTTTATGAGGTTGAGACCTCTGGTATTTACAGGGACCAATATAGCGGAGGATCCTCAGTCTTTTCTAGATAGGATGGCGAGGATTGGCAAATCATTGTGATGTTCGGATGCGAGGTCAGTTGAGCTGACTAGCTTTCGTTTAGAGGGACTTGCACAGGAGTGGTGTGAGTCGATGGAGAGAGGGCGAGCTACGGGTCTTCCTCCGATATCATGGACCGAGTTTTCCGAGGTCTTTCTTGCCAGATTTCTTCCACAGAGTGTGAGGGACTCTAAAGCTAGCAGTTTTGAAGAGTTGCGGAAATCGGCAAGTATGTTGATGGCAGATTATAATTTACGATTCACCCAGTTGTCGCGCTATGCTTCATATTTAGTTCCTACGGAGGAACTTCGGGTGAAGAGGTTCCTAAGGAGTCTGGACTCGCAGTTGTATCTAGCTATAGGCTCCCAGCATTTTGATACGTATGCGCAGGCCATGGATGCAGCGATACGAGTGGAGGAGCGTTTGAGCGAGGCAGTGGTTATTCCGGAGCAAAAGAGGAGTAGACCGATTGGGCCGATGACTAGGCAGTTTGGCAGAGGCAGAGGCAGGTACACTCCAGGCCGCAGTTTTGGACGAGGTTGGACCCAGGGCTAGATGTTCAGTTCTTATCCCGAGGAGCAGAGGACCCCGTCTATATGTTTTAGTTGCGGACTTCCAGGACATTATGCGAGGGATTGTAGATTCCAGGGAGGGACCGTTGTTCCACAAGCTGCGTTAACCCCTCCACCTTCGACGTCGATGGCTTTACTTCCTCCCCCAGTTGGCACTACGTGCCAGGCAGTTGCACTAGGAGGTAGAGGCTTTGCAGGACGCTCTCAGAGAGGTCAAGGAGATAGAGGTAGAGGACGACAGGACGTAGGAAGGGGCCAGGCATGGGTTTTTGCGCTGACTCCATAGGATGCCCAGGCATCAAATGCAGTTGTGATAGGTACTCTTGCAGTATGTTCGTTAGATGCATATATTTTATTTGATCCCGGTTCTACACATTCTTATGTATCTTCACGCTTTGCCCTTTCTTTGGGGAAATAGTCGTCGTTGTTTGAGTTACCGTTAGTGGTGATTACTCCAGTAGGAGATTCTTTTATAGATCGACACGTATTAAGATCATGTCCTTATGTATTGGTGATAGAGATTCGCTAGTTGACTTGATTCACTTAGATATGTTAGATTTTGATATACTTCTCGGTATGGATTGGTTGGACGCTTGTCTTGCCTATGTAGATTGTCGGGGGAAAGCGGTTAGATTTTGTTTTCCAGGTGAACTGATCTTTGTTGTGCAGAAAGACTGTAATATAACTCCTGCCAACCTGATTTCTGCTCTTTGTGCGGGACGACTCTTGAAGAAGGGTTGTCACGGGTTCTTAGCATTTGTTCAGGACTTAGGAGCCGCTGAGATTCCGTTGGACCAGGTTCCGATCGCACGAGAATTTCCGGATGTGTTTCCTGCTGAATTACCAGGATTACCGCCCGATCGCGATATTGAATTTTGCATTGATTTGATTCCGGGTACGGGGCCTATTTCTATACCACCCTGTCGGATGGCCCCGACGGAGTTGAAGGAACTCAAAAGCCAGTTGCAAGAATTGTTAGATAGAGAACTTGTTCGTCCCAGTGTATCGCCGTGGGGAGCTCCTGTCTTATTTGTAAAGAAGAAGGACGGTAGTATGAGACTGTGCATCGACTACCGACAGCTGTATCGAGTTACTGTGCGAAATAGGTATCCACTACCATGTATTGATGACTTGTTCGATCAGTTGCAGGGAGCTGGCTACTTCTCGAAAATTGATTTGCGGTCAAGGTATCACCGGTTGAGGGTTCGGAAAGATGATATTTCGAAGACTACTTTTCGCACACGATATGGGCATTATGAGTTTCTGGTGATGTCGTTCGGACTAACCAACGCCCCAGTAGCTTTTATGGATATGATGAACCGTATCTTCAAGCCCTTCCTTGATCAGTTTATTATAGTATTCATTGATGATATTCTCGTTTATTCCCGGAGCAGAGAGGAACACGAGCAGCATTTACGTATCACATTGTAGACCTTGAAGGAGCATCAGCTATTCCCTAAATTCTCAAAGTGTGCTTTCTGGCTGGATAGTGTGGATTTCTTAGGTCACGTAGTTACAAGAGATGGGATAAGTGTGGACCCAAAGAAGATCGAATCAGTACAGCACTGGCCCAGACCTGTATCAGTTACTGAGGTTCAGAGTTTTTTAGGTCTGGCGGGTTATTACCGACGCTTTGTGCAGGATTTTTCTCGGGTCGCTGCACCGTTGACCGGATTGACTAAGAAGGAAGTTCTATTTCTTTGGACAGATACATGTGAGCAGAGTTTTCAGCGGTTGAAGACTCGCCTGACGACTGCACCTGTCTTACCTTTACCTTCCGGATCAGGTGGTTTCGTGGTGTATTATGATGCCTCTCGAGTGGGTTTAGGCTGTGTATTGATGCAGCACGGCAGGATTGTAGTTTATGCTTCTCGACAGTTGAAGAGGCACGAGCAGAACTACCCCGCTCATGATTTGGAGATGGCTGCTGTGGTATTCACACTGAAGATTTGGAGGCATTACTTGTACGGTGAGTCATGCCAAATCTTCACAGATCATAAGAGTTTAAAGTATATTTTTCAGCAGAGAGATCTGAATCTAAGGAAGCGTAGATGGATGGAACTCGCGAAGGATTATGATTGTGAGATCTTGTATCATCCAGGCAAAGCAAATGTTGTAGCAGATGCTTTGAGTCGGAGGCTTGGAGGTAGCCTATCTCATTTGCGCACCTTGTAGAGACAGTTTTCTACAGACTGGCAGATTTTATGTGATAGTAGTATACAGTTTGAGTTCACCCCGACAGGAGGACAGTTAGCACATGTTCCCACCCGACCTCAGTTATTGGATCTTATTCGAGAGACACAGCCCGCAGATGCTCGTATATCGGAGATTATGGATCAGGTTAGGCAGGGCAGAGAGTCGGAGTTCGTGATAGATGATCGTGGAGTATTACGTTTTGGGACTCGTCTTTGTGTGCCAGATTCGGATGGACTGAGACGTGAGATCTTAAAGGAGGCCCATAGGTCAGCATATAGTATTCATCCTGGTTCCACCAAGATGTATCATGACTTGAGGGATGTTTATTGGTGGGAAGGAATGAAGAGGGACGTTGCGGAGTTTGTTTCGAGATGCTTGACATGTCAGCAAGTCAAGGCCGAGCACCAGAGGACGACAGGAGAGTTGCAGCCCTTACCCATTCCGGAGTGGAAATGGGAACAGATTTCTATGGATTTCGTTATGAGTCTACCCAGGACTAGCAGGGAGTATGATTCCATTTGGGTAATTATAAATAGATTGACAAAGGCGGCTCATTTTCTTCCGGTGAAGACGACGTATGGGTTTGCTCAGTATGCTCAAATTTATATCGATGAGATTGTACGATTACATGGAGTTCCGACGTGCATAGTTTCAGATAGGGGTACCCAGTTTACCGGCAGACTGTGGCAGAAACTTCAAGAAGCTCTTGGTACCCGATTGAGTTTTAGCACGGCTTTCCACCTACAGACAGATGGTTAGTCAGAGCGGACCATTCAGACGCTAGAAGATATGCTTCGAGCTTGCAGCCTTGATTTTGGTGGTAGTTGGGATCGTCACTTACCTTTGATAGAATTCTCGTACAACAACAGTTTTCAGGAGACGGTCCAGATGGCACCCTTTGAAGCTTTGTATGGGAGGAAATGTTGATCACCCGTTTGCTGGACGGAACTGAGCGATAGTAGCATTTTGGGACCGCAGATAGTACAGGAGACTACGAAAAAGATTCAGCTGATACGAGACAGAATGAGAGCGGCCCAGTGCAGATAGAAATCATATGCAGATCGACGACGTCGTAGACTCAAGTTTGACGTGGGAGATCATGTGTTCCTTCGTGTGTCTCCGATGAAAGGTGTGATGCATTTCGAGAAAAAGGGGAAGCTCAGCCCCAGATATGTCGGACCTTACGAGATTCTGGAGAGAGTGGGTGCTGTAGCTTATCGTTTAGCACTTCCACCGAGTTTTCCCGATGTGCATCCGGTGTTTCACGTATCGATACTTCGCAGGTATCTTCACGATCTTTCTCACACGATCCAGCATTAGACCTTACAGCTTGAGCCGGATTTATCCTACACAGTGCAGCCTGTAGCTATTCTAGACCGGCAGGCAAAGAAACTGAGATCAAGGGTACTTCCATCTGTAAAGGTTCTTTGGCAAGAAAAGAATCGTGAGGAGATCACTTGGGAGACCGAGGATGCGATGCGAAAGAAATTTCGACAGCTTTTCGAAGGTACGTCTAGTTAATTTAAATTCGGGGACCGAATTTTCTTAAGGGAGGAATATTGTAACATTCTGAAAATTTAGAAATAAAAAAAATTAATTAATTAAATAATAAAATTTTAAATTAAAAAGTTATTAAAATCAAATAAGACAATTTCATAAGATGTATGTAAAACAAATTAAATTAAAATTTTAGTATGCAACATAAATAAATTATAAGGGTTTTAATGTGAATTTTAGCTTCATTTTAATAAAAAGGGTGTTTTATAATAATATAAGTTGTGAAGGGTTTTTATATAAAGTTTAGGATATTGTGCAAATTAGGTTTTGTTAAGGGGTGTAAATAGAAAGAGTTTAAACAAGATTTAGTTCAGAATAAATCAAAGGATAAATCAAATTGGAAAAGAAAAATATAATTCCATATCATTCTTGCTTTCACACACCCACACCACACCTCCTCCTTGCATGAAGATGGCACCCTTTAGCCTTTGACACCTCCTCCTTCACCTTATCCTTCCTTTTTCTCATATATATAGCTTGTGTTCAGATCTGTAGCATTTTTAAAACCTGAAAATTTAAAGAAAGAAAAAGAAAACCAAAGCAAAACAAAGAAGAATAAGAGAAAGGAGAAGAAAAGAAATAAGTTAGGGTTTTCCTCATCATCAAGCTAAGACAAGGAGCTTGTACATCTTGGAGGGTGTTCTTCCAGCAAGTTATTTGTAGGTAAAATCCTTAATCACAGTAGCGATTTAATTCTGTAACTAGTTCGAAATTTGAAATCAAAGTGTCTAGAATATCGTATTTTTAAGCAAAATCGAGTCTGTTTGAATCTGCTTTAGTTTAGAGAAAAGTTAACTGAACTAAACAGGGTCTAAATGATATATGTTGAACCTAGAGCAAATGATTGTCAGGATATGTGCGTGTTCAAGTTCTAGTTTAAATACCGCAATCAAGACGGTTTCGCTTGTAGCTAGCCGGTTGAGTACGGGTCGTCCGCAGAGAGATGGGAGTCTTTTTCAAAGTGTTTTAACGAGTTAAGTCTGGTTTTCAGATTTTGTTGGATTATCTAAGTGTTGAGTTGATATTTAAAGAGAGCATGTTAGGGTTAGGATTAGGTTAGTTTGAGTTAGGAGTCTCCACATCTTTCGTTGCCCCTCTTAATATCGGTGTTACGGTAATCGGCAACAACGGGGATTAGCATGACTAGGAAGGACTTTGCGAGTATAAGCTAGGCTTTCCAACGCATAAGTCTTCCTTTTGGTGCTTGTCCGTCCGTTCTTGGCTCTTAGCCATAACCTCCGGTTAATTCAACCACAACCGGTCTCACTACGGAATCACCGCTATCATGTAGGATAGGGTGTCGTAAGGAGCGGATTGTGGTTCAATTAACGGGAGTTGATTTAAGCTGTTGGGCAAGGAAAGAGTGAGAGAGATTTCCTTCTCTCAAACTTCCCTTATCCTACCCTAACAAGTATTAACTACTCACACTTCATTATAAGGAAAAACAAAACAAAACAAAAGAGGAAGATAGAAAGAAGGAGATTAGAAGAATATGACTAACTATTTGCGACCTCACCTTGGCGAGGATCGAGCGTAAGTATCATTGTCGTATGAATGATAAAGAAAAAGAGAGAAGAAAGAACAACAAGGAAATAACAACAACTACTTAACAAATTAAAATTAAAATTACAACAAGCATAAAGATAAGGAGACAAGCATGATAATAAAAATGGTCTTCTTTATTCATCACTCTTCACTCAAAAGCTCACTACAAGTTTAATGGAGAAGAGGTGAGAAGAGGAAGAAGAGAAACACTAAAACTAGGCAAAATGAAAATACAAGAATTGACCCCCTCCTTCACAAAGTTCTGGGCAATTTATAGGCCAAAAAATGAAAACCTAGGGCAACCACCAGAACCTATACAAAAAGACCAAAACACCCCCAAAACAACTTTTTCTTTGGCGCCAGAATGGCCGCGGATCCGCGGCCTGGACCCCACTTTTGCCGCGGATCCGCGGCCCTATAGTTGAATTGGGCTTTCCTATTTTTTGGGCTTCCCTGGTTTTCTGTCTCCTTTATTCTGGTATGTGTATTTTCTCAATTTGGCTCCACGATTTTTCCAGAATTTCTGTTGAGGGAAAGGTGGACTTTTTGTCAAGATTTTGTCATGATTGCCTCGAGCTCCGCGTAGATCTCTTGGATTTTGTGCTACCATTGAGCCTTGTGCATGAGAATGATATTGATTTGACACTTTGTCTTCCTAAACTGGTATCTGGCAACATACGGATGAAGAGCGGAGACCGTGTTTTATCTGTGGTTGGCAGGAACCGGATTTTGTCGTGTTTTCCATGAATTTCTCCGTTTGAGAACGGGGAACCTGTATCCTGCAATTGACTAGCAAACACGGCTCAAGAGTATCTACGGATATGCAATGTGATAAAAATTGGGCGGTATGAAAATGCAAAAATCTGATATGAACAAATACCCCCAAACTTATCATTTGCTCATCCCGAGCAAAGCCCATTTATTCAC
Source organism: Agapanthus africanus (assembly GCA_030015575.1). Classification (NCBI taxonomy): domain Eukaryota; kingdom Viridiplantae; phylum Streptophyta; class Magnoliopsida; order Asparagales; family Amaryllidaceae; genus Agapanthus; species Agapanthus africanus. The sequence continues at coordinate 130,149,981 of JASDDO010000028.1, forward strand.
AAAAAATTTCCTAACCTCACTTTCGCCGGGAACGCGATTGCACTGAGCATGTGCAACAAGCCGTTAAACCTCTAGGTGTCCCTAGTAGGAGGAGTGTTGTCTCCTGAGGGTTTTCAGCGGATACTACCCACAAAATTCGGTCAAGTTGGTTTCGTAAAATAACTAAGATTCAAACCCTACAGTTTTGTTTCAGAAAATAACAATTCTATAATCCTAAGTCTAGACTATCGAACCTTTATTTTTCACACCTCGCTTCTTATTTAACTACAGATTTTATATGTCTTTACGTGCAGTGCAAATAGTGTCGTTAAGTTCCAGAAGGATCGATTAAAGTCATCATGTCGCACAATAAAGCCCAGATAACAATTTGAAAAGGATCACATAAGTTTTATAAAGAGTTAAGCATTTTTCAAGTTTCGTTTTCCAGTAAGGTTTCAACTTCAGAATTTCTATCTTCCTTAACAGGAAACTAAGTCGTATTTTTCACTCCACCTTTAACTTGTTTTCATTTCATACACACCTCTGTGAACGTGCAATAGTCTTTATCATAGAATAAAACCTTCATATCTCCGCTAAAATTTTTATAAAAGCCTGTCTTTTATCAAGATTATTCTCACACAAAGAACCATTAGGAATTTTAACTCGGAGAGAACACTTGCTTGACTTTGTTTTAAACTGGACTTTCTAGGCTTCTTAGCGAGCTTTGGGCCAATGCACCCAAACCAGTTGGTTTTAGGGCATTAGGTGTAAAAACACCCCAGCGGACTTAATTACTCAAGTTACCTAGGTCCAAAAACAAAAGACAGTTTGGCGTAAAAATCAGATGATTTGATACGAACGGAGATATAACCGGCAGTTCAAATATTTTTTTGGATAAAAGACGTGTTTAGTGAGTTTGGTGTGTAATCATTCCAATCAAGTTTCAGATGGGTTATTTTTCAGACTTAGCTCCAATTACGGTATCAATAACATTCCTTCATATTCGCTTTACTTCATAAACTATTCTTGACATTACTTATTTCAGAACAAACCTATTTGATCCTCAGAAAATCATTTATCTGTTTAAAAGTTTAAACATGAAAGACTTGTCATCTAATTCCCAAAATTCACGACACGTGTAGTGTGATGTAAAGACGTATATCAACTATAGTTAACTTCAAAGGAGAGTTATCTTTCAGGTTTTCAAAATCCAAACATAAGATTTAGTTATTCCTATTTTTTCAAACAAAAACCGTCGAATGTTGAATCAGAGTTCTTTCACAAGCTAACTTGACAGAAAAGTTTTTATATTTTTAGAAAATTTTCAAATTTTTATGGATTTTATGGATTTTAATATGCAGATGCAAAATATACATATGAATGCGAAGGTAAGAAATGCGTACCGAGCGTACCCCCAAACTTAAACTGGACAGTGTCCTCACTGTCGTTGCATGAAGAGAGCAGTTTGAAGGTTCAAAATTGTCGGTTAGTGATACACAAATTTTTATTTGTTTTTGTTTTTTAAAGAAAAGAAAAAGAATATACACAAATATATACAAAATGGTTTGTACATACCCCCAAACTTGTTTGGAACAGTGTCCACTGTTCTTGGCTGGATAACCGAAGTTTGGAGGTAGGCCGAGGAAGATCATTCAGGGTAAACCGGCTCTTGTAAGAACAGGAGCTCCTCTGTTGGTTCGGCGCTAAGGTACGGTTTGCATCGGTGTCCGTTTACTTTGAAAAGTGAACCGTCCTTTGGATTCTCCAAATCCACAGCGCCCTGCGGATACATATTCCGCACAAAATACGGCCCTTTCCAGCGAGATCTGAGCTTTCCAGGATGGAAGTGAAGTCGGGTGTCGTAAAGCAGTACCTGCTGACCAGGTACGAAGGTTTTGCGTAAAAGGTGTTTATCATGAAACACCTTCGTTCGATTCTTAACGACAACCGCGTTATCGTAAGCCTCATCCCTAAGCTCGCTTAGTTCGTTCAACTGCAGCTTCCGATGGCTGCCCGCATCCTCGAGAGAAAGATTCAGCTCCTTTATCGCCCAAAATGCGCGATGCTCGATTTCGACAGGTAAGTGGCAGGCTTTTCCGTACACAAGCCGATAGGGAGACATGCCAAGGTCGGTCTTATAAGCGGTTCGAAATGCCCAAAGGGCATCAGTGAGTTTCAGAGACCAATCCTTACGGTTCTTGGAAACCGTCTTCTCCAGTATCTGCTTGATTTGCCGATTCGAAACTTCGGCCTGCCCGCAGGTTTGGGGGTGGTAGGGCGTAGAAAGCTTATGATTAATGGAGTATTTCCGCATCAAGGCTTCGAAAGTTTTATTGCAGAAATGACTTCCATTGTCGCTAATGATCGCTCGGGGGTGCCCAAACCGTGAGAAAATGTTTTCTTTAAGGAACCTAATGACAACCTTGTTGTCGTTAGTTCGGCTGGGCACAGCCTCGACCCATTTAGAGACGTAATCAACAGCTAGAAGGATGTACAAGTTCCCAAAAGAGCTGGGAAACGGCCCCATGAAATCTATCCCCCAAACATCGAAAATCTCCACAACCAAGATCGGTTGGAGCGGCATCTCGTTCCTCCAGGATATCCGGCCCATGTGTTGGCACCGGGAGCAAGTCTTGCAATAGTCGTGAGCGTCTTTGAAAAGTTGTGGCCAGTAGAAACCACATTGCAAGATCTTCTCGGCTGTCTTTCTGGGCCCAAAATGCCCGCCACACGCTTGATCGTGGCAAAAGGACAGCACACTCTTGAATTCCTCATCAGGGACACACCGACGAATAATCTGGTCGGGACAGTACTTGAACAAGTAGGGTTCGTCCCAGTAAAAGTGTTTTACTTGGGATAAGAAGCGAAGTCTGTCCTGACTTGACCATTCGGTCGGTAGCAATCCCGTGGCCAAATAGTTCACAATATCTGCGAACCAGGGTTCGCACGATACTGTCAAGAGCTGTTCATCCGGGAAAACGTCGTTGATCGGAATTGGATGCGAAGGCGAAGAAGGAAGTCGTGAGAGATGGTCGGCAACTACGTTTTCACATCCTCGTTTGTCCTTAATGACAAGGTCAAACTCTTGAAGCAAGAGGATCCAACGTATTAACCGAGACTTGGCATCTTTCTTCGCAAAAAGATGGCGCAGAGCTGAATGGTCTGTGTAGACAATGACTGGAGAGCCGATGAGGTAGGGCCTGAACTTTTCTAAAGCAAATACAACAGCCAAGAATTCCTTCTCAGTTGTTGTATAGTTGAGTTGGGCGTCGTTCAGGGTTCGGCTCGCGTAATAGATTACGTGCGGCATCTTGTTGATGTGCTGTCCAAGGACAGCACTGATGGCAAGTCGGATGCATCGCACATAATCTCGAATGGGTGCGTCCAGTCAGGTGAAGAAAGAACGGGAGCAGAAGTGAGTGAGCGTTTCAGTGACTCGAATGCAGTCACACAGCTCGAGTTGAAGTCGAAAGGCGTGTCCTTGGCCAGCAAAAGCGTCAAGGGCCTAGCAATCTTGCTAAAGTCCTTGATAAACCGTCTATAGAAACCGGCATGGCCAAGGAAGGCTCGGATATCTCTGACGCATCGAGGAGGAGGCAGATTGGAAATGACCTCAATCTTTGCTTTGTCAACCTCTATGCCATTTTGCGAGATGATATGTCCTAAGACAATACCTTCGCGCACCATGAAGTGGCATTTCTCCCAGTTCAAAGTGAGATTCTTGTCCTTACATTGGGTAAGGACAACGTCAAGATGCAGCAAACACTCGTCAAAGGAGTCGCCGAAGATGGAGAAGTCATCCATGAAAATCTCCAGAAATTTTTCCACCATGTCAGAGAAAATTCCCATCATACACCGCTGGAAGGTAGCGGGCGCATTGCATAACCCAAAGGGCATGCGTCGATATGCAAACGTGCCGAAAGGACAAGTGAAAGTGGTCTTGTCCTGGTCTTTTTCGGCGATGGGAATTTGATTATAGCCGGAGTAGCCATCAAGAAAGCAGTAGTACTCGTGTCCGGCCAATCGTTCAAGCATCTGGTCAATGAAAGGTAGCGGAAAGTGGTCTTTCCGCGTTGCGGCGTTGAGTTTTCTGTAATCAATGCAAACTCGCCACCCAGTTTGGGTGCGAGTAGGGATTAACTCGTTCGCCTCGTTAGTGATGACCGTGATGCCCGACTTCTTGGGGACAACATGAATGGGGCTAACCCACTGGCTATCAGAGATAGGGTAAATGATACCACTATCTAGACATTTGACGATCTCCTTCTTCACAGCCTCCTTCATGACTGGATTAAGACGTCTTTGTGGATCCCGGGCTGGTTTGGCATCATCTATCAGATGAATGTGATGCTCAACGATCAGGGGACTAATCCCCTTGATGTCCGCCATGGACCAGCCGAAAGCTTGCCTGTTGCTGTGTAAGACCGCGAGAAGGGCTTTCTCTTGCTCGGGAGCTAGAGAAGCCGAGATGATGACAGGGAGGGTCTCGTTCTCACCTAAGTAAGCATACTTAAGGTGAGACGGCAACGGCTTGAGTTCGAGCGTTGGAGGTGAAACGATGGAAGGCAAGACCGGTGCAAAGGTCTCGAACTCAAAGGACTCCAACAAAGGTTCAAAGCGAGTGTAAGCAACCGAGTTGGATGGTTCAGGTAACTCATCCGGAAAGTCGAAGGATTCAAACTCGGGTTGTGCGCGGCTAAGATCGTTCGTGAACGTGAAACACTCGTAGTCGTTGTCGGGCGCAGAAGCAGCAGCAGGTTCGAAGAGAAACGCACTAGTGGCGTCAAGATTATCGTGTTCAAACAGAAACTCCTCGAATTCACACTCTTCTGGGGTGATCTCCTGGATCGAGCAGACATCCAGTATATGAGCATTAGGTTCGGCGGGCTGATTCCCCAACCTAAAAATGTTGAGTTCAATCGTTATATTTCCAAAAGAGAGGTTCATTGAACCATTGCGACAATTGATCACAGCATTTGAGGTTGCGAGAAATGGGCGACCGAGTATCACCGGAATTTGATTCCGAGGGTTAGCTACAGGCTGTGTATCTAAGACAATGAAGTCGACGGGGAATATGAAGTCCCCGACTCTTATTAACACATCCTCTAGCTCACCCCTAGGATGGGTGATCGATCGGTCGGCCATCTGGAGAGTGCAGTGTGTGGGTTTCAGCTCTCCGACGCCTAATTGCTCGTATACTGAATACGGAAGCAAGTTAACACTGGCACCAAGATCTAATAGTGCGCGGTTGATGTTCTTATCCCCAATAGTAATTGAAATCGTAGGACAGCCATGGTCCTTCCGTTTTTGTGGTAAAGATTGGGTAAGGGCATCACTCACAGCACTAGCCAAGAAAACTTTCTTGGGTACCTGAGACTTCCTCTTTTTCGTGCACAAGTCCTTTAAGATTTTCGCGTAAGATGGGACTTGTTGGACAGCATCTAAAAGAGGAATGTTGATGTTAACTTGCTTGAATAACTCCAAAATCTTCTCAATTTGTGGATTTTGTTTGTTAGACCTCAACCGGTTTGGAAATGGAACATTTTGAAAATTGGTTGAGTCTAATGCTGGAGGAGGAGATTTTGGAGTTGGAACGGATCCCAGAATAGGTGTTTTCGTGGAGTGAGAAGTGGGTCCGTTCAGAGCAGAAGAAGAGGAAGGAGAGCCTGTTGAAGAATGGAGAATAGGCTCAGAAGACGAAGAAGAAGAAGAAGAAGAAGAAGCGGCCGGGGTGTCATCGTTGATTCGCTTGCCAATGTTGTTTTGCAGCATCCTTCCCGATCTCAGTGTAGTCACGGCACTCACATTATGGTTTTGTTGTTCAAGAGCAACATGTGCATTATGTGGGTGACCGGGATTTGGAAGTGGCTGGGACGGGAGCTTCCCCTTCTCTCGCTCGCTCAAGGCCGCGTTCAGCTGTGCAATCTGGGCCTCGATGGTCTTGATGCTTTGCCCGTGTGCGGCAGTGTGTTGCACTAAGGATTGAATCGAAGACTGGATGTTGGCGGTGGATTGAGTCGATTGTTTAACAAACGCCTCCAGACTTCGCTCGAGCGAGGAAACCTTATCGTTGTTTGACGGAACAAAGTTGTTTGGTGGAAAAGAATTGTTGGGTGCAAAGTTGTTCGTCTGGTTTTGGAAAGGTTGGGGTTGGAAGGGCTGCTGATATTGATGCTGAGTTTGTTGTTGCGCTTGTTGTTGCGGCGGAGGGGCCCTTTGGAAATTGTTGCCTTGGAATTGATTCTGATTCTGATTCCAGGCGAAATTGGGGTGGTTCCTCCAACCGGGATTGTAGGTGGAAGAGTATGGATCATTCCTCGGTCTTTGCTGGAAGGCAGCATTAACCTGATCCTGTCCTTGCGAGGGTGGATTGTAAGGACACTCTTCGGTCAAGTGAGAAGGATCGGAACAACAAGCGCAGATGGTACGAAGGGGGAGAACAGGGGCGGGAGCAGGAGCAGAAAATTTGCTCTCTATTGCTTCAAGCTTTCTTGTTATAGCAGCCATTTCGGCTTTCATCGCAATAGAGACGTCAAGTTGGTGGATTCCTACCCTAGACTGACCGGTAGAAGTGGAGGTAGAAGAAGAAGAAGTCGGTCTGGTGCTCTCCCACTGTAGCGTTTGCTCCGTAAGATCGTCAAAGAACTGCCACGCTTCCTCGTCAGATTTCGATAGGAAGTGGCCCTGACAGATGGTTTCCAGCAACTGCTTCGTTGCTGGGTTCAGTCCCTCGTATAAGGTTTGGCAGAGTTGCCATTTCTCTATACCGTGGTGAGGACACTGAACAAGAAGGTCTTTGTACCGGTCAAAGCACTTCCAGAAGGGTTCAGAAGGAAGCTGGGAGAATTGGTTGATTTCATTTCGAATCCTTGCGGTCTTATGATTTGGATAGAATTTTTTCAGAAACGCTTTAACAAACTCGTCCCAGCTGGTGATTGAGTGGGAAGCGGTGCTATACAGCCATTTTTCAGCGAGATCGCATAAAGTGAACGGAATGACCCGTAGACGTATAGCATCGTCCGACAGCTGGGTGGTTTTCATCATGGCACAGACATTTTGAAATTTGTTAATGAAGATATAGGCATCTTCAGATTCAAGCCCATGAAAACGTGGAAGCATGTTGATGAAATGGGGCTTAATTTCAAAGTTGTCCCCATTGGCCGGAGGAAGAGAAAGGCAGGTCGGAAGTGCAGAACGGGTGGGGTAGAAACGATCCTGGAGCGCAATTCGCTGCGGCGCTACAACAGGCGGAGGTGGTGGGAGATTGGTCTCCGTAGGAGGTGGAGCCAATCCAGCGGTGGTCAAAGAGATGTTCGGATTAAATCCCGACATCGCGGAAGAAGAGGTTGGTGAAGGTGAAGGTGAAGGTGAAGATGTATGAACAGAGTTCCGGTCAACGTCGGAGTTGGCCGGCAAAGGAAGGGGTGAAAAAGGAGTGGACGGAGTATCGACTTCGGAGTCGATCGCGTAGTCGGTCGCGACTAACGTAATGCGGACTAGACGGGCGCTAGTGTCCCGAGTCCAAGCGGACATACACTAAACGAGTTTAGTATAGTCAAAGCGGAGAAGGTGAGGGTAAGAAAACGTCAATGGAGAAAGGCGATGGGTGGTGGGTGAAAATGGATTTGGCGATAAAAGGGCAAGTTTTTATAAAAGTTTTTTTTGATGATTTTTTTTTGTTTTTTTTTTTTGTTTTTAGAAAGAGATTTACAGAAATATGTACGGAAATACGGCTTAAGCAATCACAAACAAGATATGCACAATCACACCTAGATCTAGGGTAACCTAGGTCTACTAGACCTGCTCCTGAACTTGATTGTCGAAGTTAAACAGTGTCGAGAAACAGGCTTAAAAATACACTGATCACGAGGCCAGGTAAGTGCAGAGATAAGGGGAGGTTATCCAACGCTTTCGCGAAGTTCCTTAATTAAATAACCCTTTCTCTTTCGGCGGTTGCGCCTTTAACACTTTCCTAGACACCCCGTAAACAATATACGGTTAAGCGAGGTTCTAAACACGGTTTATCTTCTCCTAATGAGCGCGAAGTCCTTAGGGCTGAAGTCTAGTATTTTTTAATTTACAATGGACAATGCATATGCTTTAGTGATTTTTGGGGTCCTGGGAAGGGTGATGAAATCCCCACCCAATCTAGATTGGTTTCAAGCCCCTTAAGTCCGTATTAAAGAAATGCAAAGCAGTAACAAATCAACTGCAAACAATTTTTATTTTGCGGCGCAAAGAATCCTGCACAAGAACAGTTTATTGGAAGGGGAGAAGAATTTGCGCAAAAAAAGCTGGAGAAAACACAGTTCAGTGGAGTTCAGAGGAGTGGAGAGAGGCAGAGGGACTTACAGAGAGATTTTGGGGCTCTGAAGCCAACAGATGGCCGCGTTTCCGCGGCCAAATGCATGCAATGGCCGCGGATCCGCGGCTATGTGGAGGTATTGAGCTTCCAAATTTTCTGGGTGTGCTGCTGTGGTGGTCCTCTGCTTGTCTGGATTTGTGGAATTTTTATTTGCTCACTGTATCTGCTCCAGATTTTGACAGTAGACCGTCTCCTCCGTTTTGGTCCGTCGCGGTGTAGCCGCGAAATGTGGGTCTATCTTCCCACGTCTTTGGCACTGTACTTGAACTCCGTATTTTCAACGTCTTGGCCACGGAACTTGAACCTTGTATTTTCCTGCACACTTGCACAAAAGCTAATCAAAAATAACAAGATGATTTTTTACAAAGTATATTTTTTTTTGTTGGTTTTTGGTTGTTTTTATATTCATAAATTAACCCGAAATTACATAAGGAAATAAACTACCGTCTCCCCGGCAACGGCGCCATTTGATTGTTATTGTTCGTGCGTGTTCAAGTTCTAGTTTAAATACCGCAATCAAGACGGTTTCGCTTGTAGCTAGCCGGTTGAGTACGGGTCGTCCGCAGGGAGATGGGAGTCTTTTTCAAAGTGTTTTAACGAGTTAAGTCCGGTTTTCAGATTTTGTTGGATTATCTAAGTGTTGAGTTGATATTTAAAGAGAGCATGTTAGGGTTAGGATTAGGTTAGTTTGAGTTAGGAGTCTCCACATCTTTCGTTGCCCCTCTTAATATCGGTGTTACGGTAATCGGCAACAACGGGGATTAGCACGACTAGGAAGGACTTTACGAGTATAAGCTAGGCTTTCCAACGCATAAGTCTTCCTTTTGGTGCTTGTCCGTCCGTTCTTGGCTCTTAGCCATAACCTCCGGTTAATTCAACCACAACCGGTCTCACTACGGAATCACCGCTATCATGTAGGATAGGGTGCCGTAAGGAGCGGATTGTGGTTCAATTAACGGGAGTTGATTTAAGCTGTTGGGCAAGGAAAGAGTGAGAGAGATTTCCTTCTCTCAAACTTCCCTTATCCTACCCTAACAAGTATTAACTACTCACACTTCATTATAAGGAAAAACCAAACTAAACAAAAGAGGAAGATAGAAAGAAGGAGATTAGAAGAATACGACTAACTATTTGCGATCTCACCTTGGCGAGGATCGAGCGTAAGTATCATTGTCGTATGAATGATAAAGAAAAAGAGAGAAGAAAGAACAACAAGGAAATAACAACAACTACTTAACAAATTAAAATTAAAATTACAACAAGCATAAAGATAAGGAGACAAGCATGATAATAAAAATGGTCTTCTTTATTCATCACTCTTCACTCAAAAGCTCACTACAAGTTTAATGGAGAAGAGGTGAGAAGAGGAAGAAGAGAAACACTAAAACTAGGCAAAATGAAAATACAAGAATTGACCCCCTCCTTCACAAAGTTCTGGGCTATTTATAGGCCAAAAAATGAAAACCTAGGGCAACCACCAGAACCTATACAAAAAGACCAAAACACCCCCAAAACAACTTTTTCTTTGGCGCCAGAATGGCCGCGGATCCGCGGCCTGGACCCCACTTTTGCCGCGGATCCGCGGCCCTATAGTTGAATTGGGCTTTCCTATTTTTTGGGCTTCCCTGGTTTTCTGTCTCCTTTATTCTGGTATGTGTATTTTCTCAATTTGGCTCCACGATTTTTCCAGAATTTCTGTTGAGGGAAAGGTGGACTTTTTGTCAAGATTTTGTCATGATTGCCTCGAGCTCCGCGTAGATCTCTTGGATTTTGTGCTACCATTGAGCCTTGTGCATGAGAATGACATTGATTTGACACTTTGTCTTCCTAAACTGGTATCTGGCAACATACGGATGAAGAGCGGAGACCGTGTTTTATCTGTGGTTGGCAGGAACCGGATTTTGTCGTGTTTTCCATGAATTTCTCCGTTTGAGAACCGGGAACCTGTATCCTGCAATTGACTAGCAAACACGGCTCAAGAGTATCTACGGATATGCAATGTGATAAAAATTGGACGGTATGAAAATGCAAAAATCTGATATGAACAGCAAACCATAGGAGCACGAACCAGAGGGCTCGGTTTTGGGCCGGCGACCAATAGGCAATATCCGGCGTCGCCGGATTTCTAGAGGAAGGTGGTGGTTTGAGTTTTGGAGTGGGTCTCTGTATAGGATTTGGGATTGTTTGGTATTGTTTAATTAAGTTAATTTAACTGTATATAAAATCTGGGAACTAATATTAGAAAAAGAGATCAAAATTCTAAAATACGACACGGGTAAAATATAACGCGTTCTGTTTTCTGTCGCGATGCACCGTTGGGTTAAATTTCAGTGAGGTTAAGTGTTAGATCATTTGCAATAGTCGTACGTAGTGTAATTAGCACATATAACTTATGTTTTTTTGATTTTGCCATATCGGAATGTAGCCGTTTTCTTATACAAGTTAATTTAATGTTAGATTTAAGTACGGGAACTTCGGAGGCCGCAAGAAAAGGAAAAGGATTAGCGATTCCTAAATAGTTACGACGTATTCCGGTGAGTAGACTAAACATCTACCGGGGGATTGTGTAAAGATGGCAATGACCGATTACTTCTCTAAGTGAGAAGAAGCAGTATTACTAAGGGAAGTGAAGACGGAGAACATCTTCCACTTCTTCAGGACACATGTTACCGGTTCGACACTCCGCGACGGATCATCTTGGATAATGGGTCAGCCTACAGAAACCATAAGATCAGCCACTTCGCACAGCACCATAATATAGATTAGAGATACTCTTCAGTCTATAATCCCCGAGCTAACGGTCTACCGGAGGTTTTCAACAAGACCTTGACGAAGATCATAAAGAAAACGGTGTTCAGGAATAAAAAGGACAGGCACGAGAGACTGCATGAAGCTCTCTGGGCGTATCAAACCACGTTCAAAATGGCCATGAATACAATGCCATTCGCGTTAGTATTCGGCACGGAAGCGGTACTTCCCTTAGAGATAGAGCTACCCTCTTTACGAGTGGCAGTTCGATATGAGCCGACGAATGAAGAAAATACCCATCTTTGGCTTTAGGAGCTCGATGCCCTTTATAAAACTCATCTCATGGCGCAACAAAACCTGGAAGCTTACAAAGCAAGGATTACGCGCTCATACAAAAGACTAACCAGGCCAAGAACATTCCGTCAAGGCGAACTCTTGCTAGTTGTCAAAAGACCTATGATCTCCAACCGTGCAAAACGGGAGAAATTCGACCCCAATTATGAGGGCCCGTATCATAGAAAAAGTCTACCAAGATAGGGCCTACTTTCTCATGGATATGCATGGCGAGAGACCCTTCCGGCCAATAAACAGCCGGTTCCTTAAGAAATACTATGCTTGACAAGTCACGACTCAGATTAATGATAGATGACGACGTTCTTGTCCGCTCTCTATCTTCCTAAGTCAAAACTATAAAAGTAGTATCCAACAGAATCTTAACCCCAAACATGGAGACAACGAACCAAAATGTCCTTAAACTAACCATCGCCCTAGACATGGCGACACCACGGACCGAAATGTACTTAAACTAACCGTTGCCTCCAAAATGGCGACAACGGACCGAAATGTTCTTAAACTAACCGTTGCCTCCAAAATGGCAACAATGGACCGAGATCTCCCTAAACTAACAACGGACCTAAATGTCCTTAAACTAACCGTCGCCTCCAAAATAGCGACAATGGACCACAACGTCCTTAAACCAGCAATGGAATGAAATGTCCATAAACTAGTACTCCGCCTTAAACATGATGCATCACCCCAAATACGGCGATATATTCTCTTGGGATCTATATTGCAATCAAAACTCCAACGGAAAAGACTGCAACCCAAGTAAAAAAACGGTATGTCCATAAGCGAAATGGGCACGGATGAAAACCCGAAAGGGCGTCATGAGTTAAAACAGCAGGGCTACCAGAGAGCTTATGAAAACCTGAAAGGGAGCAATCTCGTTGTTAAAAAAAGGTATGTCTATAAGCGAAATGGGCACGGATGAAAACCCGAAAGGGCGCCGTGAGTAAAAATAGCAGGGCTACCAGCAAGCTTCTGAAAACCCGAAAGGGCGCAATCTCGTAAAATTTTCACTTAAGAGATCCTCTCGACTCATAAGGAAAACTCCCCCTATGAGACCCTCACGGCTCATAGAATTTGAAAGTCTTAAGTCACAGGGGTCCAAACCTGTTCTTAAGCCGTCGTATCCTCCAAGTTGCCCTACAGGCGGTCCGATATTGGCCCTTGTATACAATCCACGGGCGTAAATAAATGATTTCCGCCACCAAGTTCCACCAATGACGAGGATTGTCCTCATATGGTGAACGACACTTATAAGTCATCTCGATTTGTAAGGAGAAAACACTCTTGTGAGATTCTTACGACTTATAAGAGAAAACACCACTTAGAAGTCCTCACGACTTCTAAGGAGAATATACACCTACGAGATTCTCACGAATCGTAAGGAGAAATACCTTTATGAGACCCTTATGGCTCATAAAGTCAAAAGCCTTAGTTGGCAGGACCCTAACCCTGTTTACTAAGCCACCTTTGTTCAAATCGACAAAGGCAAATGATGATTTGCTCCCGGCAACATCCCAGTGGTAGCGATGTTGATGCCTAAATTGGTATCAAAATTTTAAGTTCTTTCATGGCAAATGATGATTCGCTCCTGGCAATATTCTAGTCGCAGCGATGCTGATGCCTGAGCAGGTGTCAATTTTCAAGTCCTTTCATGGCAAATGATGATTCGCTCCTGGCATTATTCCAGTCGAAGCTGTACTGATGCCAAGATTGGGATCAGATCTCAAGTTCCATACTCGCAACAAAAATCAGCAAGCAAAAATAAATGCATATGAAATAGCCAAAATGATGGGGCAACTCGCAATAAAAATCATCAAGCAAAATATATGCATATAAAAACAGCCGAAATGTTTAGGCAACCCGCAATAAAAAGCAGCGAGTAAAAAGAAAAGAATAGCCAAAATGATTGGGCACCGCGATAAAAAGCCGAAATGATTGGGCAATCATGACTTTCGCGATATAAAAAGCTGAAATGATAGAGCATCGCGGAAAGAAATAAAAAAAATAAAACTTTTGCCCTATAGGTGAGTCCACATCAACCCCTGTATATAATCAATGGGCACAAACGAAAAAGGAACCACATTTTCCTACCAGGCTTCGTCAGAAGGAGAGCCAAATCTCGACGGCAACATCTACAGCCTAAAGATCAGTTCGGCATTCCTTCTCATTCCAACAGAGTGCAGACGTGACGTCAACGAAGCTCCAAGGAGTGATGGCAAAACCCTAGCTTTGGCTCGGCGTTCTTTCTCATTCCAGCAAGATGCAGACGCAATATCAACCAACGACCCAGGGTCAAAACAAAATGGAGCCATGGCAAACTCCCTAGTTCCAAGTCTCGACGGTTCACAGACAACCTAGAGACAACCTTGGCACTCATCTCATTGCAGCAGACGCAGTGTCAACAACGGCGTTTCTTCTCACTCCAGCAGGATGCAGACGTGACGTCAACAAAGCAGAGCTGTGACAAAGTCCCTAGTTCTAAGTCTCGACGGTTCACAAACAACCTAGAGACCATCTCGACACTCATCTCATTACGGTAAAATGCAGTGTCAACAACGGCGTTTCTTCTCACTCTAGCAGGATGAAGACGCGACGTCAACAAAACGGAGCCATGGCAAAGTCCCAAGTTCCAAGTCTCGACGGTTTATAGACAACCTAGAGACCACCTTGACATTCATCTCGTTACAGCAGACGCAGTGCAACAATGGTGTTTCTTCTCATCCCAACAGGATGCAGACGCGACGTCAACAAGCGACCCCAGGGTCAAAACAAAATGGAGTCTTGGAAAAGTCCCTAGTTCCAATTCTCGACGGTTCATAAACAACCTAGAGATCACCTCGACATTCGCCTCATTATAGCAGACGCGGTGTCGATAAAGGAAGCGAAGGCCAAATTCCTAGCTTAAGGGTCTTGACGATAACTCAAATAATACCTGAATAACTATCGGAGATCATCCCACACCTGCGCGGAGTGGTTATGACTCATCGGGGCTCCCAAACTGAGCCTAACCTTAAATAAAAAGCGGCATGGCAAAATTCCTACCACTTGATTTCTCGACGGTAATATGATCTAAGGAGATTACTTGAAGACGTCTTGTCCAGCCCCCGAAGGGATCAGAGACACAACAGTCACGGGGCTACTCAAACAGCAGCGTAAAGTCTGCATATCGGGGAATGCATCAGCCAACGCGACGGTACGACGGACCAAAAACCCCAGTACCACTGTAACACCCGAGTCCAATACTACTATTTTCTGTTACTGGTTGAGCATTAGATAGTACTCATTTCATTTAGCTTGCCTGTTTGACCCTTACCGTGAAATTTTACCTGGCAAAATCGTTTCTACATATAACAAATTTTAGCATCTAAACTAAAATTAAAAATATCCATATTGGCCTACTCGACACCCCTAGCCTTGTAGTAGCGTCCGTGCATCGAGTTCTCGTCCCGTTCGGTGAAACGGGCGAGTTTGGACGGCTACGCTTGCGTACATGTGTCCGACTTGGGGGTATGCTTTTTAATCATAAAACACTCAATTTCAAAATTTGGAACCCGCTCAAAATCCTATTATTTAAATTTCTAATTTTTGGACCCAAGCCGGGCGCGATTTGGAAATGTTTCATTTAGCGCCAAAATCCCAAATTAATATAATATTCTAAACCATATAATATTTCGTTATATAAGGATTTCACTGTTCTTATAATCTGGGAAATCTTTTAAAAATTTCCTTTTGAACCTTTGCAATCTTTGCCCCAGCCAATCACGAGGGATTTATACCCCCGTGGGCCCCTCATCCAATTTCTCTCTCTCTCTCTACCTCTCACATCTCTAATTCTCTCTCTCCCTTCCCCGATCTCTCTCTCTCTCTAATTCTCTGTCTCTCTCTCCCTTCCCCGATCTCTCTCTCTCTAACCTTCTCTCTCTCCTATATATATACATAATTTTTCCTCTCCTCTTTCTTTTAACCATGAGCAGAGAAACTCATCGCGAGAACCCTTGGCTGAACTCTAGCGCCTCCATCGTCGCCGCCGCAGCCCCGACACCGGCGCCGCAGCCCCGACGCCGGCGCCAACGTCACCATCGTCCTTGCCTCCGCCTCCTCGCCTCAACCGACCCTGTTTCCTTCCCCGTGCATCCTGCACGACTGCTGCGGCCACTTACAAAATTCCCTGCAGTCGCCTGCTCGCCGGCGGCCCTCGTCGTCGCCATCCGCGCCGTCGACCAACACCTCGCCGTGGTTCCCTCACCATCATTCTCCTTCTCCCGTTGCACCCCCTGACCAGAACAGCAACCCTGGCTACCCCCCGCGACTTCTCTGTGCTGCCTGAAACGTCGCCGGCGACCCCCTGCGCCGCCCCTGGCCGTCGCCGACGAGCCCCAACCACCTCTAAACACCATGTAAGTGCCCCTCCACCTTTCCTTTCCTCTTCACTTTTTCCAGAACTGAAAACAGTTGCTGGAAGTTTTGCAGATCGCCGGAGACGTCGTCCTCGCCGCCGTCGATCTCGCCGTCGTCGCTAGTACCCTCTGGACCAGTGAGTATTTCCCCCATCATCTTCTTCTCTGGTCTTTTCCTTCTTTCCAAGATCTATACCCGCTTGAAACCCTATTTACTGTTTTTGTGATCGCCGGAATCCGGCCGTGCCGGCGACGTGTCCCGACGATCCAGCGGAGCACTCTGACCCGTGAGGTCCCTTGGTTCGTTGTTTGGGTTCAATCCGTGAACCGTGCGTTCGTCGCGTATTTCCCGCCGACGTTACGTTCCGTTTTCCCGGTTCGCAACCCGTCGAGGGAAGTACCCCTTGCTACATGCTATATGATATATTTATATATGTTTGACACATTAAACCTGTAAAACTTAACTTGGTATAGCCGTTTCTCATTTGGTTGCAATATGACATTACATCATTTTACAGTTAACATAAAATCTACAGTTTGCTAGTTTAAACCTAATAACCAAGTTTACTTGTTAATCACATTTTACTGTTTAATAGATGGTAGCACTTACCCATGTAGTTCTATTACATTCGGACATTCGCATTCAAGGCTTGATTTAACTGTATTGCATCAATATCTAACCGATTGCACCGCTAAGGGTGCTCAAACCTGTTAATATAATAAAACGGTTGCACTGTATTAATGCACTCTTGTGATTGAATGAAACTGCTTATTGTTGTTTAACTTATTGCTTATTTCCTGCTGTTAATCCCCTGTTTGATTATATATCTGTTTGTGAGCACACCCACGATATTGTTACATCTTGACTTGACTTTGTTACACATGGTATATATTGATACACCTGACATGGTACCGTTTGCTGTTGACTTGATCTGATGTACCATGACCTGACCTGTTACCTGATCTCGTGCCTAATGCCAACAAACCTGACATGTAGTCCTCATGGACCGTTCCTGTTGTCTATCTAGACAAACCTGCTTTTACCTGATCCTGTGTTGGCATTAGTTCTTGATTACTGAATACCTGACCTGACATATATAACTTGGGAGTATGGGGAAATCAAAGGTGAAACCTGACTTGTAACTCGACAGTTCACTACCTGTTCTGGGTGTACACATTCTTGTTTTGTGCCTAGCGGCATGTCTCGGTTTCGGCCGAGAATATTGTGGCTGTGGTCCCGGGTATGTACGGGATACTATCGAGTGTACACTTTCCTGTTTTGTGCCTAGCGGCATGTCTCGGCAGCAGCCGAGAATATTGTGGTCGTGGTCCCGGGTATGTATGGGATACTGTTGAGTTACATCGACGATTCATCAATTGATTTCAAAGACTTTAGACTAGAAAACCTGATAGAACAGTTTAGTTACCCACTGCACACTACCCTGCACTGCTTGTTTCACATTATTGCTTTATTCATGCTTATTTTGCATTGCCTGTTATATTTTCATATTATATTACTGGTTGACATGACGCGCTGACGTCTGGGTTTTGCATGGCCCAGATTCTCTACCACTGTCGCAGTCCAAGCAGGAGTACTTCAGCCAGCAGGCTGAGTTGTGAGTCCAGTAGTGGTTAGTTTTATTTCCTGCATTTATTTCCAGATGTGAGCTCGCATTATGGGACATACTTTTCAGTATTGTATTGGATCATTTGCTTCCGCATTTATTTATCATTGACTCTTGTTATTCTGGATTATGGACATGTTTTTAGATAGTTTTATCTTGTTCTTGATATCTCTATAGCCGTAATGTGACTGTGGATGGATACTTCCTACCCACAGGTAGCATGGTTGGCTATGTCACGTGCCCAATCTAGCGTACTCTGGGAAGCGGGGCGTGATAACTGTAAGTCCACGTTGCCATCCCCGGTACTTACGAGGAGGCGGAAACGGTATGACAATCAAATTTTGTCACAAGGAGCAACATGGACTAAACAAGGTCGGGATCGTGTCTAAACTAAACTAGCAAACATGCAAAGGAGAGTTAACTACTCGGCAAAGTGGTTATACCTAACTTGAACTCCTTCTTCTTGAAACCTAGTAGAGGTTGATGGTTCTTTCCTCGTAGCCTTCTTCCGTCAAAGATGGATCCACCTGAGGGTTCAACCTTCGGGCTCTTTCTCGAACTTAGAGTGAACTAGGATCTCCGGCTTGCTAAACCTTGAACCCTAGAGAGAGTAGAGAGTATCTATGGGGTGTTTCTCTTTCAAGGAGAGGGATTCTCAACACATGAGAAGGATTCTCCTTGAGCTTGAGGAAGAAGAAGATGAAGTGAGGAGAGAGAATGAATATGATAGAATGAGCTCCTTTTCCTTTTGCAACCATAACAAAAGGAAAAAGAATTATCTAATTAATAATAATAATTCAAAATGAAATAGTTGATGGTTGTTTTTGGAATGACCACTATCATCACTTCATTAAATGAATGTAAGCTAGAATCAAGGAGTATCCTTGCAAAGTAATGATGATGGTCAAACATTCAACCATGGTCAACAAGTCAACCATGATCAACAAGTCAACAAAACCAACCATGACACAATTTCATTTAATTACTATTATTAATTGATATTTCATAAATCCATTAGGGTTTGGAAAAAGACGACTGTCAACTGTGCATACGCACCCGTTCCGAAACCCTAATGAAAGACCTCTTCCTCCGCCTCAAACAACTGTGCATACACACCTGCATTCTCATTCCGAGGAACAAGAATACTGAGAGATAAAAGCAACCCCAAAACATATACCAGTATCTGGCTCAAACCAGAGCCTGCTAGTATAAACCGTCCGGACTCCAAACGTGCACAAGTGCGCGGATGAGAACGAACCCTGCCGCAAAACCATGCGACCTCTACTCAGTTTTGCCCAGAGGCGAATAGCCCTCTGTATGGGACTCTAAAGACTCGACACTACGATGGCAGTGGGTTTAACCACAGACCGCAAGCGGCACTAGCTGTGCGTAACGGTCCCTAGGTAGATGCCGATAAGAAGACTGACGAGGTAAAACCCATCTGAACTCCTACTGAGTCGGAATGTGACATTCTCCGTACAGTCCGGTCTGTTCTTCTGATACATCGCATGTCGGGCCTAGGGGGCGGTAAACGTCAATCCCCCAATAGCGGTACAAGTCGTGTCGGAGTGAAGCCCAAAACACCCTGAGATAACACCGGAAGCCTACCAGTATATCTCGCTTGCCCTGGCTAGGGACTACTCGTGTAATGGCTCTCCTAGACACAGCGCGATGTCAACCCCCAATACCGGGAGAGACGAATCCTGTCTAACCGGCACTGCCTCCAAGTGCTTCGGGAATGCACCCAACTACCACCTGTTTACACGACTCCTTTGAGCCGTGGTAGGGTAGTAGTCAAAGTACAGTGGGAACACACTCGAGGCGAAGTGCCAGTGTCAAGTCAGCGGACTAAGCTGTACTCATGTCACCTGGGAAATGATAACTGACGATAGGTATAAAAACCAACTAGTCAGTTCCCGACGAGTCCTGTCCAGTGTACTCGTAACCTAACGAGCACCCGCATACTATCTCAAGTACGACGTACTGACGGCTGTGGGACAGACCGTCTCCCACACTAGGATGAGAAGCGCATGCGCTAGTCTACTCCGGAGTATCGATGCCCTGTCTCGATAGTCCTGCGACTAGGGACCTGTATAAGGATGTGCTTATAGATTACCCAGCCCCCACTAGTGTGACTGCCATCACAATGCTGGTAATCAAGCAAAGATCCTAAGGGCTCCACTAATGCGTATAGGTGATATCGCAAAATAAACACATGTACACATTGAAGTAGAAACAAACCAAGTAGCATACTACCATTTTGAGCAAGATTGTATATACAAGGTGAATATCCCAAGCTTCCATTAAGTAATATACAAACCAGTATGATACAGTAATGGCCTCCAGGGCATATACACTAACAATAACCACAGACCCTAACGGACCTCTATTGTAAAGAGCAGGAGTTAACTGTAACGTTAGGACATGTTTGCCTACAAGCCCAAGGGAGATAAACTAAACAAACTCCAAAATAAGTTCATAAACTAGAGACTCCGGAATGAGTGAATAAACTACAAACTCCGAAATGAGTTCATAAACTAGAGACTCTGGAATGAGTGAATAAACTAGAAACTCCGAAATAAGTTCATAAACTAGAGACTCCGGAATGAGTGAATAAACTACAAGCTCCAAAATGAGTTCATAAACTAGAGACTCCGGGATGAGTGAATAAACTAAAAACTCCAAAATGAGTATATAAACTACTTCACGCCAAATCAAGACATCGAAGAAAAGAGAAATGCCAGTATGGAATAAAATATGTATTTTATTCATGAATTTAAGTGAATACAAGATACATTTCATTCAGAAATCAAAATGAATACATGTTATTCATGAATCAAAATGAATACAAGATACTCTTATGCAAAAAGAAGAGAATATACAGCGACAAAAATGTTTCAAGTCGGCAGACGGTTCAATAGTCCAGCCAGTTCGTCGCCCTTCCGCTGGACTTCGGCTTCAAGCTCCACCAGTACTGCGAGACGAGTCCCTGCCTGGGTCTGTTAAGTCTAGTATGAAGAAAACTGACTCTCAATCTCCTTCTCAGCAACCTTATGGGCTTCAACCATTTCACGGGTAAAAATAACAGCTTTGTCAAGAGCCACTACCTCTGTAATGGCTTCTTGAAGCACCCGCCAAATTTCGTACGCACGGGTGGTCTTGGCAGTAAGCCGAGCTTGAAGTTCCCCCAACGCGTTTGAAGCCAACTCCCTCTCTGAAAACTTCCGATTGAGCCTCTTCTCGCATGACTGGAGATTGTCTGCACACCGTTCGATCCATCCTCGGAGGCTTGTTTTTACAGTTAAGATGTCGGAAGGAAGGCATATACATTCAATCACATACATGCAGGCCTCCACATTGCGACAGTACTCAACCCAAGTACGCACTAATGCCTCATCATGATAAGTGGCCAAAACAGATAATGTAGCGTTGGCCTCGGCAGCAAATTTTTCGGCCGCGACAGAAGTACCACCGTGAAGATCTTTGATGAGTGCCGCCAAGGAATAAATGCTCTGTTTTGCCATCCTTTCAGACGCACGTCGGGCATAAGGGACTCATGGCATAGGGATCTGAGACTCTAATGGGGTCAGGGCTGGCAAAGCTGTAAAGATTTAGGTGCGATCAGTTGTGTTTCCAAACATAGAGTAAACAAAACGATGCCAAGGATAAAACGTCACTTACCCACAGTCATGCAAGGCGGTTTTGAAAGATCCCCAGGTTCGTCAAGAATCTCGACTTCGTCGTTAGCCTCCAGAACTGTGGTTTAAAATGAAGGGCATATCAGCATCATTATGAAAATATAAAACCAGAAGAGCAAAGCATACCAACCTTGGCCTGAGGAAAGAACTATGCTTTGTAGGGGTATTGCTTGTGGGGCAGCCATGTCAAGCAAGCGCTGGAAGGTATTCCTTGGAGAGAGGTCCACAATGGAAGCCTCCAATTCCGCAATTCTGAAGGACAGAAAAGGGTCAGATGACAAAAGGGTCATTAAACAAAATATATATGTATATGAGATTACCTTCAATGCTTCGCCCGCCCTGAGCTGGAGGGATGGCAGCCTCAGCGGTCTCCTCCACACCCTCAGGTGCATCACTGGAGATATTTATAAAATCTATAGCCGGCGTTGTATTCTCCAATAGAGGGACAAGAGTAGCCACTGAAGGCTCCAAGACAGGGATGACGGCTTCAGCAATCTCCCTTACACTCTCCGTTACATCACTGGGGATGTCTATGGGATCTATGGCCGATAAGGTCAGCTCTGCTAAAGGAGTAGACGCGGAAGAGACACCGGCCACCACCAGAAGCTCCATAGCAAGGGTGGCAGCTTCATTCATCTCATTTATACCCTTCGGTGCATCACGGGAGATGTTCGTAGAATCTGCAGCCATGGCTCGATCCAGACTCAAACCCGCTTCTGTTGCAGAAATCCCTGCAAAGTTTTCGCAAAAATGAGAAGACATAAAAGTAATACAGATTACTCGCTAAAAGGACACGAGAAAGATGCATACCAATACGCCAGGAAGCCTGAAGTATGTCTTTTTCGATCTGTTGTTCTTTTCTCATTAAATACGCTCGCCGAGCTTCAAGCGCAAATGAATGACTATCCGTTTTTAGTGCAAGCTCGTCTTCAGAAGCAACCGAGTTGGACTGTTTGAGGGCCCGTTCTTCTTCCATTAACAAATGACCCATGTGTACCCGTCGTAAGGATGGGTCAACGTCATAGAATATAACGGGGGGTTAGGGCTTCTTCGGGGCGCACACATTCTCAGTTTCATCTTGTGAGCGTCTTAAAGCCCCAGCCAACTGCACGGCCTCCTTAGTAGACGAACGAGGAAAGAGAATACCGTCGTCTGGCTCTTGCATAGATATCGGCTCGTCCTGAATGAATGGCTCGGATTCAAGCAGAGTGTCGAGTAGGCTGGTGACCGATTTCTTTCTCCTCTTGGAGCTTGTGCTAACGCCAATGGAGGAGCGCTTCCTCCCTCTGGGTGCTTTGGTGCGACGTTGCCCAACTTAACCTTCGGTATCACCCTTTGGTGAAACCACCGCTGGTGACACTACCGCTGGTGCTTCATTAAAAACCTTTGCTCCGGCTCTAGTGCGCACTGGTATACCAGCAGTACGAGGGGTCGATTCTATTTCTGCGGTTTTAGGGATGAGTACCAAACCGCTATCCCTCAGTGGAGGGTGAACCACTGACCGCGGCCATAATGGGGAGTCGGTGGCATGAGCTAGAATGGGAGCTCTACCCTCAAAAAGTACCCATCTCTCCTCTGCAATGACAGGGCCAACCCGATGGCGATACCAACCCTTAAAGAACCCCATAGGCCTCGGAAGATAGTCGGGCTCCGGGATCATGAAGCGGGAGCCAGTGTTTAACCTCATGGAGTGGTGAATGACATCACGAGTAACCTCCAGAGAGAGAACATGATCGACTAAAAATGCCTCGAGAGGGACGCCCTGGTCATAACCTAACTGCAGGGCAAAGCGGTGAGGGTTATACCGCATAAAAAGGATAGCATTGTTCCGACGAAACACCAGATACCCTGGCCTGATCAAGTATAGGTGCATGACCTCTTTTGGTTTCAAGGCCGGGACCCCACCCTTCGATAAATAAAACAACCGCTGAACGAGCCCCACTGGAGCGAAAAGGACTCGATCGTTGAATACCATTCCGCCTTCATTTGAGTACGGGTTCAGCAGCACGCGGAGAGCCCATATCTGGGTCGGATCGGGAGCGGAGGCATCAACCAACCTCATGATCCACGGGAAGGTGTATGAATCATAAAAATCCGGCCGCTGGTGCGAAGCGAACGCTCCCAGCACGTGCATCTCGATCCACGACATGAAGTAGTGGAGGGGGAAATTCACGGCCTCCGCACCCGGGTTTGAAGTATTAGCCACAACGCTTAACCCGTGATATAGATGCGACAACCCTGCGACGCCAACAGCCAGTCATGCTCCTCCATTTATGCGATGAGCAGGATAAAAAACGGAGGCTCTCATAAAGCGGCGATGCATCGGCATGGCGAGCCAGTTTAGCCAAAGACTGATAAAACCAATGAAGAAGGTCTCTTCGTCCATGCCAGGGGACGCAATTGCATCGAAAGCTATGGTTGACGAGTTTGGAATATAGAAATGCGGCAGGTCTTCCTCCTTGGCCGGCAAGTTCCTTAATCCTAATTCAAAAGGGTCTTCAATTTTTGCAAATTTCGGAGCCCTTTTTGATAAGACGTTCTCTCGAAAGAAGCAAGCAATGAAAGCATCAAAGGTGACACCTTGCCCTTCCGATGTCACGAACAGCTTTTCATAGATACCCAGGATCTTGATTAGACTTGGGTACTTATGACGTACGATGTTCTCAGTCAACAGGCCGTCAAGTATAGCAGGCATCGTATCAAACACATATTCATCGGGAGGTAATAACTCTTAATAATGCTCTCCCCTGATCGGCAATCCGGAGATCTCGCGAAACTCTTACAGTGAAATTGAGACCTCTCGATCCCCTAGCAAGAACGTGTTGGTGGGAAGCTTCCATTGATTCAAGAAAGTTTTAACCCACCAGACGTGAGAGGCATGGTAATAAAACAACGAAGCGTACACTGCCTGGTATAACCCAACCTTCTGTAGACGTACGCGTTGGGCAGAGAGAATGTACCGAGCCCAGGGAAGGTAGTCCACTGGGTGGCGGGGGATAACGCCTACCTTATAAACCTGCTCCCAAGGTCAAGCTTTGCCTTGACATATTCAGCGCCCCATAATGTCGATGGCCACCATGGGTTGATTGGGTATTCCGGTCGCTGATGGCTCGAGTAGGCCTGCGGGAGTCTAGTTAGTCGCCTCCACTGCATAAGCATTCCGTGGACGTTCTGTCAATGATATAGAGCGGATGGGTTCTGACGGCTCTTCGCAGGTAAAACTACGGCGGCCCCCGATGATATGACCGTACCACTTTCCCCACAAAAGAAGATTAGTATGGTCCCTGTCATGCGCCATGATCATCACCACAACCTCCTCGTTCGATGGCGACTGCGGAAAAGCGGATTCTGAGCGAGTGTAAGGGAAGTCGGGAAGTGAGGCCATCGTTCCTAAAAATAAAAATTAAAATTAAAAAAAACCATTTAAAAATAATGATAACAATAACAAATAATAAGGTAAAATAAAATAAAATAAAACCGTGATGTGACGGGACCACTGCCTACAAAACCAATGGACCCCACAAAATCTAAATAGCGGCTCACCAATGATGAGGCAAAATAATCATTGGGGGAATCAAAATGGATTCTCGTCATGTAAACAATAAAGTTTAAACGCCTCTTAAAGTGAGTTCTGTTAAAAAAGCACAACAGATTCAAATCTGCATTAGAAGCATTACAACCCTCAAATACTCGAGAGCATTAGGGAATAAAATTCCCAAAAATATCTGAGTCTCTCTTAGAGCCAAGCTCTGTAAATAAGGAATTAAATTTCTTTAATAAAGGGATTAAATCCCAGAAAACCCCCATGGCAAGAAGACAAAGAAAATGGAATTAAATTCCAAGGATCTTAAAGATCGGTGACAGGGTAAAACCCTAAGAGGAGGATTAACAATCCCCATCGATTCAAAACTTCAAAATATACAAAAAAATGTGTTCTTTGGATCTTTAAGAAATCAGTTCAAGAAAAGAGCAACGCTCTATCCCCGGATTTTAGAATCCACAACGAAAAAACAAAAGGGGGGGGTCTCGTTCATGATCCTTACCAAAGAAAAGTTTTAATAGAGTTTAACTCTGAGATTTCAGCGGGCAGAGAACTAAGTTCTGAAGAAGAGAATTAAATTCTCAAGGAAAATAAGTAGGGAAGAAGATGAAAGAACAATGGTCTTCTTAGAAGCAAAACCCTTGCATTTATAAGACATGATGGAGAGCGGTTCATCTTCCCATTCTCCTAGGCAATCCAACGGCTGTGAAGGCAGACAGCGTTGCACTCATGTGCAAGCTGTTGGATATAGTGCCCTCAGAGTCAATTATTGGATCACAGGCACGTGATTGCAATGATTGAGGGAGGACCTATGCCGGTAGGACAGTCTTACTCAAGATGATAGTATGCTATCTGGTTTACCTTTATCATCGTGTACTGTTTTAGGTGACCTTACAGGTCGCTATTGCGAATTGATAGAGCCCCTAGGATTCTTGCTTGACTGCCAGCAGTATGAGGGCGATCATATACGTGGGAGCTGGGGTCTATAAGCAAATTCTTAAAAGGTCCCTAGTCGTGGGAGTTTTGAGACAGGGCATCGATACTCCAGAGTAGACTAGTGTATACAGTCGAGACCCCGACGAGGGGCGGTGGCTGGTCTCACAAGCCACTAGTGTCAGTTGGTTCACCTAAGATGTATACAGGTGCTCATTGGGTTATGAGTACACCGGACAGGACTCGCCGGGAGCCTGCTAGTTGGGATTATACCAGACGTCAGATAGCAGTTCCCTGGTGACATGTGTATAGGTTAGTTCATCGACCTGAGATCGTCATTTGTCTCGTGTGGTTCCCACTGTACTTTGATTACTACCCTACCACGCTCAAAGGAGACGTGCAAACAGGTTTTAGTTGGGTACAGTCCCGAGCCACAATGGAGGCAGTGAGCGGATCTGCAGGGGTTCGTCTCTCCCGGTATTGGGGGTGAGGTCGCGCTGTGTCTAGGAGAGCCATTACACGAAGTCCTTGGCCAAGGAAGAAGATTTACTGGTAGGTATTCCAGTAGTATCTCAGGGTGTTCTGGGCTACACTCTGACACGACTTGTACTGCTTTTGGGGGTCAGACTTTTACCAACCCCCTAGACCCGCCATGCGATGCTCATAGACGAACGGACCGGACTGTACGGATATTGTCACTGACAGGCTCAGTAGGGTGTCAGCATGAGTTCGCTCACAGACGTCCCTTTTGGTCAATACCTGGTAGCCCGTTACGTATAGGCTAATAGCTCTGATGTGCTAGTGGTTAAATCCACAACCAAAGTATTGACGAGTCTTTAGAGTCCCCCACAGACCAGTTTCTCAAGTTTCGGGCGAAACGCTGTAGAGGCTGTATGGAGATATGGTAAGGTTCGATCAGATACGTGTGGTATTGCACGGATCATGATCGGACGGATAATACTAGAGGGCTTTGGTTTAAGCCGGATCCTAGTATTGTACAGTGTAGATTTTGTCTCTTTGCATTTGTGTTCGGTTGGAATACAAATGCGGGCATGTATATGCAGTCACGGGGTTTTCCTGTAATTTATTACGGGATCAGTTTTCTGAAGTTGCCAGTTTGCTTTCCGGTTTCGGCCATTTTCCTTTGTTCCTTCTCGGTCGGACTTTTGTAATGGAGGGGCTAATTTGCAAGTTCGCAAATTAGCAATTGTGGATGGGTTAGTTATGATTTGAGAGATTATGATAGCATCTTTTGATTCCCTTTTCATCATTTCTTTTCTTGCATTTATGGTGAGAAGATTGAAGGGTTCTTTGATGTAAGGCTTGCTTTTAGGGTGTGGTCACCATTTTAATCTCCTACACTCACCTCCCTTATTGATTCCCACCCCATTCTTTAGTTGGGCCGGCCACACTTGAGAGAGGAGGTGAGAGAGTTCATTTTTATGTGTGGATTTTTCCTCATCTCATTCCTTGCCAAAAAAATGAGAGCACCATTATTTCTCCAAAGTTCTTCTCTCATTCCTCCATCATGGCTGCTTCCATAACCCCAAGAGACAACCATTCTACACTAGTCTACAGCAAATCTTGGACACGTCGATTCACCAACTTCGTGCCCGAGTTGCCTTGGTCCAGAGGTGGGAGCCCGTAAAAGAAGCCGGCGATGTGGTGCCCGTTCCGACGAGGAGATGAAGACCGGAGGTTCCGTGAGGAGATCGGAGTGGAGGCGAAGACCGAAGGACACGGATCGCTTGGTATAGCTCTCTACCCCATTTTCTAGTTTGCTAGATTCAGGTTAATGGCCCGATCCGGGTTTTAACGTGCGCGGTGGTGTCGGTTTACAGTTTTAGTAAAGTTTTTCGTTTCCGCATTTCCGGTGTCGGATTGACGGCCGGGACGCCGCCGTGCACTTACACAAGCCACATGAGAGCAACACTGGGGGGCATTTGTTCCCTTATAAAAAAAGGATGAGGGAAAGATCCCCACTAAAAGAGCCCCACGTGTTTAACACGTGAGTGCCTATATGCAACGTATATAGGCACTGTAGTTAAAACGACTGCTAGGCTAATGGAGTCTCATGTGCCCACACGTGAGCACTTATATGCAAAGCTTATAGGAACTGCATTTAAGCAATTGATAGGCTGAAATTGAGCCTCACGTATAAGCACGTGAGCGCTTATAAAGCATATAGGCGCTGCATTCAAATAGATGGCAAGCCAAAAAGGCTCACGTGTTAACACGTGATACACTCTTATACTGTTGCATATAAGAAAACAAGATTAATTCCATTGGGATTACGTGCTACACGCGAGTGTTCCTAAACACCGTCCAAGATGATAGAATTAAATTCTAAATAAAAGGATTAAAACTCAATTTGGAAGATATTTCCTTAAATTTTTATAATACGGAAAGACCCTTCTCTAACAGAGAATTTTGGATGAACTACCTGATAGAATTAAATTCTATATATGTGGGAAATATTTCCCTGATCTTCCATAAACTAGAAAGATATTCTTTATTAAACGAAGGACCTTTGGATCAAAGATCAAACGGTGATCGTCCGATAGAATAAAATTCTATAAAAGATATTCATATAAATAAAATTCTGTGATAGAATAAAATTTGAATCTTGTTAAACTAATAAGATAATCATATGATAGAATAAAATTTTATCTTAGGAAAATATTACCTAACCTGGTTAAAAACAAATAAGAAATCTTCTCTGTTAAACAGAAACCCTTTGGATTAAAAATCTAACGGTGAATAAAATTCACCAGAACAATTGGATTGATTATGAAATCAATCATGATCTCTCAATGAGGGATTTTCTTAACAAATTGATTCTTTTTCTTCTCCTATAAATAGGAGCAAACAAAGAAAAAAAGAGAGAGAAGACAAAAGGAGAAAAAAGAGAGAACGCAAGAAAAGAAAGAGAGAGAGAGAGAGAGATACCCAAAGAGACATAAAGAATATACAATGAGAGAATTTAATTCTCAGAAGAAAAGACTTGTTCCCTTGAAACAATAGGTAAAGGAAAAAACAAAAGATTGTTCTTTGCAACTCTAAGGGTTTAACCCTTCATCGAAGAACTTAGTTCTTCCTCTGGTTGAGATCTGCAGAAGCAGATCTCTCAATAAGTTGAGAATTTAATTCTCATCGGGGAGATTCTGTTATGCAGATTCAAGACCTAGGGGAAAGAACTGAGTTCAAAGAATTTAATTCTTACAGAGATATATGGGAATTTAATTCCTCTGAAAATCAAGGTTTAACCCTACAATAAGAATTTAATTCTTACAAAAACAAGAGACATGAGATCCTCTAAAATCCTAGCATGAAATCAAAATCTCCAAACACTTAGAAGGAAAGATTGGTGATTCATTAGTAACACTACAATAAGATCTCACGTGCTCCATATGAGCGTCTCTAATGAATAAAAAGGGAAAGACACAAACCGCCTCGCGTGCTCAAACGTGAGCACCATAAGAATCAAGTGTTTAATACTTCTATAAAAAAGGGGAATAGAACCCAGAAAACAGCTCCCACTTTGGGGCGCCTCACGTGCCCACACGTGAGCGCCTCCAAAGTGCAGTGTTTAATACCGATTCAGAGTCCTACGTTGAAACACGTGAGTGCTGAACATAACCAAGTGCTCAGCACTTAATAAAAAAAAAGGGAAATAAATGGACAACGCCCATAATTGAGTACCTCACGTGCACAGCGTGAGCGCCACAGAAATTTAATGTTTAACACTAT
The DNA here is from genome assembly GCA_030015575.1 of Agapanthus africanus. Taxonomy (NCBI): domain Eukaryota; kingdom Viridiplantae; phylum Streptophyta; class Magnoliopsida; order Asparagales; family Amaryllidaceae; genus Agapanthus; species Agapanthus africanus. The sequence goes on from JASDDO010000028.1 coordinate 130,179,365, forward strand.
TTCAGTGCCCGCATGAAATGCACACGCATGGTATGTCTCAGTACATTAACACTGTTGGGCAATTATAGAGATTCAGATCTAGTCCAACCTGACTAAGAGAGTCAAGACCCCTCTGTGCTCATCATTCCCCCATGTTGGTCTTAGTCCCCAGCATGACTAATGGTTTGTCAACTGATGATATTCGAAATGATGTTCATCCCACATCTCCTAAGTTAATCTTAGTCTCCAAAAATGACTAATGATTCTTTGATGATCCACCATGATCTTTTCCCTCAAACATGAGAATTGGTTCTCGGGTACATCTCTCTACACCTCTAATACACGTCGTTGTAATTCCTCAACGTCTTCAAAGAGGTGGCGGGTCCTGACAACCAACTGCTTTTGGGTGCACTTCCCAAAATGGCAACAACGGACCGAGATGTCCCTAAACTAACAACGGACATGACGTCCTTAAACTAAAACCCCGTCAAAAATGGTGATCTACAGACCGAAATGTCCTCAAACTACAAAGTTGCCTCCAAAATGGCGACGACGGACCGAAACGTCCTTAAACTACAACAGACCGAAATGTCCTCAAACTACAACGTTGCCTCCAAAATGGTGACAACGGACCGTGACGTTCTTAAATTATAAGCTCACCTCAAAAATAGTGATCTACAGACCGAAATGTCCTCAAACTACAACTTCGCCTCAAAAATGGCGATAAGACCGAAACGTCCTTAAAACTAAAACAACATAGCCCAAGTGCTCTCTTGCTGGATCTGAAACAAAATGTAAGGTTAGATTAGCACCCTATGAAGAGATTACAAGCATCACATGACCTAAAGTTTTCATTTTTAAGGTGCTAAACTAACATGCAAAGGATGGATCCTAGAAAATTAGGGTTTGCTAAACATAAAGCTAGCAAAATTAGGGTTTGAAGGCTACAACCTTTGTAGCTCCCGTTTTTGCTTCGCTCCTTAGGCTCTTTTGTGTTGAATCAAGGTTCTCTTGAACTCCCCTTGTGTCCACGATGATCCACCGCGGAGATATCCGTCCAAGCTCACTACTTCGTCAAATCGAAGATAACACTCTAAACGAAACGGCTAAGCTTGTGTAGAATGTTGTTGTGGCTTTGGATCTCACTTCAAAAACCTTTCTTTTGTTGTATTTCACTCACTAGAAAAGATCTAGAGAGGAGAAGATGAAGGAAGATGAAGATGGTGGCTAATATTATGAAGAGATAAAAAGATAACTCTTTTTCTTAAGAAGAAAAAAGAAATGAATATCACAATATATATTTTATCCTTCTTGACACTAACCATGATTAAAAGATGGATGATTAATTTAACTTGGGTTTAGAATGATAAAGGAAAAGATAACCATGGTTTAGTGGTGGGTGAGAATGGTTAGGTTAAAAGAAGCATGTAGAAACTAGTATAATTATCCTTTCCTTTTCATTTTCTTTTAAAACCAAAATTAAATAATTATCCATAGTTTAATCTATGGTGTGAAGCTTATATTGCCACCATTTCCATATATAAACAACCATGATAGTTTGATGTATGTATGTGTACATGTATGCACATCTTCATGTGCATGAAGCTAGAAAAGAAAAATAGAAACACATGCATGCATGCATACATCCATCAAACCCTAGAAAGGTTTTGAGTGAGAAAACTAATGGTTAAATGATAAATCAACACTTGATTTATCAATCCGGTCATATCTCATATGACCCCACCAAAAGCAGTTCACCCGATCAATGTTCGGTATCATATACGCACATTTCAATCGGGTGCATGCGCATATCGCATATGCGCACCACAACGTTTCGCCTGGACTGGGTAACTCCTCTGTGGGACTCTAAGACTCGTCAATACGCCGGCAGAGGGTAATGATCATATCAAGTGCCCTCAAGCCGCAAGAGGTCAGCTAAACGTAACGGCCACCCGGGTATTGAGCGATCAGAAGACAACAAGCAAACCTGCTACAACTCCCGTCGAGCCATCCGGCAACACTACCGTACAGTCCGGTCTCTTCGTCAAATCTGCTGCATATCGAGCCTAGGGATGGTCACGTCGACCCCAATAACTCAATAAGTCGTGTCGGTGAATGGTCTATAACAGATCGAGAAACTACTGATAACACTTATCAGCAAATCTCATCAGCCCTGGCCAGGGACTTGCCGTTATAACCAGTCGAGCACAGCATCAACTCCCAATACCGGGAGAGACGAAACCCCTCCTATCGCTCATCGTCTTCATGTGTCTCGGGACTGTACCCAACGGCCACCTGTTTGCACGACTCAGTAGAGCCGTGGTAGGGTGGCAATCAAAGTACAGTGGGAGAACACACAAGGCTCTATGACGATCTCGGGTCTACAGACTAACCTGTACCAGTGTCACCTGAGAACTGCTATCCGACGATAGATATAATTCCATATAGGAGTTCTCGGCGAGTCCGTCCAGTGTACCCAGTCATCACTGAGCACCCGTATATGATCTTGATGTCAAACATCGATGAATGTGGGAACATCCATTGCCCATCACATGGGTCTAGTATCATATACGCTAGTCTACTCTGGTATATCGATGCCCCATCTCGATACACCTCCGACTAGGGACATTTCAGGATATGCTTATAGACTACAGATGTCCCACTAGTATGATCTCCATCATAATCAGAGTAGTCAAGCCGATATCCTCAGGGCTTTATCAGCATGTATGAATGAATAGAAGCATGATCAAATAAACATGTCAGATAAAGAATAACCAGATAGCATACTATCATGTCGAGCAAGAAAGTAAACTGAATATATATACATGTATAGATACATCCACTATCACATAATGGCCTCTAGGGCATACATATATCCAACAATCTCCCACTTGCACTAAGGCCAGTTATTGGCGTATCTCATACCCAACATCTCAAAAAGTCGCTCATGCTGCGGCTGAGGGAGAGCCTTGGTGAATGGATCCGCGGCGTTGTTCTTTGTGTCAACTCTCTTAATCTCGATCTCGCGGCGATCTACAATCTCCCGGATCAAATGAAAACGCCTCAGGATGTGTCTGGACCGCTGATGGGATCTGGGTTCCTTGGCTAACGCCATCGTCCCATTATTGTCACAATACAAAGGTATTGGATCAATAATGGTTGGAACTACTCCTAGCTCCGAGACGAACTTCTTCATCCAGACGGCTTCCTTGGCGGCATCATTTGCAGCAATGTACTCAGCTTCCATCGTAGAGTCTGCAACGGTATCTTGTTTGGAACTCTTCCAACTTACCGCCCCTCCATTGAGGGTAAATACAAACCCTGAGATAGATTTGCTGTCATCCTTGTCGCTCTGGAAGCTCGAATCGGTAAAGGCCTCCATTTGGAGATCTTTATTACCATACACCAAGAACAATTCTTTAGTCCTTCGCAAGTACTTAAGAATGTTCTTCACAGCTGTCCAGTGGTTCTCCCCTGGGTTGGATTGATACCTGCTTACAACACTAAGTGCATAAGCTACATCTGGGCGTGTACATAACATCGCATACATTATAGACCCTACTGCCGAAGCATAAGGTATAATGCTCATGCGAGCTCTCTCTTCATCGGTCTTTGGACAAGAATCCTTGGAGAGAGTGACTCCATGGCAAGCGGGTAAGGCACCCCGCTTGGAGTCTTCCATACTAAACCTCTTTAGGATGGTGTTGATGTACCTGGTTTGGGACAATCCCAATAACTTTTTGGATCTATCCCTATAGATCCTTATGCCCAGGATGTATGTGGCATCACCCAGGTCCTTCATGGAGAACCTTAGTGATAAGAATGATTTGACCGACTGTAGCATAGGAATGTCATTTCCTATCAGAAGAATGTCATCCACGTACAATACGAGGAATGTGACAGCTCTTCCTACAGTCTTCCTATAAACACAAGGTTCATCCGGATTTTTGATGAAATCAAACTCTTTGATAACATCATCGAAACAGATGTTCCAACTCCGAGATGCCTGCTTTAACCCATATATGGATTTAAGCAATCTACATGCTTTCTCGCTGCTCCCACTGTCAATGAAGCCCTCCGGCTGATCCATATAAACACATTCTTCTAAATCTCCATTTAGAAATGCCGTTTTAACGTCCATCTGCCAGATTTCATAGTCGTAGTGAGCAGCAATAGCAAGTAGGATCCGAATAGATTTAAGCATGGCTACGGGCGAAAAAGTTTCGTCATAGTCCAAACCTGGTCTTTGACGAAAACCCTTCGCCACAAGTCTTGCTTTATAGGTCTCTACCTGCCCATCCACACCAATCTTTCTTTTAAAGATCCATTTGCACCCTACAGGTTTTACCCCAGGGGGTACAACGTCCAAAGTCCATACTTTGTTGGTGTACATAGACTCCATTTCGGATCTCATGGCATCCAGCCACTTCACAGAGTCACCACTCGTGATAGCTTGCTGAAAACTGGTAGGATCATCATCTTCCATGATACAGTCTTCTCTGTCACCATCAATGAGGAAACCGTAGTACCTCTCCGGTGGGCGAGAAGTCCTACCAGACCTACGGAGTGGCCGAGGTTCTTCAGTTTCTGTTGCAACAGCCGGCTCAACCAAATCGTCATTTGTAGTTTGTGTCTCCAGAACCTCTTCTAGATCTACCACCTTGCCACCATCTCTATCCGTGAAAAACTCTTTTTCCAAGAATGTGGCATACTGAGAAACAAACACCTTTTGTTCCTCTTTGTGGTAGAACAGATATCCATAAGAATTCTTTGGATATCCCACAAAGTTACACATGACTGACCGTGTCTCGAGTTTGTCCGGATTCTGCTTTTTAACATAGGCCGGGCAACCCCAAATCTTAATTCTTTTAAGAGATGGTCTCTTCCCATTCCATATCTCATATGGTGTGGTAGACACGGCTTTGGTTGGAACCCTGTTTAGCAGAAACGCCGCAGTCTCCAATGCATGCCCCCAAAACGAGACTGGTAACTCAGCGTCACTCATCATGGACCGGACCATATCTAATAGGGTCCTATTCCGTCGTTCTGACACACCGTTGTGCTGTGGTGTGTAAGGCGGAGTGAGCTGAGAGAGAATCCCATTCTCTTTTAGGAAGTTTGCAAATTCTGTACTGAGATACTCACCACCTCGATCTGATCGAAGCATCTTAATACTCAAGCCGGTTTGTTTTTCTACTTCTTGTTTATATTCAACGAACTTCTCGAAAGCGTCGGACTTGTGTTTTAATAAAAATACATGACCGAATCTTGAGAAATCATCGGTGAATGTAATGAAGTATGAAAAACCGCCTCTAGCCTGTGTAGACATCGGCCCACATACATCACTATGTATGAGGCCCAGGAGCTGAGTAGTTTATTCTCCGTGTCCAGTAAACGGAGTTTTGGTCATTTTACCCTTGATACAAGACTGGCAAGTCGCATAAGATTTATATTCAAAAGAGTTTAAATATCCATCTTTATGTAACTTGTTTAGTCTTGTTTCGTTAATATGACCAAGTCTACAGTGCCAAAGAAAAGCTTCATTTAATTCTGAAATTTTTCTTTTATTAGTGTGTTGTATACTGAAAACTGTGTGTTGATTTAGGACATATATTCCGTTATTAAGTGTACCATACCCAACCAACATTTGATTTAGGTGAATGTTCATAACATTGTTCTGCAACACAAAATTATATCCTTCATTGTCCAACAAAGATACGGATATTATATTACATAGCATATCAGGTACAAAATAACATGGATTCAAAATCAAAATACATCCAGACGGCAACCCCAAGTGATACTCTCCCACTGCGACTGTATGTACATTGGAACCATTTCCAACGCGGAGAGTATGGTCACCTGTCTTCAAAACCTTGCTATTTCTCAGCCCCTGCATAGAATTGCAAATGTGAGAACCTGAACCGGTATCCAATACCCAGGAAGCAGAGTTTATAGAAAAACAGTTTTCAGTTACAAACGCACCTGAAGCAGAAGCATCACCATGCTTCTTCTTAAGACTTAGGTACTCCGTGCAGTTGCGCTTCCAATGTCCTGTCTTGTGGCAATGAAAACACTCGCCTTTCCCTGGGTCTCCAGCCGTGGATTTTCCCTTTCCCTTCACCTTTTTGACTCCGCCCTTAGGATTAGTGGGTTTCTTCTTTTTCTTTCCCTTGGCCTTAGCTTTTGGGCGAGAAGAAGAAGACTGTCCAATGGTCATAACGGGAGTCTTTGCTGACTTCATAGTGCTCTCTGCACTCCTTAACATATTAAGGAGTTCAGGGAGGTCCTTCTCCATGCCATGCATGTTGAAGTTCACTATGAACTGAGCAAAGGTGGAGGGGAGGGACTGCAGAATAATATCTATATATTGTTCATTTTCCATTGTCCATCCAAGGTCCTCAAGCTCTTCTATAAGGGCTATCATCTTTAAAACATGGTCTGCTACTGGTGTGCCAGGGGCCATCCGCATGTGAAACAGTTTCTTTGATGCCTCGTATCGTAATACGCGGGACTGCTCCCCATACAACTCCTTTGTATGGAGCATTATCCCGTGGATGTCCATGTCCTCGTGCTGCTTTTGATGTGTGTTATCCATCGATGCAAGCGCGAGGCATGTGACCGAGGCACAGTCAGCGTCCCATGTCTTGCGGACTTCTATGTCCGCAACTGAAGATTTTGGGCCTGGGACGGGCGGGGCTGAAGCCGTGAGGACATATGATACTTTATCATAAGTCAAGGCGATCTTCAGATTCCTTAGCCAGTCTTTATAGTTGGTCCCGTTCAGTTTGTTTTTATCTAGTAGAAGCTTAAGTCCAGTCATTGGTATCTGCCATTAAGAGAGAGAAAAGAATACACTCAGCGAAAGCTCTTGCATAGATTAGATTGGTTTTATTATCTTGTCTAATCGATGTTTCCCACTGCTTTTTATCAAGTTTTTCTTTCAAACCTTAAAAAGAAAAACTAGCCAGGATTAATTACAGTCTACAACTTCGCTAACCGTTCAGCCAGGCCAGTGTTGGTACTTTGAGGGAGGTTCCCCGTGCTTTCGCACGGACCTAATTAGAGTAAACCTCGTTTTCCCAGAGGCGGAGCCCCGTTAACACCTTTCTAGACACCTAATGAGTTAGCTAATTGTAAACTGCAAAACTCTCCTAGGAGCAACTATTGCCCACAGTGGGATCGGGATCCAACCATCATATGGAAGGTATGCAATCTCATTGCAAATTTCAACACTTGAAATTCCCGATGTAATTTTTACCCCTAGTACTTATGACCTTAACTATGGTCAACAAATCATAAGTACCAGTCAAGTTCTACCCGTCATTTCTTGATCAATTAGACCCACCCATATGACCCTTAACTATGGTCAACAAAGTCGTATGAATGTCCTAATTAATCTGCATCATATGCAGTGTAGGAAGACATCACTTAGCTACCGTACACTACGCCTTAACTAAAGTCAACAAACGTAGCACGAATACTAAGTACTCTACTTCCTAAAATGACAGAGGGTTGCGAATGATTTTTAAGAAAATCTTTAACGCTTTGAACTTGATATCGTTGTAGAATCAAACAGTTTTTCAAAAAAGGAGTGGCTTAAGCTCCGCAGTTTTGAAATAAAGCTTTTTCATAAATAGCCGAGTAGTTTTTAAATCCGATTCTACAACATCTTTTTAGGTTTATTTTCTTTACATTAATCACATTAATGTAATCCCATCATTTAAGTCCTAAAGCCAATCACAGAAAAGAAACGAAAATATCACGTACGCTTATGCCATCCGCATTCGCCGCAATGTTCCGTTATGCACCGTTAGGTTACTTAACTAACGGCATACCGGGACGGGACTAGCGCGGGTGTAAAACATAAGCAACGTCTACTATATATCATATATATAATAAGTCATTCGTCTCAGATTTCACAGAACACAGGCAGCAGAAATATAGATATAACGTGGGATATACTAGGACGTCCGTATTTAGTATTTAGCCAGAATAGAAAATACGGATTCCACAGTCGCGATGAATAGCCAAGCCCACACCCTGGACCCCTACGAGAGCGACAAGTGACCCTACCAATCCTGGAATTTAGGAGACCCGGTCTCGACTCCTCGAGATGGCCTCCCACTGAACCCCAGAACCCGGTCACCTGTGCTCCCCTCCTTGGGTCCATCCTAATGCGGAAAAGTAAATAATATACAACACTGGTGACACAACCGCAACCTGGAAGTGCCCCAAATAAAAGAATATTACATTACATTTGAATTTACATGAATGAAAATATAAAACTCTCATCTCACAAAAACCCCCGGCTATTCGATCGCGACAATCCTGCACATCATATCTCAGCAACACATAATATCATATATCATCAACGTAAGTAAGTATGCGTACCCCGATTGTCGTTGATGTATAGCAACGAAACCGGCGATATCTAACATACTACACTTACGGTCACAGAAAAGAAAGTGTAAAACTACAATATTTGGAATCCAGATTCTCATTAGACATCATAAATGCGAAATATCACATATTTCGTATTTCATGTCTACACTATTTGAATTCCACATATTGTATCACATTCCAGATAAACAGACAGTATTAAAGTTTTCGAACGAACTGTCAAGCACCCAAGATTCACTAAAGCTCAACACTTGAGCAGGGTTCAAAGATCCGGAGTGTGACACAGTAGCGGCGGTCCAGCCGTAGAAGGGTCAAGCCAACGCCTCACATGTGGCACGCCGTACTGCCCCAAACCCTAAGGTTCAAAGGGCAGTTCGAGACGGTCACATAATCGAGTTAAGGTTTGTTGTCTTCTAGAGGGACCACCGCAAAAAGACTTGCACACATCTCCAAACTATTTAAACCCCGTGAATATTGAGTAAATGATAATCGTTCAAACACTTCAATACTTTCTAGTTTACCCGGAAAAGAAATACGAAATGAAAACTCCGATCGAAACAACTAGTTCAAAACCATCTCCAGAATTTTCAACAGAAGATTCAGATTAAATACTCTCAAAATGTACTGTAGCAGGTAAAGAAAATTACTGTACAAAAAAAATATCAGAGGGCCCCACATTTGGCCGCGGAAGCGCGGCAAAATCTTGCTTATGCCGCCCTTCCGCGGTCAAACTTACTGTTCACAGGTACGGATTTTGCAGATCATCTAATTTTTACCTGCTCTATTTTTTGAGAATTTTTAATTCTGAAAAAGATTAATTTTTAAAAAATTTCCAGAGAGCATCCCATAAACCCGTATTTTTGTTTCGATCGGACTTTTTACTCCGCAAAAAGGTCGCCTAATGTTCTAGGTCGGCTCTGATACCAATGTAAGGTTAGATTAGCACCCTATGAAGAGATTACAAGCATCACATGACCTAAAGTTTTCATTTTTAAGGTGCTAAACTAACATGCAAAGGATGGATCCTAGAAAATTAGGGTTTGCTAAACATAAAGCTAGCAAAATTAGGGTTTGAAGGCTACAACCTTTGTAGCTCCCGTTTTTGCTTCGCTCCTTAGGCTCTTTTGTGTTGAATCAAGGTTCTCTTGAACTCCCCTTGTGTCCACGATGATCCACCGCGGAGATATCCGTCCAAGCTCACTACTTCGTCAAATCGAAGATAACACTCTAAACGAAACGGCTAAGCTTGTGTAGAATGTTGTTGTGGCTTTGGATCTCACTTCAAAAACCTTTCTTTTGTTGTATTTCACTCACTAGAAAAGATCTAGAGAGGAGAAGATGAAGGAAGATGAAGATGGTGGCTAATATTATGAAGAGATAAAAAGATAACTCTTTTTCTTAAGAAGAAAAAAGAAATGAATATCACAATATATATTTTATCCTTCTTGACACTAACCATGATTAAAAGATGGATGATTAATTTAACTTGGGTTTAGAATGATAAAGGAAAAGATAACCATGGTTTAGTGGTGGGTGAGAATGGTTAGGTTAAAAGAAGCATGTAGAAACTAGTATAATTATCCTTTCCTTTTCATTTTCTTTTAAAACCAAAATTAAATAATTATCCATAGTTTAATCTATGGTGTGAAGCTTATATTGCCACCATTTCCATATATAAACAACCATGATAGTTTGATGTATGTATGTGTACATGTATGCACATCTTCATGTGCATGAAGCTAGAAAAGAAAAATAGAAACACATGCATGCATGCATACATCCATCAAACCCTAGAAAGGTTTTGAGTGAGAAAACTAATGGTTAAATGATAAATCAACACTTGATTTATCAATCCGGTCATATCTCATATGACCCCACCAAAAGCAGTTCACCCGATCAATGTTCGGTATCATATACGCACATTTCAATCGGGTGCATGCGCATATCGCATATGCGCACCACAACGTTTCGCCTGGACTGGGTAACTCCTCTGTGGGACTCTAAGACTCGTCAATACGCCGGCAGAGGGTAATGATCATATCAAGTGCCCTCAAGCCGCAAGAGGTCAGCTAAACGTAACGGCCACCCGGGTATTGAGCGATCAGAAGACAACAAGCAAACCTGCTACAACTCCCGTCGAGCCATCCGGCAACACTACCGTACAGTCCGGTCTCTTCGTCAAATCTGCTGCATATCGAGCCTAGGGATGGTCACGTCGACCCCAATAACTCAATAAGTCGTGTCGGTGAATGGTCTATAACAGATCGAGAAACTACTGATAACACTTATCAGCAAATCTCATCAGCCCTGGCCAGGGACTTGCCGTTATAACCAGTCGAGCACAGCACAGCATCAACTCCCAATACCGGGAGAGACGAAACCCCTCCTATCGCTCATCGTCTTCATGTGTCTCGGGACTGTACCCAACGGCCACCTGTTTGCACGACTCAGTAGAGCCGTGGTAGGGTGGCAATCAAAGTACAGTGGGAGAACACACAAGGCTCTATGACGATCTCGGGTCTACAGACTAACCTGTACCAGTGTCACCTGAGAACTGCTATCCGACGATAGATATAATTCCATATAGGAGTTCTCGGCGAGTCCGTCCAGTGTACCCAGTCATCACTGAGCACCCGTATATGATCTTGATGTCAAACATCGATGAATGTGGGAACATCCATTGCCCATCACATGGGTCTAGTATCATATACGCTAGTCTACTCTGGTATATCGATGCCCCATCTCGATACACCTCCGACTAGGGACATTTCAGGATATGCTTATAGACTACAGATGTCCCACTAGTATGATCTCCATCATAATCAGAGTAGTCAAGCCGATATCCTCAGGGCTTTATCAGCATGTATGAATGAATAGAAGCATGATCAAATAAACATGTCAGATAAAGAATAACCAGATAGCATACTATCATGTCGAGCAAGAAAGTAAACTGAATATATATACATGTATAGATACATCCACTATCACATAATGGCCTCTAGGGCATACATATATCCAACACAAAAATGATCCTAACACCCTGTTAAGTAGATCTTAGTCTCAAATTGGACTAACGTATCCTTAACAAAGAAACCAACCGAGCCCCCAATTGCTCGTATACATTTAAGTCGATCTTGATCTCAAAATAGATCAACGATCCTTAAATCAACCAAAACCCCAAATCTAAGAAATAAGGATTTGGACTAATCCACGCCTTACGGACGACAACATAAATTAGTCTCCGTATACAATCCACGGGCAACCAAAAATAAAACAAACACATACGGCACAAAGTGAACTTCTGGAGCAGGAGAAAGTGGTTATCGCGATGCGATAACATAATTAACTGCAGGGGGTGCGCTTGCAGGAAAGAGCGTCCCCACAATCAAAAAACCCCTCACAAACGAGGGGAATCTGACGAAATTGCTACAACGACCGCATCCATCCAAACCTTCGATACACGGTGCCATAAATCAACTTGGCATCTTCGGAGAGGTGGACGGATAAATCCAAAATAACATCTGCCCTCATATTCAGGCAAGACGATCCATCCCGGTTCGTCTCTGTTTTCGGCGGTGAACACCAACGGTCTAGCTGAAGCTTTCAACAAGACCTTGACAAAGATTATAAAGAAAACGATGTCCAGAAATAAAACAGACTGGCACGAAAAGCTACATAAAGCTCTATGGGCGTACCGAACAACGTTCAAAATGGCTATGAATACAACACCATACGCGTTGGTATTCGGCATGGAAGCAGTGATTCTCCTGAAAATAGAATTCTCTTCTCTACGAGTAGCAGTTTGATACGAATTGACAGATGAAGAAAATGCTCATCTTCAGCTTGAGGAGCTCGATGCCCTTGACGAAACTCGCCTTAAAGCACAGCAAAACCTGGAGGCTTATAAGGCAAGGATGATACGGTCATATGAAAGACTGACCAAGCCGTGAACATTCCGCCAAGGCGAACTCGTGCTAGTCATCAAAAGAACAATGATCCCCAATCGTGCAAAACGGGGGAAATTCGAGCCAAATTATGAAGGCCCGTACATCATAGAAAAAGTCTATCAAGGTGGAGCCTACCTGCTCATGGATATGCATGGTGAAAGACCCTTCCGGCCAATAAATGGCTGATTCCTCAAAAAATACTACGCCTAACGAGTCACGACTTGGGTCAATGATAGATGACGACGCTTGTGTCTGCTCGCTATCTTCCTGAGTCAAAAACTCTGAGAGTGGTATTCAATGAAACCATGTCACCTCAAACATGGCGATGACAGACCGAGATGTCTTTAAATAAATTTTCCTCAAACATGGCAGTACGGACCTAGAAGTCCCTAAACTAACAACGAACCGATATATCCTTAAACTAAAATTTCACTTAAAAAATGGCGACAACGGACCGAGAAGTCTCTAAACTAACAACGGACCGAGATGACCTTAAACTAAAACCTCGCCTCAAAAAACGGCAACAACGGACCGAGAAGTCTCTAAACTAACAACAGGACCGAGATGTCCTAAAACTAAAACTTCTCCTCAAAACGGCGACAACAAACCGAGAAGTCCCTAACTAACAATGAACCGAGATGTCCTTAAACTAGAAATTTGCCTCAAACATGACAATACGGACTGAGAAGTCCATAAACTAACAACGGACCGAGATGTCCTTAAACTAAAACTTCGCGTCAAAAACGGTGACAACGGACCGACAAGTCCCTAAACTAACAATAGACCGATATGTCCTTAAACTAAAACCTCGCCTAAAAAACGGTGACAATGGACCGAAAAGTCCCTAAACTAACAAAGGACCGAGATGTCCCTAAACTAGAACTTCGCCTCAAATATGGCGACATCGGACCGAAAAGTCCCTAAACTAAGATTTTGCCCCAAACAGGATGATATAGGACTGAAGCATCCTTAAACATGCGCATCGCCCCAAAATACTGCGATACACTCCCTTGAGATCTATAATACAATCGAAATCTCAATGGCGAGGGTTGCAACTCAAGTCCCATTGGCAACACAGCTACTTCAGTGATGAAATTATCCCTAATTCCCACTCGCAAACAGATGAGTCACCTGCGGTGAGACTACTCTCGGGAGTTCCATCGTTCTAAAAAGAAAAAAAAGGTACGTCCACAAGCGAAATGGGCATGGATGAAAACCCGAAAGGGCGCCGTGAGTAAAAATAGCAGGACTACCGGTGAGGTTGTGAAAACCCGGAAGGGTGCAATCTCGTTAAAAAAACAAAAAAAGGTATGTCCATAAGCAAAATGAGCACAGATGAAAACCCGAAAGAACGCCGTGAGTAAAAACAGCAGGACTACCGGCGAGCTTGTAAAAACCCGGAAGGGCGCAATCTCGTAAACACACACACACACACACACAATATACACTTACGGGATCCTCACAACTCGTAAGGAGAATTCCCCTTATGAGATCCTCACGGCTCGCAGGATTCGAAAGCCTTAAGCTACAGATATCTAAACCTGTTCTTAAGCCGTTATATCCCCCAAGTTGCCCTACAGGCGGTCCAATATTGACTCTTGTATACAATCCACGGGCACGAATAAATATTCCCCACCAAGTTCCTCCAATGGCGAGAAATGCCCCTGAACGACACTTGTAAGTCCTTTCGACTTATAAGAATAAAATACTCTTATAAGATCTTTACGACTTATAAGAGAACACACGCTTAGGAATCCCCACGATTTAAGGAGAAAATACACCTACGAGATCCTTACGACCCGTAGGGAGAAATAACCTTATGAGACCCTTACGGCTTATAAAGTCAAAAAGTCTTAGTCGACAGGATCCTAACCCCGTTTACTAAGCCATCTTTGTTCAAATCGACAAAGGAAAATGATGATTCGCTCCTGGCCATATTCCAGTCATAGAGATGCTGATTCCTAAATAGGTGTCAAACTCCAAGTCCTTTCAAGGTAAATGATGATTTGCTCTTGGCAATATTCCAGTCATAGTGATGTTGATACCAAGATTGGTATCAGATTCCAAACTCACAATAAAAACAGCAGCGAGTAACAAAAAAATGCATATGAAATAGCCGAAATGATGGGGCAACTCGCAATAAAAATCAGCGAGCAAAAAAATATGCATATATAAAGAGCCTAAATGTTTGGGCAACTCGCAATAAAAATCGGCAAGTAAAAAATATATTAAAAAATAGCCGAAATGATTGGGCACCGCGGATAAAAAGCCGAAATGATTGGGCAATTGCGACTTTCACGATATGAAAAGATGAAAAGATAGAGTATCGTGGAAAGAAAAAATATATATATAATTCTCTCCACCCTGCAAGTAGATCCATATTGGCTCTTGATACGATCCATGGGCACAGATGAAAGAAAGGGAACCATATTTTCTCACCTGGCTCCGTCAAAGGAAGAGCTAGATCTCGACGGTTCATATACAGCTTAGAGATCAACTCGACTTTCCTTCTCGGTGCAGACGCAACGTCAACAAACAAAAGTGGAGTGATGGCAAAAAAAATCTAGCTCCAGCTCGACGTGCTCCTCATTTCAGCAGGATGCGGATGCAACAATCAAATAAATGTGAAGTGACGGCAAAATCCTAGCTTCAGATATTAATGGCAACATCTAAAGCCTAGAGATCACCTCGACGTTCTCCTCATACCGACAGGGTGCAAACACAATGTCAACAAAGACCCAAGGGTCAAATAGAAATGGAGTCACGGCAAAATCCTAGCTGTAAGTCTTGACGGTTCAAATACAACCTAGAGACTATCCCGGCGTTCCTTATCACTCCAGCAGGGTGCAGACACGACGTCAACAAAGACCTAAGGGTCGAAACAAAAATGGAGCAATGGCATATTTGGAGCTCCGGACTTCAACTGCGATACATACAGCATAGGGGTCCTACAGATGTCTACCCTATTTCAGCAAAGAAACGGCACGGCATCGTCAAAACAAAAAATGAAGCGACGACATATTCCCAGCTTCGGGTCTTGACGACAACTCATATAAAGCCTAAAAGACTATCGGAGATCATCCCACACCCGTGCGGAGTGGTTATGACGCATCGGAGCTCCAAACTGAGCCTAACCTCAAGTACAAAACGTCATGGCAAATTCCTAACGTTTGCTCTTCCGACGGTAATATAGCCTAAGGAGATTACTTGAAGACGTCTTGTCCGGCCCCCGAAGGGATCAGAGACACGACAGTCGCATGGCTACTCGAATAACAGCTTAAAGACTGTATATCGAAGAATACATCAGCCAACGCGACGGTACCACGGACTAAAACCCTAGTACCACAAACCTAACGGACCTCCATCGTAAAGAATGGGGGTTATCTGCATACAACGTTAGGACATTTTGCCTGTAAACCCAAGGGAGGAAAACCAAATAAACTCCGAAATGAGTACATAAACTAGAAACTCCGAAACGAGTGAATAAACTACAGACTCCGAAACGAGTGCATAAACTCGAGACTCCGAAACGATTGAATAAACTAGAGACTCCGAAACGAGTGAATAAACTACAGACTCCGAAATGAGTAAGTAGACTAATGGGCACTAAATTAAGACATCAAGAAACAAAAAGGCGCAACTCATAGGCTTCGGGGTTTAGAGCTACATTTCTTAAAGATTAAGATCTGAGTTAACGATAGATGATGACGCTTGTGTCCGCTCGCTATCTTCCAGATCAAAATTCTAATAAAAATTGTGTATGCCAGCTCGAAACCGGCTATATGCTATACATCACTTCAGTCCAATGTTCACCAATGTCTAGATGCACGCATCAAAAGCTTCTAAAGATTAAAATACAAAATGTATGTACAGAGGCAGGATGCCCATATGAATATGCGCCGGGGATGAAACGTTCAGTGGTCGACATTATTTTTATTATTATTATTTATTACACAAAGAAAAGATAGCCGAATATGGGATCAGAGATACAAGGATTAACAAAACGATATACAAGATTCTCTAATTCTCTCTCTGCCTTCTTCACCATGTTGAAGCGGCGATCTTCGCGAGGAGTCGCTCCCCATCGGTCAGCACCATGCTCATCAGCAAAGGTAGACATGATATCCCGCTGAGCCCGTATCTGGCTTAGCAGACGAACCAATAATCCCTCAGAGGCTGGGTAATCAAACAACCCTCATGGAAGCACTCGATCTTGTCCTCTGCCGCGTCGCATCACCAGAGTCATCTCCGCTGGTTGAGGAGGGATGTCAGCAAGTACAAATGAGAATATCGTTCGAAGACAAATGGAGCCAGCAGGAAGAGGAGAGCCCCTACGAGCCAAAAGTTCATACATCACCATGTCACACTGGTTATTAGTGAGAACAGGATCCGCTAAACGCGCAGCAAAACAAGGGACAATTTCATATATGGGTATCTCCCACGGTTGCCGACAAGCATGCGGACGATTGCAAGCCATAACTCTTAGTTTGTTAAAAGGCGATTCTCTCCTTGTGAAAAAAAGGGAAGCAGAGCTTCAGATTATAAAGGGAAGTATTCAAGTCCATGCATAGAAAATGTTGTGCATGGTGGTGCTATTTTCAAGGCCTGAAAAAACGCATGGGAAAAGAAAGGGTTGACTCATGGGAATCAGAGCAAGGAGGTGAAACGACTCCATCAGCAGCGCCTCACGTGCATGACACGTGAGCACCCGCATTGATTCTTTCCGGGTTTAGAGCGGCGCCTCATGTATATAATGTGTGAGCGCCGACGTTAGTTCAGGATTAAAATCCTCAGCAGCACCTCACGCGCATGACACATAAGCGCCAGCAACAGTTTCTATATATGTATAACAACACTTCATGTAAGACACATATGAGCATTGGCATAAAGAGAAATGGAAATTTTATCATTCATACTTCGAAGAAATTTATACATTGGCGATGATAAAAAAGAAGAAGAAGTGTTTACAATGGCAAAACACTGAATTCCGGATTCAGGAACTTGGAAGCCAGTCTGAGTAAAGTGCTTTCGGCCTCTTTGGCCATTTTTTATGCATTTTCTTACGAATGCAAGTGTCGGGATCCCTAATAATGTCGTTCGTCCTCTGGTAGGCGGATATTATCGCCTTTTGTTGGAAGACGCGATACAAAATATCGACAAGATCATCTCTTCGCTTCTTTGAGATCAGTCTCATCAGATATACTAAATGCACCTTGTCTTCAGTATCATCAAGCGTCTCGAGTGGCATAGCCTCGCCAAGCCCAGGAATTGCTTCCCAAATCGACTCCACAATAATCTTCAAAAGGGCAGAATGGCGGGGGAGCAATCGACCGTTGTAATCGTCTAAGCGACGCATCACCTCAGCGCATTGAGCGTCAGTAAACTCCTGGCCCTGATAGCGGCCTTGAACGCAAATTTCCTCATATAAGATGATCTCTTCAAGATCATACAGATGAGAAGATATAGTATCTGAAAAGAAAAACCAGTAAAGGGTTAGCAATCAAAATACTAAAATCATTATAATGAACCTCACAAAATCAAGGTAACGCCCCCATCGATGATGAGAAAGGCACTCATTGTAAGAATCTAAAAGGATTCTCATTTATTGAGAAATCTCATTGAACTATGGAGTTAAACTCCCTTGAAAAATGTATTCTACGACAAATTTCAAATATGCAAAAAAGAACCCTAAAAAGAAAATAAGAAAATGAATAAAAATTCCCAAAAGAACTTCTTAAAAAAATTCTCAGAGCTAAGCTCTGTAGAACAACCCGGAATTAAATTCCTTTGATAATGGGATAAAATCCCAGAAATCCACTCAGGAAATGGAATTAAATTCCAAATAACCTTCGAAGATCAAAGTCAGTAATAGGGTAAAACCCTAAGACCTTTGAGACCCATAGTCTACCTAAACAAAGTTTTAGATCTCTAAGAGATCGTTCCAAAAGAAGAGCAAAGCTCTAATGGGTTAAAAATCCAAGACAAAAAAGAGCCTCTTTTAAAAGAAAAATTGTCATAATCCTTACCAATTTTCTTAAACAGAGTTTAAACTCTAAGAGTTTCTTTGGACAAAGATCTAATCATTGAAAAGGGAATTAAATTCTCAAGAAAGAAAAAGGAAGATGATGAAACGACAGTCATCTCAGGGGCCAAAGGCTCTATTTATAAGACATGAAAGGACGGTTCAACTCCCCAGGAGATCGAACAGTAGAAAAGGTGACATCGTTGCACCCACGCATAAGCCACGTGAGAGCAAAGGTGGGGGGCATTTGTTTCCCTAATATTTAACCTGATAAAAGAACAAAACTCTGTTTGAATTAAATGAGGCAGTGCCTCACGTGCTCTCTACGAGGGCACCAACACCAGGATTAAATCTTATAATGGCGCCGTACGTGCTTCTCACGCGGGCGGCACTGTGCAAAGCACCAAAGAATCTATTAAATAAGAGTTAAACTCTTAAATGGCGCCGCAAGTGCTCCTCGCGCGGGCCCCAACGTGCAAAGCATAGGAATACCCATCTTTAGAATTAAAGTCTTAATTGACGTCCACGTGTACAACACGTGAGCGCCGGTGCCCAAGTAGAATTAAATTCTACTCTCTGTTAAACAGAGCTGTCGGATCAAAGATCCAACGGAGATGATAAATCATCAAAATAAAGAATTAAATTCTATTAGGAGAAAATATCTCCCAAATTTTTCTAAATAAGAAAGATACTCTCGGTTGAATCAAAGGTCCAATGGTATAAAATTCTATTTTTGGAATATATATTCTTTCAATCTTTCTAAATAAGAAATATTGCTCTCTGTAAAATAGAGAACTCTTGGATTAAAAATCAAATGGTGATTAAAAAAGCACCATCTTACAGAATAAAATCTATATAGGGAAAATATTTTCCCAATCTTGTTAAAAACCAAAAATCATATTCTGTAAAAACAGAAGTTCTTGGATCAAAGATCCAATGGTGGATAAAATTCCCCAGATTGATTTTGAGACCAATTAAATCAATTGGAATCTCTCAATGAGAGATTTTCTCAAAACTAATCAACAATTTGTCTTACCTATATAAAGGACCTGAGACTTCAAGTCTCAAAAGAAAGGAGAGATAGAAGGACGCACAGAGAGGGAGCGACATACAAAGACCACAGAAATCTTCAAAAACAACAAAGAATTCAATTCTCGAGAAAGAAGTAGACTTTCCTCCTCCTAAAAACCCTATTCCCCGTCGAAAGACGCGCAAGACGGACTGTCTTGCCTGAGATTCGGGGCAGATGCTAATTGATGCTATCCGTCCACCTCTCCGAGGATGCCAAGTTGATTTATGGCACCATGTATCGAAGGTTTAAACGGATGCGGCCGATGTAGCAGACTTCGTCAGATTCCTCCTCGTTTGAGGGGTTTTTGATTGTGGGGACGCTCTTCCCTGCAGGCGCAAGCCCCTGCAGTTAATTACGCTACCGCATCGCGGTAACAACTTTCTCCTTCTCCAGATGGTCACTTCGTGTCGTGGGTATTTATTTTATTTGTGGTTGCCCGTAGATTGTATACGGAGACTAATTTGTGTTGTCGCCCGTAGAACGTGGATTAGTCCAAATCCGTATTTTCTTAGATTTGGGTTTGGGGGTTGGGTTTAAGGATACATTAGTCTAATTTGGGACTAAGATTAACTTAAACGTTTGTTAAGGATACGTTAGTCTAATTTCTAGACTAAGATCAACTTAACAGGATCATTTAGATCCAACAAGAGAGCATTTGGGCTCTATTGTTTAGTTTAGGGACATTGCGGTCGATTGCCAGTTTAAGGACATGGTGGTCCATTGTTAGTTTAAAGATATCCCGGTCAAGGTTAAGGACATCGTAGTCCGTGGGTTTAAAGGGACCCCACAGTCCAGGTTAAAGACATCGTAGTCTATAAAGTTTAAGGACATCGTAGTCCATGAGTTTAAGGACTCCACAGTCCGTGAAATGTGAGGTTATCGGGACCCCTCACCTCTTTGAAGACGTTGACGAATTACAACGACAAATATCAAAGGAGTGAAGAGATGTACCCTTGAACCAAGGTGGATTAAGTGATATGTAGTCCAATTTGGAACTAAGATCAGTTAATTATATTGTGAGCACGTTGGCTCAGTTGAGTCTGAGTTGAGGACTTATGGCCAATCTTAGGCTAAGTCCAATTGGATTTGAAGTGTTGGCCCTTTACTGGACCATTAGACATTTGTCTGGGTTCAAGCCCACATTATTTAGCAACGCTAAACATTTTCATCTTCGATTTTCTCAATTTTGAGATTCATTTGGAGGAGGGACTTTTGCCTCTGAAAAATTAGCCAATTTGGCCAAAAGTAGTGTTAAACATTAGAGAAAACAGTGTTAAACACTGGAAATAGATCCCTCAAATTAGTGTTAAACACTAAAAGACAATCAGTGTTAAACACTAGAAATATAGTCCCCAAACTAGTGTTACACACTAGAAAGCACCAGTATTAAACACTGGGAATAAGTTCTTTTAAATTAGTGTTAAACACTAAATAGGAATGGGTCACATGGGGCCACGTGAGGGCATATAGAAGTGGGACCAGATCCCCTAAGTGTTAAACACTTCTTTTATATTCTATCACGTGTTGTTACGTGATGAGGATTTATGCATCGATAATTAAAGCACTTGCTGAGGGGTCACGTGGGGACACGTGAGAGCGCCCAAAGTTTCTTTTCTTCTGCTTTTTCTTCCTGTGCTTTTGGAGATCACGTGGGAGCACGTGTGGCATTGCCTCAGAACCTTTTCCTTCTCATTTTTGGGGATCTTTTCGGGGCTCACGTGGGAAAACGCGACCTTAGTTCTTCGCATGCTTGAAGATCTCTTTATCTTTAAGAATTAAATTCTTTGTAGGGTTAAACCCTAATTTCATTTTTTAAGAGGAATTAAATTCCTACGAATTTGAGAGAATTAAATTCTCAATTAGGGTTAAACTCTAGTTCTGTCCATCTTGAAGGAATTAAATTCCTATAGTCTTGGGAGAATTAAATTCTCATATAGGGTTAAACCCTAATTTTATCTTGGAGGAATTAAATTCCTATAACTTTGGGAGAATTAAATTCTCTAAACTCAATTCCCTCTCTAAGTTTTGGATCTGCATGGCAGGATCTCAACCCGATGAGAATTAAATTCTCATCTTATGGGGAGATGTGCTCTGTGCAGATCTTCAACCAGAGGAAGAACTAAGTTCTTTTGTGCAGAAGAGTTAAACTCTTAGATTTGAGAATTAAATTCTCTGTTTGAAATTTTGATCCCCTTTCTTTTCTCACCTAGGGTTTTCTTTGTTGATAATTAAATTCTCCTTTCTTTTCTCTCTGCAATTTCAAGATTCCAAAACTCTATATCTTCCAAAATTCTCTCTAAAGTTTTTTCTCCAAATTCCCCCTCTAATTCTTCCTCTTGGCTCCTATTTATAAGAGAAGGAGAAGAATCAATTTGTTTAGCAAATCTTTCATTGAAAGATTTTGTTTGTTTTCATAATTAATATGATCCTTTAGATCATTCAGTGAATTTTATTCACCGTTGGATTTTTAAATCCAAAGATATTCTATTTGTTATTTCGGTGAGATTTAGGGGAAATCTTTCCCTGTCCAAGATTTTTCCATAAATTGGTGATATTTAATCACCCTTGGTTCTTAATCCAACGGTCCCCATAATCCTTTTCCATTTGGAAAGATTTAGAATCTTTTTAGAATTTAATTCTATTAAACTGTAAGGCTTTCGACGCCAGTCACGTGCTGACACGTGACCCTTGGTCACGTGTGAACACGTGACCCCCAATTGAGTCCTTTTCTCAGCGTTTATTTACGCTTCAGCTTTAACCATCACGTGTCAACACGTGACCATTGGTCACGTGTGAGCACGTGATACCTCATTGAAGTATTTTCTTCAGCCGTTTGTTTTTGTTTCTGTTTTAACTATCACGTGTCAACATGTGACCATTGGTCACGTGTGAGCACGTGACCCCCAATTGGGTCCTTCTTCAGCCGTTGTTTTTATTTCTGTTTTAACTATCACGTGTCAACACGTGACCATTGATCACGTGCGGGCACGTGATACCTCATTGAGGTAATTCCTGATTTTTAATCGGGGAACAGTGCATAGCATATTTGCTCATAACTTTTGATCCCGGATGAATTATGAGGCCCATAATATATCAAATCGAAGGGTTTTTCGAGATGCTTCCGATATCATCAGAATTTAGCTGTTTATACTTCGGAAGTTTATCAAAATACAGGCCGGAAGATACTGGTTCCCATTTCCTTAAGCGTATCGCTGCCATTTGATATCTTAGACTCCTTTGCACAGAAATTTTTGGCGGGAAAAAATGCCCCCCACTACTTTGCCCATGTAAGTATATACGTGGGTGAAGTAGTGCAGAGTAATGCATAGCATATGACCAGTTTCGGGTTGGTATATAACTTTCAGAATCTTGATCTGAGAAGATAACGAGCGGACACAAGCGTCGTCATTTATCATTGACTCAAATCTCGACTCTTAAGAGATATAGTTCCAAACTCTCAACTCCATGAGCCGCACCCTTCTATTTCTTTATGTCTTACTCTGGCGTGAAGTGGTTTATACGCTCATGAGTAACTTCTCCATTTCAGTGGCATGTAGCTTTGGCAAGTGTGGCTCATAGACGGTCCATCTTGACCTCTTTGCAGGGCAGTGATGGCTTAGGAGACAGGGGTAGGATCTGCCACCTAAGGCTTTTCAACTTTACGAGCCGTGAGGGTCTCATAAAGACTTTTCTCCCTACGAGTCGTGAGGATCTCGTAGGTGTCTTTTCTCCTTAAGAGTCGTGAGGATTCCTAAGTGTGTTTTCTCTTGAGAGTCGTAAGGATCTCACAAGAGAATTTTCCCGCTTATAAGTCGAGAGGACTCGTAAGTGGTTGTTTCCCTCCTTGTCGAGATTCGACTTTGGAGAGTGTGGTCCGTGAATAGTATGCAAGAGTCCGTTTTGGACCAACTTGCAGGGCCCCAGTGCTTAGGAAACAGGTTTTTTAATCCCCGCTGCCTAAGACTTTTCCTCACGAGTCGAGACGAATCGAGCATTTCTCGCAAGAATATCCTAACGTCACAGTTAACCTCTGCTCTTTACGACGGAGGTCCGTTAGGGTCTGTGGTACTAGGGTTTTGTCCGTCGTACCGTCGCATTGGCTGATGTATTCCTCGATAGGCAACCTTGCTGTTCGAGTAGCCTTGCGACTGTCATGTCTCTGATCCCTTCGGGGGCTAGACAAGACGTCTTCAAGCAATCCTCCTAGGTAGTTTGACCGTCGGAAGAGCAAGCGTTAGGAATTTTGCCATGCCGCTTTTTACTTGAGGTTAGGCTCATTTTGGAGAGCCCCGATGAGTCATAACCACTCCGCGCTGGTGTGGGATGATCTCCGATAGTCTTTCAGGTTTTATATGAGTTGCCGTCAAGACCCTGAAGCTAGGAATTTGGCCTTCGCTTCGTTTGCTGGCATTGCGTCTGCTGTATTGAGATGAATTTTGCGGTTTCCTCTAGGTCGCTGGTGAACCGTCGAGGTTTGGAACTAGGGATTTTGCCGTGGCTCCGTTGTTTGGTTGTCGCGTCTGAATCCTGCTGAGGAAGAACGCTGTGGTGACATTTCGTCTGCTGTATCGAGACGAACGTCAAGGTGGTGACCACTCCGTGCTGGTGTGAGATGATCTCTGGTGGTCTTTCAGGTTTTATATGAGTTACCGTCAAGACCCTGAAGCTAGGAATTTGGCCTTCGCTTCGTTTGCTTTGGTGTGTCCGAATCCTGTTGGAGGAAGGACGTTGTAGTGACATTTCGTCTTATGTATCGAGACAAACGTCAAGGTGGTGACCACTCCGCGTTGATGTGAGATGATCTCCGATTGTCTTTCAGGCTTTATATGAGTTGCCGTCAAGACCCTGAAGCTAGGAATTTGGCCTTCGCTTCGTTTGCTGGAATTGCGTCTGCTGTATCGAGACGAATGTCGCGGTTGTCTCTAGGTTGCTGGTGAACCATTGAGGTTTGGAACTAGGGATTTTGCCGTGGCTCCGTTGTTTGATTGTCGCGTCTGGATTCTGATGGAGGAAGAACGCTCTTAGTGACATCTTGTCTGCTGTATCAAGACGAATGTCGAGGTGGTGACCACTCCGATCTCCGATAGTCTTTCAGGTTTTATATGAGTTACTGTCAAGACCCTGAAGCTAGGAATTTGGCCTTTGCTTCGTTTGCTGGCATCGCGTCTGCTGTAACGAGACGAATGTCGAGGTGGTGACCACTCCGCGCTAGTGTGGGATGATCTCCGATTGTCTTTCAGGTTTTATATGAGTTACCGTCAAGACCCTGAAGCTAGGAATTTGGCCTTTGCTTCGTTTGCTTTGGCGTGTCCGGATCCTGTTGGAGGAAGGACGCTGTGATGACATCTCGTCTGCTTTATCGAGACGAACGTCGAGGTGGTGACCACTCCACGCCGGTGTGGGATGATCTTCGATTGTCTTTCAGGTTTTATATGAGTTACCGTCAAGACCCTGAAGCTAGGAATTTGGCCTTCGCTTCGTTTGCTTTGACCGTGAGGTCTTTTGTTGACGTTGCGTCTGCATCCTGCTATACTGCGAAGGAACGCCGCTGTTGACATTGCGTCTGCTGTAACGAGACGAATGCTGGGTAGAGCTAGGATTTCGCCGTCACTCCGCTTTGTTTCGACCATGGGGTCTTTCGTTGACGTTGCATCTGCATCCTGATGGACCACGAAGGAACGCCGTTGTTGACATCGCGTCCGCTGTGATGAGACGAATGATGAGGTAGAGCTGGGATTTTGCCGTCACTCCGCTTTGTTTCGACCATGGGGTCTTTCGTTGACGTTGCATTTGCATCCTGCTGGACTGCGAAGGAACGCCGTTGTTGACATTGCGTCTGCTGTAACGAGACGAGTGCTGAGGTGGAGTTGGGATTTTGCCGTCACTCCGCTTTGCTGACCGTGGGGTCTTTCGTTGACGTTGCATCTGCATCCTGCTGGACTGCGAAGGAACGCCGTTGTTGACATTGCGTCTGCTGTAACGAGACGAATGCTGAGGTGGAGCCGGGATTTTTCCGTTACTCCGCTTTGTTTGGAAAGTGAGGTCTTTTGTTTGCGTTGCATCTGCATCCTGCTGGACTGCGGAGGAACGCCGTCGTTGACATCTCGTCTGCTGTATCGAGACGAATGCTGAGGTGGAGCTGGGATTTCGCCGTCACTCCGCTTTGTTTGGACCGTGAGGTCTTTTGTTGACGTTGTATCTGCATCCTGCTGGACTGCGGAGGAACACCATCGTTGATATCTAGGCTGTAGATGTGGCCATTGAGATTTGGAACTAAGGACTTTGCCATGGCTCCGTTTCGTTGCGACTCTGAGGTCGGTTGTTGACGTCATGTCTGCATCTGATTGGAGGGACGAAGAACGCCGGTGTTGATCTCTAAGTTGTCGATGTTGACGTCGAGACCCTGAAGCTAGGGATCTTCCTTTGCTTCGTTTGTTGATATTGTGTCTTCCATATTGCGACAAATGTCGAGCTTGTCTCTAGGTTGTCTATGAACCGTCGAGATTTGGCTTCGCTTTCTGATGGAGCCTATTGGGAAGGTATGGTTCCCTCTTTGTTTGTGGCCCTGGATTGTATGCAGGGATCGATGTGATCTCACCTGTAGGGCATAAATTTTATTTTTATTTTTATTTTATTTCTTTCCGCGATACTCTATCATTTCAGCTTTTTATATTGCGAAGGTCGCGATTGCTCAATCATTTCGGCTATTTTTCACGGAGCCCAATCATTTCGGCTATTTGTTTTATTTTTACTCGCTGCTTTTTATTGCGAGTTACCCAATCATTTCGGCTATTTGGCATGCATACATTTTTACTTGCAGATTTCGTTGCAAGTTGCCCCATCATTTCAGCTATTTCATATGCATTTTTGGCTCGCTGATTTTTGCTGCGAGTTTGGGATTGGACACCGATTTCGGCATCAGCATCGCTACAACTGGGATATTGCCAGGAGAGAATCATCATTTGCCGCTATCGATGTTGAACAAAGGTGGCTTAGCGAACAGGGTTAGGATCCTGTCGACTAAGGCTTTTAACTTCATGAGCCGTAAGGGTCTCATGAAGGCATTTCTCCCTACGAGTCGTGAGGATCTCGTAGGTGCGTTTTCTTCTTAGGAATCGTGAGGATTCCTAAGTGTATGTTCTCTTATAAGTCGTAAGGATCTTACAAGAGTGTTTTCTCCTTATAAGTCGAGAGGACTTACAAGGGTTGTTCACCGTGTAAACATATCCCTAGTCACGGATGTGACTTTGTTAGGGAAATGTTTATTCGCGCCCGTAGATTGTATACAAGGGTCAGTATTGAGCCGCTTGTAGGGCAATATTGGAGGTTGTGGGGGTTGCTTAAGAACAGGTTCAGGTCTCTGTAGCTTAAGACTTTCAAATCTTATGAGCCGTGAGGGTCTCATAAGAGGATTCTCCTTACGAGTCGTGAGGATCTCGCAAGTGTAATTTCTCCTTAGGAATTATGAGGATTCCTACGTGTGTTGCTCCTTTATGAGTCGTAAGGATCTCACGCAGGTGGTTTCTCCTCACAAGGTCGAGAGGACCCTGTAAGTGTCTTTTAACGAGGTTGCGCCCTTTCGGGTTTTTCACGAACACTCACCGGTAGCCCTGCTGTTTTTACTCACGGAGCCCTTTCGGGTTTTCGTCCGTGCCCATTTCGCTTACGGACATACCGTTTTTTTAACGAGGTTGCGCCCTTTCGGGTTTTCACAAAACTCTCCTGTAGCCCTGCTGTTTTTACTCACGGAGCCCTTTCGGGTTTTCATCCGTGCCCATTTTGCTTATGGACATACCGTTTTTTTTTAACGAGGTTGCGCCCTTTCGGGTTTTCACAAAACTCGCCGGTAGCCCTGCTGTTTTTACTCACGGGGCCCTTTCGGGTTTTCATCCGTGCCCATTTTGCTTATGGACATACCGTTTTTTTTAACGAGGTTGCGCCCTTTCGGGTTTTCACAAAACTCGCCGGTAGCCCTGCTGTTTTTACTCATGGAGCCCTTTCAGATTTTCGTCCGTGCCCATTTTTCTTTTGGACATACCTTTTTTTTGTTTTTTTTTTAACACGTCATCCTGAGAATGCCACGGGCTGATAGTAGTTTAACGACGTTTCGGTCATTTGCAAGTTTTAGGACATTGCGGTCCACCGTCGCCGTATTTGAGGCGAATCTCTAGTTTACTGACTTTTCGGTCTATGGTGAATGAGCATAATGCCCCCGGGATATCCATATTTCTCGGAGCATGTGGTTGTGGCGGGCTCACCTTCCAGTTTTCGGACAGCGCGAACTTGCCATGTTGGTATTGGTCTTCAACCCAGTTTTTGAAGACGCAACAGTTTTCGATCGGATGGCCCAATACTTGGTGGTAAGGGCAGTAATTAGGATTGTTGACATCATTCAGTTGTAGCTGGTATTTCGGCTCCGGTAGAGTGATAAGCTTGTTGCGAACTGCTAGTTCGAACTGCCTCCTTGTTTCATCCCGGGGAAATGAGTAAGGACGTTTCAACTTTTCATAGAGGGGTTGCCGCTTTTTGTTTTAGCGAACAACCGGTCTAGGGTCACTCGATTTTTGTTGAGCGTGGGCGACGAAGGCCGCTTTTTCCTTCCCTTTATCCTTTTTGTTCGATCCCTTGTTTGCGGGTCCGAGATTCTTTCAGGGTAGCATGCAATTGCACGGCTGAATGTTCTCGCAACTCCTCAATTCTTTCGTTTCAGAGATGGATTCCTTGAAGAGAGGGCCGAGGGCTACATTTTCGTCGGAGTCGCTCCCGAGGGTGAGAACCCGCGATCCCTCGGGATCAACCCTATGACAATTGTCAGCAATTCTTATACGCTCATCTGTCGCACTTTTTTGCTGTTTACGAGCTTCACGCTTTGTCCTGTTGAAGTGTTGCCTATGTGCGACACACCCTTGCCATCAACGCTTAAAGGAGTTGCAATCTTCAGTAGGATGTGTGATCTTCTGATGATATAAACAGAAGTTAGGATGTGCATCCGCTTCATCAAGATGTATCCCACCAGGAGAATTTTCTCTGAAAGAGGGCAGCCTCATCCCCATCGATATGGCTTTGGCGAATCGTTTCCTTATCTTGATCCTGCTCTCATTTGCGGCGGATGTACTTTGATCTAGTGGGAGTGTTTCGACCCTTTTGTCTAGTCGCCGGCGTTTGGCCTTTTCGAATATGGCCATCTCACGCTCTCGATCGGCTTTACTTCTCAGGAATGCGTCGATCATTTCATCTGACGGCCCCAGAAGTTCCGATTCAGGATCTGCCCCCAGTTTCTTTGTGCAAGGGGCCTCTTCATTGTCTAGCGATGAATGAGAGATCACATGGCAACTTGCTACGTAATTCTCAGATTCATCCGACGATTCTTCTCCATCATCCCCGCCCTCAAGAACGTGGGTGAGGAACTCTTGGAGCATGATTGGAGTCCGCGCCTTCTGGTTATACTCTTCCAGCACGTTCATCTGCTTTCGTAGGTCCGTGCGCTTGTCGTCAGGCTTCACAGGCTTCTTGGATTTCTTCTTCTTTTTCGAAGATTTCGATGGCTGGGTGTGGACGCTTTGGCTATCACCACCAATATTTGGAGTTGGGCGCGGCTTCAACATCCCCTTGATGTTCTTAGGTTCCAACGGGTTCTTCCATCTGATCGCCGGGCATGTCTGAAGATCATTCAGCATCCTTTTGATCTTGGCCAAAAAAGCCACCTCCTATGGAGCTTCCTCAACAAAAGAGCACTTTGCCCCCGGCATGTCCACTTTTTTAGGGGCAAGAGGTTGTGGCGGGTTCACCTTCCAGTTTTCGGATAATGCGAACTTGCCTTGTTGGTATTGGTCCTCAATCCAGCCTTTGAAAATGAAGCAATCTTCGATTGGATGGCTTATTGCTTGATGGTAAGGGCAGTAATTAGGATTGTTGAGATCGCCTGGCTGCAACGGACGTTTTGGACTCGGCAGATTGATGAGTCTGTTGCGTACTGCTATCTCGAACAGTTTTCTCGTTTTATTCTGAGGAAATGAGTAAGGACGTCCTAGTCTTTCCTCAAGGGATGGGCGTGGACGCATATTGTTTTGACGGACAACCGACTTTAAGTTGCTTGGCTGTTATTGAGTTTTAGCGACGAAAGTAGCTTTTCCTTTCCCCTTTTCATTCCGAGAATCCGTCTTTGAAGGAGATGTCTGTGACCCATCTGATCCATTTAGGCCAGCTTGTTAATCAAGGCCTGTAAAGTAGTTGGCTTAAAGAACATTATGAATTGCGAGATGGTCGCTTGCGGATCAAGAGTGCCCACGAACATGCTTACCGCAGGTGCTTCTTCGATGCGTTATTCGCACTTCGACCATAAGTTTCGCCACCGTATTGCGTATTGAACCCACGTTTCGCCTGGCCTTACCCTGGCGTTGATCAATGCAGTGATCGGGGTGCACTCGCTGGCTCTTGCAAATCTTTGTGTAAACAGCAGCTCCATCTCCGCAAATGTTTTGACAGAGTCGTTAGGTAGCTCCGAATACCATTCGAAGGCCGTTTCCGCTAAGCTGCCGACGAATTGGCGAAGCAACAGTTTATCATCGCCTCCAGTGTTGCCGCATAAGGCTCTGAATTGAGCAACATGCTGGTGCGGGTTTCCCGTCCCTTTATATACATGGAATTTAGGGATCGTATATCCCGGCGGGTAACTTATTTGGTCATACCAGCCCGGATAGGGTTGTCCGGTTTTAACGACTTGGCCAGCCGTTTCATTCGCCTGGTGAGCTCATATTTGCTGAGCTATATAGTCATCCAGGGTGGCCTTGGAGATAGTTTCCTCTTTGGCTGCTGAAAGAGCTGGAGGAGGGTTCGACGTCTCCCATTTGTCGTCTTCAATAATGGTCGGAGGGTCTTCAGCTGGAGGATCCGGATGTAACATCATCCCGACCATGTCTTAGAAGAGAAGCGCCATTCGTTTTATGTTGGCAGCTTGTTCTGCTGCTTCTCTGTCCTTCTTTTCGAGGACTCTGCGGAGGAATTCAGCATTGGTTTCTTGTTCATGACGCTGCTCTGATGACGCCTCTGGGCATTCTTTTGGCCCGGTGAGCGTGGCCATTTGCGTCAACATTTCTTGAAGCTTCTGTTGTTGCTCCTGGGCTTTTGTCAAGGATCGGGTGTGCAGTCGGTGACCCGTCGAAGCGCGGCTTTCCTCTTTTCCGGAAGCCATGTAAACAGTATACACCGTTATGCCCCCAGACTTGGGGCGTTTGGGTTCAGTGATCTTACGATTCGTCGCAGACTCAGGGATTTTCTCCGGCTTTTTCTTTTTGTGGACTGGTGACGTTGAGGGGGCCATTGCAGTGGGCACCCAAATAGCTGTCGTCCTTTGTGGCTTGCCAGGACGTTTTTTTCCTGCTGAACCTTCAGCTTCTTCTGTCGACGGAGGTAGTTTTGATCGATCACTGACTCTCGGACTTGTCGCCAGATTTTGTAAACTTTAGAAGACAGTTTTTGAGGGGACTGTTCCGGCTTCACTTCTGCGATAGTCTCTACCGGTGGAGGAGATCTTTTCAGTATGGCGGTAGGCGAGTTCCTACGCACCTTGTTCAGCAGTTCAAAGCTGTTCCCGGTTGGAACAGCAGCATTGACTTCCACTGTTGGAGCTGGTGGAGTTCGCCCAGAGGGGGAGTTTCTCCCAGCCTTCCTTACTCGGCGCCAGTAGCGACGTCGAGCGTGTCGAGCGGACGGTGTTGGTTCGGCGATGGGGATGGCTTTGTCTTGCCCCCTGTTCAGATGAGGTGCCGCTGGTGCCAGCCTCTTGAAGACTGACGTCTTTTGAGTAGCAGTATCCAATCTGTTAAAGACAGACCTTTGAGCAGGAACGGGAGCCAGAATAGTCAGTCTTGTAAAGACCGACTCTTTGGCAGGAGCAGCCGCCTTGACCACTTCAGGAGCAGAGATGGCTATCTTCTTTGGGATAGCCACTTCAGATGTCATGGGCTTCTTGGCAGGCCCATCGGAGTTCAGGCTCAGTCTGGTGAAGACCGAGGAGTTGGAGCTAGACGACCCGTTGAGAGGGGCCGTGGTAGTAGCAAGCCGATCAAAGACCGACTTCTTGGGAGCTTCTTGTGATGGTACAGGGGCGCTGAAGCTCATTGGTGGGAGCATGGTCCCGAAAAACAATCCAGTGGTGGCCTGAGTTACCTGTTCCACTGGCATCTTGAAAAAGGAGGTCGCTTGAGGCCCGTAGGTCACTCCTCCGGCGAGGATGGAGTGGGAATTATTACAATGAGTGCAGTTTGAAGCCATTGATCTTCTATTTTCTGCACAGAGCAAGACACCAAATCTTAGTACCTCGAATCCACAGGCAACCATAACAAACCGCGATTCGTTCGCGAACACGACACACGAAGTGTGGAGTGGAAAGAGGAAAAGGTCCCACCGGGCGTGCCAGAATCTGTTCCCCGCCGAAAGACGCGCAAGACGGACTGTCTTGCCTGAGATTCGAGGAAGATGCTAATTGGTGCTATCCGTCCACCTCTCCGAGGATGCCAAGTTGATTTATGGCACCATGTATCGAAGGTTTAAACGGATGCGGTCGATGTAGCAGACTTCGTCAGATTCCCCCTCGTTTGAGGGGTTTTTGATTGTGGGGACGCTCTTCGCTGCAGGCGCAAGCCCTTGCAGTTAATTACGCTACCGCATCGCGGTAACAACTTTCTCCTTCTCCAGATGATCACTTCGTGTCGTGGGTGTTTGTTTTATTTGTGGTTGCCCGTGGATTGTATACGGAGACAAATTTGTGTTGTCGCCCGTAGGACGTGGATTGGTCCAAATCCGTATTTTCTTAGATTTGGGTTTGGGGGTTGGGTTTAAGGATACGTTAGTCTCATTTGGGACTAAGATCAACTTAAACGTTTGTTAGATACGTTAGTCTAATTTCCAGACTAAGATCAACTTAACAGGATCATTTAGATCCAACAAGAGAGCATTTGGGCTCTATTGTTTAGTTTAGGGACATTGCGGTCGATTGCCAGCTTAAGGACATGGTGGTCCATTGTTAGTTTAAAGACATCCGGTCAAGGTTAAGGACATCGTAGTCCGTGGGTTTAAAGGGACCCCACAGTCCAGGTTAAAGATATCGTAGTCTATAAAGTTTAAGGACATCGTAGTCCATGAGTTTAAGGACCCCACAGTCCGTGAAATGTGTGGTTATCGGGACCCGTCATCTCTTTGAAGACGTTGAGGAATTACAATGATAAATATCAAAGGAGTGAAGAGATGTACCCTTGAACCAAGGTGGATTAAGTGATCTGTAGTCCAATTTGGAACTAAAATCAGTTAATTATATTGTGAGCACGTTGGCTCAGTTGAGTCTGAGTTGAGGACTTATGGCCAATCTTGGGCTAAGTCCAATTGGATTTGAAGTGTTGGCCCTTCGCTGGACCATTAGACATTTTTCTGGGTTCAAGCCCACATTATTTAGCAACGCTAAACATTTTCATCTTCGATTTTCTCAATTTTGAGATTCATTTAGAGGAGGGACTTTTGCCTCTGGAAAATTAGCCAATTTGGCTAAAAGTAGTGTTAAACACTAGAGAAAACAGTGTTAAACTCTGGAAATAGATCCCTCAAATTAGTGTTAAACACTAAAAGACAATCAGCGTTAAACACTGGAAATATAGTCCCCAAACTAGTGTTACACACTAGAAAGCACCAGTGTTAAACACTGGGTATAAGTTCTTTTAAATTAGTGTTAAACACTAAATAGGAATGGGTCACATGGGGCCACGTGAGGGCATACAGAGGTAGGACCAGATCTCCTATGTGTTAAACACTTCTTTTATATTCTATCACGTGTTGACACGTGATGAGGATTTATGCATCGATAATTAAAGCACTTGCTGAGGGGTCACATGGGGACACGTGAAAGCGTCCAAAGCTTCTTTTCTTCTGCTTTTTCTTCCTGTGCTTTTGGAGGTCACGTGGGAGCACGTGAGACGTTGCCTCAGAACCTTTTCCTTCTCATTTTTAGGGATCTTTTCGGGGGTCACGTGGGGACACGTGACCTTAGTTCTTTGCATGCTTGAAGATCTCTTTATCTTTAAGAATTAAATTCTTTATAGGGTTAAACCCTAATTTCATTTTTTAAGAGGAATTAAATTCCTGTGAATTTGAGAGAATTAAATTCTCAATTAGGGTTAAACCCTAATTCTGTCCATCTTGAAGGAATTAAATTCCTATAGTCTTGGGAGAATTAAATTCTCATATAGGGTTAAACCCTAATTTTATCTTGAAGGAATTAAATTCCTATAACTTTGGGAGAATTAAATTCTCTAAACTCAATTCCCCCTCTAACTTTTGGATCTGCATGGCAGGATCTCAATCCGATGAGAATTAAATTCTCATCTTATGGGGAGATGTGTTCTGTGCAGATCTTCAACCAGAGGAAGAACCAAGTTCTTTTGTGCAGAAGAGTTAAACTCTTAGATTTGAGAATTAAATTCTCTGTTTGAAGTTTTGATCCCCTTTTTCAGCGTTTATCGCATCTTTTGATAGGTGGGTTACATATGTAGTAAGCTTCTCTTTTTGTATTGTATTTTGGATCTAGAAAATCTCCATCAGACTTTGTATTATGACTTAGAATGAGAGATGTGTATATGTATATTATTTGACAGGTGAGATCGTTGTAATGTTAGAAGATATTTCTTTTATTTATGTTTGGGATTCTTATTGATATCCTATATACTGAGTATTTATTTCCGCTGTTGATATTGTTGATCCCAACTAGGGATGCAACCAAACTTAACAATTTATAATTGTTTTTATTATGAATTCACTAGTAAGTTACTGTTAAGATCTTAATTACATAAAACTGTGATTTTTTACTTCAAAACTAAATATTTATAAAAATTCCGCAAAAAGGATTTGATCTTGTTTTTTCGGCTTACTCGGATTGTGTAAATATCTTTAGATATTATACAATCTAAGTGTCGGTCACATCCAAACTTTGGGTCGTGACACAGTTGGTATCAGAGCTGAGGATTAATCTTACGGAATCGAGTAGTGAGTTAAGATAAGTTGACGTAAGTCCATGATTTAGGATGACCTTTGGATTAATGGAGTAGGTGATTTAGGATGAGTGCAGTACCGTACGTATGTTCCACGGCATATTTACGTTACCATACTCAGCCTGACTAACCTTAGGATGTATAACTTGATTTGTCCTTCCTTTGACTCCCTGTTATTGATTGTTCCTATTCGTAAGTCTTATCAACTCTCGTTTCTTGTTCCAGTTGCTATGGCTACGCGAGCTAGGCGAGCCGCAGCCAGAGATGTAGCTAGGGCGAGTCCGCCTGTGACAGTGACTGTTACACCGGACGTTCCGGGGTGCATGAGCATATTGATCCTCCTCCTCCAGATTGCATGACTAGGATAAAGGAGGGCATGTTAGGATTGTAGCGAGTGGTAGGACAGTTAGCTGAGGCCACTCGAGTACAGAGACAGGATCCGGTACCGACCATGGCAGAGTCCGAGGTACAGCCCCCGTAGACGGTCGCACTTGTAGACACGAGGGTGATGGAGGTATCTCTTTCAGAGTTTATGAGGTTGAGACCTCTGGTATTTACGGGGACCGATATAGCGGAGGATCCTCGGTCTTTTCTAGATAGGATGGCGAGGATTGGCAAATCATTGCGATGTTCGGATGCGAGGTCAGTTGAGCTGACTAGCTTTCGTTTAGAGGGACTTGCACAGGAGTGGTGTGAGTCGATGGAGAGAGGGCGAGCTACGGGTCTTCCTCCGATATCATGGACCGAGTTTTCCGAGGTCTTTCTTGCCAGATTTCTTCCACAGAGTGTGAGGGACGCTAGAGCTAGCAGTTTTGAAGCGTTGCGGAAATCGGCGAGTATGTTGATGGCAGATTATGATTTACGATTCACCCAGTTGTCGCGCTATGCTCCATATTTAGTTCCTACGGATGAACTTCGGGTGAAGAGGTTCCTAAGGAGTCTGGACTCGCAGTTGTATCTAGCTATAGGCTCCCAGCATTTTGATACGTATGCGCAGGCCATGGATGCAGCGATACGAGTGGAGGAGCGTTTGAGCGAGGCAGTGGTTATTTCGGAGCAAAAGAAGAGTAGACCGATTGGGCCGATGACTAGGCAGTTTGGCAGAGGCAGAGGCAGGTACACTCCAGGCCGCAGTTTCGGACGAGGTTGGACCCAGGGCTAGATGTTCAGTTCTTATCCCGAGGAGCAGAGGACCCCGTCTATATGTTTTAGTTGCGGACTTCCAGGACATTATGCAAGGGATTGTAGATTCCAGGGAGGGACCGTTGTTCCACAAGCTGCGTTAATCCCTCCACCTTCGACGCCGATGGCTTTACTTCCTCCCCCAATTGGCACTACGCGCCAGGCAGTTGCACTAGGAGATAGAGGCTTTGCAGGACGCTCTCAGAGAGGTCGAGGAGATAGAGGTAGAGGACGACAGGACGTGGGCAGGGGCCAGGCATGGGTTTTTGCGCTGACTCCATAGGATGCCCAGGCATCAAATGCAGTTGTGACAGGTACTCTTGCAGTATGTTCGTTAGATGCATATATTTTATTTGATCCCGGTTCTACACATTCTTATGTATCTTTACGCTTTGCCCTTTCTTTGGGGAAATAGCCGTCGTTGTTTGAGTTACCGTTAGTGGTGATTACTCCGGTGGGAGATTCTTTTATAGCTCGACACGTATTAAGATCATGTCCTTACGTATTGGTGATAGAGATTCGCTAGTTGACCTGATTCACTTAGATATGTTAGATTTTGATATGCTTCTCGGTATGGATTGGTTGGACGCTTGTCATGCCTATGTAGATTGTCGGGGGAAAGCGGTTAGATTTTGTTTTCCAGGTGAACTGATCTTTGTTGTGCAGAAAGACTGTAATATAACTCCTGCCAATCTGATTTCTGCTCTTTGTGCGGGACGACTCTTGAAGAAGGGTTGTCACGGGTTCTTAGCATTTGTTCAGGACTTAGGAGCCGCTGAGATTCCGTTGGACCAGGTTCCGATCGCACGAGAATTTCCGGATGTGTTTCCTGCTGAATTACCAGGATTACCGCCCGATCGCGATATTGAATTTTGCATTGATTTGATTCCGGGTACGGGGCCTATTTCTATACCACCCTATCGGATGGCCCCGACGGAGTTGAAGGAACTCAAAAGCCAGTTGCAAGAATTGTTAGATAGAGAACTTGTTCGTCCCAGTGTATCGCCGTGGGGAGCTCCTGTCTTATTTGTAAAGAAGAAGGACGGTAGTATGAGACTGTGCATCGACTACCGACAGCTGTATCGAGTTACTGTGCGAAATAGGTATCCACTACCATGTATTGATGACTTGTTCGATCAGTTGCAGGGAGCTGGCTACTTCTCGAAAATTGATTTGCGGTCAGGGTATCACCAGTTGAGGGTTCGGAAAGATGATATTTCGAAGACTGCTTTTCGCACACGATATGGGCATTATGAGTTTCTGGTGATGTCGTTCGGACTAACCAATGCCCCAGCAGCTTTTATGGATATGATGAACCGTATCTTCAAGCCCTTCCTTGATCAGTTTATTATAGTATTCATTGATGATATTCTCGTTTATTCCCGGAGCAGAGAGGAACACGAGCAGCATTTACGTATCACGTTGTAGACCTTGAAGGAGCATCAGCTATTCCCTAAATTCTCAAAGTGTGCTTTCTGGCTGGATAGTGTGGATTTCTTGGGTCACGTAGTTACAAGAGATGGGATAAGTGTGGACCCAAAGAAGATCGAAGCGGTACAGCACTGGCCCAGACCTGTATCAGTTACTGAGGTTCAGAGTTTTTTAGGTCTGGCGGGTTATTACCGACGCTTTGTGCAGGATTTTTCTCGGGTCGCTGCACCGTTGACCGGATTGACTAAGAAGGAAGTTCCATTTCTTTGGACAGATGCATGTGAGCAGAGTTTTCAGCGGTTGAAAACTCGCCTGACGACTGCACCTGTCTTACCTTTACCTTCCGGATCAGGTGGTTTCGTGGTGTATTGTGATGCCTCTCGAGTGGGTTTAGGCTGTGTATTGATGCAGCACGGCAGGGTTGTAGTTTATGCTTCTCGACAGTTGAAGAGGCACGAGCAGAACTACCCCGCTCATGATTTGGAGATGGCTGCTGTGGTATTCGCACTGAAGATTTGGAGGCATTACTTGTACGGTGAGTCATGCCAAATCTTCACAGATCATATGAGTTTAAAGTATATTTTTCAGCAGAGAGATCTGAATCTAAGGCAGCGTAGATGGATGGAACTCGCGAAGGATTATGATTGTGAGATCTTGTATCATCCAGGCAAAGCAAATGTTGTAGCAGATGCTTTGAGTCGGAGGCTTGGAGGTAGCCTATCTCATTTGCGCACCTTGTAGAGACAGTTTTCTACAGACTGGCAGATTTTATGTGATAGTCGTATACAGTTTGAGTTCACCCCGACAGGAGGACAGTTAGCACATGTTCGCACCCGACCTCAGTTATTGGATCTTATTCGAGAGACACAGCCCGCAGATGCTCGTATATCGGAGATTATGGATCAGGTTAGGCAGGGCAGAGAGTCGGAGTTCGTGATAGATGATCGTGGAGTATTACGTTTTGGGACTCGTCTTTGTGTGCCAGATTCGGATGGACTGAGACGTGAGATCTTAAAGGAGGCCCATAGGTCAGCATATAGTATTCATCCTGGTTCCACCAAGATGTATCATGACTTGAGATATGTTTATTGGTGGGAAGGAATGAAGAGGGACGTTGCGGAGTTTGTTTCGAGATGCTTGACTTGTCAACAAGTCAAGGCCGAGCACCAGAGGCCGGCAGGAGAGTTGCAGCCCTTACCCATTCCGGAATGGAAATGGGAACAGATTTCTATGGATTTCGTTATGAGTCTACCCAGGACTAGCAAGGAGTATGATTCCATTTGGGTAATTATAAATAGATTGACAAAGGCGGCTCATTTTCTTCCGGTGAAGACGACGTATGGGTTTGCTCAGTATGCTCAAATTTATATCGATGAGATTGTACGATTACATGGAGTTCCGACGTGCATAGTTTTAGATAGGGGTACCCAGTTTACCGGCAGACTGTGGCAGAAACTTCAAGAAGCTCTTAGTACCCGATTGAGTTTTAGCACGGCTTTCCACCTACAGACAGATGGTTAGTCAGAGCGGACCATTCAGACGCTAGAAGATATGGTTTGAGCTTGCAGCCTTAATTTTGGTGGTAGTTGGGATCGTCACTTACCTTTGATAGAATTCTCGTACAACAACAGTTTTCAGGAGAAGGTCCAGATGGCACCCTTTGAAGCTTTGTATGGGAGGAAATGTTTATCACCCGTTTGCTGGACGGAACTGAGCGAGAGTAGCATTTTACGACCGCAGATAGTACAGGAGACTACGAAAAAGATTCAGCTGATACGAGACAGAATGAGAGCGGCCCAGTGCAGATAGAAATCATATGCAGATCGACGACGTCGTAGACTCGAGTTTGACGTGGGAGATCATGTGTTCCTTCGTGTGTCTCCGATGAAAGGTGTGATGCATTTCGAGAAAAAGGGGAAGCTCAGCCCCAGATATGTCGGACCTTACGAGATTCTGGAGAGAGTGGGTGCTGTAGCTTATCGTTTAGCACTTCCACCGAGTTTTCCCGATGTGCATCCGGTGTTTCACGTATCGATACTTCGCAGGTATCTTCACGATCTTTCTCACACGATCCAGCATTAGACCTTACAGCTTGAACCGGATTTATCCTACACAGTGCTGTCTGTAGCTATTCTAGACCGGCAGGCAAAGAAACTGAGATCAAGGGTACTTCCATCTGTAAAGGTTCTTTGGCAAGAAAAGAATCGCGAGAAGATCACTTGGGAGACCGAGGATGCGATGCGAAAGAAATTTCGACAGCTTTTCGAAGGTACGTCTAGTTAATTTAAATTCGGGGACCGAATTTTCTTAAGGGAGGAATATTGTAACATTCTGAAAATTTAGAAATAAATAAAATTAATTAATTAAATAATAAAATTTTAAATTAAAAAGTTATTAAAATCAAACAAGACAATTTCATAAGATGTATGTAAAACAAATTAAATTAAAATTTTAGTATGCAACATAAATAAATTATAAGGGTTTTAATGTGAATTTTAGCTTCATTTTAATAAAAAGGGTGTTTTATAATAATATAAGTTGTGAAGGGTTTTTATATAAAGTTTAGGATATTGTGCAAATTAGGTTTTGTTAAGGGGTGTAAATAGAAAGAGTTTAAACAAGATTTAGTTCAGAATAAATCAAAGGATAAATCAAATTGGAAAAGAAAAATATAATTCCATATCATTCTTGCACGCACACACCCACACCACATCTCCTCCTTGCATGAAGATGGCACCCTTTAGCCTTTGACACCTCCTCCTTCACCTTATCCTTCCTTTTTCTCATATATATAGCTTGTGTTCAGATCTGTAGCATTTTTAAAACCTGAAAATTTAAAGAAAGAAAAAGAAAACCAAAGCAAAATAAAGAAGAATAAGAGAAAGGAGAAGAAAAGAAATAAGTTAGGGTTTTCCTCATCATCAAGCTTGGACAAGGAGCTTGTGCATCTTGGAGGGTGTTCTTCCAGCAAGTTATTTGTAGGTAAAATTCTTAATCACTGTAGCGATTTAATTCTGTAACTAGTTCGAAATTTGAAATCAAAGTGTCTAGAATATCGTATTTTTAAGCAAAATCGAGTCTGTTTGAATCTGCTTTAGTTTAGAGAAAAGTTAACTGAACTAAACAGGGTTTAAATGATGTATGTTGAACCTAGAGCAAACCATAGGAGCACGAACCAGAGGGCTCGGTTTTGGGCCGGCGACCAATAGGCAATATCCGGCGTCGCCGGATTTCTAGAGGAAGGTGGTGGTTTGAGTTTTGGAGTGGGTCTCTGTATAGGATTTGGGATAGTTTGGTATTGTTTAATTAAGTTAGTTTAACTGTATATAAAATCTGGGAACTAATATTAGAAAAAGAGATCAAAATTCTAAAATACGACACGGGTAAAATGTAACGCGTTCTGTTTTCTGTTGCGATGCACCGTTGGGTTAAATTGAGATTAAGTGTTAGATCATTTGCAATAGTCGTACGTAGTGTAATTAGCACATATAACTTGTGTTTTTTTGATTTTGTCGTATCGGAATGTAGCCGTTTTCTTATACAAGTTAATTTAATGTTAGATTTGAGTACGGGAACTTCGGAGGCCGCAAGAAAAGGAAAAGGATTAGCGATTCCTGAATAGTTACGACGTATTCCGGTGAGTAGACTAAACATCTACCGGGGGATTATGTAAAGATGGCAATGACCGATTACTTCTCTAAGTGAGAAGAAGCAGTATCACTAAGGGAAGTGAAGACGGAGAACATCTTCCACTTCTTCAGGACACATGTTACCGGTTCGGCACTCCGCGACGGATCATCTTGGATAATGGGTCAGCCTACAGAAACCATAAGATCAGCCACTTCGCACAGCACCATAATATAGATTAGAGATACTCTTCAGTCTATAATCCCCGAGCTAACGGTCTAGCGGAGGTTTTCAACAAGATCTTGACGAAGATCATAAAGAAAACGGTGTTCAGGAATAAAAAGGACAGGCACGAGAGACTGCATGAAGCTCTCTGGGCGTATCAAACCACGTTCAAAATGGCCATGAATACAATGCCATTCGCGTTAGTATTCGGCACGGAAGTGGTACTTCTCTTAGAGATAGAGCTACCCTCTTTACGAGTGGCAGTTCGATATGAGCCGACGAATGAAGAAAATACCCATCTTTGGCTTTAGGAGCTCGATGTCCTTGA
Organism: Agapanthus africanus; assembly: GCA_030015575.1. Lineage (NCBI taxonomy): Eukaryota > Viridiplantae > Streptophyta > Magnoliopsida > Asparagales > Amaryllidaceae > Agapanthus > Agapanthus africanus. The sequence goes on from JASDDO010000028.1 coordinate 130,220,616, forward strand.
TAAAACTCATCTCATGGCGCAACAAAACCTGGAAGCTTACAAAGCAAGGATTACGCGCTCATACAAAAGACTAACCAGGCCAAGAACATTCCGTCAAGGCGAACTCTTGCTAGTTGTCAAAAGACCTATGATCTCCAACCGTGCAAAACGGGAGAAATTCGACCCAAATTATGAGGGCCCGTATCATAGAAAAAGTCTACCAAGATAGGGCCTAATTTCTCAAGGGTATGCATGGCGAGAGACCCTTCCGGCCAATAAACGGCCGGTTCCTTAAGAAATACTACGCTTGACAAGTCACGACTCAGATTAATGATAGATGACGACGTTCTTGTCCGCTCTCTATCTTCCTAAGTCAAAACTATAAAAGTAGTATCCAACAGAATCTTAACCCCAAACATGGAGACAACGGACCGAAATGTCCTTAAACTAACCATCGCCCCAGACATGGCGACACCACGGACCGAAATGTCCTTAAACTAACCGTTGCCTCCAAAATGGCGACAACGGACCGAAATGTTCTTAAACTAACCGTTGCCTCCAAAATGGCAACAATGGACCGAGATCTCCCTAAACTAACAACGGACCTAAATGTCCTTAAACTAACTGTCCCCTCCAAAATAGCGACAATGGACCACAACGTCCTTAAACCAGCAATGGAATGAAATGTCCATAAACTAGTACTCCGCCTTAAACATGACGCATCACCCCAAATACGGCGATATATTCTCTTGGGATCTATAATGCAATCAAAACTCCAACGGAAAAGACTGCAACCCAAGTAAAAAAACGGTATGTCCATAATCGAAATGGGCACGGATGAAAACCCGAAAGGGCGTCATGAGTTAAAACACCAGGGCTACCGGAGAGCTTATGAAAACCTGAAAGGGCGCAATCTCGTTGTTAAAAAAACGGTATGTCCATAAGCGAAATGGGCACGGATGAAAACCCGAAAGGGCGCCGTGAGTAAAAATAGCAGGGCTACCAGCAAGCTTCTGAAAACCCGAAAGGGCGCAATCTCGTAAAATTTTCACTTAAGAGATCCTCTCGACTCATAAGGAAAACTCCCTCTATAAGACCCTCACGGCTCATAGAATTTGAAAGTCTTAAGTCACAGGGGTCCAAACCTGTTCTTAAGCCGTCGTATCCTCCAAGTTGCCCTACAGGAGGTCCGATATTGGCCCTTGTATACAATCCACGGGTGCAAATAAACGATTTCCGCCACCAAGTTCCACCAATGACGAGGATTGTCCTCATATGGTGAACGACACTTATAAGTCATCTCGACTTGTAAGGAGAAAACACTCTTGTGAGATTCTTACGACTTATAAGAGAAAACACCACTTAGAAGTCCTCACGACTTCTAAGGAGAATATACACCTACGAGATTCTCACGAATCGTAGGGAGAAATACCTTTATGAGACCCTTATGGCTCATAAAGTCAAAAGCCTTAGTTGGCAGGACCCTAACCCTGTTTACTAAGCCACCTTTTTTCAAATCGACAAAGGCAAATGATGATTCGCTCCCGGCAACATCCCAGTGGTAGCGATGTTGATGCCTAAATTGGTATCAAAATTTTAAGTTCTTTCACGGCAAATGATGATTCGCTCCTGGCAATATTCTAGTCGCAGCGATGCTGATGCCTGAGCAGGTGTCAATTTTCAAGTCCTTTCACGGCAAATGATGATTCGGTCCTGGCATTATTCCAGTTGAAGCGGTACTGATGCCAAGATTGGGATCAGATCTCAAGTTCCATACTCGCAACAAAAATCAGCGAGCAAAAATAAATGCATATGAAATAGCCAAAATGATGGGGCAACTCGCAATAAAAATCATCAAGCAAAATATATGCATATAAAAACAGCCGAAATGTTTAGGCAACTCGTAATAAAAAGCAGCGAGTAAAAAGAAAAGAATAGCCAAAATGATTGGGCACCGCGATAAAAAGCCGAAATGATTGGGCAATCATGACTTTCGCGATATAAAAAGCTGAAATGATAGAGCATCGCGGAAAGAAATAAAAAAAATTAAACTTTTGCCCTATAGGTGAGTCCACATCAACCCCTGTATATAATCCATGGGCACAAACGAAAAAGGAACCACATTTTCCTACCAGGCTTCGTCAGAAGGAGAGCCAAATCTCGACGGCAACATCTACAGCCTAAAGATCAGTTCGGCATTCCTTCTCATTCCAACAGAGTGCAGACGTGACGTCAACAAAGCTCCAAGGAGTGATGGCAAAACCCTAGCTTTGGCTCGGCGTTCTTTCTCATTCCAGCAAGATGCAGACGCAATATCAACCAACGACCCAGGGTCAAAACAAAACGGAGCCATGGAAAAGTCCTTAGTTCCAAGTCTCGACGGTTCACAGACAACCTAGAGACAACCTTGGCACTCATCTCATTGCAGCAGACGCAGTGTCAACAACGGCGTTTCTTCTCACTCCAGCAGGATGCAGACGTGACGTCAACAAAGCAGAGCCATGACAAAGTCCCTAGTTCTAAGTTTCGACGGTTCACAAACAACCTAGAGACCACCTCGACACTCATCTCATTACAGTAAAATGCAGTGTCAACAACGGCGTTTCTTCTCACTCCAGCAGGATGAAGACGTGACGTCAACAAAATGGAGCCATGGCAAAGTCCTAAGTTCCAAGTCTCGACGGTTTATAGACAACCTAGAGACCACCTTGACATTCATCTCGTTACAGCAGACGCAGTGCAACAATGGTGATTCTTCTCATCCCAGCAGGATGCAGACGCGACGTCAACAAGCGACCCCAGGGTCAAAACAAAATGGAGTCTTGGAAAAGTCCCTAGTTCTAAGTCTCGACGGTTCATAAACAACCTAGAGATCACCTCGACATTCGCCTCATTTTAGCAGACGCGGTGTCGATAAAGGAAGCGAAGGCCAAATTCCTAGCTTAAGGGTCTTGACGACAACTTAAATAATACCTGAATAACTATCGGAGATCATCCCACACCTGCGCGGAGTGGTTATGACTCATCGGGGCTCCCAAACTGAGCCTAACCTTAAATAAAAAGCGGCATGGCAAAATTCCTACCACTTGATTTCTCGACGGTAATATGACCTAAGGAGATTACTTGGAGACGTCTTGTCCAGCCCCCGAAGGGATCAGAGACACAACAGTCGCGGGGCTACTCAAACAGCAGCGTAAAGTCTGCATATCGGGGAATGCATCAGCCAACGCGACGGTACGACAGACCAAAAACCCCAGTACCACAGACCCTAACGGACCTCTATTGTAAAGAGCAGGAGTTAACTGTAACGTTAGGACAGGTTTGCCTACAAGCCCAAGGGAGATAAACTAAACAAACTCCGAAATAAGTTCATAAACTAGAGACTCCGGAATGAGTGAATAAACTACAAACTCCGAAATGAGTTCATAAACTAGAGACTCTGGAATGAGTGAATAAACTAGAAACTCCGAAATAAGTTCATAAACTAGAGACTCCGGAATGAGTGAATAAACTACAAGCTCCAAAATGAGTTCATAAACTAGAGACTCCGGGATGAGTGAATAAACTAAAAACTCCAAAATGAGTATATAAACTACTTCACGCCAAATCAAGACATCGAAGAAAAGAGAAATGCCAGTATGGAATAAAATATGTATTTTATTCATGAATTTAAGTGAATACAAGATACATTTCATTCAGAAATCAAAATGAATACATGTTATTCATGAATCAAAATGAATACAAGATACTCTTATGCAAAAAGAAGAGAATATACAGCGACAAAAATGTTTCAAGTCGGCAGACGGTTCAATAGTCCAGACAGTTCGTCGTTCTTCCGCTGGACTTCGGCTTCAAGCTCCACCAGTACTGCGAGACGAGTCCCTGCCTGGGTCTGTTAAGTCTAGTATGAAGAAAACTGACTCTCAATCTCCTTCTCAGCAACCTTATGGGCTTCAACCATTTCACGGGTAAAAATAACAGCTTTGTCAAGAGCCACTACCTCTGTAATGGCTTCTTGAAGCACCCGCCAAATTTCGTACGCACGGGTGGTCTTGGCAGTAAGCCGAGCTTGAAGTTCCCCCAATGCGTTTGAAGCCAACTCCCTCTCTGAAAACTTCATATTTGAGCCTCTTCTCGCATGACTGGAGATTGTCTGCACACCGTTCGATCCATCCTCGGAGGCTCGTTTTTACAGTTAAGATGTCGGAAGGAAGGCATATACATTCAATCACATATAGGCAGGCCTCCACATTGCGACAGTACTCAACCCAAGTACGCACTAATGCCTCATCATGATAAGTGGCCAAAACAGATAATGAAGCGTTGGCCTCGGCAGCAAATTTTTCGGCCGCGACAGAAGTACCACCGTGAAGATCTTTGATGAGTGCCGCCAAGGAATAAATGCTCTGTTTTGCCATCCTTTCAGACGCACGTCGGGCATAAGGGACTCATGGCATAGGGATCCGAGACTCTAATGGGGTCAGGGCTGGCAAAGCTGTAAAGTTTTAGGTGCGGTCAGTTGTGTTTCCAAACATAGAGTAAACAAAACAATGCCAAGGATAAAACGTCACTTACCCACAGTCATGCAAGGCGGTTTTGAAAGATCCCCAGGTCTGTCAAGAATCTCGACTTCGTCGTTAGCCTCCAGAACTGTGGTTTAAAATGAAGGGCATATCAGCATCATTATGAAAATATAAAACCAGAAGAGCAAAGCATACCAACCTTGGCCTGAGGAAAGAACTATGCTTTGTAGGGGTATTGCTTATGGGGCAGCCATGTCAAGCAAGCGCTGGAAGGTATTCCTTGGAGAGAGGTCCACAATGGAAGCCTCCAATTCCGCAATTCTGAAGGAAAGAAAAGGGTCAGATGACAAAAGGGTCATTAAACAAAATATATATATATATGAGATTACCTTCAATGCTTCGCCCGCCATGAGCTGGAGGGATGGCAGCCTCAGCAGTCTCCTCCACACCCTCAGGTGCATCACTGAAGATATTTGTAAAATCTATAGCCGGCGTGGTAGTCTCCAATAGAGGGACAAGAGTAGCCACTGAAGGCTCCAAGACAGGGATGACGGCTTCAGCAATCTCCTTTACACTCTCCGTTACGTCACTGGGGATGTCCATGGGATCTATGGCCAATAAGGTCAGCTCTGCTAAAGGAGTAGACGCGGAAGAGACACCAGCCACCACCAGAAGCTCCATAGCAAGGGTGGCAGCTTCAGTCATCTCCTTTATACCCTTTGGTGCATCACGGGAGATGTTCGTAGAATCTGCAGCCATGGCTCGATCCAGACTCAAACCCGCTTCTGTTGCAGAAATCCCTGCAAAGTTTTCGTAAAAATGAGAAGTCATAAAAGTAATACAGATTACTCGCTAAAAGGACACGAGAAAGATGCATACCAATACGCCAGGAAGCCTGAAGTATGTCTTTTTCGATCCGTTGTTCTTTTCTCATTAAATACGCTCGCCGAGCTTCAAGCGCAAATGAATGACTATCCGTTTTTAGTGCAAGCTCGTCTTCAGAAGCAACCGAGTTGGACTGTTTGAGGGCCCGTTCTTCTTCCATTAACAAATGACCCATGTGTACCCGTCGTAAGGATGGGTCAACGTCATAGAATATAACGGGGGGTTAGGGCTTCTTCGGGGCGCACACATTCTCAGTTTCATCTTGTGAGCGTCTTAAAGCCCCAGCCAACTGCACGGCCTCCTTAGTAGACGAACGAGGAAAGAGAAGACCATCGTCTGGCTCTTGCATAGATATCGGCTCGTCCTGAATGAATGGCTCGGATTCAAGCAGAGTGTCGAGTAGGCTGGTGACCGATTTCTTTCTCCTCTTGGAGCTTGTGCTAACGCCAATGGAGGAGCGCTTCCTCCCTCTGGGTGCTCTGGTGCGACGTTGCCCAACTTAACCTTCGGTATCACCCTTTGGTGACACCACCGCTGGTGACACTACCGCTGGTGCTTCATTAAAAACCTTTGCTCCGGCTCTAGTGCGCACTGGTATACCAGCAGTACGAGGGGTCGATTCTATTTCTGCGGTTTTAGGGATGAGTACCAAACCGCTATCCCTCAGTGGAGGGTGAACCACTGACCGCGGCCATAATGGGAAGTCTGTGGCATGAGCTGGAATGGGAGCTCTACCCTCAAAAAGTACCCATCTCTCCTCTGCAATGACAGGGCCAACCCGATGGCGATACCAACCCTTAAAGGACCCCATAGGCCTCGGAAGATAGTCGGGCTCCGGGATCATGAAGCGGGAGCCAGTGTTTAACCACATGGAGTGGTGAATGACATCTCGAGTAACCTCCAAAGAGAGAACATGATCGACTAAAAATGCCTCGAGAGGGACGCCCTGGTCATAGCCTAACTGCAGGGCAAAGCGGTGCGGATTATACCGCATAAAAAGGATAGCATTGTTCCGACGAAACACCAGATACCCTGGCCTGATCGAGTATAGGTGCATGACCTCTTTTGGTTTCAAGGCCGGGACCCCACCCTTCGATAAATAAAACAACTGCTGAACGAGCCCCACTAGAGCGGAAAGGACTCGATCGTTGAATACCATTCCGCCTTCATTTGAGTACGGGTTCAGCAGCACGCGGAGAGCCCTTATCTGGGTCGGATCGGGAGCGGAGGCATCAACCAACCTCATGATCCACGGGAAGGTGTATGAATCATAAAAATCCGGCCGCTGGTGCGAAGCGAACGCTCCCAGCACGTGCATCTCGATCCACGACATGAAGTAGTGGAGGGGAAATTCACGGCCTCCGCACCCGGGTTTGAAGTATTAGCCACAACGCTTAACCCGTGATATAGATGCGACAACCCCGCGACGCCAACAGCCAGTCATGCTCCTCCATTTATGCGATGAGCAGGATAAAAAATGGAGGCTCTCATAAAGCGGCGATGCATCGGCATGGCGAGCCAGTTTAGCCAAAGACTGATAAAACCAATGAAGAAGGTCTCTTCGTCCATGCCAGGGGCCGCAATTGCATCGAAAGCTACGGTTGACGAGTTTGGAATATAGAAATGCGGCAGGTCTTCCTCCTTGGCCGGCAAGTTCCTTAATCCTAATTCAAAAGGGTCTTCAATTTTTGCAAATTTCGGAGCCCTTTTTGATAAGACGTTCTCTAGAAGGAAGGAAGCAATGAAAGCATCAAAGGTGACACCTTGCCCTTCCGATGTCACGAACAGCTTTTCATAGATACCCAGGATCTTGATTAGACTTGGGTACTTATGACGTACGACGTTCTCAGTCAACAGGCCGTCAAGCATAGCAGGCACCGTATCAAGCCGTCAAGCATAGCAGGCACCATATCAAACACATATTCATCGGGAGGTAATAACTCTTAATAATGCTCTCCCCTGATCGGCAATCCGGAGATCTCGCGAAACTCTTATAGTGAAATTGAGACCTCTCGATCCCCTAGCAAGAACGTATTGGTGGGAACCTTCCATTGATTCAAGAATGTTTTAACCCACCAGACGTGAGAGGCATGGTAATAAAACAACGAAGCGTACACTGCCTGGTATAACCCAACCTTCTGTAGACATGCGCGTTGGGCAGAGAGAATGTACCGAGCCCAGGGAAGGTAGCCCACTGGGTGGCGGAGGATAACGCCTACCTTATAAACCTGCCCCCAAGGTCGAGCTTTGCCTTGACATATTCGGCGCCCCATAATGTCGATGGCCACCATGGGTTGATTGGGTATTCCGGTCGCTGATGGCTCGAGTCGGCCCGCGGGAGTCTAGTTAGTCGCCTCCGCTGCATAAGCATTCCGTGGACGTTCTGTCAATGATATAGAGCGGATGGGTTCTGATGGCTCTTCGCAGGTAAAACTACGGCGGCCCCCGATGATATGACCGTACCACTTTCCCCACAAAAGAAGATTAGTATGGTCCCTGTCATGCGCCATGATCATCACCATAACCTCCTCGTTCGATAGCGACTGCGGAAAAGCGGATTCTGAGCGAGTGTAAGGGAAGTCGGGAAGTGAGGCCATCGTTCCTAAAAATAAAAATAAAAATTAAAAAAACCCATTTAAAAATAATGATAACAATAACAAATAATAAGGTAAAATAAAATAAAATAAAACCGTGATGTGACGGGACCACTGCCTACAAAACCAATGGACCCCACAAAATCTAAATAGCGGCTCACCAATGATGAGGCAAAATAATCATTGGGGGAATCAAAAAGGATTCTCGTCATGTAAACAGTAAAGTTTAAACGACTCTTAAAGTGAATTCTGTTAAAAAAGCACAACAGATTCAAATCTGCATTAGAAGCATTACAACCCTCAAATACTCGAGAGCATTAGGGAATAAAATTCCCAAAAATATCTGAGTCTCTCTTAGAGCCAAGCTCTGTAAATAAGGAATTAAATTTCTTTAATAAAGGGATTAAATCCCAGAAAACCCCCATGGCAAGAAGACAAAGAAAATGGAATTAAATTCCAAGGATCTTAAAGATCGGTGACAGGGTAAAACCCTAAGAGGAGGATTAACAATCCCCATCGATTCATGACTTCAAAATATACAAAAAAAATGTGTTCTTTGGATCTTTAAGAAATCAGTTCAAGAAAAGTGCAACGCTCTATCCCCGGATTTTAGAATCCACAACGAAAAAACAAAAGGGGGGGTCTCGTTCATGATCCTTACCAAAGAAAAGTTTTAACAGAGTTTAACTCTGAGATTTCAGCGGGTAGAGAACTAAGTTCTGAAGAAGAGAATTAAATTCTCAAGGAAAATAAGTAGGGAAGAAGATGAAAGAACAATGGTCTTCTCAGAAGCAAAACCCTTGCACTTATAAGACATGATGGGGAGCGGTTCATCTTCCCATTCTCCTAGGCATTCCAACGGCTGTGAAGGCAGACAGCGTTGCACTCATGTGCAAGCTGTTGGATATAGTGCCCTCAGAGTCAATTATTGTATCACAGGCACGTGATTGCAATGATTGAGGGAGGACCTATGCCGGTAGGACAGTCTTACTCAAGATGATAATATGCTATCTGGTTTACCTTTATCATCGTGTACTGTTTTAGGTGACCTTACAGGTCGCTATTGCGCATTGATAGAGCCCCTAGGATTCTTGCTTGACTGCCAGCAGTATGAGGGCGATCATATACGTGGGAGCTGGGGTCTATAAGCAAATTCTTAAAAGGTCCCTAGTCGTGGGAGTTTCGAGACAGGGCATCGATACTCCAGAGTAGACTAGTGTATACAGTCGAGACCTCGACGAGGGGCGGTGGCCGGTCTAACAAGCCACTGGTGTCAGTTGGTTCACCTAAGATGTATACAGGTGCTCATTGGGTTATGAGTACACCGGACAGGACTCGCCGGGAACCTGCTAGTTGGGATTATACCAGACGTCAGATGGCAGTTCCCTGGTGACATGTGTACAGGTTAGTTCATCGACCTGAGATCGTCATTTGTCTCGTGTGAGTTCCTACTGTACTTTGATTACTACCCTACCACGCTCAAAGGAGACGTGCAAACAGGTTTTAGTTAGGTATAGTCCCGAGCCACATGGAGGCAGTGAGCGGATCTGCAGGGGTTCGTCTCTCCCGGTATTGGGGGTGAGGTCGCGCTGTGTTTAGGAGAGCCATTACACGAAGTCCTTGGCCAAGTAAGAAGATTTACTGGTAGGTATTCCAGTAGTATCTCATGGTGTTCTGGGCTACACTCCGACACGACTTGTACTGCTTTTGGGGGTCTTACTTTTACCAACCCCCTAGACCCGCCATGCGATGCTCATAGACGAACGGACCGGACTGTACGGATATTGTCACTGACAGGCTCAGTAGGGTGTCAGCATGAGTTCGCTCACAGACGTCCCTTTTGGTCAATACCTGGTAGCCCGTTACGTATAGGCTAATAGCTCTGACATGCTAGTGGTTAAATTCATAACCAAAATATTGACGAGTCTTTAGAGTCCCCCACAGACCAGTTTCTCAAGTTTCGGGCGAAACGCTGTAGAGGCTGTATGGAGATATGGTAAGGTTCGATCAGATACGTGCGGTATTGCACGGATCATGATCGGACGGATAATACTAGAGGGCTTTGGTTTAAGCAGGATCCTAGTATTGTACAGTGTAGATTTTGTCTCTTTGCATTTGTGTTCAGTGGGAATACAAATGCGGGCATGTATATGCAGTCGCGGGGTTTTTCTGTAATTTATTACGGGATCAGTTTTCTGAAGTTGCCAGTTTGCTTTCCAGTTTCGGCCGTTTTTCTTTGTTCCTTCTCGGCCGGACTTTTGTGATGGAGGGGCTAATTTGTAAGTTCACAAATTAGCAATTGTGGAGGGGTTAGTTGTGATTTGAGAGATTATGATAGCATCTTTTGATTCCCTTTTCATCATTTCTTTTCTTGCATTTATGGTGAGAAGATTGAAGGGTTTTTTGATGTGAGGCTTGCTTTTAGGGTGTGGTCACCATTTGAATCTCCTACACTCACCTCCCTTATTGATTCCCACCCCATTCTTTAGTTGGGCCGGCCACACTTGAGAGAGGAGGTGAGAGAGTTCATTTTTATGTGTGGATTTTTCCTCATCTCATTCCTTGCCAAAAAAATGAGAGCACCATTATTTCTCCAAAGTTCTTCTCTCATACCTCCATCATGGCTCCTTCCATAACCCCAAGAGACAACCATTCTACACTAGTCTACAGCAAATCTTGGACACGTCGATTTGCCAAATTCGTGCCCGAGTTGCCTCGGTCCAGAGGTGGGCGCCCGTAAAAGAAGCCGGCGATGTGGTGCCCGTTCCGACGAGGAGATGAAGATCGGAGGTTCCGTGAGGAGATCGGAGTGGAGGCGAAGACCGAAGGACACGGATCGCTTGGTATAGCTCTCTACCCCATTTTCTAGTTTGCTAGATTCAGGTTAATGGCCCGATCCGGGTTTTAACGTGCGCGGTGGTGCCGGTTTACAGTTTTAGTAAAGTTTTTCGTTTCCGCATTTCCGGCGTCGGATTGACGGCCGGGACGCCGCCGTGCACTTACACAAGCCACGTGAGAGCAACACTGGGGGGCATTTGTTCCCTTATAAAAAAAAGGATGAGGGAAAGATCCCCACTAAAAGAGCCCCACGTGTTTAACACTTGAGTGCCTATATGCAACGCATATAGGCACTGTAGTTAAAACAACTGCTAGGCTAATGGAGTCTCACGTGCCCACACGTGAGCACTTATATGCAAAGCTTATAGGCACTGCATTTAAGCAATTGATAGGCTGAAATTGAGCCTCACGTATAAGCACGTGAGCGCCTATATGCAAAGCATATAGGCGCTGCATTCAAATAGATGGCAAGCCAAAAAGGCTCACGTGTTAACACGTAATACACTCTTATACTGTTGCATATAAGAAAACAAGATTAATTCCATTGGGATTACGTGCTACACGCGAGTGTTCCTAAACACCGTCCAAGATGATAGAATTAAATTCTAAATAAAAGGATTAAAACTCAATTTGGAAGATATTTCCTTAAATTTTTATAATACGGAAAGACCCTTCTCTAACAAAGAATTTTGGATGAACTATCTGATAGAATTAAATTCTATATATGTGGGAAATATTTCCCTGATCTTCCATAAACTAGAAAGATATTCTTTATTAAACGAAGGACCTTTGGATCAAAGATCAAACGGTGATCGTCCGATAGAATAAAATTCTATAAAAGATATTCATATAAATAAAATTCTGTGATAGAATAAAATTTGAATCTTGTTAAACTAATAAGATATTCATATGATAGAATAAAATTCTATCTTAGGAAAATATTTCCTAACCTGGTTAAAAACAAATAAGAAATCTTCTCTGTTAAACAGAAACACTTTGGATTAAAAATCCAACGGTGAATAAAATTCACCAGAACAATTGGATTGATTATGAAATCAATCATGATCTCTCAATGAGGGATTTTCTTAACAAATTGATTCTTTTTCTTCTCCTATAAATAGGAGCAAACAAAGAAAAAAAGAGAGAGAAGGCAAAAGGAGAAAAAAGAGAGAGCACAAGAAAAGAGAGAGAGAGAGAGAGAGAGAGAGAGAGATACCCAAAGAGACATAAAGAATATACAGTGAGAGAATTTAATTCTCAGAAGAAAAGACTTGTTCCCTTGAAACAATAGGTAAAGGAAAAAACAAAAGATTGTTCTTTGCAACTCTAAGGGTTTAACCCTTCATCGAAGAACTTAGTTCTTCCTCTGGTTGAGATCTGCAGAATCAGATCTCCCAATAAGTTGAGAATTTAATTCTCATCGGGGAGATTCTGTTATGCAGATTCAAGACCTAGGGGAAAGAACTGAGTTCAAAGAATTTAATTCTTACAGAGATATATAGGAATTTAATTCCTCTGAAAATCAAGGTTTAACCCTACAATAAGAATTTAATTCTTACAAAAACAAGAGACGTGAGATCCTCTAAAATCCTATCATGAAATCAAAATCTCCAAACACTTAGAAGGAAAGATTGGTGATTCATTAGTAACACTACAATAAGATCTCACATGCTCCATATGAGCGTCTCTAAAGAATAAAAAGGGAAAGACACAAACCGCCTCGCGTGCTCAAACGTGAGCACCATAAGAATCAAGTGTTTAATACTTCTATAAAAAAAGGGAAATAGAACCCAGAAAACAGCTCCCACTTTGGGGCGCCTCACGTGCCCACACGTGAGCGCCTCCAAAGTGCAGTGTTTAATACCGATTCAGAGTCCTACGTGGAAACACGTGAGTGCTGAACATAACCCAGTGCTCAGCACTTAATAAAAAAAGAAAAAAAAGAAATAAATGGACAACGCCTATAATTGAGTACCTCACGTGCACAACGTGAGCGCCACAGAAATTTAGTGTTTAACACTATTTCAGTGCCCGCATGAAATGCACGTGAGCATGGTATGTCTCAGTACATTAACACTGTTGGGCAATTGTAGAGATTCAGATCTAGTCCAACCTGACTAAGAGAGTCAAGACCCCTCTGTGCTCGTTATTCCCCCAAGTTGGTCTTAGTCCCCAGCATGACTAATGGTTTGTCAACTGATGATATTCGAAATGATGTTCATCCCACATCTCCTAAGTTAATCTTAGTCTCCAAAAATGACTAATGATTCTTTGATGATCCACCATGATCTTTTCCCTCAAACATGGGAATTGGTTCTCGGGTACATCTCTCTACACCTCTAATACACGTCGTTGTAATTCCTCAACGTCTTCAAAGAGGTGGCGGGTCCTGACAACCAACTGCTTTTGGGTGTACTTCCCAAAATGGCAACAACGGACCGAGATGTCCCTAAACTAACAACGGACATGACGTCCTTAAACTAAAACCTCACCTCAAAAATGGTGATCTACAGACCGAAATGTCCTCAAACTACAAAGTTGCCTCCAAAATGGCGACGACGGACCGAAACGTCCTTAAACTACAACAGACTGAAATGTCCTCAAACTACAACGTTGCCTCCAAAATGGTGACAATGGACCGTGACGTCCTTAAATTATAACCTCACCTCAAAAATAGTGATCTACAGACCGAAATGTCCTCAAACTACAACTTCGCCTCAAAAATGGCGATAAGACCGAAACGTCCTTAAAAATAAAACAACATAGCCCAAGTGCTCTCTTGCTGGATCTGAAACAAAAATGATCCTAACACCCTGTTAAGTAGATCTTAGTCTCAAATTGGACTAACGTATCATTAACAAAGAAACCAACCGAGCCCCCAATTGCTCGTATACATTTAAGTCGATCTTGATCTCAAAATAGATCAACGATCCTTAAATCAACCAAAACCCCAAATCTAAGAAATAAGGATTTGGACTAATCCACGCCCTACGGACGACAACATAAATTAGTCTCCGTATACAATCCACGGGCAACCAAAAATAAAACAAACACATACGGCACAAAGTGAACTTCTGGAGCAGGAGAAAGTGGTTATCGCGATGCGATAACATAATTAACTGCAGGGGGTTGCGCTTGCAGGAAAGAGCATCCCCACAATCAAAAAACCCCTCACAAACGAGGGGGAATCTGACGAAATCTGCTACAACGACCGCATCCATCCAAACCTTCGATACACAGTGCCATAAATCAACTTGGCATCTTAGGAGAGGTGGACGGATAAATCCAAAATAACATCTGCCCTCATATTCAGGCAAGACGATCCATCCCGGTTCGTCTATGTTTTCGGCGGTGAACACCAACGGTCTAGCTGAAGCTTTCAACAAGACCTTGACAAAGATTATAAAGAAAACGATGTCCAGAAATAAAAGAGACTGGCACGAAAAGCTACATGAAGCTCTATGGGCGTACCGAACAACATTCAAAACGGCTACGAATACAACACCATACGCGTTGGTATTCGGCATGGAAGCAGGGATTCTCCTGAAAATAGAACTCTCTTCTCTACGAGTAGCAGTTCGATACGAGTTGACAGATGAAGAAAATGCTCATCTTCGACTTGAGGAGCTCGATGCCCTTGACGAAACTCGCCTTAAAGCACAGCAAAACCTGGAGGCTTATAAGGCAAGGATGATACGGTCATATGAAAGACCGACCAAGCCGTGAACATTCCGCCAAGGCGAACTCGTGCTAGTCATCAAAAGAACAATGATCCCCAATCGTGCAAAACGGGGGAAATTCGAGCCAAACTATGAAGGCCCGTACATCATAGAAAAAGTCTATCAAGGTGGAGCCTACCTGCTCATGGATATGCATGGTGAAAGACCCTTCCGGCCAATAAATGGCTGATTCCTCAAAAAATACTACGCCTAACGAGTCACGACTTGGGTCAATGATAGATGACGACGCTTGTGTCTGCTCGCTATCTTCCTGAGTCAAAAACTCTGAGAGTGGTATTCAATGAAACCCTGTCGCCTCAAACATAGCGATGACGGACCGAGATGTCTTTAAATTAGAAATTTTCCTCAAACATGGCAGTACGGACCTAGAAGTCCCTAAACTAACAACGAACCGATATATCCTTAAACTAAAATTTCACTTAAAAAATGGCGACAACGGACCGAGAAGTCCCTAAACTAACAACGGACCGAGATGACCTTAAACTAAAATCTCGCCTCAAAAAACGGCAACAACGGACTGAGAAGTCTCTAAACTAACAACAGGACCGAGATGTCCTAAAACTAAAACTTCTCCTCAAAACGGCGACAACAAACCGAGAAGTCCCTAACTAACAATGAACCGAGATGTCCTTAAACTAGAAATTTGCCTCAAACATGACAGTACGGACTGAGAAGTCCATAAACTAACAACGGACCGAGATGTCCTTAAACTAAAACTTCACGTCAAAAACGGTGACAACGGACCGACAAGTCCCTAAACTAACAATGGACCGATATGTCCTTAAACTAAAACCTCGCCTCAAAAACGGTGACAATGGACCGAAAAGTCCCTAAACTAACAAAGGACCGAGATGTCCCTAAACTAGAACTTCGCCTCAAATATGGCGACATCGGACCGAAAAGTCCCTAAACTAAGATTTTGCCCCAAACAGGACGATATAGGACTGAAGCGTCCTTAAACATGCGCATCGCCTAAAAATACTGCGATACACTCCCTTGAGATCTATAATACAATCGAAATCTCAATGGCGAGGGTTGCAACTCAAGTCCCATTGGCAACACAGCTACTTCAGTGATGAAATTATCCCTAATTCCCACTCGCAAACAGATGAGTCACCTGCGGTGAGACTACTCTCGGGAGTTCCATGGTTCTAAAAAGAAAAAAAAAGGTACGTCCACAAGCGAAATGGGCATGGATGAAAACCCGAAAGGGCGCCGTAAGTAAAAATAGCAGGACTGCCGGTGAGGTTGTGAAAACCCGGAAGGGTGAAATCTCGTTAAAAAAACAAAAAAAGGTATGTCCATAAGCAAAATGAGCACGGATGAAAACCCGAAAGAACGCCGTGAGTAAAAACAGCAGGACTACCGGCGAGCTTGTAAAAACCCGGAAGGGCGCAATCTCGTAAACACACATACACACACATAATATACACTTACGGGATCCTCACAACTCGTAAGGAGAATTCCCCTTATGAGATCCTCACGGCTCGCAGGATTCGAAAGCCTTAAGCTACAGATATCTAAACCTGTTCTTAAGCCGTTATATCCCCTAAGTTGCCCTACAGGCGGTCCAATATTGACTCTTGTATACAATCCACGGGCACGAATAAATATTCCCCACCAAGTTCCTCCAATGGCGAGAAATGCCCCTGAACGACACTTGTAAGTCCTTTCGACTTATAAGGAGAAAATACTCTTATAAGATCTTTACGACTTATAAGAGAACACACGCTTAGGAATCCCCACGATTCCTAAGGAGAAAATACACCTACGAGATCCTTACGACCCGTAGGGAGAAATAACCTTATGAGACCCTTACGGCTTATAAAGTCAAAAAGTCTTAGTCGACAGGATCCTAACCCCGTTTACTAAGCCATCTTTGTTCAAATCGACAAAGGAAAATGATGATTCGCTCCTGGCCATATTCCAGTCATAGAGATGCTGATTCCTAAATAGGTGTCAAACTCCAAGTCCTTTCAAGGTAAATGATGATTTGCTCTTGGCAATATTCCAGTCATAGTGATGTTGATACCAAGATTGGTATCAGATTCCAAACTCACAATAAAAACAGCAGCGAGTAACAAAAAAATGCATATGAAATTGCCGAAATGATGGGGCAACTCGCAATAAAAATCAGCGAGCAAAAAAATATGCATATAAAAAGAGCCTAAATGTTTGAGCAACTCGCAATAAAAATCGGCAAGTAAAAAATATATTAAAATAGCCGAAATGATTGGGCACCGCGGATAAAAAGCCGAAATGATTGGGCAATCGCGACTTTCGCGATATGAAAAGATGAAAAGATAGAGTATCGTGGAAACAAAAAATATATATATAATTTTCTCCTCCCTGCAAGTAGATCCATATTGGCTCTTGATACGATCCATGGGCACGGATGAAAGAAAGGGAACCATATTTTCTCACCTGGCTCCGTCAAAGGAAGAGCTAGATCTCGACGGTTCATATACAGCTCAGAGATCAACTCGACGTTCCTTCTCGGTGCAGACGCAACGTCAACAAACAAAAGTGGAGTGATGGCAAAAAAAATCTAGCTCCAACTCGACGTGCTCCTCATTTCAGCAGGATGCGGATGCAACAATCAAATAAATGTGAAGTGACGGCAAAATCCTACCTTCAGATATTAATGGCAACATCTAAAGCCTAGAGATCACCTCGATGTTCTCCTCATACCGACAGGGTGCAAACACGACGTCAACAAAGACCCAAGGGTCAAATAGAAATGGAGTCACGGCAAAATCCTAGCCGTAAGTCTTGACGGTTCAAATACAACCTAGAGACTATCCCGGCGTTCCTTATCACTCCAGCAGGGTGCAGACACGATGTCAACAAAGACCTAAGGGTCGAAACAAAAATGGAGCAATGGCATATTTGGAGCTCCGGACTTCAACTGCGATACATACAGCATAGGGGTCCTACAGATGTCTACCCTATTTCAGCAAAGAAACGGCACGGCATCGTCAAAACAAAAAATGAAGCGACGACATATTCCCAGCTTCGGGTCTTGACGACAACTCATATAAAGCCTAAAAGACTATCGGAGATCATCTCATACCAGTGCGGAGTGGTTATGACTCATCGGAGCTCCAAACTAAGCCTAACCTCAAGTACAAAACGTCATGGCAAATTCCTAACGTTTGCTCTTCCGACGGTAATATAGCCTAAGGAGATTACTTGAAGACGTCTTGTCTGGCCCCCGAAGGGATCAGAAACACGACAGTCGCATGGCTACTCGAATAACAGCTTAAGGACTGTATATCGAAGAATACATCAGCCAACGCGATGGTACCACGGACTAAAACCCTAGTACCACAAACCTAACGGACCTCCATCGTAAAGAATGGGGGTTATCTGCATACAACGTTAGGACATTTTGCCTGTAAACCCAAGGGAGGCAAACCAAATAAACTCCGAAATGAGTACATAAACTAGAAACTCCGAAACGAGTGAATAAACTACAGACTCCGAAACGAGTGCATAAACTTGAGACTCCGAAACGATTGAATAAACTAGAGACTCCGAAACGAGTGAATAAACTACAGACTCCGAAATGAGTAAGTAGACTAATGAGAACTAAATTAAGACATCAAGAAACAAAAAGGCGCAACTCATAGGCTTCGGGGTTTAGAGCTACATTTCTTAAAGATTAAGATCTGAGTTAACGATAGATGATGACGCTTGTGTCCGCTCGCTATCTTCCAGATCAAAATTCTAATAAAAATTGTGTATGCCAGCTCGAAACCGGCCATATGCTATACATCACTTCAGTCCAATGTTCACCAATGTCTAGATGCACGCATCAAAAGCTTCTAAAGATTAAAATACAAAATGTATGTACAGAGGCAGGATGCCCATATGAATATGCGCCGGGGATGAAACGTTCAGTGGTCGACATTATTTTTATTATTATTATTTATTACACAAAGAAAAGATAGCTGAAAATGGGATCAGAGATACAAGGATTAACAAAACGATATACAAGATTCTCTAATTCTCTCTCTGCCTTCTTCACCATGTCGAAGCGGCGATCTTCGCGAGGAGTCGCTCCCCATCGGTCAGCACCATGCTCATCAGCAAAGGTAGACATGATATCCTGCTGAGCCCGTATCTGGCTTAGCAGACGAACCAACAATCCCTCAGAGGCTGGGTAATCAAACAACCCTCATGGAAGCACTCGATCTTGTCCTCTGCCGCGTCGCATCGCCAGAGTCATCTCCGCTGGTTGAGGAGGGATATCAGCAAGTACAGACGAGAATATCGTTCGAAGACAAATGGAGCTAGCAGGAAGAGGAGAGCCCCTACGAGCCAAAAGTTCATACATCACCATGTCACACTGGTTATTAGTGAGAACAGGATCCGCTAAACGCGCAGCAAAACAAGGGACAATTTCATATATGGGTATCTCCCACGGTTGCTGACGAGCATGCGGACGATTGCAAGCCATAACTCTTAGTTTGTTAAAAGGCGATTCTCTCCTTGTGAAAAAAAGGGAAGCAGAGCTTCAGATTATAAAGGGAAGTATTCAAGTCCAGGCATAGAAAATGTTGTGCATGGTGGAGATATTTTCAAGGCCTGAAAAAACGCATGGGAAAAGAAAGGGTTGACTCATGGGAATCAGAGTAAGGAGGTGAAACGACTCCATCAGCAGCGCCTCACGTGCATGACACGTGAGCACCCGCATTGATTCTTTCCGGGTTTAGAGCGGTGCCTCATGTGTATAATGTGTGAGCGCCGACGCTAGTTCAGGATTAAAATCCTCAGTAGCACCTCACGCGCATGACACATAAGCGCCGGCAACAGTTTCTATATATGTATAACAACACTTCATGTAAGACACATATGAGCATTGGCATAAAGAGAAATGGAAATTTTATCATTCATACTTCGAAGAAATTTATACATTGGCGATGATAAAAAATAAGAAGAAGTGTTTACAACGGCAAAACACTGAATTCCGGACAAGGATTCAGGAACTTGGAAGCCAGTCTGAGTAAAGTGCTTTCGGCCTCTTTGGCCATTTTTTATGCATTTTCTTACGAATGCAAGTGTCGGGATCCCTAATAATGTCGTCCGTCCACTGGTAGGCGGATATTATCGCCTTTTGTTGGAAGACGCGATGCAAAATATCAACAAGATCATCTCTTCGCTTCTTTGAGATCAGTCTCATCAGATATACTGAATGCACCTTCTCTTCAGTATCATCAAGCGTCTCGAGTGGCATAGCCTCGCCAAGCCCAGGAATTGCTTCCCAAATCGACTCCACAATAATCTTCAAAAGGGCAGAATGGCGGGGGAGCAATCGACCGTTGTAATCGTCGAAGCGACGCATCACCTCAGCGCATTGAGCGTCAGTAAACTCCTGGCCCTGACAGCGGCCGTGAACGCAAATTTCCTCATATAAGATGATCTCTTCAAGATCATATAGATGAGAAGATATAGTATCTGAAAAGAAAAACCAGTAAAGGGTTAGCAATCAAAATACTAAAATCATTATAATGGACCTCACAAAATCAAGGTAACGCCCCCATCGATGATGAGAAAGGCACTCATTGTAAGAATCTAAAAGGATTCTCATTTATTGAGAAATCTCATTGAACTATGGAGTTAAACTCCCTTGAAAAATGTATTCTACCACAAATTTCAAATATGCAAAAAAGAACCCTAAAAAGAAAATAAGAAAATGAATAAAAATTCCCAAAAGAACTTCTTAAAAAAATTCTCAGAGCTAAGCTCTGTAGAACAACCCGGAATTAAATTCCTTTGATAATGGGATAAAATCCCAGAAATCCACTCAGGAAATGAAATTAAATTCCAAATAACCTTCGAAGATCAAAGTCAGTAATAGGGTAAAACCCTAAGACCTTTGAGACCCATGGTCTACCTAAACAAAGTTTTAGATCTCTAAGAGATCGTTCCAAGAGAAGAGCAAAGCTCTAATGGGTTAAAAATCCAAGACAAAAAAGAGCCTCTTTTAAAAGAAAAATGGTCATAATCCTTACCAATTTTCTTAAACAGAGTTTAAACTCTAAGAGTTTCTTTGGACAGAGATCTAAGCATTGAAAAGGGAATTAAATTCTCAAGAAAGAAAAAGGAAGATGATGAAACGACGGTCATCTCAAGGGCCAAAGGCTCTATTTATAAGACATGAAAGGACGGTTCAACTCCTCAGGAGATTGAACAGTAGAAAAGGTGACATCGTTGCACCCACGCATAAGCCACGTAAGAGCAAAGGTGGGGGGCATTTGTTTCCCCAATATTTAACCTGATAAAAGAGCAAAACTCTGTTTGAATTAAATGAGGCAGTGCCTCACGTGCTCTCTACGAGGGCACCAACACCAGGATTAAATCCTATAATGGCGCCGTACGTGCTTCTCACGCGGGCTGCAATGTGCAAAGCACCAAAGAATCTATTAAATAAGAGTTAAACTCTTAAATGGAGCCGCAAGTGCTCCTCGCGCGGGCCCCAACGTGCAAAGCATAGGAATACCCATCTTTAGAATTAAAGTCTTAATTGACGTCCACGTGTACAACACGTGAGC
Organism: Agapanthus africanus; assembly: GCA_030015575.1. NCBI lineage: Eukaryota > Viridiplantae > Streptophyta > Magnoliopsida > Asparagales > Amaryllidaceae > Agapanthus > Agapanthus africanus. Next base: position 130,241,732 of record JASDDO010000028.1, read on the forward strand.
GCCGGTGCCCAAGTAGAATTAAATTCTACTCTCTGTTAAACAGAGCTGTCGGATCAAAGATCCAACGGAGATGATAAATCATCAAAATAAAGAATTAAATTCTATTAGGAGAAAATATCTCCCAAATTTTTCTAAATAAGAAAGATACTCTCGGTTGAATCAAAGGTCCAATGGTATAAAATTCTATTTTTGGAATATATATTCTTTCAATCTTTCTAAATAAGAAATATTGCTCTCTGTAAAATAGAGAACTCTTGGATTAAAAATCAAATGGTGATTAAAAAAGCACCATCTTACAGAATAAACTCTATATAGGGAAAATATTTTCCCAATCTTGTTAAAAACCAAAAATCAAATTCTGTAAAAACAGAAGTTCTTGGATCAAAGATCCAATGGTGGGTAAAATTCTCCAGATTGATTTTGAGACCAATTAAATCAATTGGAATCTCTCAATGAGAGATTTTCTCAAAACTAATCAACAATTTGTCTTACCTATATAAAGGACCTGAGACTTCAAGTCTCAAAAGAAAGGAGAGATAGAAGGACGCACAGAGAGGGAGCGACATACAAAGACCACAGAAATCTTCAAAAACAACAAAGAATTCAATTCTCGAGAAAGAAGAAGACTTTCCTCCTCCTAAAAACCCTATTCCCCGTCGAAAGATGCGCAAGACGGACTGTCTTGCCTGAGATTCGGGACAGATGCTAATTGGTGCTATCCGTCCACCTCTCCGAGGATGCCAAGTTGATTTATGGCACCATGTATCGAAGGTTTAAACGGATGCGGCCGATGTAGCAGACTTCGTCAGATTCCTCCTCGTTTGAGAGGTTTTTGATTGTGGGGACGCTCTTCCCTGCAGGCGCAAGCCCCTGCAGTTAATTACGCTACCGCATCGCGGTAACAACTTTCTCCTTCTCCAGATGGTCACTTCGTGTCATGGGTGTTTGTTTTATTTGTGGTTGCCCGTGGATTGTATACGGAGACTAATTTGTGTTGTCGCCCGTAGAACGTGGATTAGTCCAAATCCGTATTTTCTTAGATTTGGGTTTGGGGGTTGGGTTTAAGGATACGTTAGTCTCATTTGGGACTAAGATCAACTTAAACGTTTATTAAGGATACGTTAGTCTAATTTCTAGACTAAGATCAACTTAACAGGATCATTTAGATCCAACAAGAGAGCATTTGGGCTCTATTGTTTAGTTTAGGGACATTGCGGTCGATTGCCAGTTTAAGGACATGGTGGTCCATTGTTAGTTTAAAGACATCCCGGTCAAGGTTAAGGACATCGTAGTCCGTGGTTTTAAAGGGACCCCACAGTCCAGGTTAAAGACATCGTAGTCTATAAAGTTTAAGGATATCGTAGTCCATGAGTTTAAGGACCCCACAGTCCGTGAAATGTGAGGTTATCGGGACCCCTCACCTCTTTGAAGACGTTGAAGAATTACAACGACAAATATCAAAGGAGTGAAGAGATGTACCCTTGAACCAAGGTGGATTAAGTGATCTGTAGTCCAATTTGGGACTAAGATCAGTTAATTATATTGTGGGCACGTTGGCTCAGTTGAGTCTGAGTTGAGGACTTATGGCCAATCTTGGGCTAAGTCCAATTGGATTTGATGTGTTGGCCTTTTACTGGACCATTAGACATTTGTCTGGGTTCAAGCCCACATTATTTAGCAACGCTAAACATTTTCATCTTCGATTTTCTCAATTTTGAGATTCATTTGGAGGAGGGACTTTTGCCTCTGGAAAATTAGCCAATTTGGCTAAAAGTAGTGTTAAACATTAGAGAAAACAGTGTTAAACACTGGAAATAGATCCCTCAAATTAGTGTTAAACACTAAAAGACAATCAGTGTTAAACACTGGAAATATAGTCCCCAAACTAGTGTTACACACTAGAAAGCACCAGTGTTAAACACTGGGTATAAGTTCTTTTAAATTAGTGTTAAACACTAAATAGGAATGGGTCACATGGGGCCACGTGAGGGCATACAGAGGTGGGACCAGATCCCCTAAGTGTTAAACACTTCTTTTATATTCTATCACGTGTTGACACGTGATGAGGATTTTTGCATCGATAATTAAAGCACTTGCTGAGGGGTCACGTGGGGACACGTGAGAGCGCCCAAAGTTTCTTTTCTTCTGCTTTTTCTTCCAGTGCTTTTGGAGATCACGTGGGAGCACGTGAGGCATTGCCTCAGAACCTTTTCCTTCTCATTTTTGGGTATCTTTTCGGGGGTCACGTGGGAACACGTGACCTTAGTTCTTCGCATGCTTGAAGATCTCTTTATCTTTAAGAATTAAATTCTTTGTAGGGTTAAACCCTAATTTCATTTTTTAAGAGGAATTAAATTCATATGAATTTGAGAGAATTAAATTCTCAATTAGGGTTAAACTTTAGTTCTGTCCATCTTGAAGGAATTAAATTCCTATAGTCTTGGGAGAATTAAATTCTCATATAGGGTTAAACCCTAATTTTATCTTGGAGGAATTAAATTCCTATAATTTTGGGAGAATTAAATTCTCTAAACTCAATTCCCCCTCTAAGTTTTGGATCTGCATGGCAGGATCTCAACCCGATGAGAATTAAATTCTCATCTTATGGGGAGATGTGCTCTGTGCAGATCTTCAACCAGAGGAAGAACTAAGTTCTTTTATACAGAAGAGTTAAACTCTTAGATTTGAGAATTAAATTCTCTGTTTGAAGTTTTGATCCCCTTTCTTTTCTCACCTAGGGTTTTCTTTGTTGAGAATTAAATTCTCCTTTCTTTTCTCTCTGCAATTTCAAGATTCCAAAACTCTATATCTTCCAAAATTCTCTCTAAAGTTTTTTCTCCAAATTCCCCCTCTAATTCTTCCTCTTGGCTCCTATTTATAAGAGAAGGAGAAGAATCAATTTGTTTAGCAAATCTTTCATTGAAAGATTTTGTTTGTTTTCATAATTAATATGATCCTTTAGATCATTCAGTGAATTTTATTCACCGTTGGATTTTTAAATCCAAAGATATTCTATTTGTTATTTCGGTGAGATTTAGGGGAAATCTTTCCCTGTTCAAAATTTTTTCATAAATTGGTGATATTTAATCACCCTTGGTTCTTAATCCAACGGTCCCCATAATCATTTTCCATTTGGAAAGATTTAGAAGCTTTTTAGAATTTAATTCTATTAAACTGTAAGGCTTTCGAAGCCAGTCACGTGCTGTTTGGTCACGTGTGAACACGTGACCCCCAATTGAGTCCTTTTCTCAGCGTTTATTTACGCTTCAGCTTTAACCATCACGTGTCAACACGTGACCATTGGTCACGTGTGAGCACGTGATACCTCATTGAAGTATTTTCTTCAGCCGTTTGTTTTTGTTTCTGTTTTAACTATCACGTGTCAACATGTGACCATTGGTCACGTGTGAGCACGTGACCCCCAATTGGGTCCTTCTTCAGCCGTTGTTTTTATTTCTGTTTTAACTATCACGTGTCAACACGTGACCATTGATCACGTGCGGGCACGTGATACCTCATTGAGGTAATTCCTGATTTTTAATCGAGGAACAGTGCATAGCATATTTGCTCATAACTTTTGATCCCGGATGAATTATGAGGCCCATAATATATCAAATCGAAGGGTTTTTCGAGATGCTTCCGATATCATCAGAATTTAGCTGTTTATACTTCGGAAGTTTATCAAAATACAGGCCGGAAGATACTGGTTCCCATTTCCTTAAGCGTGTCGCTGCCAGTTGATATCTTAGACTCCTTTGCGCAGAAATTTTTGGCGGGAAAAAATGTCCCCCACTACTTTGCCCACGTAAGTATATACATGGGTGAAGTAGTGCAGAGTAATGCATAGCATATGACCAGTTTCGGGTTGGTATATAACTTTCAGAATCTTGATCTGAGAAGATAACGAGCGGACACAAGCGTCGTCATTTATCATTGACTCAAATCTCGACTCTTAAGAGATATAGTTCCAAACTCTCAACTCCATGAGCCGCACCCTTCTATTTCTTTATGTCTTACTCTGGCGTGAAGTGGTTTATACGCTCATGAGTAACTTCTCCATTTCAGTGGCATGTAGCTTTGGCAAGTGTGGCTCATAGACGGTCCATCTTGACCTCTTTGCAGGGTAGAGATGGCTTAGGAGACAGGGGTAGGATCTGCCACCTAAGGCTTTTCAACTTTACGAGCCGTGAGGGTCTCATAAAGACTTTTCTCCCTACGAGTCGTGAGGATCTCGTAGGTGTCTTTTCTCCTTAGGAGTCGTGAGGATTCCTAAGTGTGTTTTCTCTTGAGAGTCGTAAGGATCTCACAAGAGAATTTTCCCGCTTATAAGTCGAGAGGACTCGTAAGTGGTTGTTTCCCTCCTTGTCGAGATTCGACTTTGGAGAGTGTGGTCCGTGAATAGTATGCAAGAGTCCGTTTTGGACCAACTTGCAGGGCCCCAGTGCTTAGGAAACAGGTTTTTTAATCCCCGCTGCCTAAGGCTTTTCCTCACGAGTCGAGACGAATCGAGCATTTCTCACAAGAATATCCTAACGTCATAGTTAACCTCTGCTCTTTACGACGGAGGTCCTTTACGGTCTGTGGTACTAGGGTTTTGTCCGTCGTACCGTCGCATTGGCTGATGTATTCCTCGATAGGCAACCTTACTGTTCGAGTAGCCTTGCGCCTGTCATGTCTCTGATCCCTTCGGGGGCTGGACAAGACGTCTTCAAGCAATCCTCCTAGGCAGTTTGACCGTCGGAAGAGCAAGCGTTAGGAATTTTTCCATGCCGCTTTTTACTTGAGGTTAGGCTCATTTTGGAGAGCCCCGATGAGTCATAACCACTCCGCGCTGGTGTGGGATGATCTCCGATAGACTTTCAGGTTTTATATGAGTTGACGTCAAGACCCTGAAGCTAGGAATTTGGCCTTCGCTTCGTTTGCTGGCATTGCGTCTGCTGTATTGAGATGAATTTTGCGGTTGCCTCTAGGTCGCTGGTGAACCGTCGAGATTTGGAACTAGAGATTTTGCCGTGGCTCCGTTGTTTGATTGTCGCGTCTGAATCCTGCTGGAGGAAGAACGCTGTGGTGACATTTCGTCTGCTGTATCGAGACGAACGTCGAGGTGGTGACCACTCCGTGCTGGTGTGAGATGATCTCTGGTGGTCTTTCAGGTTTTATATGAGTTACCGTCAAGACCCTGAAGCTAGGAATTTGGCCTTCGCTTCGTTTGCTTTGGTGTGTCCGAATCCTGTTGGAGGAAGGACGCTGTAGTGACATTTCGTCTTATGTATCGAGACAAACGTCAAGGTGGTGACCACTCCGCATTGATGTGAGATGATCTCCGATTGTCTTTCAGGCTTTATATGAGTTGCCGTCAAGACCCTGAAGCTAGGAATTTGGCTTTCGCTTCGTTTGCTGGCATTGCGTCTGCTGTATCGAGACGAATGTCGCGGTTGTCTCTAGGTTGCTGGTGAACCATTGAGGTTTGGAACTAGGGATTTTGCCGTGGCTCCGTTGTTTGATTGTCGCGTCTGGATCCTGATGGAGGAAGAACGCTCTTAGTGACATCTTGTCTGCTGTATCAAGACGAATGTCGAGGTGGTGACCACTCCGATCTCCGATAGTCTTTCAGGTTTTATATGAGTTACCGTCAAGACCCTGAAGCTAGGAATTTAGCCTTTGCTTCGTTTGCTGGCATCGCGTCTGCTGTAACAAGACGAATGTCGAGGTGGTGACCACTCCGCGCTGGTGTGGGATGATCTCCGATTGTCTTTCAGGTTTTATATGAGTTACCGTCAAGACCCTGAAGTTAGGAATTTGGCCTTTGCTTCGTTTGCTTTGGCATGTCCGGATCCTGTTGGAGGAAGGACGCTGTGGTGACATCTCGTCTGTTGTATCGAGACGAACGTCGAGGTGGTGACCACTCCGCGCCGGTGTGGGATGATCTTCGATTGTCTTTCAGGTTTTATATGAGTTACCGTCAAGACCCTGAAGCTAGGAATTTGGCCTTCACTTCATTTGCTTTGACTGCGAGGTCTTTTGTTGACGTTGCGTCTGCATCCTGCTGGACTGCGAAGGAACGCCGCTGTTGACATTGCGTCTGCTGTAACGAGACGAATGCTGGGTGGAGCTAGGATTTCGCCGTCACTCCGCTTTGTTTCGACCATGGGGTCTTTCGTTGACGTTGCATCTGCATCCTGATGGACCGCGAAGGAACGCCGTTGTTGATATCGCGTCCACTGTGACGAGACGAATGATGAGGTAGAGCTGGGATTTTGCCGTCACTCCGCTTTGTTTCGACCATGGGTCTTTCGTTGACGTTGCATTTGCATCCTGCTGGACTGCGAAGGAACGTCGTTGTTGACATTGCGTCTGCTGTAACGAGACGAGTGCTGAGGTGGAGTTGGGATTATGCCGTCACTCCGCTTTGCTGATCGTGGGGTCTTTCGTTGACATTGCATCTGCATCCTGCTGGACTGCGAAGGAACGCCGTTGTTGACATTGCGTCTGCTGTAACGAGACGAATGCTGAGGTGGAGCCGGGATTTTCCCGTTACTCCGCTTTGTTTGGAAAGTGAGGTCTTTTGTTTGCGTTGCATCTACATCCTGCTGGACTGCGGAGGAACGCCGTCGTTGACATATCGTCTGCTGTATCGAGACGAATGCTGAGGTGGAGCTAGGATTTCGCCGTCACTCCGCTTTGTTTGGACCGTGAGGTCTTTTGTTGACGTTGTATCTGCATCCTGCTGGACTGCGGAGGAACACCATCGTTGATATCTAGGCTGTAGATGTGGCCATTGAGATTTGGAACTAAGGACTTTGCCATGGCTCCGTTTCGTTGCGACTCTGAGTTCGGTTGTTGACGTCATGTCTGCATCTGATTGGAGGGACGAAGAACGCCGGTGTTAATCTCTAAGTTGTCGATGTTGACGTCGAGACCCTGAAGCTAGGGATCTTCCTTTGCTTCGTTTGTTGACATTGTGTCTGCCATATTGCAACAAATGTCGAGCTTGTCTCTAGGTTGTCTATGAACCGTCGAGATTTGGCTTCGCTTTCTGATGGAGCCTATTGGGAAGGTATGGTTCCCTCTTTGTTTGTGGCCCTGGATTGTATGCAGGGATCGATGTGATCTCACCTGTAGGGCATAAATTTTATTTTTATTTTTATTTTATTTCTTTCCGCGATACTCTATCATTTCAGCTTTTTATATTGCGAAGGTCGCGATTGCTCAATCATTTCGGCTATTTTTCACGGTGCCCAATCATTTCGGCTATTTGTTTTATTTTTACTCGCTTCTTTTTATTGCGAGTTACCCAATCATTTCGGCTATTTGGCATGCATACATTTTTACTTGCTGATTTCGTTGCAAGTTGCCCCATCATTTCATCTATTTCATATGCATTTTTGGCTCGCTGATTTTTGCTGCGAGTTTGGGATTGGACACCGATTTCGGCATCAGCATCGCTACAACTGGGTTATTGCCAGGAGAGAATCATCATTTGCCGCTATCGATGTTGAACAAAGGTGGCTTAGCGAACAGGGTTAGGATCCTGTCGACTAAGGCTTTTAACTTCATGAGCCGTAAGGGTCTCATAAAGGCATTTCTCCCGACGAGTCGTGAGGATCTCGTAGGTGCGTTTTCTCCTTAGGATTCGTGAGGATTCCTAAGTGTATGTTCTCTTATAAGTCGTAAGGATCTTACAAGAGTGTTTTCTCCTTATAAGTCGAAAGGACTTACAAGGGTTGTTCACCGTGTAAACATATCCCTAGTCACGGATGGGACTTTGTTAGGGAAATGTTTATTCGCGCCCGTAGATTGTATACAAGGGTCAGTATTGAGCTGCTTGTAGGGCAATATCGGAGGTTGTGGGGGTTGCTTAAGAACAGGTTCAGGTCTCTGTAGCTTAAGACATTCAAATCTTATGAGCCGTGAGGGTCTCATAAGAGGATTCTCCTTACGAGTCGTGAGGATCTCGCAAGTGTAATTTCTCCTTAGGAATTGTGAGGATTCCTACGTGTGTTGCTCCTTTGTGAGTCGTAAGGATCTCATGCTGGTGGTTTCTCCTCACAAGGTCGAGAGGACCCTGTAAGTGTCTTTTAACGAGGTTGCGCCCTTTCGGGTTTTTCACGAACACTCGCCGGTAGCCCTGCTGTTTTTACTCACGGAGCCCTTTCGGGTTTTCGTCCGTGCCCATTTCGCTTACGGACATACCTTTTTTTTAACGAGGTTGCGCCCTTTCGGGTTTTCACAAAACTCGCCTGTAGCCCTGCTGTTTTTACTCACGGTGCCCTTTCGGGTTTTCATCCATGCCCATTTTGCTTATGGACATACCGTTTTTTTTTTAACGAGATTGCGCCCTTTCGGGTTTTCACAAAACTCGCCGGTAGCCCTGCTGTTTTTACTCACGGAGCCCTTTCGGGTTTTCATCCGTGCCCATTTTGCTTAAGGACATACCGTTTTTTTTTTAACGAGATTGCGCCCTTTCGGGTTTTCACAAAACTCGCCGGTAACCCTGCTGTTTTTACTCACGGTGCCCTTTCAGATTTTCATCCGTGCCCATTTTACTTATGGACATACCGTATTTTTTGTTTTTTTTTAACACGTCATCCTGAGAATGCCACGGGCTGATAGTAGTTTAACGACGTTTCGGTCATTTGCAAGTTTTAGGACATTGCGGTCCACCGTCACCGTATTTGAGGCGAATCTCTAGTTTACTGACTTTTCGGTCTATGGGGCTTTCCCTATGAATGAGCATGATGCCCCCGGGATATCCATCTTTCTCGGAGCATGTGGTTGTGGCGGGCTCACCTTCCAGTTTTCGGACAGCGCGAACTTGCCCTGTTGGTATTGGTCTTCAACCCAGTTTTTGAAGACGTAACAGTTTTCGATCGGATGGACCAATACTTGGTGGTAAGGGCAGTAATTAGGATTGTTGACATCATTCAGTTGTCGCTGGTATTTCGGCTCCGGTAGAGTGATAAGCTTGTTGCGCACTGCTAGTTCGAACAGCCTCCTTGTTTCATCCCGGGGAAATGAGTAAGGACGTTTCAACTTTTCATAGAGGGGTTGCCGCTTGTTGTTTTGGCGAACAACCGGTCTAGGGTCACTCGATTGTTGTTGAGCGTTGGCGACGAAGGCCGCTTTTTCCTTCCCTTTATCCTTTTTGTTCGATCCCTTGTTTGCGGGTCCGAGATTCTTTCCGGGTAGCATGCGATTGCACGGCTGAATGTTCTCGCAACTCCTCAATTCTTTCGTTTCAGAGATGGATTCCTTGAAGAGAGGGCCAAGGGCTACTTTTTCGTCGGAGTCGCTCCCAAGGGTGAGAACCCGCGATCCCTCAGGATCAACCCTATGACAATTGTCAGCAATTCTTATACGCTCATCTATCGCACTTTTTTGTTGTTTATGAGCTTCACGCTTTGTCATGTTGAAGTGTTGCCTATGTGCGACATACCCTTGCCACCAACACTTAAAGGAGTTGCAATCTTCAGTAGGATGTGTGATCTTCTGATGATATAAACAGAAGTTAGGATGTGCATCCGCTTCATCAAGATGTATCCCACCAGGAGAATTTTCTCTGAAAGAGGGCAGCCTCATCCCCATCGATATGGCTTTGGCGAATCGTTTTCTTATCTTGATCCTGCTCTCATTTGCGGCGGATGTACTTTGATCTAGTGGGAGTGTTTCGACCCATTTGTCTAGTCGCCGGCGTTTGGCCTTTTCGAATATGGCCATCTCACGCTCTCGATCGGCTTTACTTCTCAGGAGAGCTTCGTTTAGGAATGCGTCGATCATTTCATCTGACGGCCCTAGAAGTTCCGATTCAGGATCTGTCCCCAGTTTCTTTGTGCAAGGGGCCTCTTCATTGTCTAGCGATGAATGAGAGATTACATGGCAACTTGCTACATAATTCTCAGATTCGTCCGACGATTCATCTCCATCATCCCCGTCCTCAAGAACGTGGGTGAGGAACTCTTGGAGCATGATTGGAGTCCACGCCTTCTGGTTATACTCTTCCAGCGCATTCATCTGCTTTCGTAGGTCCGTGCACTTGTCGTCGGGCTTCACAGGCTTCTTGGATTTCTTTTTCTTTTTCGAAGATTTCGATGGCTGGGTGTGGACGCTTTGGCTATCACCACCAATATTTGGAGTTGGGCGCGGCTTCAGCATCCACTTGATGTTCTTAGGTTCCAACGGGTTCTTCCATCTGATCGCCGGGCATGTCTGAAGATCATTCAGCATCCTTTTGATCTTGGCCGAAAGAGCCACCTCCCATGGAGCTTCCTCAACAAAAGAGCACTTTTCCCCCGGCATGTCCACTTTTTTAGGGGCAAGAGGTTGTGGCGGGTTCACCTTCCAGTTTTTGGATAATGCGAACTTGCCTTGTTGGTATTGGTCCTCAATCCAGCCTTTGAAAACGAAGCAATCTTCGATTGGATGGCTTACTGCTTGATGGTAAGGGAAGTAATTAGGATTGTTGAGATCGCCTGGCTGCAACGGACGTTTTGGACTCGGCAGATTGATGAGTCTGTTGCGTACTGCTATCTCGAACAGTTTTCTCGTTTTATTCTGAGGAAACGAGTAAGGACGTCCTAGTCTTTCCTCAAGGGATGGGCGTGGACGCATATTGTTTTGACGGACAACCGGCTTTAAGTTGCTTGGCTGTTATTGAGTTTTAGCGACGAAAGTAGCTTTTCCTTTCCCCTTTTCATTCCGAGAATCCGTCTTTGAAGGAGATGGTCTGTGACCCATCTGATCCATTTGGGCCAGCTTGTCAATCAAGGCCTGTAAAGTAGTTGGCTTAAAGAACATCATGAATTGCGAGATGATTGCTTGCGGATCAAGAGTGCCCACGAACATGCTTACCGCAGGTGCTTCTTCGATGGGTTATTCGCACTTCGACCATAAGTTTCGCCACTGTATTGCGTATTGAACCTACGTTTCGCCTGGCCTTACCCTGGCGTTGATCAATGCGGTGATCGGGGTGTGCTCACTGGCTCTTGCAAATCTTTGTGTAAACAGCAGCTCCATCTCCGCAAATATTTTGACAGAGTCGTTAGGTAGCTCCGAATACCATTCGAAGGCCGTTTCCGCTAAGCTGCCGACGAATTGGCGAAGCAACAGTTTATCATCGCCTCCAGTGTTGCCGCATAAGGCTCTGAATTGAGCAACATGCTTGTACGGGTTTCCCGTCCCTTTATATACATGGAATTTAGGGATCGTATATCCCGACGGGTAACTTATTTGGTCATACCAGCCCGGATAGGGTCGTCCGGTTTTAACGACTTGGCCAGCCGTTTCATTCGCCTGGTGAGCTCATATTTGCTGAGCTATATAGTCATCCAGGGTGGCCTTGGAGATAGTTTTCTCTTTGGCTGCTGAAAGAGCTGGAGGAGGGTTCGACGTCTCCCATTTGTCGTCTTCAATAATGATCGGAGGGTCTTCAGCTGGAGGATCCGGATGTAACATCATCCCGACCATGTCTTGGAAGAGAAGCGCCATTCGTTTTATGTTGGCAGCTTGTTCTGCTGCTTCTCTGTCCTTCTTTTCGAGGACTCTGCGGAGGAAGTCAGCATCGGTTTCTTGTTCATGACGCTGCTCTGATGACGCCTCTGGGCTTTCTTTTGGCCCGATGAGCGTGGCCATTTGCGTCAACATTTCTTGAAGCTTCTGTTGTTGCTCCTGGGCTTTTGTCAAGGATCGGGTGTGCAGTCGGTGACCCGTCGAAGCGCGGCTTTCCTCTCTTCCGGAAGCCATGTAAACAGTATGCACCGTTATGCCCCCAGACTTGGGGCGTTTAGGTTCAGTGGTCTTACGATTCGTCATAGACTCAGGGATTTTCTTCGGCTTTTTCTTTTTGTGGACCGGTGACGTTGAGGGGGCCATTGCAGTGGGCACCCAAATAGCTTTCGTCTTTTGTGGCTTGCCAGGACGGGTTTTTTCCTGCTGAACCTTCAGCTTCTTCTGTCGACGGAGGTAGTCTTGATTGATCACTGACTCTCGGACTTGTCGCCAGATTTTGTAAACTTTAGAAGACAGTTGTTGAGGGGACTATTCCGGCTTCACTTCTGCGACAGTCTCTACCGGTGGAGGAGATCTTTTCAGTATGGCGGTAAGCGAGTTCCTACGCACCTTGTTCAGCAGTTCAAAGCTGTTCCCGGTTGGAACAGCAGCATTGACTTCCACTGTTGGAGCTGGTGGAGTTAGCCCAGAGGGGGAGTTTCCCCCAGCCTTCCTTACTCGGCGCCAGTAGCGACGTCGAGCGTGTCGAGCAGATGGTGTTGGTTCGGCGATGGGGATGGCTTTGTCTTGCCCCCTGTTCAGATGAGGTGTCGCTGGTGCCAGCCTCTTGAAGACTGACGACTTTTGAGTAGCAGTATCTAATCTGTTAAAGACAGACCTTTTGTTGCGGTAAAAATTTACACCCCTGTTGACCGAGTCAAAGTCAAGGTCAACCCCAAGCCAGGTGGGCCCAAGCCCAAGCAAGTGGGCCAATGCCCAGGTCGAGCCCGAACACGAAGCGTCTGGCCTTCCGCCATGCCAACAAAAAAAAAATCATGTAATAAATAATTTTTATGTAATTTTTTATACATGAATGTATGTAAAATGGGCATAAAGCCAATATTTTGTAAGCCCATGGCTTATGTGCAAAAATGTAATGGCAAATGAGCCATGGAATAAGCAAAATGCCATTTTGTAAAGCCCAAGGGGCTATATGCAAATATGTAAGCCTATAAAAGGCAAAATGATGATGAATAAAGGATAACTTTTCATTCTCTCCAAAAAAAAAAAAAAATTAGAGCTGAGCTCTTTCTTCCTTCTTCAAGGTTCCAAAACCTTCTTCTTTCTCTTGAATTAAATCAAGAGTTTTACTCTTCCTTTTTCAAAACTAAATAGTTTTCCACCACAAAACCCACAAAGGGGAACTTGGATCTGCCATCAGATCTTAAAAAGGAGAGATTTTGAGATTTTACATCTCTTGATCTTCAAGATCCAGCAAGCAACAGGAGGAAGAAGAAGAACCCTTCCATTAACCCAACAAAAAAAAAACACTCAGGAGTCTAACTCCTCTTTGATTTCTCTTCAGAGAAATCTTTTTAGGCTAAAAGCCTGTTGTGAGCGCAAGTCGCCCGCGTGCCGACACGTGGCGCGCGCGCTTGCGCAACTGCGCAAGTGCGCAAGTCGCCCGCGTGCCGACACGTGGCGCGCGCGCTTGCGCAACTGCGCAAGTGCGCAAGTCGCCCGCGTGCCGACACGTGGCGCGCGCGCTTGCGCAACTACGCAGTTGCGCAAGGCGCCCGCGTGCCGACACGTGGCGCGCGCGCTTGCGCAACTGCGCAAGTGCGCAAGTCGCCCGCGTGCCGACACGTGGCGCGCGCGCTTGCGCACCTGTGCATCCCTTGGATGTCTTTTCCCCCTCTTTTGTGTACATACATACACATATACATATGTATACAAATTTATACATACACGTACTCCACGACACTGTCCCTGTTAGAAAAAAATTTCTAACGGGGCGCTGCCCCGCACCCCGCAAGGGGGCTGCTAGCCCCCTTGACCCCCAGCCCGCTATCCGGGTAGCGGGACCCCCGTAAAAACTCTGCGTGGCTCCCGATATATCCAAACCCCCCTTTCAGAATTGAACACACGTATACTGCACATTGAGTTCGCATGACCAGTTTAACCCGTTAATCGGAGGTTCCCTCGCCCCAAAGGCGATGGGTAATTAACGGCAGCTTAGTCCGCGGCTGCCGGAGATTCGGATCCCCACCATCATTAAACCCCGGCCTACCCTAGGCCGGGGGAATCTGTAGTACGCCTGACAAGCGCGCGCGTATTCCCATCTCGATGGGGTGACGAAAAACACCCTACAGAATCTGGCACGCCCGGTGGGACCCTTCTCTCCTCCCATATTTCGGGTTAAACGTTCATGCGAACTCAATCAATACACATATCGATTGCCTATACTGAAATGATGTTTTCTTTTCGTGCAGCAATCAAATTTCGACGACAATGTCTCCCAAGACGAACTCAGCTTCCAATGTGACCCCGATTCCGTACGTGGTCAAGATCAACGCTCGTGTGGTTCTCCCCGCGAGCCTCAGTCGACAGTGGGAGGAACCGCCCCGCCAGTTTAGCTCCGTCATCATCTACCCTGCCGGGAGCGCTCATCTGGCAGGGATCCCAGCGGAACAGGTGGCCAAGCCGGTCTCGAGGGGCAAGAGGCCGAATGTCGTGATCGCCAAGGCACCACAACCGAAACTCAAGACGGTGTGTGAACGATTCTCTGGTGCTCCAGCGGGGGGCAAGAACTCCGGTACAAGGGGCAACATCCAATGTTGCGGACGAGCTCACGCGATTACTCCAACAAATGCACAATCGAGCGTATCTCCAAGGCCTTCCATCGCCCGGTCTGCGACGTCTTCCCAAAGAGTTGAAGTCTGCCAGGTGCTTAGAACAGAAAAGTTAAGGCAGAAGCGGCTCAGGTATCGAGCCAACAAGAGGGCCAAGGCTTCGGCCAAATGGAATCATGTAAAGTTCCAAGTGCAGGGTTTCCCCGCGACGACGGCTGAGTCGGACGTAAGAATCAGCAATTCCTTCGAGCCTCTGAAGTGGGTTTAGAAAAACGCCATGACCGCCAGAATCAAGAAGACAGCGGTCCGAACAGTGCCACAAAGAGACGTGTCCCCGCCCCAACAGAAAAAGTACGGCACTATCTCTTCAAGAGTCTATCAAGCGCTCTGTGCCGCACGAAAGCAGCGGGGAAAACCCAGAAAAGATGCGCCATCACCATTCAAGAAACTGGTTAAGCCAGCCGCCTTCAATCGACTGCCAACAACCGAAACAAGGGGGTCAAGACAGCAATCCATGAAATCAGCTGCCAATGATAGAAAGACGGCCGGATACATCATCCATACGGTCTATATGGCGGGCGGACGCCCCAGCGACAACCTTCGCAGCAAAAGCAAGGATGGGGCCACCACATCCCAAGCCCAATCTAGCCTGAATGTGGTCGCCGCCGCTCAAGAACAGCCACCCCCGCTGGATGAAGAAAACCCTCTCGATGAGGATGATAGGCAGAAAGACCCCTCGGTCCACACAGAGTCAAGCTCGGACAGTGAGGAAGAGCCGACTTTCCGCCCCAGGACTGCGGAGCAAGAGCTGCTTCAAGAGCTTCGAAAACAGCTCAGGAGCAAAGATAAAGAGATGGCCAAGCTCTATTCGAAGATTGACGACTTAACGAACGTGGTGATGCAGCTTACGGCTCAAATTGCTCGAGCGCCTCCCAATCAAGCACAAGCCGCTACTAATCAGCCGGGTGATGACAATCCGAGGCAGCCAATGCCTGTTCCTTCGGGTCCAAGACTGGTCGAGCCATATGAGAGCCGTCCACACTCCGCTTCTGGGGATGCCTTGGCCCCAGATAATACTATCCCGCTAACACAGGATCGAATAATGGATTTGGTCACCAGCAAGGTTAAAACATTGGTGGCCGAAGCTGAAGCTCAGAAAGAAATCGGCAGTAGCGGGCGGCCATACCCCGCGCAGTACGATCTGATTGAGTTCCCAAGCGGCTACGTCATTCCTAAGTTCGGAAGATTTGATGGAACGGGGAATGCAAATCAGCACGTCGCCCACTTCAAAGCATCGTGCGGAAATACAGGGGGCAATGACGCGCTCCTTCTTCGTCAGTTTGTCAACAGCCTGACCGGTGTCGCTTTCGACTGGTACGCGAGCATACCAGATGGGTCTGTCATTACCTTTGCCCAAATGGAGTCTCTGTTCCGGCAAAGGTTCATGAGCGTCAGTGATAAAATCTCCATAGCCGACCTTGTGAGGACTAAGCCGGGGAAGAATGAAAGCAACACTGACTTTATCGCCCGATGGCGTAATCTCACGGTCAAGTGCGAACCGCCACTGGAGCAGGACCAGTCCGTCAGCCTTCTCATTGGGAACCTCAGCAATTGGATGGTCCCATTCTTGTGTACAGGGGGCCTCAAGACATTTCAGGAGCTAACCAAGAAAGTCCAAATGCTGGAACGCTCAAAGCAAGAGTCCCCGCCGGACTCTCAGAGAGACAAAACCTGGAAAAGCAAGAGGGACGACAACCGTAGAAGCGGGAGTTCCAGCAGTACCAATGTCTTCAATGCCTCCGATAATGAAGAAAAGCGAAGGGCGGCCGAATCCAAAACTAACCGGTCTCGAAAGCCATTGCTGGGAGGAGATGGGCCTTCTCTAGAGGAGAAAAAGAACAAGGTTTACTCTTTCAGAAGGGACAAGGTCCGCAAGATATTTAAAGATGCCTTGAACAACGGCCTACAATTGCCGGAGTCGAAAAGACCCCAGGAAGCAAAAATGACTGACAATCCTTTGTATTGCCCGTACCACCGAGTAGTGAGCCATGCGATCGAGGATTGCTATATCTTCAAAGATTGGGTCGAGAAGCAGTACAAGGCTGGAGAGATCGAGCTGTCCAAAAGTGTGTTGGTGAACAATCAAGTTGCAACCACCAACTTTATACAGACAGAAGTTGAAGCCTTCTGGGAGAAGACAGCCGAACCCGCTACCCTGAGAGATGAAACTGACTCATCGCGGCCTCCGTGGAGTACGCACATATCTAATAAGACGAAGAAGATGATAAAGCTACTTCAGAAAGAACCCAGGACGGAATGGGGAGGGCAGAAGAAGCCTACCAGTCCAGCTGCCAATGCGGCTCCATCAGGCTCAAAATCCAAGAAGCTGAAGAAGAAGAAAAGTGCAGCTCGGCGCGAAAAAGAGTCTGCATGGAGATCAACCATTCAAAAATATATCGATTCTCTCGAAGAATATGAACAAAAGGAAAGAACATTGATTCAATTGAAGGAGTTCTTCCCTGTACAAGCGGCTGAAATTCTGGAGGAGTTAGAAGAAGACTCCAATAAAGAGATCCCAGTAGTGACCTGCTACGCCATCCATCTTGGCAGCGACTCCGAGGATGATCTTTGTTTTCCCGAAGAGGATGAGGAGCTCGCCACAACGACCAATCAAATCCAGCTCAAAAGCGGCAGGGCTCTACCGCCGAATCAGGGCAACGCCCCAAAAGGGAAGGAAAAACAAGTCGCTAATAAAGAAGATGGCAGAGAACCGGCTGATGAAAACATAAGTCCTTCCTCGGTGGACTATAATGTCTTGGCACATCTCCGGAAGCTTCCGTCTCTCCTGAGCATCTATGACGCCTTGGTCCTATCTAAGGAGCTTAGAGATGTTCTCATCCACGCTCTACAAAACCCCGAGCGGTATCAGGCCCACTTTGCGGAAATTAATATGAAAGAAGCCCAGCACGCTTTGCATGCCGCCGCAGTCACGTTTAAGGATGAAGACTTGCTACTGGGAACGGCTGAGCATAATCGGCCGCTTTACGTGACCGGGTACAGCGACGGAGATCGAATTAATCGCATATTGATTGATCCGGGGTCCTCAGTGAATATCATGAACTTGCGAACTCTGAAGAGTTTATCAATGGACGTCCGACATCTGTCAAGGGAAAGGATTGTCATTCAAGGCTTCAACCAAAATTGCCAGCAAGTTCTGGGGTCTATAGCTCTGCCAATCAAATTCGGGGATCTGCAAACTGAAGCTAAGATATACGTGATCGACGCCGACACGTCTTATAAGATTCTCTTAGGGCGGCCGTGGCTCCACGATTACAGCATCATTCCGTCAACTCTCCATCAATGCATGAAGTATACTAAAAATGGCGAAGAAAGACGCATTGACGGAGACATCCACCCGTTCGGTGTGCATGAAGTCCGATATGAAGATTCTCGGTACTTTATGAACCACCAAAATGCTAAGCCACAACTGACTGAGGATAGACCGGCCCCAAGACCCAAAAGCAAATCTGCGCCGGTTGTCACTTTCAAAAGTAAAAACGCCCAAGTGCGCCCGCATTTCGGTAGCGACACTGACGAGTCCGACGCTGGAAGCCCGTCCTCCCATAAAACTCGTCCTCGTTTCGGCAGCGATACAGACGAATCTGTTACTGAAGGCCCATCTAGCAGCAAAGTCCGCCCTCATCTTGGCAGCGACACTGAAGAGTCGGAGGAAGAGGACCTGCCATGCAACAGCGATGCAGATTGGACCCCTATGCAACAAGAGAAACTACGAGAGACCTTCGAAGTTGCAGAAGGGTCCCTAGCCGTGACAAGGGTACCAGAGCAAATGTGCAAAGAGCTCGATGCATTATCAATCTCTACCGTGGACCAGCTGAAAACTTTCTACGTTCCCGGGAAGAAAAGTGGACAGAAGGGCATCTTGTTTTATGGGTCAAACCCCGTTGCGCACCCGGACGATTTGTCTGTCGCGTGCCTTCCATATGAGAGAGGCATAAGAGCCGTCCTCAATCCCAGATACTATGCGCCCGAGATGCGGGAATACTTTAAGAAGTGCGGATGCCGGTTATATCAAACGGAGTCCGAAGCAAAGTTTTACGAAGGGCTATGGCATCCTCCCCAGGTCCGAGCACTCATCGATGGACGAATTCCAGACAGACGGGGAATAGGTTACATTCAACCTGATTCCAGAGCGTGCTACATGATCCATGTTGGTGAAGCTGGCGAAAGATCAAATGATGACGACGAGATAGCCGAGCCAGAAGAAGCTCCTCAAGAGCTCGAAGATGGAGGACAAGCAACCTTTGACGAGCTAACCGAGATTGACTTAGGAACGCCCGATAATCCAAGGCCGACCTACATCAGCTCACTTTTGTCGGAGAAAATGAAAGCGCAGATAATTGCCCTGCTGCATGAGTTCGTCGACTGCTTCGCGTGGACATACAAAGAAATGCCTGGCCTTTCCCCTGAAGTGGCCGTACATAAGTTGGCTATATCTCCCGATGCTAAACCAGTCAAACAAGCTCCTCGAAGAATGAGAAGGGAGTTGGAAGAAAAGGTCATCGAGGAAACCAAGAAACTCATCGATGCCGGCTTTATCAGGGAAGAGAAATATGCGGACTGGATCGCATGCATAGTCCCAGTGAAGAAGAAAAATGGGCAGATCCGAGTTTGTGTCGATTTCAGGGACCTCAATAAGGCATGTCCTAAAGACGACTTCCCGCTACCGGTCATGGAAATGATGGTCGATGACACCTCAAATTACGAACTGTTCACCTTTATGGACGGCTCGTCTGGATATAATCAGATCAAGATGTCGCCTGAGGATGAGAAGCACACAGCATTTCGAACCCCGATCGGAATATATTGCTACAAGGTAATGCCATTCGGACTGAAGAACGCAGGTGCTACATATCAAAGGGCGATGACTAATATCTTTGATGACCTAATCCATAAAGTCGTCGAATGTTATGTTGATGATTTGGTCGTCAAGACTAAAGCCAAGGCCGATCATATCCAAGATCTCAGGACCGTTCTCACTAGACTGAGAGAATACGATCTGAAGATGAATCCTCTGAAGTGCGCTTTTGGCGTGTCATCGGGAAAATTCCTGGGCTTCATAGTTCGACATCGAGGGATCGAAGTTGACCCATCAAAGATAAAGGCCATCATGGAGATGCCTCCTCCGAAGAGTCTGACGCAGCTAAGATCTTTTCAAGGCAATCTTGCTTATATACGGAGGTTTATCTCAAATTTATCAGGGAGATGTAGGCCCTTCTCAAAGCTCATGAAGAAAGGAGCTCCTTTTATCTGGGATGCCGAATGTCAAGCAGCGTTCGAAAGCATCAAACAATACTTGTTGCACCCTCCAGTGCTGGCTGCTCCCATTCCAAATAAACCGTTGATTCTCTACACTGCCGCGCTAGATGAGTCACTCGGTGCGCTCCTCGCCCAGAATAACGAGGAGGGAAAGGAAAATGCCCTCTACTACCTCAGTCGAACTCTAGTCGGGGCGGAACACAACTATTCCCCAATCGAAAAGCAATGCCTGGCTCTGATATTTGCTGTGAAGAAGCTGAGGCACTATCTGCTCGCTCATCGGGTTATGCTGATCTCCAAGGTCGACCCGCTCAAACACTTGATGACCAAAGCAAGCCTAGCCGGCAGAATGGCAAGATGGGCTGTCATGCTACTTGAGTTTGACATAGTTTACACTCCTCAGAAAGCAGTAAAAGGGCAAGCTCTTGCAGACTTTCTCGCTGCTCATCCCATACCAGAAGGGTCGCCACTAAATTGTGAGTTACCCGACGAACAAGTGCTGCATTTCGAGAATGACGAGCCATGTTGGGAGCTCTACTTCGATGGGGCCTCATCGATAAGAACCTCCAGTAAATCAAGCGTCCCGGAGATAAAAGCAGGGATAGGATTGGTGTTTATCACACCATCAATGGGAACCCTACGGCGTTCTTTTGCTCTCACCGAGCCTCGCACAAACAATGAGGCCGAGTATGAAGCTCTGATAGCTGGTTTGGAGCTCGCCATAGAAATGGAAATCCTTCGGCTACGGGTTTACGGTGATTCCCAGCTTGTCGTCAACCAAGTAAGCGGCGACTATAAGATATACAAACCCGAGTTGGCTCGGTACAGAAGCCGGGTGGTGGAACTCATGAAACGGTTCACTCACATTGAACTGACAAGAGTCCCTAGAGCATTGAACGGAAAAGCCGACGTACTCGCTCGCCTAGCCAAGGAGCTGGCTGATCCTGACATGGACGAAATTCTAATCACAGTCAGGAGCCGACAAATTCTACCCCCAGTCTGTCTACGAGAAGAGAAAAGCGCGGAACAGGAGAGCAGTCCCGCCGAAGAAGCTTCGATCATCCAAGACGAGCCTGATTGGAGAGAACCCTTCATAGAATACCTCCGATACGACAAGCTGCCTGAAGAAAAATCTGCGAGGATTCAGCTGAAGAAAAGAGCTCTCCGATACGTGTTTGTAAATGACACGTTATACCGCAGGTCATATGACCAACTCTGGCTCAGGTGTCTGTCATTGGCCGAAGCCCAAAAGGTCATGAAAGATGTCCACTCGGGCGTTTGCGGTGCTCACCAATCTGGCCCCAAGATGCGACTTCAAATTAAACGGCTTGGGTATTACTGGCCCACCATGATACGGGATTGCGGAGAGCATGCAAAGAAATGTTATATCTGCCAAATTCACGGTGATTTTATTCACAAGCATCCCAATCCATTGCATCCTACAGTGGCGTCGTGGCCCTTCGAAGTCTGGGGCACCGACATTGTTGGCCCAATTGATCCTCCGTCATCCAAAGGCCATCGGTTTATACTGGCCGCGACAGACTACTTCTCCAGATGGGCTGAAGCTGTCCCGCTAAAAGAAGTTATGACAAAGGATATTCTGACATTCTTCCAGCATAATATTCTATACCGCTTCGGTACACCAAGAAGAATCATTTCTGACAACGGGCCTTCTTTCAAGAGCTTCAATGTCTCAAGGTTCGCTACTCAGCACAAGATAGACTGGAGATATTCCTCCATCTATAATCCAAGAGCCAACGGGCTAGCCGAAGCCTTCAATAAGACTCTATGCAAGCTCCTGAGGAAAAATGCTTCAGCCAACAAGAGAGACTGGAATCTCAAACTTCACGAGGCGTTGTGGGCATATCGTACCACGCACCGTACTCCAACACGGTCCACTCCATACTCATTGCTCTTCGGAGTGGAGGCGGTCCTCCCCCTCGAAGTCGAAGTCCCAAGCTTAAGAATGGCCGTCCAACATGAGTTGACGGAGGAAGAAAACGTGCTCCTTCGACTTGAAGAACTCGATGCCCTCGAAGAAAAGAGGCTCGCGGTGCAGCAAAATCTGGAGCTATACCGAGCCCAAATGTCACGGGCCTATGACAAGATAACTCGTCTCCGCGCTTTCAAGAAAGGTGAATTGGTGTTGGTCCTCAAAAGACCGATCATCCCCAATCGACATGCCAAGGGAAAATTCGAGCCGAACTGGGAGGGACCATACGTCATCGAGAAAGTGTTCGACGGAGGATCCTACCAACTAATAAGTGCCGAGGGAGAAAGGCCCATGCCACCCATCAATGGCCGATATCTCAAGAAATACTACACATGAATGCTCCAAGTCGCAGGCGAATTGAGCACATCGGCCCTACGGTCTGGATCAGACATCCTGCAAAACCGTATACAATCCACGGGCGTAAATGACCCCTATTTCTCCCAAATCCTGCCGGTGAGACTACTTTTAAAGTCCCACCAGCGGCAAAAAAAAAACAAACAAAAAAAAAACGGTATGTCCACAAGCAAAACGGGCACGGATGAAAACCCGAAGGGCTCCGTGAGTAAAAACAGCAGGACAACCGGCGAGTCTGTGAAAACCCGAAAGGGCGCAAACTCGTGAAAAGAGCTGAAATACACTCGCAAAGCCCTCTCGACCTTGCGAGGAGAAAACCCCTGCGTGAGATCCTTACGACTCACAAAGGAGCAACACACTTAGGAATCCTCACGATTCCTAAGGAGAAAATACACCTGCGGGATCCTTACGACTCGTAGGGAGAAAATGCTTTTATGGGACCCTCACGGCCCATAAAATTAAAAAGCCTTGGGTGGTAGAGACCCAAACCTATCTCCTAAGCCATCGTTCCCCAACGGGCAACGGCAAATGATGAGTCGCTCCTGGCATTTCGCTTCAGTGTTAGCGGTGCTGATGCCGACCAAAAACCCAAATCCCGAGTCCTCCCAAGGCAAACGATGAGTTGCTCCTGGCATTATTCCAGTGCAGCAATGCTGATGCCAAACAAGATCCAAATTCCAAGTCCCCAAATGGCGAATGATGAGTCGCTCCTGGTACCAAATTCCAGTGCAGCGATGCAGACGCCAACCAAATTCCAAATCCCATACCCCAACGGCGAATGATGAGTCGTTCCTGGTACTATATTCCAGTGAAGCGATGCAGACGCCGACAAAGTCCCGAAATTTTTCCGGCCCTACGGTCTGGATCATACATCCTGCAAAACCGTATACAATCCACGGGCGTAAAACAACCCCAATCTCTCCTAAGTCTTACCGGTGAGACCACATTCAAAGTCCCACTAAAAAAAAAAAAAAAAGAGAAAAAAAAAAGAAAGAAAAAAAAGGGTATGTCCACAAGCAAAATGGGCACGGAGGAAAACCCGAAAGGGCTCCGTGAGTAAAAACAGCAGGACTGCCGACGAGTTTGTGAAAACCTGAAAGGGCGCAAACTCGTGAAAAGAAGATGAAATGCACTCTCAAAGTCCTCTCGACTTTGAGAGGAGGAAATTCCCGCGTGAGATCCTTACGACTCACAAAGGAGCAACACACTTAGGAGTCCCCACGACTCCTATGGAGAAAATACGCCTACGAGATCCTTTCGACTCGTAGGGAGAAAATGCTTTTATGGGACCCTCACGGCCCATAAAATTGAAAAGTCTTAGGTGATAGGGATCTAAACCTGCCTCTTAAGCCATCAATTCTCAAATTCTCTCGGGGCAAACGATGAGTTGCTCCTGGCATTATTCCAGTGCAGCAATGCAGATGCCAAACAAAAACCAAAATCCCAAAATCCTCTCCATGACAGATGATGGTTCGCTCCTGGTACCAAATTCCAGTATAGCGATGCTGATGTCAACCCAAGCAAAATCAACAAGTCAACTTCCACCCGACACCGCAAGAAGCGGAGCAAGTCAAGTCTACCCCTGACACTGCAAGAAGCAGAGCAAGTCAAATCAAGCATCGACCGTCCAAGTCGCTAAAAGGGCAGCAACGACCGTCCACGTCGCAAAAAGGGCAGCATCGACCGTCCAAGTCGCTAAAAGGGCAGCAACGACCGTCCACGTCGCAAAAAGGGCAGCACCGACCGTCCAAGTCGCTAAAAGGGCAGCACCGACCGTCCACGTCGCAAAAAGGGCAGCATCGACCGTCCAAGTCGCTAAAAGGGCAGCACCGACCGTCCAAGTCACTAAAAGGGCAGCACCGACCGTCCAAGTCGCAAAAAGGGCAGCATCGACCGTCCACGTCGCTAAAAGGGCAGCAACGACCGTCCACGTCGCTAAAAGGGCAGCACCGACCGTCCAAGTCGCAAAAAGGGCAGCATCGACCGTCCAAGTCGCTAAAAGGGCAGCAACGACCGTCCACGTCGCAAAAAGGGCAGCACCGACCGTCCACGTCGCTAAAAGGGCAGCACCGACCGTCCAAGTCGCAAAAAGGGCAGAACCGACCGTCCACGTCGCTAAAAGGGCTGCACCGACCGTCCAAGTCGCAAAAAGGGCAGAACCGACCGTCCACGTCGCTAAAAGGGCAGCACCGACCGTCCAAGTCGCAAAAAGGGCAGAATCGACCGTCCAAGTCGCTAAAAGGGCAGCACCGACCGTCCAAGTCGCTAAAAGGGCAGCACCGACCGTCCACGTCGCTAAAATGGCAGCACCGACCGTCCAAGTCGCAAAAAGGGCAGAACCGACCGTCCATGTCGCTAAAAGGGCAGCATCGACCGTCCAAGTCGCAAAAATGGCAGCATCGACCGTCCACGTCGCTAAAAGGGCAGCAACGACCGTCCACGTCGTAAAAAGGGCAGCACAGGATTCCTACAAAGCGGGAACCAGATCACTCCGGGCCAGGGAAACGTCTATCACGGACACTCCGTCTCAGAGACATGTCAAGTAACGACCGTCCATGTCGTAAAAAGGGCAGTGCCAGCTTCCCAAAAGGTGGGAACCAAATCAAGCCGCCTCCACGTGAAAGAAAATCCATCAATTTCATGCACACGACCCATATATGCTGTGTGCATTTATTGATGGGGGGCACTTTGTTGCGGTAAAAATTTACACCCCTGTTGACCGAGTCAAAGTCAAGGTCAACCCCAAGCCAGGTGGGCCCAAGCCCAAGCAAGTGGGCCAATGCCCAGGTCGAGCCCGAACACGAAGCGTCTGGCCTTCCGCCATGCCAACAAAAAAAAATCATGTAATAAATAATTTTTATGTAATTTTTTATACATGAATGTATGTAAAATGGGCATAAAGCCAATATTTTGTAAGCCCATGGCTTATGTGCAAAAATGTAATGGCAAATGAGCCATAGAATAGGCAAAATGCCATTTTGTAAAGCCCAAGGGGCTATATGCAAATATGTAAGCCTATAAAAGGCAAAATGATGATGAATAAAGGATAACTTTTCATTCTCTCAAAAAAAAAAAAAAATTAGAGCTGAGCTCTTTCTTCCTTCTTCAAGGTTCCAAAACCTTCTTCTTTCTCTTGAATTAAATCAAGAGTTTTACTCTTCTTTTTTCAAAACTAAATAGTTTTCCACCACAAAACCCACAAAGGGGAACTTGGATCTGCCATCAGATCTTAAAAAGGAGAGATTTTGAGATTTTACATCTCTTGATCTTCAAGATCCAGCAAGCAACAGGAGGAAGAAGAAGAACCCTTCCATTAACCCAACAAAAAAAAAACACTCAGGAGTCTAACTCCTCTTTGATTTCTCTTCAGAGAAATCTTTTTAGGCTAAAAGCCTGTTGTGAGCGCAAGTCGCCCGCGTGCCGACACGTGGCGCGCGCGCTTGCGCAACTGCGCAAGTGCGCAAGGCGCCCGCGTGCCGACACGTGGCGCGCGCGCTTGCGCAACTGCGCAAGTGCGCAAGGCGCCCGCGTGCCGACAAGTGGCGTGCGCGCTTGCGCAACTGCGCTTGTGCGCAAGTCGCCCGCGTGCCGACACGTGGCGCGCGCGCTTGCGCAACTGCGCAGTTGCGCAAGGCGCCCGCGTGCCGACACGTGGCGCGCGCGCTTGCGCAACTGCGCAAGTGCGCAAGTCGCCCGCGTGCCGACACGTAGCGCGCGCGCTTGCGCACCTGTGCATCCCTTGGATGTCTTTTCCCCCTCTTTTGTGTACATACATACACATATACATATGTATACAAATTTATACATACACGTACTCCACGACACTGTCCCTGTTAGAAAAAAATTTCTAACGGGGCGCTGCCCCGCACCCCGCAAGGGGGCTGCTAGCCCCCTTGACCCCCAGCCCGCTATCCGGGTAGCGGGACCCCCGTAAAAACTCTGCGTGGCTCCCGATATATCCAAACCCCCCTTTCAGAATTGAACACACGTATACTGCACATTGAGTTCGCATGACCAGTTTAACCCGTTAATCGGAGGTTCCCTCGCCCCAAAGGCGATGGGTAATTAACGGCAGCTTAGTCCGCGGCTGCCGGAGATTCGGATCCCCACCATCATTAAACCCCGGCCTACCCTAGGCCGGGGGAATCTGTAGTACGCCTGACAAACGCGCGCGTATTCCCATCTCGATGGGGTGACGAAAAACACCCTACACCTTTGAGCAGGAACGAGAGCCGGAATAGTCAGTCTTGTAAAGACCGACTCTTTGGCAGGAGCAGCCGCCTTGACCACTTCAGGAGCAGAGATGGCTATCTTCTTTGGGATAGCCACTTCAGATGTCATGGGCTTCTTGGCAGGCCCATCGGAGTTCAGGCTCAGTCTGTCGAAGACCGAGGAGTTGGAGCTAGACGACCCGTTGAGAGGGGCCGTGGTAGTAGCAAGCCGATCAAAGACCGACTTCTTGGGAGCTTCTTGTGATGGTACAGGGGCGCTGAAGCTCATTAGTGGGAGCATGGTCCCGAAAAACAATCCAGTGGTGGCCTGAGTTACCTGTTCCACTGGCATCTTGAAAAAGGAGGTCACTTGAGGCCCGTAGGTCACTCCTCCGGCGAGGATGGAGTGGGAATTGTTGCAATGAGTGCAGTTTGAAGCCATTGATTTTCTATTTTCTGCACAGAGCAAGACACCAAATCATAGTACCTCGAATCCACAGGCAACCATAACAAACCGCGATTCGTTCGCGAACACGACACACGAAGTGTGGAGTGGAAAGAGGAAAAGGTCCCACCGGGCGTGCCAGAATCTGTTCCCTGCCGAAAGACGTGCAAGACGGACTGTCTTGCCTAAGATTCGAGGAAGATGCTAATTGGTGCTATCCGTCCATCTCTCCGAAGATGCCAAGTTGATTTATGGCACCATGTATCGAAGGTTTAAACGGATGCGGACGATGTAGCAGACTTCGTCAGATTACCCCTCGTTTGAGGGGTTTTTTATTGTGGGGACGCTCTTCGCTGCAGGCGCAAGCCCTTGCAGTTAATTACGCTACCGCATCGCGGTAACAACTTTCTCCTTCTCCAGATGATCACTTCGTGTCGTGGGTGTTTGTTTTATTTGTGGTTGCCCGTGGATTGTATACGGAGACAAATTTGTGTTATCGCCCGTAGGACGTGGATTGGTCCAAATCCGTATTTTCTTAGATTTGGGTTTGGGGGTTGGGTTTAAGGATACGTTAGTCTCATTTGGGACTAAGATCAACTTAAACGTTTATTAGATACGTTAGTCTAATTTCCAGACTAAGATCAACTTAACAGGATCATTTAGATCCAACAAGAGAGCATTTGGGCTCTATTGTTTAGTTTAGGGACATTGCGGTCGATTGCCAATTTAAGGACATGGTGGTCCATTGTTAGTTTAAAGACATCACGATCAAGGTTAAGACATCGTAGTCCGTGGGTTTAAAGGGACCCCACAGTCCAGGTTAAAGACATCGTAGTCTATAAAGTTTAAGGACATCGTAGTCCATGAGTTTAAGGACCCCACAGTCCGTGAAATGTATGGTTATCGGGACCCGTCACCTCTTTGAAGACGTTGAGGAATTACAACGATAAATATCAAAGGAGTGAAGAGATGTACCCTTGAACCAAGGTGAATTAAGTGATCTGTAGTCCAATTTGGAACTAAAATCAGTTAATTATATTGTGAGCACGTTGGCTCAGTTGAGTCTGAGTTGAGGACTTATGGCCAATCTTGGGCTAAGTCCAATTGGATTTGAAGTGTTGGCCTTTTGCTGGACCATTAGACATTTGTCTGGGTTCAAACCCACATTATTTAGCAACGCTAAACATTTTCATCTTCGATTTTCTCAATTTTGAGATTCATTTGGAGGAGGGACTTTTGCCTCTGGAAAATTAGCCAATTTGGCTAAAAGTAGTGTTAAACACTAGGGAAAACAGTGTTAAACACTGGAAATAGATCCCTCAAATTAGTGTTAAACACTAAAGGATAATCAGCGTTAAACACTTGAAATATAGTCCCCAAACTAGTGTTACACACTAGAAAGCACCAGTGTTAAACACTGGGTATAAGTTCTTTTAAATTAGTGTTAAACACTAAATAGGAATGGGTCACGTGGGGCCACGTGAGGGCATACAGAGTTGGGACCAGATCTCCTAAGTGTTAAACACTTCTTTTATATTCTATCACGTGTTGACACGTGATGAGGATTTATGCATCGATAATTAAAGCACTTGCTGAGGGGTCACGTGGGGACACGTGAGAGCGCCCCAAGCTTCTTTTCTTCTGTTTTTTCTTCCTGTGCTTTTGGAGGTCACGTGGGAGCACGTGAGACGTTGCCTCAGAACCTTTTCCTTCTCATTTTTGGGGATCTTTTCGGGGGTCACGTGGGGACACGTGACCTTAGTTCTTTGAATGCTTGAAGATCTCTTTATCTTTAAGAATTAAATTCTTTATAGGGTTAAACCCTAATTTCATTTTTTAAGAGGAATTAAATTCCTGTGAATTTGAGAGAATTAAATTCTCAATTAGGGTTAAACCCTAATTCTGTCCATCTTGAAGGAATTAAATTCCTATAGTCTTGGGAGAATTAAATTCTCATATAGGGTTAAACCCTAATTTTATCTTGGAGGAATTAAATTCCTATAATTTTGGGAGAATTAAATTCTCTAAACTCAATTCCCCTTCTAAGTTTTGGATCTGCATGGCCGGATCTTAACCCGATGAGAATTAAATTCTCATCTTATGGGGAGATGTGTTCTGTGCAGATCTTCAACCAGAGGAAAAACTAAGTTCTTTTGTGCAGAAGAGTTAAACTCTTAGATTTGAGAATTAAATTCTCTGTTTGAAGTTTTGATCCCCTTTTTTTTCTCACCTAGGGTTTTCTTTGTTGAGAATTAAATTCTCCTTTCTTTTCTCTCTGCAATTTCAAGATTCCAAAACTCTATATCTTCCAAAATTCTCTCTAAAGTTTTTTCTCCAAATTCCCCCTCTAATTCTTCCTCCTGGTTCCTATTTATAGGAGAAGGAGAAGAATCAATTTGTTTAGCAAATCTTTCATTGAAAGATTTTGTTTGTTTTCATAATTAATATGATCCTTTAGATCATTCGGTGAATTTTATTCACCGTTGGATTTTTAAATCCAAAGATATTCTATTTGTTATTTCGGTGAGATTTAGGAGAAATCTTTCCCTGTCCAAGATTTTTTCATAAATTGGTGATATTTAATCACCCTTGGATTCTTAATCCAACGGTCCCCATAATCCTTTTCCATTTGGAAAGATTTAGAAGCTTTTTAGAATTTAATTCTATTAAACTGTAAGGCTTTTGAAGCCAGTCACGTGCTGACACGTGACCCTTGGTCACGTGACCCTTGGTCACGTGTGAGCACGTGACCCCCAATTGAGTCCTTTTCTCAGAGTTTATTTACGTTTCAGCTTTAACCATCACGTGTCAACACGTGACCATTGGTCACGTGTGAGCACGTGATACCTCATTGAGGTATTTTCTTCAGCCGTTTGTTTTTATTTCTGTTTTAACTATCACGTGTCAACATGTGACCATTGGTCACGTGTGAGTACGTGACCCCCAATTGGGTCCTTCTTCAGCCGTTGTTTTTATTTCTGTTTTAACTATCAGTGTCAACACGTGACCATTGATCACGTGCGGGCACGTGATACCTCATTGAGGTAATTCCTGATTTTTAATCGGGGAATAGTGCATAGCATATTTGCTCATAACTTTTGATCCCGGATGAATTATGAGGCCCATAATATATCAAATCGAAGAGTTTTTCGAGATGCTTATGATATCATTATAATTTAGCTGTTTATCTTTCGGGAGTTTATCAAAATACAGGCCGGAAGATACTGGTTCGCATTTCCTTAAGCGTATCGCTGCCATTTGATATCTTGGACTCTTTTGCACAGAAATTTTTGGCAGAACAAACCCTAGGTAAAAAAAGAAGAGATCAAAAACATCTCCTTTACCTAACATATCTAAGGGTTTAACCTTTCTCAAAAAACTTATTTCTTTCTCTGGATCTGAGATCCACAAGTCAAATCTCCTACAAGTTGAGAATTTAATTCTCATAGGGAAGATTTTGTTCTTGAGAATCAAAGATTTAGGGAAGAACAAGGTTGGACAGGAAAAACATGGAGTCCATAATACTCCAGGAATTTAGTTCTTTTAAATCGAGAACTTGGTTCTTTAAGAACTCAACCTAAAATTCTCAAATATAGTGATTTTAGCGAGCATTAATGGTCAAAGCACCATTAATAAAGGTTTAACCTCTCTGAAAATATTAACAGAGATTTAATCTCTAAAATTGATAAAAGGAAAAAGACTAGTGCCTCACGTGCTTCCTACGTGGGCGCCCTTTTTAAACAGTGCCCTGCGCCTCACATGAAAGACACGCGGGCGTCTAAAATAGGAAGCCAGCGCCGCATGTGCTCATCACGTAGGCGCTGAACAAAAGTGCATAGCACTTTGCAAACAGCCAAAATGGTTGAGTGCTCAGCGCTCATTGGGAGGCGCCAATGATTAAATGATTCACATGTCATATTTGTAAGCGTCAGAGGTCAAATACGTGCTTAGCACATCGGCATGAAAGGAAAGGGGCCGAACAAACAGAGCCTAAATAAGTGCCTAGCACTTTTAAAATAAAATAAAAGGCTAAGCAGACCAAGCCCCCAAATTGGCTAGGTCTCTGAAGTCTTTCCTGCAGCCGAGCCTAACTACTCTGTTATTGGATCTGAAATAAAAATGATCCTCAAAATCTTGCTGAGTTGATCTTAGTCTCAAATTGGACTAACATATCCTTAGTCAAAAACAAATTAAGCCCCAAATTCTCATATATATATAAGTTGATCTTAATCTCAAACTAGATTAACGGTCTTTAAATAAAACCAGGCCCAAAGCTAAAAACATACAGATTTGGACTAATCCACGCCCTACGGGCGACGATATAAATTAGTCTCCGTATACAATCCACGAGCAACCAAAACCAAAACAAAATATACACACGACACGAAGTGAACTGCCGAAGCAGGAAAAAGTGGTTATCGCATTGCGGTAACGTAATTAACTGTAGGGGCTTGCACCTGCAGGGAAGAGCATCCCCATAATCAAAATCCCCTAATAAAATGAGAGGGAATCTAACGAAGTCCACTACAACGGCCGCATCCGTCCAAACCTCCGATATATGGTGCCATAATTCGACTTGGTATTTTCGGAGAGGTGGACGGATAAGTCCAAATAGCATCTTCCCCCAAATTCAGGCAAGACGATCCATCCCAGGTTCGTCTCTGTTTCGGCGGTAAACTGTAGTAGCGAGCGGTTTGCTGCTGATAGGCGGCTACTCTGATTTGCGCTTGATCCCGCTTTTCCAGTAGGACGTCCAAGTTGCTTCGGAGCGCAGAGATGCTAGCTTCATCGTTGAAGTGTTTGACCCTATAACTGGGCAGTCCAATCTCTGTGGGGACCATCACCTCGGTACCGTAGCAGAGGCTGAATGGGATTTCTCCCGTGGGTGTTTTCTTCGATGTCCGCAATGCCCATAGCACCCGTGGTAGTTCTTCGACCCAGGCTCCTTGCCTTCCTTCCTAGCAGGCTCTGAGACCGCGGATGACGCCTCGGTTCGCTACATCGGCCTACTCGTTGCATTGAGGATGTGAGACCGTGGCAAACTTCATCAGTATATGGTAGTCACTGCAAAACTCTTTGACTTTATCGTTTTCGAAGTTGGTACCATGGTCGGTAACTATGCACCTCGGGATCCCAAATCGAGAAATTATGTTGTTCTGCAGGAACTTTATCGTAGAGGTGGCGTCCAGTTACCTGATGGGTACGGCCTCTATCTATTTCGTGAAGTAGTCCACAGCGACAAGGATATATCTGTGTCTGCCCATGCCGGTGGGGAGTTAGACCACCATATCCATCCCCTATTGTGTAAATGGCCAAGGGGAACTGAGTGGAATTAGTTCAGTGGCGGGGAGACGAGGTATGCAGCCGAAGAGTTGGCAGTTCTTGCATCTTCTAACCAGCTTCTCGGCATCTTGGTGTAATCTCGGCCAGTAGTACCCTTGCGGTATTTCCTTTTGGACCAGGGTTCGGGCCCCTTGATGTGCTCCCCCGACCCCTTCATGTATCTCTCGCAGAACATAGTCAGCCACGTGGGGGTCGATGCACCGGAGCAGAGGCTGAGTGTATGATTTCTTGTACAGGTTTCTGTTGCTCCAGACGAAATGTCGTGCTTTGGCCCGAAGCCGGCGAGCTTCTCCTCGATCTTCGGGAAGTACACCATCCTTTAGGAACTCTACGAGGGGCTTTCTCCAATCCCGGCCTTCTTCCTAAGTTGTGTAGATCTGGAGTGTTACCTCTCCGTTTTCCACGATGGGCTGTGGAAAGACTTCGAAGAGGATATTTCTTTTATGGTTGGCCGAATAGGAAGAAGCGATCTTGCTTAAGGCGTCGGCTTGGGTGTTCAAGATCCTGGGAATCTGCTCCACTTGGATTTTGTCAAAAAATTTTGAAGCCTTTTTACTTCAGCTAGGTATTTTATCATGAGTGGCTCCCGGGCTTCGAAATGTCCGGTTACTTGGTCGACGACCAGTGCTAGTCGCTGCGAACTCTGATGGTCTTCAGCCCTACCCTGGAGGCAATTTGCAGTCCTGCCAACAATGCCTCGTATTCCGCAGCGTTGTTCGACGCTCTGAACCCAAGCTTTAAAGAGTATTCCATTTACACTTCGTCTGGGCCACGGATGATCAGGCAATCCCCGCTTCCCTCCTCGGTAAAGGATCCTTCCATATAGAGCACCCAGTCCGGGATGGGGTCGGGTACCTCTTCGACCGAGAGACGTGGTTCGGG
Source organism: Agapanthus africanus (assembly GCA_030015575.1). Taxonomy (NCBI): domain Eukaryota; kingdom Viridiplantae; phylum Streptophyta; class Magnoliopsida; order Asparagales; family Amaryllidaceae; genus Agapanthus; species Agapanthus africanus. The sequence goes on from JASDDO010000028.1 coordinate 130,274,633, forward strand.
GCCCTGCGCTGCCGTTCCTTCTTTAGCGGGAATAGTGCATCCGACAACAAAATCTTCTAAGACATGTGCTTTGATGGCTTGTCTGGGGTGGTATTTGATATTAAATTGGGACAATTCCCACCTCCATTTCTCCAGACGACCTGACGACTCAGGGGAGGCGAGAATAGACCCTAAAATTCGCTCTGTGAGGATGAGGATTATGTGCACTTTGAAATAGTGTCGAAGTTTTCTGGAGGCGATGATAAGTGCCAGGACTATTTTCTCTATGGCCGGGTATCTTGTTTCTGCATCCTTGAAAACATGGCTCACGTAGTAGACCGGCCTCTGTATGCCTTCGCATTCTCTGACCAGCACTGAGCTTACAGCTTGGTCGAAGACGGCTAGATATAATAATAGCTCGTCGCCCTCGACCGATCGTGTAAGCAGCGGGGGAGTCGCTAGGTGCACCTTGAGTTGTTCGAAAACGTTCTGGCATTCGTCAGACCATTCGAACTTAAGAATTTTCCTTAGGGCCTTGAAGAACGGGAGGCACTTCTCTCCGGATCTGGACATAAAGTGACTCAGGGAAGCCACCCTCCCCATGAGGCGCATGATGTAAACATTGCTCTTGGGCGTTGCCATGTTGAGGATGGCGCTGATCTTTTCTGGGTTCACTTCGATTCCTCGATGGGTAACCATGAACCCGAGGAACTTCCTACTGGTGACTCCGAACGCACACTTAGCTGGGTTCAGCTTCATTTTATACTTGCACAGGACGTCGAATATCTCACCGAGGACTTTAGTGTGCCCGGCTGAGGAGATAGATTTTACGAGCAAGTCGTCGACGTAGACTTTCATGTTTCTCTCAATCTATGGTTTGAACAGTTTGTTGACCAGGCGTTGATACGTAGCCCCAGCATTCTTGAGTCCGAAGGGCATCACTTTGTAGCAGTATACCTCCCGATCCGTGGTGAAAGCGGTAAGTTATTCATCGGCCGGGTTCATCCGGATCTGATTGTAAACGGAGAAAGCGTCCATAAAGCTAAGTAGTTCATGGTCGGCCGAGCTGTCCACTAGCTGGTCTATCCGAGGAAGTGGATAGTTTTCTTTGGGGCAAACTTTGTTCAAGTCCGTGAAATCGACGCACATGCGCCATTTCCTATTTGCCTTCTTGACCATGACCACATTTGCCAGCCAATCAGAGTAGTCCAGGTTCCTGATGAAGTTGGATGCAAGTAATCGATCAACCTCGTCTTCTATCTCCTTTTGTTTGACCGGCACAAAGCTTCTCTTCTTTTGTCGGACGGGTCGGGCTTTCGGGTCGACCCCGACCTTGTGGGAGATCGCTTTAGGGTCGATCCCGGGCATGTCCGCTGGCGTCCAAGCGAACACGTCCGAGTTTCCTCGGAGGAAACGGATCATGTCTTCGCGGTGGTCCCTTGTCAAGAGAGAGCTGTTCGTCACGATTTATTACATTGCAACACCACCCTTTTTTTATCATTTTGTCGATAAACAATGTTATTTAATCTGTGTCTGCTCATTTATACAGATTACAGGTACGCAAGCGAAAACACTGAAAACTGTACACAACATGCACAAGATGACGGTTTTTAGCCGAAACTGCAAACGGGACAGAATACAGATCAAGATTTAAAATTGTTTGCAACAAATAAATTGTGTGTACAAAAAGAATTTTTGATTTGGTCCAACATATGAACAAGTGTAAATATAGACTTGACCAAGTGCATAAGTGGGCAAACACCATCATGGTGCCTTTTTTACAAGTGGGTGCACAAGTGGCATGGCAATGAGTAGTAAAAAGTATTGATGTGATATGAACCTTTGGAACTTGATCTAATTTCTTCTCTGTTCATTACCTTAAAATTCACCCATGTGCAAATTACAGCAAATTTCAATTACCTTGAGATGATCAAGTGACTAGTTAACTGATGACCAAAGGTGGACCCCATCCTCAACAACTCGGTCGCAGATTTATCCAATATGGCCGCAATTTGCGGCCATACCATTGACAAAATAGTTCGAAAAAGTTCTGTGGACCCCTGGTGGTTTTATAAGTTCATTGGTATGTGCAACTTCTGGTTTTGGATGCACTATAAATAGCATATCAGTTTATGAGGGAAAAACACACTTTGCACTACTTGTAATTATTTTGATAAAATTCCTGTAGCTCTTTGGATTAGACTGAGTTCTTTGCCTTCCTCTGGTCTTGCAACCTCTATCTTTGAGCTTGCAAAATTAGATTTTGGTAGTTGAATTCATTTGCTTGTATTTGGATACCATTGCAATAAAATCTTCATTGATTTCAAGTTTGATTCTTGTGTCTCTTCTCTATTTCATTGTTGTTTTTATAATTATTCGGCTGTGTTTTTGTTATACGATATGTGAGTAGTCTTGTGCTTAGGCTATGGTGAGGTAGGTTGTTGAATGGCTTGCCTTCCAACCCCTCATTCTTGATTCTTAATTTATTGCGCTTCTTTTCTTAATATTTGCAATATTATTGTGTTTTGCTTTATAGGATATATTGTTTTGAATGGTTGCAAATCAACCTTTAACGTATATCCTATTACTTCTTTACATTTTAATGTTGTTATATTAAGAATTGAAGTTGAAAGGAATATGAAATTTAGCTAAGTGTAGTAAACTAGCTAGATAGAATATGTAGCCATAAAAGCACATGTTCTATGCTTGCTAAATTCACTTACCTCATTTCATGTTCATTTCATCTTAGAACCTTAATTTTTTAGTTTCTTTTTAACCTAATCATGATATCGTATCCTAACCTGACACGTGTTACCGGGATAGATGCGACATGCTTCGTTAAGTCAATTAGAAACTAGAAATGGACTTTGAATCAAGATTGAGAGTTGGGAGTAATGCGATATTTCAATTTACCAAACCTAAGCTTAAGTTTTTCCCCAAATATCACTTTATCGCTTCATTATTTCATTTGTATAAAACGTGACAAAATCAACTCAAAACCTTTGTTTTCAAACTCAAAAGAATGCCGTGATATCCACTCCCTGTGGATCGACCCGTACTTGCCGGCTTGCATCAATGCACCGTGCACTTGCAGTATTTTTTATAACTCGAGAATCACGTCCTGCATTACTTTTTAACGAAAAATCGACATATCCGATATTGACCATGTCCTTTCGAAAGCACGACATCGTGAATTTCCAACAAGTTTTTGGCATCGTTGCCGGGGAATGGCAACACTACGAAGTTATTTTGAGTTTTCTCTGTATATACTTTTAAAAAACAAACAAAAATCTAAAAACACCAAAAACAACACAAATAATACGACTTTTTATCTCTGTGTTCTTCTGTTGATATGAATGTTATCAAAATATTTTGTATATAAAAAGGGGACACTAATAGAACTTGAAGAAGACACCAAGAAACTGGAGCAAAAAGACCACAACTTGGCCGCAAATTTAACCAATTGCGGCCTCATTGTAGTATTTTGCCCCAGTTCATCTTTTCCTTCTCTATATTTCTGTTATTGATCCATTTGTATATGCAAAATTTGATAATTATGTATTTACAGAACTTTGGCCATAAATATCGTATTGTGCACTAAATATCGTATTTTTCCAACAATTCCAGATTTCGACGGAAATACAAACAACGATCGTGCGGAGCTAGGAGCATAATTCAGGAACAAGGCATTAAGAAGTTACAGTGCCAAAGATTCGGGTAGATCGACCCGGGCAAGCGAACACTCAAGCAATCACGGATCAAGTCAACGAGAGTTTCTAAACTCAAGAATTTAAGGTACGCACATTTCCTAACACTTTCTTCTCAAATCCGGCGCTCCGATATTTCAATTTTCTGCAGGATTTCTTTTGCAAACTCCGCTGCACAAGTGCCAAAGAAAACTAACCGTATTTTTTGCAGCGCGCCGCTTATAACATAAAAAACGATTGATTGATAATTTTAACAACTTTTATTGTTTGCGCATTGCATAAATTTAATACGGACTTAAGGGCAAAGAACCCCAACAAGAACGGTAAGGGATTTCATCACCCTTCTCCGTGGCCCACAAACCACAAAGAACGAGCATTTTTCACACCCAAATTAATATTAAAAGAAATTAGATTTTCAGCCTCTAAGGACTTCGCGCTCAATAGGGAAAAGTTGAGTGTACCTCGAACACCGCCCATCGTTATATTGTTCAAGAAGTGTATAGGAAAGTTTGAAAGGCGCAACCGCCGAAAGAGAGAAGGTTATTTTAATTAAGGAACCTCGCGAAAGCAAGGGAAAACCTTCTTTCCTCTCTGCACTTACCTGACTTCTCGATCAGTCTATCTTGGGCCCGTTTCGCGATATACTTTTACTTCACAAATCAAGTTTTTTAAGCAGGTCTAGTTGACCTAGGCAACCCCTAGATTGTTTAGGTGTGTGCAGTGTGTCGTGGTTGTGTTCTTGTTGTGCCTTTTTGTGTGATATTTGTCGTTTGTGAATAAAAAAAGAATTTTAGGATTTGTAAGCAACATTTTTTCCCCTTCATTTCCTCAGTCTTTCCCTACCACTTCCGGATAGTGCATGTCAACTTGGACTAGAAATTCACAATCTCGATTAGTCCGATTCGTGACTGTATCTTCCGACTCTTCTATAACTTCTGCTTCATCAGAGCTGTCCGATCCTACACTTCATTCTCTTTCACTTTCTTCTCCCACATCACCGACGATGACGGAACAAACGATCATACAGCAGCAGGAGGCGGCGTTGCAAGATAGATGCTACCCACACTGTTTATCCCTACCTTCGTGCATAGTATTGCCCACCATCACGGCAAACAACTATGAAATCAAACCGCAATTCATACCGCTACTCCCAAAATTCCACGGACTCGAGTCCGAGGACGCTTACCTTCTAATCAGTGAATTTGAAGGAGTATGTGCTATGATGAAAATCCACGAAGTATGTGAGGATGTCGTTAAGCTCAAGTTCATCCCTTTTGCGCTTAAAGACAATACGAAGAGTTGGTTAAACAGTTTGCCAGCTCAATCGATTACGAAATGGGACGACTTTGTGAAAGTATTTCTAAAGAAATTTTACCCTATTCACAAAACCGTGCGAATTTGAAATACCTAGCACGAAAGCCATTGCGCGGTAGACCAAGCAACGGAGTGAGCGCCTAGCGCCCGTTGCGCGGTAGCGCATCCGTTTTCAAATCCACAATTTCAAACAAAAAGAGGGTGAAATTTTTTGGAAGCGCTTAGAAAGATTCAAAGATATCTTAATAAAATGTCCCCATCATGGGTTAGAACAATGGAGGTTGTGTCAGATTTTCTATGAGGGTTTAGACTCCAGTTCGCGTATGATGTTAGAGTCCATGTGTCAATGCAAATTTCTGAGTTATGGTGCAAAGGACGCATAGAACTTTTTAGAAGAACTGGCTGACAAAACCATTCAGTGGGAGAGTGTGAGTGAGAAACCATCTGTGACTAGGAACGGTACACACATAGTTGACACCTATATAGCTGCCGAAGCAAAAATCGCAGCTCTTGTACGGTGAATGGAAGCTTTAGAGGGCAAAAATTCACCGTTACCGATAAACCAAGTTTCTCAAACTTTATGCGCTAATTGTCAGCATCCTAGCCACATTGTGGATGAATGTCCTTTTCTCGTCGGGTCCCAGGGACACGAAAACGTTAGTGTGCTGTATCAGAATCAGTGTCCCAGGAACGACCCTTTCTCACAGACATACAATCTTGGTTGGAAGAATCATCCCAATTTCGCTTGGAATCAGGCACATTTTCAAAACAACAATTCAAATACGCCTTTCCAACAATTTCAAAACTCGAATTTTCAAAACCAGAAAGTGGGATACTCCAACATCCAACCCCAACAGCCGAATCAGCCCAACCCAACATTTACACCCCCTGGGTTCGTCTATGACGACAAGAGGGTATCATTTATTGAAAAGGGGTTGGAATCTTTGATTAAAACCTCTGCGCAGACTACGTATAGTCTGGCTACTTTTATGCAAACATCTGGTCAGTTGTATAGCGCTAACACTCAAGCGATAGCCAGGCTAGAAGTTCAAATAAGTCAACTTGCTGCTGCAGTAAATGAACGTGAAAAGGGAACATTCCCCTCCCAACCGGTGACGAATCCGAGAGAGCAAAGAAACAACAACGCTCATGTTGTTCAACAGAACAATATTGAGAATGCGAATGTTGTCACCGTCCTCAGATCAGAACTCACAATCGATAACAAGGTTGTCAAACCCAATAACTCATCCAAACGTGCGGTTGTCAGTTTACTGGCACGTGCCAAATCACCTGCTCCTTTTTCCGGTCCGTCTTCATCTTCATTGCCTTCTTCCTCTTCACCTTCTTCTTCTTCTTCATCGAATGCTGCACATCCTTCAAAACAACCGGAGCCATCGTCACAAATTCGACTCACTATTCTAGCTAGAACACTCACGCCTTCTACACCTGTTCCATCTGCAACTTCTTCGAACCAAGTGTTTGAGCCCAAGACTTCCTATCCCAATAAGTTGAAATCAAAGAAGCCCTCTGTAAGTATAGAAAAGGTGTTAGAAGTCTTCAAATGCTTTGAAGTCAACATTCCGTTGTTGGACGTGGTCCAACAAGTCCTGGCATATGCAAAATTCCTTAAGGATTTGTGTACGCAAAAACAACGCACGAATGTACCCAAAACAGTCTTCTTGGCCGCCACTCTAAGTGATGTCTTGTCTAAATCCATTCCGGTAAAATATAATGACCTTGGCTGTCCTACTATTGCTGGCACTATCGGGGACAAGCAAATCAACCGTGCCTTGTTAGATTTGGGGGTAAGCTTGAACCTTCTCCCGTACTCAGTTTACGAACAACTGGGATTGGGAGAACTCAAGCCGACCAAAGTGACTCTGCAATTAGCAGATCGATCCATGAAGATACCGAGGGGAGACATCGATGATGTTCTGATCAAGGTAGGGGAATTCATATTCCCCGTGGATTTTATCGTATTGGAGACTGAACCTGTCGCCGATCCCAGCGGTCAGATTCCAGTTATACTGGGGCGGCCTTCCCTAGCCACGTCCAACGCATTGATCAATTGTCGTAACGGATCCACGAAACTCTCATTTGGAAATATGACAATTGATCTCAACATCTTCACGCTAGGAAACCAAGCGAGCGAGAGACACGACAACACATTTGAAGTCAACTCTATACATGATATGTCTGAGGAGGAGACATTTGACTTCAAAAATGAGTGTCTTGATGAAACGTTTGAAGAACTGTTTTCTGAGGAGCTTCTTTTGCTTGAAAAGCTAAGCCCTGAACAGGCTTCCTATGCATATTGGGGGCCCCAATTTGAACCACTTCGTAACGAACAAGCCCCTGAAGTACGACCATCTGTGGAGGAGCCACCTAGACTTGACCTCAAAGTTCTTCCTGACAGCCTCAAGTATGCATATTTGGGCAATAACGAAACGCTTCCGGTTATAATCGCAACCGACCTTATGCCTGAGCAAGAGTTGGCACTCATGAATGTTCTGAGAAAGAATATGGAAGCAATTGGTTGGTCAATGGCTGATATCAAAGGAATCAGACCTACTATCTGTCAGCACAAAATCCATAAGACTGATGATTCCAAACCCTTCAAAGATCCTCAATGCCGGCTTAACCCGGTTATAAAAGAAGTGGTGCGGAATGAAATGCTAAAGTGTCTTGACAATGGGATCATTTATCCCATATCTGATAGCAAATGGGTAAGCCCCATTCACATTGTACCAAAAAATCGGGTATCACTGTAATCACGAATGAAGCAAACGAGCTAGTCCCAACCCGCACACAAACGGGTTGGAGAGTCTGTATTGATTACAGAAAGCTCAACGCAGCCACTCGCAAGGATCATTTTCCGCTGCCCTTCATTGATCAAATGCTTGAACGCCTAGCTGGCCATGCCTATTATTGTTTCTTTGATGGATATTCCGGCTACAATCAAATCCCGATCGATCCAGAGGATCAGGAAAAAACGAACTTCACTTGTCCTTTTGTTACATTCGCCTATCGTCGCATGCCCTTTGGGCTGTGCAATGCGCCTGCAATATTTCAGCGGTGCATGATGAGCATCTTTTCTAACATGGTAGAGCGATTCGTGGAAGTATTCATGGATGATTTCTCTGTCTTTGGAGATTCATTCTCTGAGTGTCTGAGGCATCTTGAACTTTTAATGATGCGATGCAAAGAAAAGCATCTGACACTCAATTAGGAAAAGTTCCATTTCATGGTCAAACACGGCATTGTGTTAGGTCATTGTTTCACCAATAAAAAGAGCAAATCTCTGTTCAAAATTTAAAAGGCAGCGCCTCACGTGCTTTGCACGAGGACGCCAGCGCCAAGAGTTAAAAAAACTCTGAGGCAGGGCCTCACGTGCCTCGCACGAGAACGCCAGCGCCAGAACCAAATCTCTCTGTTAAACAGAGCCGTTGGATCAAAGATCCAACGGAGATCATAAATCATCAGAGTACAGAATTAAATTCTATTGAGGAAATATTCCTCAAATCTTTCTAAAGAAGAAATATTACTCTCTGAAAAACAGAGCACCGTTGGATTAAAAAATCCAATGGTGATTAAAAAAATCACCAAGCCACAGAATAAGCTCTGGATGGGAAAATATTTTCCTAATATTGTTAAAAACAAGAAAAATATTTTCTATAAAACAGAAGTCCTTGAATCAAAGATCCAACGGTGGATAAAATCCCCAAATCAATTAAGGATCTCTCAATGAGAGATTTCTTTAACTGAATCAACAAATCTGCTTCTACTATATAAATGACCCAGACTTCAAGTCTTGTAGAGAGAACCCCCCATAAGCTTTAAAAATAAAAAAAAAAAGAAGAAAGCTTTAAGAAGGAAGAAAGAAGAATACCTTTCTTCAAGGTAAATAAAAAAAATAGAGATCAGAGTATCTCATCTTCATATCCAAGGGTTTAACCCTCATAAAAGAACATAGTTCTTTCCCTGGATCTGAGATCCATGAGACAAGTCTTCCACAAATGAGAATTTAATTCTAATGGGGATGAATTTGTTCTTAGGGATCAAATATCCAGAAAAGAACACAGAATTGAACTCTTCAGAACAGGGCATACAAAGAAAACCCAACGCCAGCGCCTCACGTGGGTGCTGCTCGATAAAAAGTGCTTAGCACTTAATGGTTGGCTCTCAGTGCCAAGTGCCTCACGTGTCCCTCATGTAGGCACTGCTCAATAAAGAGTACTTAGCACTCAATGGTCGACACTCAGCGCCCAGCGCCTCACATGTCCCATCACGTGGGCGCAATAAGGAGTGCCTAGCACTCAGTGGTTAGCACTCAGCAACAAGCGCCTCACGTGCTCCACACGTGGGCGCAATAAAGAGTGTCTAACACTCCATAAAAAAACAAAAAAAAGAGGGTAAAGTAAAGGGTGAGTGTCAGAACCCATATCAATTCCCAGCACTGTTTGTACAGAAAAGGGACTGAGCCCAAACAAGTGTTTGACACTTTATTCAAAGACCGAGTGGACTGAGTCCAAGTTGACCAAAAGTCCCTAATTTAGATCAACCGAGCCCACGTGCTCACCATATTCCAAATTGTTCTTAGTCCCAAACACGACTACTGATCTTCCAACGGACATTGGTTCAAGGGTATATCTCCTCACACCTCTGATAAATGTCGTTGTAATTCTTCAGCATCTTCAGAGAGGTGGTGGGTCCCGATAAACAATAACTCTTTGGTGCACTCTCAAATTGACGAGCACATCCCAATGGACCAAGACGTCCTTAAACTACAATGGACCGCAACGTCTTTAAACTAGCTATGGACCGCAACGTCTTTAAACTAACTATGGACCGTAACGTTCTTAAACTAAACCTTCATCCAAAAAATGGTGATCTATGGACCGTAACGTCCCTAAACTAAAACGATAGAGCCAAAATGCTCCTTTGCTGGATCAAAAATGATTCTAAACCCCTGTTAAGTAGATCTTAGTCCAAGATCAGACTAACGTATCCTTAACAAATATTTAAGTTGATCTTAATCTCAAAAAAGATTAACGATTCTTAAATCAAACCAAACCCAAATAAAAGAATATATGGATTTGGACTAATCCATGCCCTACGGGGGACAACATAAATTAGTCTCCGTATACAATCCACGGGCAACCAAAAATAAAACAAAAACACACGACATGAAGTGACCTTTCTGGAGCAGGAGAAAGTGGTTACCGCGATGCAGTAACTTAATTAACTGCAGGGGCTTACGCCTGCAGGGAAGAGTGTCCCCACAATCAAAAACCCCTCGCAAATGAGGGGGAATCTGACAAAGTCTGCTACAACGGCCGCATCCATCCAAACCTCCGATTCACGGTGCCATAAATCAGCTTGGTATCTTCGGAGAGGTAGACGGATAAAACCAAATAGCATATGCCCCCAAATTCAGGGAAGACGTTTGTCTTTCTCGGTTTTCGGCGGTAAACAATCATATTATTTTTGAAAATGGCATCGAAGTCGATAAAGCAAAAGTCGACGTTATTTCAAGCCTCCCACCTCTACAGACCATCCGTGATATCAAGGCATTATTAGGCCACACCGGTTCTTGCAGGCGTTTCATCAAGGATTTTAGCAAACTGGCTAGACCCTTGACTTCTTTGCTGGCTAAGGATATTCCTTTTGATTTCAATTCTGAGTGCCTTAATGCATTCAACCTTCTGAAATCGGAGCTCACTTCCGCTCCGATCTTAAGTGTACCAGACTGGAATGAACCTTTCAAGCTGATATGCAATGCTTCTGACTTTGCGATAGGCACTGTCTTAGGACATCGATTTGAAAAGAAGCCGCGCGTCATACACTATGCGAGCAGGACGTTGAATGACGCGCAGCTGAATTATACCACCACTGAAAATGAATTCTTAGCTGTCGTTTATACACTGGAAAAATTCTGTCCTTACTTGATCGGGACCCACGTCACGATTTACAATGATCATTCTGCACTTAGACATCTTTTTGCAAAAAAGGATGCCAAAGCCAGATTGATACGTTGGATTCTCTTTCTTCAAGAATTTGATTTGACTATCAAGGATAAGAAGGGAACTGACAATGTTGTTGTCGATCATTTGTCTCGCTTAACAAATGCACCAATTGAGGAAATTCCAATCAACGAGCAGTTCCCAGACGAACAACTTCTCTCCATATTAAGCGAACCCTGGTTTCCTGATATCGTTAACTTTCTTGTCATCGGAGAAACACCTTCTTTTTGGTCGAATCAGGACAAGTCAAAATTTCTCTCCCAAGTCAAATTCTTTTATTGGGATGAACCATACCTGTTCAAGTACTGTCCTGATCAGATTATTAGAAGGTGCGTCTCTAACTCTGAAACGAGAAGTGTTCTGTCTTTCTGTCATGATCAAGCTTGTGGGGGCCATTTTGGACCCAGAAAGACGGCGGAAAAAGTTTTGCAAAGCGGCTTCTACTGGCCGACGCTTTTCAAGGATTCTTTCGAACATTGCAAAACTTGTAGCCGATATCAGCACATGGGAAAGATTGGAAAACGGAATGAGACGCCTCTACAATCCATTCTGGTTGTAGAGATTTTTGACGTCTGGGGTATCGATTTCATGGGGCCATTCCCAAACTCTTTTGGGATATTGTACATTTTGTTGGCTGTGGACTATGTGTCCAAATGGGTAGAGGCTGTCCCATGTTGAACCGACGATAACAAGGTTGTCGTAAAATTCTTAAAGGAGAACATCTTTACTCGGTTCGTTACACCTCGCACCATCATCAGTGATAATAGAACGTGTTTTTGCAATCGATCTTTTGAATCACTGATGAAGAAATACTCCATTAGCCACAAGTTGTCAACGCCCTACCATCCTCAAACTTGCGGTCAGGTCAAAGTCTCCAATAGACAGATTAAACAGATTCTGGAAAAGACTGTCAGTCAGAACCATAGGGATTGTTCATTGAAGTTAAATGATGCACTTTGAGCGTTTCACACCGCCTTCAAAACAAATTTAGGTATGTCTCCATACCGACTCATCTTCGAAAAAGCGTGTCATATGCCTGTTGAATTGGAACACCGTGTATTCTGGGCAATCAAACAGCTCAATATCGACCTAGAAAAAGCCGGTGAGTCAAGAAAACTTCAATTAAACGAGCTCGAAGAGATACGCAATGACGCGTATGAGAACGCTAAGCTATACAAGGAAAAAACGAAAGTTTTTCACAACAAGGCGATTCTCAGAAAAACATTCACTGTAGGCCAGAAGGTTCTGCTTTATGACTCTAGACTTCATCTGTTTCTAGGGAAATTGAAGTCACGTTGGACGGGTCCGTTTCTTGTGCGCACCATTTTTCCGCATGGTGCAGTCAAGATTGAATATCAGCACTCAGGCAACACTTTCAAGGTTAATGACGTCTGAACCCATTCTTAGAACTGCCTGCGGAAACGGGGGAGCTCATGTTTTTACATGAGCCACGTTATCTTGATTAAATCACATCCCTATGTTTTTTTTCTTCCTGTATATACATTTTGAGTCTTTTTTGTAATTATTTGCGTTGTTTTTAAATTTCTTTTTGAAGGCATATTTTTTTTTGCAAACTGCCTTTAAGTACCTATCCAACCCAACCCGAGACCTCATTTCTGTTTTTCCTAAATATTTACAACTCTCTCCTCTAACCAAACCCTAACACCAGAGATCCTCCCCAAACTCCAAGAACAGGCCGCCGAAAAATCAATTTCAGCCGCAAATTGCGGCCTGATCTTCCCCGAAGACAACAAATTTCTATGCTCTGTAAGATATTCTTCTCTTCTTGTTTAATTTCTGTGCAAAATTATTTTTGGATCTAAAGATGGTAGTATTTGAATGTGAGAAGAATTTCTTCGAAATTTTTTCCGATGAAACCTACGGGCAGTATTTTTACGAAGAAATCTGTCAAAGGAGGTGGGATTTTTTAATATACAATATTGCTGATCTATTTGCTATAAGAGAGTTAGTGGATGATTTTTATGAGGCGTTAAGAAATGGTCAACCCAGGACGGGATATGTGGAGTTTTTATTTCGAGGAAGACAGAGAATTTTTCAACCAGAAACAATCTCGAAGGTTACCAATATTCCAATGAGGCCGGGAAATCAGCAGCAGCGCGAATTGGCTATCTATCGATCTTTGTTGGGGGAATTTGTTGAGTTCAAGGATAAAAGGTTGAACCCTATGCAAATATACAGGAACGTACTTGCGGTCTGCCGATGGGCAAACCACAACATCAGGGGTAAAAGCCGTGTATCCTCTTTTCCGGCTGGAGTGGGGCACATCGTGCATTGTTTGATGGAAAAAGATCACCATGTTTATGTGGTGACATAATTGTTTAGTACAATTATGGAGGGGGTGGCCCAACAGAAACCCCTGCTGCCAGTCCCAGTGACCTCCCTTTCCAAATACAACATGGCGGGAGAAGAATTTGATGGATATGCGGCCTCATGCGCACATTGGCCAGTTGAGCTGGAGCGGATTTCATAAGAATACACGGGCCGCCATTATGAACAAAAGAACTGGACAAGGGAGGACCCGAGCGAGCATCCAGGCCCAGAAAACTCGACTGAGGCACTTCATCATGAGCCTGAACCGGATAACAAGAAAGACTTGCAGCGCTTGACGTTTTGGAGCATCCGCTACATGCTAAAGAAACAACAAAAGATGCAGATGCAATTGGACAGGATTGAAGCAGCTCAGCAAGCAGCACAGGACGAAGCGAGTGGCAGCAGGAAAGGAAAAGGGAAATCCAGAAGGCAATGAGGACATTGCCTAAATCAAGTTTGGGGGTGATAGGTTCATGTACATAGCATATAGTTGCATTTGCATGTCTCCTGCATTTTAGCACTTTCATTCCTGTACTTTTCCATTTATTTTTATATAGTTTGCATTGCATATTTGCTTCTGTACTGAATTTAAGTTTATAAAAAAATAAAAAAAATAAAAAACCTTGTCGTCAAGATAGCTAGTAGGAAAACCTTGTTTCGGTATATCGACGGTTCATATTTGATGAGTTTGAAATAACTAGATCTTCTTTTAGAAATTGAAAATCTGAAACGATAACCCTTCTTTGTTATTAATTATTGGTTATATACTGTCTTTTCACATCACCAAACACGTGTTGTCAGTTTTATAGAACAAAAGTACGAGTTTGTGTCATGTCAACAAAACTTTTAAAAATCAATAAACCTTTTTAGGATCAAACAAGTTGTTTTAAAAATAAGTAATATCAAGAATAATTCATAAAGCAAGGTAAAAATGATAGGGTATTATTAAGGCTATAATAGAGACCAAGTCTGAAAAATAACCCATCTTGATCCTTGAGTGATTACACACCCATATCTACACAAAACACGTCTTTTGATCTATAAAAGAGAAGTTGCATCTCTGTTCGCGTTTCTTTGGGATTTCCACGTATAAAATGAGTCCTTTTGTTTTAGGGCCTAGGTGACTTGGGCAATTAAGTCCGTCGGGGTGTTTTCACACCTAATGTCCTAAAACCATCTGGTTTGGATGCATTAACCCAAAGCTCGCTAAGAAACCTAGAAAGTCCGTTTTAAAACAATGTCAAGCAAGTGTTCTCTCCGAGTTAAAATTTCTCACGGTTCTTTGTGTGAGAATAATCTTGGCTCAAAGACAAGTTTTACTATTAAAAATATTGTTTAAATGAAGATATACAGATAGAAGAGTTTTTGCACGTTCACAAGGGTGTGTATGATAAAAATTCAGGAAAGAGATGGAGTGAAGATTAAGGCTTAGTCCTCTGTTAAAATTAATAGAAACTCTGATTTGGAACCAAACTGGAGAATGAAACTTGAAAAATTATTTAAGTCTTGGTGTGATCCTTCAGAAGTTTGTTTTATCCATCTTTGATATAAGCTCTGAATCATGTTTCTTGAAACATAATGACGCTAGTCGCACAAAGCACGAAAAAACGTATATGATCATGGTAAAAAACAAAGCGAGGAGTGAAACAGAGGGTTTGATATTTTTGACTCGGGATAATAGAATTTCAAAACTTTGATGCTACACCTTGGTATCAGAGACAACAGTTAACCTACTAAAGCTAGCATGACGGGATTTTGTGGGTGTAATCCGCTGAAAACCCTCAGGAGACAAAACTCCTCCTACTAGGGACACCTAAAGGTTTAACGGCTTGTTGCACGGACTCAGTGCAATCGCGTTCTATGCGAAAGTGAGGTTAGAATTTTGTTTTGCTTAGGATGAGCAAAAGATAAGTTTGGGGTATTTGTTCGGCACGATTTATTACATTGCAACACCACCCATTTTTTATTATTTTGTCAATAAACAGTGTTATTTAATCTGTGTCTACTCATTTATACAGATTATAGGTATGCAACACTGAAAACTGTACACAACATGCACAAGATGACGGTTTTTAGCCGGAACTGCAAACGGGGCAGAATACAGATCAAGATTTAAAAGAGTTTGCAACAAATAAAGTGTGTGTACAATTTTTTTTTTTGATTTGGTCCAACATGTGAACAAGTGTAAATATAGACTTGACCACGTGCACAAGTGGGAAAACACCATCATGGTGCCTTTTTTACAAGTGGGTGCATAAATGGCATGGCAATGAGTAGTAAAAAGTATTGATGTGATATGAACCTTTGCAACTTGATCTAATTTCTTCTCTGTTCATCACCTTAGAATTCACCCATGTGCAGATTACAACAAATTGCATTTATCTTGAGATGATCAAGTGACTAGTTAACTGCTGACCAAAGGTGGACCCCATCCTCAACAACTCGGCCGCAGATTTATCCAATATGGCCGCAATTTGCGGCCATATCATTGACAAAATGGTTCGAAAAAGTTCTGTGGGCCCCTGGTGTTTTTATAAGTTCATTGGTATATGCAACTTCTGGTTTTGGATGCTCTATAAATAGCAGATCAATTTATGAGGAAAAACACACTTTGCACTACTTATAATTATTTTGATAAAATTCTTGTAGCTCTTTGGATTAGACTGAGTTCTTTACCTTCCTCTGGTCTTGAAACCTCTATATTTGAGCTTGCAAAATTAGATTTTGGTAGTTGAATTCATTTGCTTGTATTTGGATACCATTGCAATAAAATCTTCATTGAGTTCAAGTTTGATTCTTGTGTCTCTTCTTTACTTCATTGTTGTTTTTATAATTATTCAACTGTGTTTTTGTTATACGATGTGTGAGTAGTCTTGTGCTTAGGCTATAATGAGGTAGGTTATTGAATGGCTTGCCTTCCAACCCCACATTCTTGATTCTTAATTCATTGCA
Source organism: Agapanthus africanus (assembly GCA_030015575.1). Lineage (NCBI taxonomy): Eukaryota > Viridiplantae > Streptophyta > Magnoliopsida > Asparagales > Amaryllidaceae > Agapanthus > Agapanthus africanus. The sequence goes on from JASDDO010000028.1 coordinate 130,290,939, forward strand.
CTTCTTTTCTTAATATTTGCAATATTATTGTGTTTTGCTTTATAGGATATATTGTTTTGAATGGTTGCAAATCAACTTTTAACATATATCCTATTACTTCTTTACATTTTAATGTTGTTATATTAAGAATTGAAGTTGAAAGGAATATGAAATTTAGCTAAGTATAGTAAACTAGCTAGATAGAACATGTAGCCATAAAAGCACATGTTCTATGCTTGCTAAATTCACTTAGCTCATTTCCTGTTCATTTCATCTTAAAACCTTAATTTTTTAGTTTCTTTTTAACATAATTGTGATATCGTATTCTAACCCGACACGTGTTATCGGGATAGATGAGGCATGCTTTGTTAAGTTAATTAGAAACTAGAAATGGACTTTGAATCAAGATTGAGAGTTGGGGGTAACGCCATATTTCAATTTACTAAACCTGAGCTTAAGTTTTTCCCCAAATATCACTTTATCGCTTCATTATTTCATTTGTATAAAACGTGACAAAATCAACTCAAAACATTTGTTTTCAAACTCAAAAGAATGTCGTGATATCCACTCCATGTGGATCGACCCGTACTTACCGGCTTGCATCAACGCACCGTGCACTTGCGGTATTTTTTATAACTCGGGAATCACGTCGTGCATTACTTTTTAACGAAAAACCAACATATCCGATATTGACCATGTCCTTTCAAAAGCACGATATCGTGAATTTCCAACAAGAGCCGATCTGGACTATCCAGCCATCGACTCCTTCTAAAAGGGGGACTGCCGTCAATGCTTCCACCAGGGCGTCTCGAATTTCCTTTTGGTCTTCGCGTGTATCTAAAGACCCCTGGAAATCATGCGCATTCTTAAAATCGTCGTCCTGCTCTCTGGCGGGGGACGTCGAGGCGAGGGAATTCTTGACGGTTTGCTGATTCCCATAGGCCCAGCCTATCCCCCTTGATCCAAAGGGAATTTGATCACAAGGTGATAAGTCGAAATTTGAGCCCGGAGGGCTTTCAAGGTAGGGCGTCCCAGGAGAATGTTATAGGATGAAGTGACCTTAGCGATGAGGGTGTTCACCGGTATGGTTCGCGTATTGCCCGCTTCCCTAATGTTGAGGAGGAGGGTGACCAACCCCTCGGCCGGGACAGAGTGGTTTGTGAACTCAGAGAGGACATGAGAGGTTGGCCGAAGGTCGGATGGTCATAGCCCTATACGCTGGAAACAGTCATGGAACAGGATATCCGCCGAGCTCTCTGAATCGACCAAGATTCTTTGGACCTCGTAATAGTGGACTCGGGCCGTTATCACGAGAGGGTCATTGTGAGGAAGCGAAATGCCGTTGAGGTCTTCATCGTTGAAGATGATTGGTTCATCCTTCCTGCACCTCTTACGGGGTGGATCGCTTACACCTTCGACTGCGAGGAGGCGGTGGTTCTCCCCGTTTTTCCGAGCTTGATCCGAGGTAACGACCATGATCTGCCAAATCGTTAATTCCCCGGGAGGAGTTTGGTCCTTTTGCTCCCGCTCTACCTGTCGCTTGTCCCGTAAGTATTTCGCAAAGTGGCCGGAGCGGATCAACTCCTCGATGTAGTCACGGAGTTGCTTGCAGCTCTCAGTCGGGTGACCCTGCGTCCTGTGGAAGGCGCGGTACGGGCCGCGGAGATGCTTGCCCGCTCTTTGCGTAACTGGCGAGAGCTTAAAGAACCTCTCTCCCTTAACTTCCTCCAACAGCTCGGTCTGGGAAATGTTTAAAGGAGTGTACTCCTGGAACCTCGAGGTGTAAGGTTTCAGACGGTCGACTTTTTTTCTCTCCTCCCTGTCCCTTTTCTTTCGGTCCGTTTGGTCGGCTCGGGGCAGATTTTAGTTCACCTCCGACTTGAGTTGGATCTCTCACTCGGTCCAGGCTTTCACTTCGGCCATGGTCTTAGGCAGCTCTAATGCAAAAGAGCGGAGCCACTCTTTGTGCCTAAGACCCGACGTCAGTGCGGTGATAACTGTTTCATCACGGTGCTCGGGGACCTCCAGGAGAGCATTGTAGAAGTGAGTGACATACCCTTTGAAGGATTCCTTGTCTCCGCTCTTGACAGTGAACAGGTAGTCGACCATCCTTTTCTGTCGCCAATTTCCGATGAAATGACCGGGGAATTGGATAGCCAGCTCATTGAAGGTCGAGATGAAGCGCGGCGCGAGTCCTCGGAACCAGTCCCGGCTAGCCCGGATTAGGGTAGTATGGAAAGCTCGGCATTGAGCCATGTCCGAGTTATCTTGGAAGCTCATGCCCGCCGTAAATGCGTCCAAATGGTCCTTCGAGCCGGACTTCCCATCGAAAAGGGCCACTTTGGACGGCCTGTTCCTGGACGAGTGATTGATACAGATTTTGTGTATGCGATTTGAAATCAAAGTTAAGAATACCGCAATCAATAACGGTGTCGCTTGGTAGCTAGCCGGTTGAGAACGGGTCGGTCCACAGGGAGAAGAATTCCTTTTCTTTATGTTCTAACGAGTTAAGTCCAAAAAATTGGTGGTTTTGTTGTAGATCTATGAATGAGAGAAAAGTTGATAAAAAGCTTGCTAGGATTAGGATTAGGTTAGTTCGAGATAGGGATCTTCTCGCTTCTATCAATGTCTTAGTTATGAATAAAGGTGTTAGGGTAATCGGCAACAATGGGGATTAGCACGACAGGGAAGAAACTAATTTTCTTCCTTTTGGTCCTTATCCGTCCGTTCTTGGCTCTTAGCCCCAACCTCCAGTTAATTCAATCACACCCGGTCTAACTAGGGAATCATCTCTATCACGTAGGATAGGGTGCCGTAGTGAGCGGTGTGTGGTTGATTTAAAAAGAGTCCTTTTAAATAAAATTATTTGGGCAAAGAAAGAAGGGGGAGATTTGCTTCTCTCAAACATTCCCTATCATAACCCTAACAAGTGAGGAATTACTCACTCATTAGGAAGGTGACAATCAAATTCATTTTTATAATTTTTAATATTAGAAAACTAAATCGCAGATAATAAAAGACAGATAAAAATTCATGAATTAAATTTAGATAAAAAGAATGCAAGATAAAAATAAAAAAATACCTTTATTGATGACCTCTTGACGATTACAAGAAAATTAAAATTTAATCTAGAAATTAAAAAGAGGCATCTCAAAAGAGGCACCCAAAAGAGGCACACTTTATTTGGCTTTGAGCCCTCCTATTTATAGCTAGGAAAAACCCTAGGTTTACATTCTAATCCATACATGAAATTACAAAACAACCCCAAAGACCGAGTCAAAGCACCGACACCCCACTGACACGTGCATTGCACGGCTGTGGAACCGCGACAAAATAGCCTGTTTGGCCGCGGATCCGCGGCCATTTGGTGGGTTCATGGGCCCAATTCTTTAGGGTTTCTTCAAGTTACTTTTATCCTCTGTTTTTTTCACTTGGTCTCTCAGAATCTCTTCAATTCTCTTCCAGATTTCCAACAGTGCAGAATTTGTGGACTTTTACCGTAAGCTTCGCGTTGAAATCTTGAATCTTGTGCTGCCCTTGTGCTTTGTACAATTGAACTGTTTGCTGATCTTCATTTGTTCCTTAAACTGTTAGGCGGCATCATATGAATTCATCTATTGTTGGTTGTAGTCTCACTTTTGTAACATCTTTTCATGAATTTCACTGAATTGTTCTGAGAACCTGTAACCTGCAACTATTTAGCAGACATGGATCAAAAGCACCTATTTATTTGTAATATGATTAAGAATGGGGAATATAATAATGCAAAATTCTGATATGAACAAATACCCCCAAACTTATCTTTTGCTCGTCCCGAGCAAAACCAATTTTATTCTCGAAAAATCCTAACCTCACTTTCGCAGAGAATCGCGATTGCACTGAGCTCGTGCAACAGGCCGTTAAACATCTAGGTGTCCCTAGTGGGAAGAGTGTTGTCTCATGAGGGTTTTCAGCGGATACTACCCACAAAATCCATTCAATTTAGCCCATTGACTTTCATTCTTCAATTCGGTATTCTAGCAAGAAATTCTATTATCTTCGACTTAGAAATCATCAACCCGTATTTTTCACACTCACTTTTCATTTAACTTAAGATTGTATATATTCTGTGATTTATTTAGTTTTCAGCATCTTTTGAATTTTTCTTCTAAGGTTCCATCTCAACTTAGGAATTTTTATCATCTCTACTGAATATATAAGCCATATCTTTCATTCATATCTCTCATCCAAACCACAATCATATACCCCTACGTGTGTGTATGTATCACCCCTACACTTGGAAATTCAATTCAAGCTATTATACTCTTGTCCATCGTCCAAAGTACTTTTAGTTGGTGAATTTTAGATGAAATTGCTCACACATCCTTCATGCGGCCGTTAATACTTCTTGAGCTACTAACGACCGATTACAAAATGTGTTCGCGCAATTAGGCGTAATTTCTCGTCTTGTAATACCTAAGGTTTTAGCAGTGACTCCCAAACCAGTTGGTCTAAGGCACTAGGTGATAATGTACCCTCGCTAAATATTTTTTTATTTTACGCAGACTTAAATAATTACAAAACCAGTGTTAATTTTTTTATATATCTCTTATTTCACACTTATTCTTTAATTTTATTTTCATATTAAGGATTTTAGACAAGAGCATTTCAAGGTATTCTCTACTATCCCAAGTTTCAAGGTGCGTATATGTGCGAGTTGTAGGGTATATATTTTCAGAATTTAGACTAAAGGTTCGGAATTATTTTTCAGACTTACACTTCAATAAAAATTTCAATACTCTTCCCTTATATTGACTTAGCCCAAGAACTGAACTCAAAATTTGTGTAACACCCGAGCCCAATACTACTATTTTCAGTTACTATTTGAGCATTAATGTGGTACTCATTGCATTTAGCCTACCTGTTTGTCACTTACTGTTAAATTTTATCTGGCAAAGTCATTTCTGCATATAACAATTTTTGGCATCTAAAATAAAATTAACAATATCCATCTTGGCCTACTCGACACCCCTAGCCTCGTGGTAGCGTCCGTGTATCGTGTTCTCGTCCCGTTCGGTGAAACGGGCGAGTTTGGACGGCTACGCGCGCGTACATGTGTTCGTCTTGGGGGTATGCTTTTTAATCATAAAACACTCAATTTTAAAATTTGGAACCCGCTTAAAATCCTATTATTTCAATTTCGAATTTTTGGACCCGACCCGGGCGCGATTTGGAAATGTTTTGTTTAGCGCCAAAATCCCAAATTTTAATAATTTAAAACCTTAGTATATATTTTTCTAACTATACTAATCTTACAGTTATATATTAAATCCTTTGAATTTTTTTTAAAAACCTCTAAATCTTTTGATCCCAGCCAATCACGAGGCTGTTTTCGCTGTGGGCCCCTCTCCTTTTCCCATTATCTTTCTCTCTATCTTTCTCTATCTCTCTCTCTCTCTCTATCTTTCTCTCTCTCCTTTTTAAATATTTTCCCCTTCATTCTTTTTCTCCATCACGAGAACAGAACCCCCAGCGAGCCCTCAACGCAACCCTAGCCACCTCTATCCTTGCCGCCGCAGCCCCGACGCCGGCGCCAGCGTCACCGTCACCCTCGCCCGCGCCTCCTCGTCTCAACCTCAACCCTCGTCCTCTTCCCCCACGCACCCTGCATGGCTGCGACCGCCTGCAATCTTCCCTGCAGCCGCATGCACTCCACCGGCGACCACCTGCGCCGTCCCTGGCCATCGCCGACGAACCCCAACCACCTCAGAACACCTCGTAAGTGTTTCTCCATCTCACCCTTCCTATCTTCATCTTTCAAAACTGAAACATACTGCTGGATGTTCTGCAGATCACCGGAGACGCCGTTCTCGCCGCCGTCGATCTCGCCGTCGTTGCTAGTGGCCTCTGGGACCAGTGAGTATTCCCCCATCTTCTTCTTTCTCTGTCCATTTCCTTCTTTCTCTAGATCTACACCCGTAGAAACCCTATTCACTGTTTTTGCATCTCGCCAGAATCCGGCCGTGCCGGCGACGTGTCCCGACGATCCAGCAGAGTACTCTGACCCGTGTGGTTCCTTGGTTCGTTGTTTGGGTTCAATCCGTGAACCGTGCGTCCGTCGCGAGTTTCCCCGCCGACGTTACATTCCGTTTTTCCCGGTTCGCGACCCGCCGAGGCAAGTACCCCTTGCTACATGCTATACAATATATTTATATATGTATTGACACCCTAAACCTGTAAAATTAGCTTGGTACAATCGTTTTCCATTTCGGTTACAAAATTGCATTATATCATTTTACGGTTAAAAATGGAATTTACAGTTTGCCAATTTGAACCTAATAATCAAATCTACCTGTTCAATCACAATTTTACTGTTAAATAGATGGTGGCATTTATCCATGTAGTTCTATTACATTCGAACACTCGTATGCATCTAACTTGATATAACTGTACTGAACCGATACCTAAACTATTGCACCGCTATGGGTGCTTAAACCTGTTAACATGACTAAACGGCTACATTGTATTACTGCACTCTTGTGATTGAATGAAGCTGCTTATTATTTAATTCATTGCTTATTTCATTTTGTTAATATCCATGTTTGATTATATGTTTGATTGTGAGCACACCCACGATATTGTTTACATCTTGACCTGACATGGCTACACATATATATGTATTGATACACCTGACATGGTACTGTATACTGTTGACTTGACCTGATGTACCATGACCCGACCTGTTACCTGATCTCATGCCTAATGCCAACAAACCTGACATGTAGTCCTCATGGACCGTTCCTGTTGTCTATCCAGACAAACCTGTTTTTACCTGATCCTGTGTTGGCATTAGTTCTTGATTACTGAATACCTGACCTGACATACATAACTTGGGGGTATGGGGAAATCAAAGGTGAAACCGACTTGTAACTCAACAGTTCGATACATGTTCTGATCAGTCTTACGGGCTCGGCCAGCCCCGGAGTGATGATGCTGACATCACTCGCCCATCCTGCTACCTGTTACTGCCTAGCGGCACGTCTCGGATTCAGCCCCGAGGATCTTGACCGTGGTCCCGGGCATGCACGGGATACTATTGAGTTACATCGACGATTCATCAATTGATTTCAAAGACTTTAGGATAGAAAACCTGATAGAACAGTTTAGTTACCCACTGCACACTACCCTGCACTGCTTGTTTCACATTATTGCTTTATTCATGTTTATTTTTGCATTGCCTGTTACATTGTTCATATTTTACTACTTGTTGACATGACGCGCTGACGTCTGGGTTTTGCATGGCCCAGATCCTGTACCGCTGTCGCAGTCCGAGCAGGAGTACTTCAGCCAGCAGGCTGAGCTGTGAGTTCAGTGGTAGTTAGTTTTATTTCCTGCATTCATTTCCTGATGTGAGCCCGCATTATGGGACATACTTTTCAGTTATTTGTATTGGATTATTTGCTTCCGCATTTATTTATTATTGACTCCTATTATTCTGGATTATGGACATATTTTAGATAGTTTTATCTTGTTCTTGATATCTCTACAGCCGTAATGTGACTGTGGATGGATACTTCCTACCCATAGGTAGCATGGTTGGCTATGTCACGTGCCCAATCTAGCGTACTCTGGGAAGCGGGGCGTGACAATTTGCCTATTTCTAAATAAACTACAAAGACATATTTTCTACCATTAAACTTTAAGAAAGGTTATTTTTAGGGTTTTTTTTACTAAGTTTAGGATCTAGTTTTTCCTAACTAGTCAACCGTCATGTTGAACTTAAGTCAAATATGGCCAAAATTGAACTTTTCAATTTTTTTAATTTTTAATTTTTTTTATGGATTTTAAAATAAGTATGCAAATGCAAAAATATACACATGAATGCGAAGGAAGAAACCTTACCGAGCATACCCCCAAACTTAAACTTGACAGTGCCCTCACTGTCAGGCTACACCAAGATGGTCAAAATTGTCGGCACTCCCCTGTTTGTTTTTTTATTATTATTAACAGAAAAAGAAAACAAAATATATATACAGAAAAAGATCCCCCCAAACTTAAGTGAAACAGTGTTTTCACCGTTGAAGCATTAAAGTTCAGAGTTAAGGAGGAGAAAAAACACGGTACAAGGCCTTACACAGGCCAAAGGTTAGCACGAACCATTCAAAAATTTTATTGTTATAATGGTGTGGTTGGTGAAAGAATAGAGTGTAGAGAAAAGAAATGAGAGACACACGAGACCGTGTGGAGATAGAAGCAGTATACGGTCTCGGTGGAGGAGAAGAATGGCGGAAGGAAAAAGAAATGGTGGTGGTGGTTCGACTTCTTCAGGTGGAGGTTGATTAATTACAAAATCCGTGTCGTTTAAGAATGCGAGTTCGTCGGCGAAAATATCTTCAAAACTTTCATCGATGGTCCGATTGAACATTTCAATGTCAATAAGTGTCGCGCCAGAATTCAACACACTTGATTTTTCAAAAATTACGGCGCTAGGAGACTCGTAAGGCCCATCTACCTTATTCTCAAATGAGTCTAAATCAAGTTGTTTTTCTAGAATTATCGAACTCAAAATATCGGATTGTAATTCATTAGCACTCGCTATTATTAAAGAAAAATTAGAAGAAGAACCAAAGAAAGTGGGAGAAAGAAGTGGAATACGAACTTGAGAGGGAAGATGGAGTGTATAAATTAGCACAATTTGTAATGACCGATGTGTAAAAAGCGATTGTGCTAATCTATCAACCCACTAAGAAATAAGGTCAAATCCCTCAAGATTCGTGAGAAAACATGGGTACTTCGAACTTGGTAAACTAGTTATTGAAAATGAAAGTGTAACGGTTTCTTGCAAAGTCGGAACAAGGATGGAGAGAAGTGATTGAGGAAGGGTATCGGTTAAAAATTCAGGAGGGTTTGCGCAGTCAATGAAAGGGATAGAATGAATTGGAAAATCCGACTCCTCAAGTAAAATTGCTTCATCCTCAATAATTTTCTCAATACTCTCCTCAAATTTTAGCTTATCCATGCCACATCAAAATCAAGACGCATATGAAGTTCGGGAAAAACATTTAATGACTCGGGATGATGAATTGGAGAGAAAAATTCAGTCAAATTTGCGGGTTCATCATCCAAAATATTCCCAGCGTCGATATCCTCAATCAAGTGAAAATCAATTTTTTCAGACACCTTACCAAAAGCTTGGATATTTATCAATTCAGGTTCTAGAGTGGAGGTGTAGAGGTCAAAAGGATTGGTGATAGTTTCACTCGAAAGGGACCCTTCACAATCTGCCAAATCAAACACTACAAAGTCGCACAACTCATTAAATGTTTTATCTTCAACTGGTGAATCATTTGGAACACTTGATAGACATTCAAAATCGGAATTGTGGGATTCAATTTGGGATGGGTAGGTTTGATTTGGAAGGGTACACAGCTCACTCTCTCCACTCAAATTCTCAATCCGTCCAACCGCCTCATCATACATCGGAAAATTTGGAGCTAGTTGGAAACTAGCTACCAGGTCATTAGGTTGTAATAGGGCGGCCATGGACGCATTCAAATCCATTATCTGTTGTCTTGACGCTACCAAAAAATCTTCCAACGACTGTTCCAGACTAGACATGGGTTGTGACGGGGTTTCAGTAAAAAATTCAAAGTTGTTTGAATTCTGAAAACTCTCAAATGGCTGTGTAGAAGCAATGTTTAGGGAAGGTGCAACAGTTGGGTAAGATGGATATGAATTGAATGGTTAGACAGTATTAGGATCAACATTTGGATTAAAAGGTGAATGGAATTGTTGATCCCAAGAACTGGAAGTGTTGAAAGGAGTGAAAGATCGGCTACGAGATTGTTCAATATGTTCAGCAATAGACATGGGTTTCGGAGTTACCACCGGACTCTCAAAAGGGGTATCAACGTAAGAAGGTGGTGAAACTTGAAACGGTTGATACAAAGTGGATTGCGGAGTCCAACTGTTTCTCCTAAACGCGTCTATTCAATCTTTCAAAGAAATTTTGGGCATGGAGGGGTCGTTCGAAATTCGACCAAAACAATGCGCGTAGGAAGTAATGTCTGGTTGAAGGTACCAAAGTTCGGCAAGAGTTTTGCGAGGTGGGGTACCCATGACGTGGGAAAGGAGAAGAAAAAGAATGTGATGATTTTTTATTTTATTTTTTTTTAAAAAATTTTTTTTTAAATTTTTTTTATTTAAAAAAAATTATTTGTTTTTGGAGTTTTGAAATTTTTGAAAGTGTTTTATTTTAGAAAGAGTTTTGCAAAAACTTGTACGGAACTACGGCACAATTTCAAATAATCACAATTTGAACATGCACAATCAAGCCTAGAGGTAGGGTCTCCTAAGTCAACTAGACTGTTCCTAACTGATCCAAAGGACAAGTTGTGAGATATCTCTCAAATCGCCTCTTCACCTTTAATTGTGGCCAGGTAAGTACAAGTAAAGAAATGAGGGATCCGCTCACGAATCACCGTGAGACGGACCTTTTAAAATTACCTTTCCCACTTATCTAGCCTAGGCACCACAAAGTCAGGTTTAGATAAACGACCGATTGCCCACAAGCTTCCTCTGTCCTAATGAGCACGACAGTCCTTAGTTGGCTGAGTCTAAATATTTTTTAATTAACTCGAGGGAAATGCATATGCTTTTTGTGATTTTTGGGGTCTTAAGAAGGGTAATGAAATCCCTACCCAATCTTGATTAGTGTTATAGTCCCTTAGAGTCCGTATTAATTATGCAAAGCAGTTAACACACCAAAAATCTAAACGATCGATACACAGTTGAGGAGGCCGATCACGAAACACTTGCAAAAAATTTTTATTTGGCAGCGCAAAGAATCCTGCACAAAAACAATTTATTGGAGAGGGAGAAAGATTTTTGCGCAAAGAACCCTGCAGGAAAAATTTTCAGTGGAGCTCAGGGTAGGAGAGGGGATAAAAATACTTACAGAAAATTTTGGGGTGCTAACGTCAGCAGTTGACCGTGGTTCCGCGGTCAAACGCTTGAATCCGCTGCAGTTCCGCGGTGGTTAAGTTGGTTTGGATCTCCAAAATTTTTCTGTTTGTCTGTTATGATTCTTCTCTGTCTGTTCAGATTTTCTGTTTGTTGATTTATTCACTGGGTTTTTTCCAGATCTGAATCTGTCCCTCTTCTTTTCCTGCGCAATTCACACAATACCTCTCAAAAAGAACAAGATAATTTTATTTTATTTTTTAAATTTTTAAATTTTTATAATTTTTAAATTTTTTATTTTTTTATTTTTTTATACCCGAAATTACACAAAGAAAGAGACTACCGTCTCCCCGGCAACGGCGCCATTTGATTGAGAGAGATTTTGTTGTGCATATGCGTTTTAAAATCAAAGAATTAACCGCAATCAAGACGGTGTCGCTTGGTAGCTAGCCGGTTGAGTACGGGTCGGTCCACAGGGAGAAAGATTCCTTTTCTTTATATTCTAACGAGTTAAGTCCAAAAAATTGATGGTTTTATTGTAGATCTATGAATGAGAAAAAAGTTGATAAAAAGCTTGCTAGGGTTAGGATTAGATTAGTTCGAGATAGGGATCTTCTCGCTTCTATCAATGCCTTAGTTATGAATAAAGGTGTTAGGGTAATCGGCAACAACGGGAATTATCACGACTGGAAAGAAACTAAGTTTCTTCCTTTTGGTCCTTATCCGTCCGTTCTTGGCTCTTATCCCTAACCTCCAGTTAATTCAATCACACCCGGTCTAACTAGAGAATCACCGCTATTACATAGGATAGGGTGCCATAGTGAGCGGTGTGTGGTTGATTTAAAAAGAGTCCTTTTAAATAAAATTATTTGGGCAAAGAAAGGAGGGAGAGAGATTTCCTTCTCTCAAACCGTCCCTATCCTAATCCTAACAAGTGAGGAATTACTCACTCATTAGGAAGGTGACAATCAAATTCATTTTTATAATTTTTAATATTAGAAAACTAAATTGCATATAATAAAAGACAGATAAAAATTCAGGAATTAAATTCAGATAAAAAGATTGCAAGATAAATAAAAAAAAATACATTTATTGATGACCTCTTGACGATTACAAGGAAATTAAAATTTAATCTAGAAATTAAAAAGAGGCATTTCAAAAGAGGCACCCAAAAGAGGCACACTTTATTTGGCTTTGAACCCTCCTATTTATAAATAGGAAAAACCCTAGGTTTACATTCTGATCCATACATGAAATTACAAAACAACCCCAAAGACCGAGTCAAAGCACCGACACCCCACCGATACGTGCATTGCACGGCCGCGGAACCGCGACAAAATAGCCTATTTGGCCACGGATCCGCGGCCATTTGGTGGGCTCATGGGCCCAATTCTTTAGGGTTTCTTCAAGTTGCTTTTATCTTCTGTTTTCTTCACTTGGTCTCTCAGAATCTCTTTAATTCTCTTCCAGATTTCCAACAGTGCAGAATTTGTGGACTTTTACCGTAAGGTTCGCGTTGAAGTCTTGAATCTTGTGCTGCCCTTGTGCTTTGTGCAATTGAACTGTTTGCTGATCTTCATTTGTTCCTTAAACTGTTAGACGGTATCATATGGATTCATTTATTATTGGTTGTAGTCTCACTTTTGTAACATCTTTTCATGAATTTCACTGAATTGTTCTGAGAACGTTTAACCTACAACTATTTAGCAGATATGGATCAAAAACAACTATTTATTTGTAATATGATTAAAAATGGGGAATATAATAATGCAAAATTCTGATATGAACAACGAGACGTGCTCAGCCAGCAGCTTTTCTGTAAAGGGCTTTGTGAGCGAATTGGCGGAATACCTGGCCCCTTCGACGGACATGTGGCCATCTCGTCGTATACCTTCGATTTTCTTTTCTAGGGCTTCAAGCCGGTGGTGGTACCTGGACGATTCTGCACAATCGGAGTGATGGCTACCCCCGCTCCGGGTCTGCACGGTGGTGCGGCTTCGATTCCGCTCTATCAAATTTTTTCAAATTCTCGGTAGAGGCCCTTCTTGATTAATCCCGACGCTCGCCATTTGCGTGGCCTCGGCGGGAGTGGGGGCGTCGATCATGCCTGGAAGCAGGCGAATTGACCGACATCTCCCCAGGGGGTGAGAGCGCGCAGCAGGCATCGGAGCGACGGCCTAGTTTCCCTGAGATCGGGATGTGGAGCTATCCAGTGCCCAGAGGGTCATGGAATCATACACCGCATGCGGGTCATAGTTGCTGGAGTCGGCACATCGGCGCTCAGTGACACTGAGATGAGCGTGAGCGAGATCGAGGGCCTAAGCTTGCCCATCTGTCCTTCTGTGAACGTCGTTATCCCGGGGACGGGGAACTGTGGCTTGATAGGTAGGGCCCGCTGTTTGAACGCGGACGAGCGCATCCACCATAGATGTAAGTGTTGATTCGGGCGGATAAGACGCCGATGACGTTAGGAGGGGAGGAGAACCGCTCCCGCCTCTTTTATGGATGGTGGGGCGGCTCATATTAGGATCGTCGCGGTTGTCGCTCGCCATCGGGTCAAGAGCGGAAGATCAATTTTATGGGTGGAGAAGCATCTGAAAGATTCCCACAGACGGCATCAACTGATGGAGGTTGTGATCTCCCTCAGATATTGTCCTCCGTCGATCTGGTAGCGAGCAGTTTTGAGCTGTTGAGATTTGTTTTGGGGATTGTTGAGCGTGTGGATCTCAATGGGTTGTTGGAAGTTGCTGAGGTCGAGCTACCTGCAAGGGAAGTCCCGGGATAAGAAACCACTGTAGGACCCTCCGATGATCAAGTTAGTACCGGAGAATAAGAGTAGCGTAGCGGCCTATTGGGATGAGTTCGAGTTACCTGGGTTGTCTGAAAGAGGGATTTATATAGTGGTCGTGTGGAGCAAGCTGGCGCGAGATCCTCGCCATCTGTTGTTCCCCTGCGTTATCCTCGTATTAATGGCGGGATACACCCATTAATGGGGGGACGCGCCAGCATAGAACGCGGAACGTGGAGAGGCGGATATCTCCCCCAGGCAAGAAACGCGGAGCCGTTGCGGGGGCGCTTGGGCTCCGCACTCTCGGTTGATCGAAGAAGTCGAGGAAGCTCGGCCTGTCAGATGGCTCGGAGAAGAGCAGGGTGGCCGAGGAAGCTCGGCCTGTCAGATGGCTCGGAGAAGAGCAGGGTGGCCGAGGAAGCTCGGCCTGTCAGATGGCTCGGAGACGAGCAGAGAGGCCGAGGAAGCTCGGTTGTAACATCACGCGAAGGTTAGCTGTTGGTTGTTTGCTAGGTGAATATGGAAGGTACTCAAGAAGTCTTCAGAAGGTCGGATGTATCCTCGGAGACAAAGTCCCGAGGAACATCCCCAATGCATCTTGTTTATTCCACCTCCGTAGCTCACGGGACACGTCATCCTCCACGTGTCGTAATCTGAGGAATTCCTACTTGTGAGTATCATCACATAGTAATCAAATGACCCCATTTCATTGAAATCCCATTCCCCCAGAACATGTGTCTATCCTAAATTACCACGAAATATTCCTGCCTAACATGAAAATAGCCATGGCCATATGCTGCCGGCCTCCATTACCACTCGTCGGCTAGCAGGACCAGATGCCCATCACCGGTCGTCTGCCGGCCAGTCCACTGTCGATCGTCCGTTCGCCGCAGGCGGTCACCGGTTATCGTCGATTGTTCACCGGTCGGCCCACCGCCGACCGGACGTTCGCCGCAGGCTGGCCCCGCGGCCCGTTGCCGACCTCTCGCTGGCCCTCCGTTGATTAGCCGTTCGTCACCGATCTTGCTGTCATCCACCAACCCTCATACGACCTTGCCGCCGGTCGACGGTTGCACTTACATATATTATCGGGAATGATTAAACAATATCAAACACGTTAATGCAAGATTCCTTAAAATTAGATACCAGGTCATCCCATTTCGGGGAATGCAAGGATTTCCGGTAATCTTCCATTCTATGTACGAGATGCAAACCATGTGGTAATTCTAGATTACAATGCAATATTACCACACTTGTTTATGTGCAAAAGATATTCTTGGAAATAAAGGATTAATAATCAAATGACCCCATTTCATAGTAATCCTATTTTTCTCAAAAACATATGTCTATCCTATATTGCCACGAAATATTTCTGCCTAACATGAAATGAGCTATGACCATCCGCCACTGGCTTCTTTCACCACTCGCCGGGACGCCGTCCATAGTTGGACGTCCGCCAGCCGGCTCACCGCCGATCGATTGTTCACCGCTGGCCGACTGCCGATCATCGCCGACCGTTCACCGTCCGGCTCGGCGCCGATTGGCCGGCCGGCCGACCATAGTTCGTCAACCGCCGTTCGCCACCCATTGCCATCCGGTCACTTGCCCGCCACCGATCGACCTTTCATCGTCATCCGCCTGCCATCTTTCGACCTCGCCGTCGATCGGCCGTTCGTCGCCGGCTTCATCACCATCCACCGGCCCTTCTCCGACCTCGCCGCATGTTGACGCACATTCATATATTATCATGAATGATTAAATTATACCACGCATGTTAATGCAAGATTTCTTGAAATAGATGGCCGGACATCCCATTTCCGAAAATTCTCGAATTTTCGGTAATCTAGGAAGCGTAGCCTTCAGCTCCTTCCTTGCGTATGCAATTGTTTTCACAGCTCCTAACGTGCATGGCAATCATCATTAAGCTGCTTTTTGCCAACATAAGTCCGAGTGCTTTTAATTTTACAAAAATCAAATAGGAATGGAATCTCCAAAGTTTTTCAAAATCATCCTAGTTTCCAAGTCCCGTAAATCTATACCTTTCTACTTTGAATTCCCATACAAACTAAGTTATAGTCTTTCTGCAATCCGACCTTCAAAATTCATGAGTGTAAGGAATCACATTTTCCGTCATTTCTGTACGATATATACGGTTACGGTGTTGACTGGTCTTGAAAACAAAAGGATTTGTCAATTGTGTTCGACCAAATTACTTCCAACATTAAAATGGATACATAAAAGAGCAGTTGGAATGTCACAATCTTAAAATCAGGCTTTGTTACCTGTTTATCTGGGATTTTACCATTAGTATTTTTAAAAATCCTTTTAGGCAAGACTGGCCCAAAGCCAGCCCATGTTTAAGCCTACATGAAATTGTAATGGATTTGAAAAATGGACTGTAGCCCATAATAATAATATAACCCATTTTTGGTAGATCCATCCATTTAATTTTCGAGCATTTAAGATCCTTTATTGATTGATGTTATCTATACAGTTAGTTCTTGCATGACTAATTTGAAGTCCTAGAAATTATGAGTGGTGGGCATGGTACTCATTAATTAATACACCAGAAATCATATTTTTAACTGCTATTAATTCATGATCATTCATCTCGACATCGATATTGAAGGGCTTCCGGAGAGGTATTTTGGCTTGGTTCATTTGTCCTCAACTCCTTTTTTCTACCATTCTGAATGTTTGCTTTCTAGCTGAAAGTATCATGGTCATGATTAAAGCATGCATGATCTTCTGTTTACGTATCGAATCTAGTAATTAAGGATAACGGAAGATATAAAGGATATGCCGTTCTATTAGTCATATATATTTGGATAGATGAAATGATCGTTCAGGCTTACTTCACTTTTTTGGTCGTAATTGCTTGGACTTCTTCCAAACACGTCAAAAATTCTTATACAAACCTGCTCTACATTGATCAAATAGAAGCCCTAAAAATAATATTTCAATATAAGGCCATTTCTAAATCCAATGATCTTAGTGAGTGGTAAAACTATGATAGATAGCATAGGGTCCAAATAATTGATTTTCCCCATTCATTATGGGGGATTATAGTTTAAAGCACTATAGCTGATTTTATATATATATATATATATATATATATATATATATATATATGCATGTTCCTTTTTCTTTATTCTATTTTCTTTTATATTTGTCATGAAAGTTTGGTATCATTTGTTTGACCCAAAAAGTGCAAGTAGTGATTAGTTTCTTGTTCCTTGCCAATGAGAGTGACTGCTTAACCAACGGTCTAGCACCCTGAATTAGAGGAAATTGTTTCTCATGTATGGGGGTGGAGAGAAACTCTTCTTCCCTGCAAAATATTTTACTAATCAAATATTTGTTTGATTTCGCATTCTTTTCTGTCCTTTATTTAAGAGTCACGCACATGACATACAGCACACACAGACACACATAGATCCTCTTTTGTCTTCTTAACTTTGATTCATACACTCCTCTAGTCCTCAAGTTATTCACGTAGAAAATTTGATTAAAATCCTAAGATTATTTTTAATAGGTTTCATTTGATAGAAGTAAACTGAGATTTCAATTAGAGACATGCTCTCCTCCTAAGTCAAAACAGTAGAGATATACGCATAATGAATACAGGCTACAAAATATTAGCTTTTAAGGCTAAGACAGTTATTAAACTGTTTTTAATTATCATTTTAAACGGCCATTTACTTGTCAGTGATCTTATGATTGAATCATAATGAACTTTACATATCTTTTCCGTATTGCTTATCCAGAATTGGGATACATTACAAGAATTACCCCTTTATTTTGTTCGGCGTCATCCGACACTTGTTTTATTTCGTCGGAAGTTATCCAACGGAATAATTTCGAAAAAATTTGGCAAAATTTTCCTGTACGCAACTTATTCCGTCGGGTAATTTCCGACGAAATAAGTTATTTCGCCGGAAAATGCTCGACGAGATAAACTGCATACAGGGGAAAAAAGAGAGCAGGTTTTGCGTGGTTTTCGAGTATTAGATACAAATTCAATTTAATGACTGATATACAAACAACCTCAACTCAACTCTACTCAACTCAATTCAATTCAATAACAAATTCAATTCAATTACTGATATACAAACAACTACAACTCATCTCAACTCAACTCAACTCAATTCAATTACAAATTCAATTCAATTCAATTCAATTCAATTACAAACTCATTCATATAATCATATAGTGATTTGTCGATGCGTGCGCGTTTTGTGCTTTTCCACTCCATCTCTAGCTCACTTGGCGCCGTCGTCGTCCGGAAAGTCATCGAAATTGAGCAGGTACTATAGTGTTATCGATAGACAAGTATTAGTACACAATATTCTAGATAACATATGAAAATTGTATTGAAACCAAGAATTATCAAATTTATATCCGGTACTTTCTTCCTTCGAGACCTTAAGCTCCGAGTGATCTCTATCCTCACTTCAAGAGCGTCGTGGATTTCTTCTTCCGATATCCTTCTTCGTGAACCCGAAACCGACGAGGATCAAGATGCATGAGGAGACGAGAAGTCGTGTGCTTGAGAACCCGCGGGAGTATGAGGAGGCGAGCCCTCTTTACGGAATACTGGAGTGGACGGAGATGCAGATGGGGCAGGGGGGCCGCACGGGCGCAGGCTCCTGAACGAACATCCCTGCGCGTATCTAAGGAGGATGCAACTCCGGGCAGGATAGACGTGATATATCATAGGCGAAATGCCCTAACCACCCAGATGAACTCTCCCGTGCCGATCTGGGTTGTGTCGCTGAATGGCATCTTCGTTAATCCCATGAAACTCAACGAGAGTAGGATCTCGGCCATACTTCTCGACAAATGCCGCCACCAGCTCATCAATCTATCTGCTCATTTTTTGCTGCATGAAATAACATTATAAACCAAATTAAGTCAATTATTGAAAACGAAATTAAGTAATTTAAATAACTAAAAGAAATCAGTATAGGAGCATACTTATGTACTGCTCAGCCGCCTCCTGTGAGCTTGGGAAACTGAAGTGACGCGCAAACCCCATACCATAAATGTCCACACGGTTGAGCATTTTTCCCGTTTTTCTGGCCTGCCATTTAGACAAAATTCGATTTAGATCAAATTTACGAAGTAGAAAAATTCAGAATATTTGATTTGTTCTTACATGAACAACTCTATACTGAGAAGAGTTCATCCTCACGCTCAACCAATGATTAGTATTATGTCTCTGCGCCACTGATCCCCGGTAGCTCCTTGCCTGCCATTTAGATATGATATAACATCTCATACTAATTGACAGATTAATGTCTAATGCTTTTACAGTTTAAGCAATATATGTACTATAAATTCATCCGATCTGAAGTGTTGAATCATGGCGGTCCAGTACTCGTCTGCCCAAGTTCTTTGCCGCCTATTTCGTCTCATCAATGGGAGAATCCATCCATTTCTTATGGTCCGAGTGTTTATTATCACACCAACTCCCCGACATGTATATAAACAATCTCCCTCGGATGACGTGCAAAACTACAGGAGTGCGGTTAATCCACCAAATTACGGTAAAGCGTGCCTACAAAAAACACTGAAAAGGCATCATTATATATATATATATATATATATATATATATATATATATATATATGCAAAATTAATAAATGAATGCTTACTTAAATAATCTTACCAAAATTTCATCTAAGACTGTTTACTTCTTGGCTTTCAAAGTTTTTGCTGTCCAATTGACCGGGACATAACTGGATCCGATCTTCACGTAATGCGGCATTCGTTTTTCATTATGGCAGATTGAGACACAAATTTTTTAAGCTGTTTTGCCACTGCTTAACAAAATCTCAGGTCATTGACATATGCACTCCGATCTTCGTCTGGCCCGTGACCATATATATCGTGAGCCTGTATGGGGCCCCTTTCTTAGGATTCCGACTGGACGAACTAGATGCCACGTCCTCCTCAGTCCGTTCACGTCCATGACCACGTCTCGAACTCATATCATGAAATGTAATATACATACACAATAACAATTTCAAGAAACAGTTAAACAAAATTACATAGTTGTCGATGAAATTAAATTTATCACAGTCAAGATATTCAATACATAATTTAAATTCTGCATATCTAAAATCCGCATGTTTATAAAGGAGACGAAAAAGAAATTTGTGATATACTGAAGTGTTTAATTGTCTACAAGATTATGAATAGAACAGACTGGTAAAATTTAGTAATCATCATCCTCTGTAGCACTACTCTCACTCACTGAATTTTGTTCGAAGCCATTGATGAATTGGTCCGGTTCACGCGTTGTTCGTTTTCGTATACGGGCAGAGCTTTTCATAATTTAAGTATGAAATAATGCAGTTAGTTAATTTTATATTTATGTGTTGAGAAAAATATTAGTTTGAAATCATATTATATACTGTGAACCAGACAATATACATACTCTTGTAATATGTCGACCTAGTCAGAGTTAAATAATATATATCTATGTATTGTGTCAATCTCCTCACTACGAAGTGCGACATGGTTAACGACACTTATTATATTCCCGCCTCCATGGAAGACAGATATTAATTCTTGTCCCTCGTTATACATGACGTTCTTGTTACGATGTTGCCTGTTGAATGCAGTCTTAGCCCCCTCAAGATACATAAAACAAAATGTCATGCATTTTTCGGCGAGAAACCCTTTGGCAATCGACCTCTCGGGTCTAGCTTTATTACGGATATATCGTTTTATCTTAAATATAAATATGTGGATTTTATTTGGGTAAATTTAATTGATGATATAATAAATATTATTCGAAACTTAAAGTCAACTATTAAATACGTAACTATTTCTTACCTCTCGAATGGATACATCCACTCATAATTTACGGGTTCACCTAAACACGCCTATCTTGTAAGAAGAACTGTGAGATGTAACATGATTATGAAAAGTGTAGGCGGAAATATTCCAATCTACAGAGAATGATAGGAAGTTTGTTCTCCAGATTTCTAAAATCATCCGTCCTATATTCCTTAGAGCTTAAATCTCGAAAGTAATGACAAAGATCCGTCACAACAGAGATAACATCGATATCCTTTAATGCCCTAATTGCAATGGGCAGTAACTGTTGCATGATTACGTTGTAGTCGTGGTTTTTAAGGCGGGAAAGTTTTTTTTAATGTTTTATGTCCACACACTTAAAGAGATTTAATGAGTAACTGTCAGGCCCTTACTTTCTCAAAAACTCTAAGGAAAGGACCCTTCTCGCTAGCTGATATCGTGTACTTCGCTGCAGAAATTAACCATCTACCGTTCCCCTACCGTTCCCCACTTCTCATAGATTCAATTCAGGACGCAACCTCTCTTAGAAGAACTACTTTCGTACCGCAAGTATATCCTTAAATTTGGATTTGACATTCATTAAGGTGTTAAGGAGTAGCTCGCATATGTTCTTATCGATGTGCATGAAGTCTAAGTTATTGCGCAGATTGAGATTGCGCCAATATACTAGCTCGTTGAAAATAAGATTCTTCCTTCAGTGACTGCCAGCAACACGTGAAATTGTATTCTCTATCGTCCTCCTGAAAACAACAGTATTGAAACCTTTTGTGTCTTCCCACAACTTCAAACCCGTCAGCTCAGATGGGGCACACGTATACTCTTATTTACCATTGAACTTACTGTAATTACGACGATATGAATGGTTTCTATCTAACCATCGATGGTGATCTGTGTAACACTTGATCTTCCGCGCGCCTACTTTAGGATCACATACGGTTTCTTCTGGACATACTGGACAAGTTTTGTAATTTTTAGTGCTCTATTCAGACAACATAACGTATGTAGGAAAATCGTTGATTGTCCACATGAGCACCGCACGAAGTGTAAATGTCTCCTTCTTGTGGGCATCGTAAACGTGTATATCTGGCTCCCACAACTCTTTCAGCTCCTCAATCAACGGCCTCAAGAATACATCGATACTATTTGAAGGAGAGTTACTTCCAGGAATCCATAATTGCATTTGTTTGTAAGAATACTTCATACTCATACATGAAGGAAGATTATAAACAATAAGAGTAACTGCCATATATTATGATTTGCACCGTAGCCGAACGGTTCCAGCCATCTGTAGATAAACCAAGTCTAACATTATGGCCATCCGTAGCAAAACCTTCATACAGGGAATCAAAACGTTTCCACTCTTCACCATCGGCTGGATGCTGCAAGACTCCGTCCTCAGTGCAACATTTTCATGCCATGCCATCCTTTCAACAATTTTTTATGATAGAAATAACCGCCGAAATATTTTCCTGATTGAAAAATATCGCCAAACCATTTCTGGAATCTATCTAAGATCATCGAGCGTAGATTCATCTTCACCGTTATCCCTTCGAGAGACGATCCATCTAGATAAGTTGCGAATTTTACATTTTTCTAACTTCTTATCCTCCTCTGTCCAGTATAACATGCAATCGTTCGGACACGAGACGATTTTCTCATAACCAAATCCTGTCTCTTTCAAGATCTTCTTCGTCTCTGTGAAATTTTCCGATAATATCACTTTAGGATAAGTTTTCCTTTTCATCTTAAGAAACTGATCAAAAGATTTGTTAGTCCAATTATTCTAGCATTTGATATGAAATATTTTGACAATCCAACCAAGTTAGAGATGTTTGCGGCTTCAAAAAGTGGTACTTCGCATCATCCATATACTTCATATATTTCGTCAATTCTGCATCAGGGAGACTACGAATATCTTTCTCTCCGACATTAGGTTTGGGAACAATATCAAGATCAGGATGCATGACCCGTGTTCCTAAAACACATACGGGGAGGTTCATTTTTTCTAAGTTAACGACTCATAGAAATATTGACTCTCGGTGCAGCTTCTCCATTGTACTTCCATTTTGTATATCCAGACGAAATCTTGTTCTTCAGTAGATGGCCATACATTATATCTCGACAAAGGTCGAAACCGTTCATGCACTTTTTACACGGACACGAAATCAATTCTTCAGGGGATCGGTCTCTTAAAGCAAATTTTATAGACTCTTCGATGCCGGTCTTGTAATCATCACTAAATTTCGAAAGTTTCATCCAACTTCTATCTATTGCTGTCCGATTTTGAACATCATGTATTAAATAATTAGCACATCGTTTTGACATTTAGTTTATGACTTGTACTTAAGATTTAATGTTTCGGTTTGATCCATCAATACATTACATCGGCTTTCGACGGTAAGACTTCTATCCTATTAAGAATTCATAACGCATACACCCTTGCACTTGTGTCTTCATTTGTTTCGAGAAAATTTCGGCAACACCATCTCGCTATTCTCGGAGTACACTACAATAGAAGGGATAATAATTATTTCAATGCTAAATATCAACACTAAAATGATCATCTCCTCTATATTTGTATACGGAGAACCAGCTAAAAGATGATGACGAAACTAATCTCGAATCGAATGAAAGCATAAATGCAGGGTGTGTTTGTATTATAAATTCTTAATTTGTTCACACTGGATAAATCTATCGGGTATTGTATGACCTGTTTTCTTGTCACATAAACTACGTGACAGTTGTTAGAAACAAATGATTAGTTTTAATAACCATCATGTAGTTTTATGTCAAACCATTATGTATATAACTGATAGGCGGGGTTTAAGGTGCATTTTATTTTTTGAATGTGAGATTCTCGATGATAACATGAAAATTCATGTTATCATCGAATTTCGTACACTCAGTATGAGTTTTTCTTATCATTTTGAGGTTTAAGTTTTAATTTCAAGATTAGTGACAGTTTTAATTCAAGGTTTTAGATTTTTTAGAGTTGAATTTTGGGGTTTGGGGTTTAGGTTTTCGGTTTTTGGTGTCAAATTAAGGTTCTCTCATTTCATCTCTATCATGAAATATTACCATATGATCATCAATTTTTTCAATATAATCCCAAATTTCATCAACCTAACATTTAATTTTTTCCACATAATCGACAATAAGTTTCGAAATTTTGTCTACATTTTAAATTTTTCCATAAACTAAACATTCAATTTGCTCCACGTTTTCAATGTTTCCACACTGAGAGAGGGAGGGAGGGCTACCAAGAGAAGAGAAGGCCGATGGTGGTGATTGTGAAGGTCGGCAACACTACATGGACAACCACGACCGCTAGAGTGTGTGTGAGTGAGAGAGAGAGACAGTGAAAGAGAGAGAGAGAGAGGGCTTACCACAATTAGAGAAGGCCGATAGTGATGGCGATGGTGGAGGCCTGGACTTGGAGGAGAAGGAGGTGGCGACAGCCTGCACTTGGAAGTGAAGACGGCGACGGCTTGGAGGAGAAGAAGGAGGAGGAGGAGAGGGTCGGCGGCTTGGAGGGGGACAGGGAGAGGGCCCGCACTTGGAGGAAGAGGAAGAAGAGGAGCCGGTATCCTTCGAGGAGGAGGGGGCCGATCGTCGCCGGCGATGGAAGGAGGAGGTCGAAGCTCTGGAGAGAGATGGAGGAGTTTTTAGGGATAGGTTTTTTTTCTGTTTTGAAAAAGGGGATCTGATTTCACACCCGAGGTTTTATATTTAATTGGGTTATTCCGTCAGGTAGTAGCCGACGGAATAACCCAACATAACTTTTAAAGGATTTCGGTGGCAGATTTGATTTACTGGAGATTTATTTCGTCGGAGAATAGCCGACGAAATAAATCTCCGGACCAGATAAGTGTATTTTTCTTGCCGTGATAACTATGGCCTATCGTGTGGTTTGATCGGTGGGAACAAATTTAATAATTGCAGACAAATTTCAACTTAAAACCTATACAAATGATTGAGTTGGTAGTATCATGTACATATTAATCAAGGCCTTGTTCAAATATTCTCATTTAAAGTCTGGATCAAACATTTAAACCAGCAAAACAAAGTTAATGGCTATATTAGTACTTGTGATAGACATAAACTTCCTTTATATGCACCACATCTGGGTGAGAGACACAGTAGGATCAAGGATGGGGGAGCAATGAACTGTTTCTCCTGCTCTTTATTTTCCTTGCTATGCTATACTATTATATCTAACGGTGTATACGAATATTCAACAAGCATCTTATAGGTTTGTAAATTTTTTATGTGAGCCAGAAATTTAATAATAGCATATGAAATAACATAGACCGATAACATAGTCCACAGTACCGCTTGGAACCTCCCAAAGGGAGGGTTGAGTTAAGGGTGAATTTAGGAAAAGGGAAAACAAAGAAGACAAAAAGAGAGAAAAAGAGAACAGGGAGAAAAAAAGGAAAAAAGAGAGAAAAATATCCTTTGCCTAAAAAATTCTTGTACCCTTTAACACCTCTGCTGATGGTTTAAACCCAACAGAGGCCCTGTGGTGGGGTACACCTTAGTTTTGGCCAATGTTTCCTCCACTTTTAGATTTTGGTTGTTGTCTATTGTAAACAAAACATGTTATAGAGAATATAAGTTTTAATACAAAATTAACATATTTGAAGTATTTGTTTGAGAGATTAGGTTATAATTAATAAGAAATTTGCATAGTTGTTTAAGTTCAAATTTGTAATTAAGATGGCTAGATATTAAATTCACTCCATGGCCATATATTTAAATAGCCTAACTGGCCTTTTTTTTTTTCTATTTTTTTCTTTTTTGGGGTTGAACTTTATTATCCTGATTTCCCCCTGCCCTATCAAGATCATGCAGGGGACATATGCATGCTATCCCTTTGCAACAATGTTGAAATGGCGTACCTATGTCGATCCACATGGTCACTTATGCTTATGTCGACGTGGTCACTTCCGTACCTGTATATCGACCCTTATGTCGGTTCCTTATTTATATCAATAAATTTAATATCATTTATATCACACTACCTGCATGGTATGATAAAAAAATATTTTTAAAATCGATTATATTAACTTTTAATTTTTTTTTCTTGGGTGTTCACAGTAAAGGACCAGTATACTGGTACAATTTTGTTTTGAAGTTGATGAAGCCACTACTCACAAAATATATTAACAAAAAACTGTATGGATAAAACTAAATTATTGGTTTATTGGTTGAGAAAATTATACTGCTAAAGACCTAAGGTATGGAACCCTAGAAAGAGGATTTTAAAAAATTGATTTTGATTGATATACACACATGATCATGCCTTTCTCACTACGTACCCACCCGACGCAGGCTCCCCCACTACGCCCAACAAAAAAAAATCAAATAAAAAAAACAAACGAACGAGACAAGGAGATTCCACCCAAAGGTATGTTTTTATGCACTAAATCAATTTAAGGTTTAATACTAGATAATCATTCACTTGTGGCTCATTTTTCCAAAACCATTTGAGAGTTTGAGCGCTTAACAAAAAACCATACAAAATTTGTAATCGCAAAAAAATTATCCAGTTTAAGTATGCCACATAAGCAATAACGATGCTACATTATCGACACGTCAACACAATCAATGAAGTTGATATACGTCATAAACAATGCAAATATCCCAAAAATACCCTCTTCTTCATCCTCCACTCTAATCCTAACGGCCGTTGTACTCCGCCTAACCTCTTCGTCATCTTCATCACCATCCAAATTCTTACCCTAACCCTAAACCAGCCAGCACTGCTCAATTTGCTCACTACTGCCGTCTTTGTCTTACCTTTGTTGTTTCCTCGTCGTTGTCTCGCCCTCAATTCACCTCTTCAATTTAACTATCATCACCTTCATCATTCTTCAAATCCCAACACTAACCCCAACCTCTCCATCATCATCTTTTCCATCTCGCTCTCATTGTCATCGCCTTGTACGGCGCCTCTTCATCATTTCCATCATCCTAACCAAAACCCTAATTCAACCACCACCTCCCTCTTTGGCGGCGGTTTTCTGGCCACCGCAGAGCTAATATGTAATAGTTGTCCAAAATTATTATTAAATATTTAATTTAATTAATTTTAAATAAAAAGACAAAGTGGTCATTTAATATACATATTATAACTAACACGAATGCCGTCCATCTGTGACCGTTAGTCAGAATAGTTATTATGTAGAAATACAACATTTGAGTAGTTTTTCTGGCAAACGCTCAGAACTTTAGGTATTTTTATAAAATTAAGCCCGCTATTGAAGTAGAAATAAATTAAAAATTACATCTACCAAAGTAGTGGACCAATCATTCATCGACAAGCCATATCTGAAATGACACCACTGTTGGGTCACAAGATCTTGATTTCTAGCCTTGGTGATGAGACGAGCTTGAGGTGGCTCCTCACCTTATTAACTCCTTGGTTGTACAAGTTTGTTGTGTGTGTGTTGGGTGGGGGGGGGGGGGGGTCTTAGTTAGCCAGTCTCCAAAAACAGGGACATCTTGAAGGGGCCTTTCTTCACAGGACTCCAATACAAACTGTGGCCCATATTGCATGAGCAAATCATACCCATAGAGGACATATAGGTAAATGTAGCATATGAGAGAGAGAGAGAGAGAGAGAGAGAGAGAGAGAGAGTCACATGCAAGCTGAATCACTAGACATGCCATGGCTTTGGGTGGGAGCTAGAAAGAGAGAGATCCAATATTCTAATCATGTATATCTTGAACTGGTGAAGCCTTTGAGGTACCATGCATCTCCACTACTCTTTTATATGCATGATATGCTGTATGATTTCTTCAAGGAAACGGACAGTAAAACATTGCACATGTTGTAGCCTTTGTCAGGGAGTGTGTGTGAAAGAGAGAAGAATGGGTGGGGTTTGCACACATGAATAAGGGAAGAAAGGGTGACTTCACTTTAGCTTTTGAGATGGCTTTGGGCTGTTTTCTTCAAAGTAGAGAATAAAAGTTGGAGCAGATAAAGATTATAAAGTTTGGATATATTGGAGGAGACTCGTGAGTAGATTTTATTATTATTATTATTATATTGGATACAAGGCGTATCCGCCACATGAGCTATATCCAATTGGTTCTAATAAATAATGGGGATCGGCAAAGAATTGATCAACAATTAATGAAAATCGTTGCATCCGGATTATAAAATTATGACAAGAACTAGAAAATATGTATTAATACTTTTGCATTCTTGACCGTTCTTGGAGGGATTGATCAAAAACCTAAGACATCTTAAAGTCTCTGTCCAAAACTTCAAAGTTGTGGTAAAGGTTAGAAACATGATTAATATTTTTGTGAATTTATCTCTATTTTTATGGGCCTAATATAAACGGTAGCGTATTGTCAAACCTTTATTTGATAAATTCACACCAGAACTTCTGTATGGAGAAAATTAAGCCTAACCATATCAGCCTTTAATTTCTGTCTTTTTATACTATTCTTCCTCTTGATCCTGATTCTGATCCTGTTCACAGCGTCAATGTAGCCATGCCCCGTGTCAAACGCAGGATGGTCATTGTCAGCGGGATCACGAAGATATGCAGCCTTGCATGAAGATCCAAATCCTCGTGGGCTCCTCGGCAACACGATCGAGCTGCTCCATCATGTTGCCGAGAACCTCCTGCGACGAGATCGAGATGAGGACGTCGAGATCCTTGTCGGGGAGCTAGTACTTGATGGCGCCAATCTCATCTCCGAATTCGTCGCCGATCTTGACTAGCAGATCCGATAGGGTCGTGGAATGCCGAAGTGAGAGTATTGGGTCGGAGGAAAGGACGGAGGTTGTTGGAAAGGTTGAGGAGGTGAAGGTGGGCTGGAGAGAAAGGTGATGGGGGAGGGAGAGGATGGGGCCGTGAGGTTGGAGGAGAAGAGGTCAATGACGACGACATGGTGGGTGAGAGGTTAGAGACAGAGGAAGGGCAATGAGATCGATGCGATTTGGGGGTGGGAAATTAAATAATGATTTGGTTGGGGTTAATTTTGTTCAAACATAAGTTTAGATGTGGATTTATCAAATAAATATTTGACAGTATTGCCGCCCAATATGAAAATGGTATCATGCGATCTTTTTTATGCACTTCCTTTCCTCTAATATCATCTTAAAATTTATGCCACCATAACAAAACCTTAATTAAATTTATGAAGAGATTGAGAGATAACTTTTTGTTCTAATTAATAAGTTATGTGTTGCTGTTTTAAATAGTGCCAAGCATGCAGATTAGATTTTGCTTTCCTCTTACTTTCATACCATATTGTACTGGATTTTAAATTTCAAAAAACAATCATTTCCAAGATCCATACAATGTGTGTGTGAATTTTTGAGAGAGAGAGAGAGAGAGCGCAATCATGGAGGCAATTTGATTGTACCCTGACTAATGTGGGAGCCAGCAACCATATTAATTTTTCAGAACTGACCAAGACATCATCTGCGCAAATGACAAATGAACGCTGTGACTGATTGTGAGCTCCACTAGTCATCCATGTGGCTCCACATAGAGAAAAAGGAGAAACAATCAGTGAGAAAGAAGGATGTGATTCAATATGTATAAATATAAACATAAACATGTCATTATGTTATTGTTTAGGTCAGGTGTATGTATCATGATGCATATCATAATTCATAAATTAGTGAATAAGTTCACGTCTTTAGTTTTTGAAGCCATATAAATGATGACGACTCTTGATACTGTTTAGTCTGATCTGATTGAAATTTTTTTCTGTCAATGATTTAAAAGATGTCAACCGATCTTACAAAATTACTAAGGCAGACTCTTTTTCATGAAAACTTTCCGGCAAAAAAAAATTGATAGCTATCAAGATAAAATTAACGTATGCATGCAGGTATACGTATCATTAAAAACCACTTTAAGTAGTTTAGGCAAATGCTTTTTTCGGTGGGTGGGTGGGCAGATCGTAATTTGATTGAGAGAGAGATTTGATAGTGATGATGGTGCTGATAATAATTGCTAATAACTATTAGTTCTGGAGGCTGAAATGATGTTTTTCAATACATAATTGGACTTTTTCCCCTTCTTATCATTAATTATATTCCATTTGGCCTTATATATGGCAGTAGGTTACCATAAACTAATAAGAGCACTATTGAGCAGTGGAGCTACTTGTTTTTTCAACTTGATGAGAGTTTTGACTACAATTACTTGCAATTATATGGTTTGCAAAGACAATTTTGATCATGACAGCTAACTGGCCCTTTCATCTGCATGTCTAAAACGAAGGAACAACAAAAAGTTAATCATCTTCATTTAGCTTTTATATACTACTACATTACCCAATCTAGGAAATATTAATTAAACAAATTCACACATGTGATAAATACAGTAACAAATCATTTGTACGTATAATATGCTGAGGAAGAAAAAAGTTTAAGCATGAATATTAGCTGTTGATACATAACAAATAAAAAGTTCAAGCTAGCATTCAAAATTACTCAATTGAATGGCATATAATTCAAATATTGATTGAGGATGATGTCTCATCTGCTCATTGGACTATAAACATTGTATGGCACTCTCTGTGCTATGTATGATTATATATTGTTTCGTATCTTGTTTTCTTTTGTGGTGTCACCCTGTCTTTTCATGACCAGAATAAAGTTGAATGGATATATATAGTTTCACCACATAATCATAGGCTTTAGAATATTAGTATAATATGAATTCACATTTCATGCTTTAATCATATTTTCTAAGACATGCAAAGTCTAAAATAATCCCGAAGCTATAGAAAGTAGCAATATGTATGTATCAATCACTCTAAGCCAGTGATCCCATGCAATTAGAGGGGACCATGTGTCTCATGGATTGAATTAGAGCAGAAGATATCATTATTTAATTAGGAAGTTAAAGTATAGCTTAAATTATAGCGCGCATATATATGTGTGTGTGTGTGTGTGTGTGTGGAGGGAGAGAGAGAGAGAGAGAGAGAGGAGTGCATAGGAGGGAATTTCCAACTATCACTACTACAAATAGGGGCTGTCCCTACGGATTTATCCGTAGGAGCAAACCACTGCCCCTACGGATATATCCGTAGAGACAAGAAATTACTCTGTAGGTGCAAACGCCGTAGGTGTAAGTCTTAACCTTAAACATGCCCCTACGGTTAAATACTCGCCCCTACGGAGTAATGTGTAGGTCCATATGTCCCTGCGGATTAGACTGTAGGGACAAAAAGGTTATTTAATTTATCGGTTTATAAAATAAAATAGTTGTCCCTACGGAGTTGTCCGTAGGGCCAAATGTCTGCCCCTACGGATACATGCGTAGGTCCAGATGTGTAGGGGCAAAATATCAGGTATCTTGATATTTTGTCCCTATGGATATCTGTGTAGGGGCATGTTTAAACCCCTACGGTCAAATCCGTAGGGACAAGTATAACCCTCTCTTACTGAGATCATAGGGGCAAAATATCAGGATACCTGATATTTTGCCCCTACGGATAAATCTGTAGGGGCAAAGTAGGACTCTACGAATTAATCCGTAGGGGCAATGTTGGGCCCTACGAATTAATCCGTAGGGACATATTATCAGATTTTTTTTACAAAAGGGATGTCTGTTTTTTTCTCGCCCTGTGCACAATAATATATACATCATATATAAAATTAATCAACATGCAGAATATATACCGCAGTATTCATAATCACATCTCACGCATAATATACAAAAGAAATTAACAAGCAGAATACAATATCAATCTAAATCAATATAAACACGCAAACACCACCAATATCAATATCGTCCATAATATATACAATATGTATCATATAAGTAAATACATGTTTAAAATATAAGAATCAAAATGCTACCCTAACTCGGTCCAGCTCCATCTCTGATAAACGCCGTAATCTGGCGCGCCTGCTCCTCGGATATACCCTGCGTCAATATCTCGAGCAATGCGGAGTGTGCGGGAGTCTGAGCGGGCTGTGGAACTGTAGAAGTGGTCTGCGCACCCGCCGCCGAGGTAGTGGCTTGCGGAGCCGCAGTTGCGGGAGTCTGAGCGGGCAGTGGAGCTATAGGAGTTGTCTGCGCAACCGCGGCCGAGGTAGTGGCTTGCGGAGCCGCAGCCGAAGAAGATGCATGTGGAGGCTCGGCCGATGTACCCTGTCGCGTCTGTTCAATTTTGTGTGTAATAAACGAGTAAGAACTGTGTATTAGTCGAATTCGTATTATTATCAAGTTATTGCGAAATCACAATCTATGTATACTTGGGGACTTAGGCCTCGTTTGGATATCTAGTTTGGAAAATCGTAGTTTATTTTAATTAGATATGTATGTATGATTAATCAAAGCTAAGTCTACAACCAAATAAGCTCAGGCTACGTACTAATATTGGATATGTTGCTATCTATAATATGACATAATATTTTACTATTAAGTAGTATACATACCAACATCTCCTTCAACTCTTGAACGGTGGCCTTCAAGGTGTCCAGTTCTTGCTTAAAACATCGCTCACGGGAGATAGAGGAAGTAACCGCCGGAGTGGAATCCAATCTCATATGGGCCCTGCTAGGATCCAGTCCCCGGCCTCTCTCCCAACCTCCGTAGTGCCCTCCGTGTGCGGCGTCTAGGACTGGGGTCAGCAGCATCGGATCGTTCTGTCCAGTAAAATCGATCCCCGATACCTCCGCCTGCTCAACCACCCGCTCCTACACCCACATTAACCAGTAAAATATAAATATATCATTTAAATTTGAACCTTTCAAAACAAAAATTTCAAATAGGGGTTGAATAAATATTAACACTTACGCAATACTCCTGGGTAGCGGTGTCAGGGTATCGAAGCTCGCCCGTGGCGGGATCTGTCGAGATGCCGTGGACGTCAAGATGCGCGGACAGCACGCTCGGTGTACCACCCTGCGCCAGGGTCTGAGCTCTCTGCAATATTAGAAAATAACTCTTAATATTAGATATATTAGAAAATAACTCTTAATATTAGCTTATATCACAAAGACCCGTCTATTGTAATTTACCGATAACTCCATGGCACGAGTAATATTCCTTGAGCCACCTGTATAAGTGGGGCGACCCCTCTTCGCCGACTTCCAATTCTCTTTATTTTGATCGGCTTGTTTCTGCACAACACATTCAGATTTAGTTTTCTAATTAAGCAACACAAAAAAATAAATTATATACTAAATAATGAATTACATTTAAAATACATACTTGTTTGCGATGAGAGTCGAAATATTGGCACAATAGAGGCCATGTATCTACGTCGACTCTTGCAAAGGCCGGAGTATGTAGGAGGGCCGCTCTCTCTGCCTCGGGGATCGCCATCCACAGGGAATAGCAGTCGATCATTAGCTCATTCCTGTTGTATCGGACCTTCGTCTGCATGTTCTTCTTCAGGCCGTTGTACAGAGCGTGAAGATCGAACACCCTCCCAGGGTGACCAGGGTCGGGTACAGGCTAAAAATCGTAATTCAACTGAAAATACAAAAAAAACATTGTTATTACATTGCAAGTGTTAATAATATATATATTGGATAAATCAAATGAAAATATATATTAATACTCGAGCCTGATCCCGCAGGAAGGCGAATGAGCGCCGGTACTGGTCGCCCCACTCAACGTGAAGTGGATAGTTCTTCATGAGGCGGCTCTCATCCCTCATATACCGGCCGAACCTCTCGGCATAATCGCCGGTATAACGATAATCAGGGGTAAAAAAGAAGGGGAATGATGCCTCCCCCTAGCTCTGTCGGGCCTCAGCCTGTAGAACTGATTCGGGTCTCGAGTCCCCCTCTCGGAATGGGGAGGCCCCGCGTTTATAAGAAATATCAAGACAATCAATATCAAGACAAACTGGTATTAAGAAATCAAGGTTTAACGAAAATTGAAGTGTGATATATACCTCCGGCGACTAAAGCACGAGCCTGGGCCTGGGCAGCAGCACAAGCAGGACGATAGTTCCTCCGGTGTGGAACAACCGGTGACCCGGACGTGGACGCATCTCCAACTAGAAAATAAACATCGAGTTTCATAAATGAGTATCGATGAGAATATGAAAGTTTCATATTATCATCGAGTATCATATATTGGTTTTAATTTGAAAAACGTGCCGTTGAAACAAATTATTGTTCTCCACCTTGCACTCTCTTAATAATGGTACATGCATTAAACAACATGTAAGAGTTATCTATAACAACTCTAAACTTTCACCTGTTGGGTTCAACAAAAAGATTTTTGATATAACAAATACAATCTTCCTCAATTTTTCTCTTGAATCGATGTGAAGTTAATAGTGTTCATATGACACAATGGATATATTTTCCACACAAAAGGAAAAAGGCAAACAATAGTAAAGCAATTGTAATTCTATCAAGTATCCAGACTGAAAAAGAATAAATAGCAAACTAAAAATTAATCACTAATGAAAAACAAACAAAGGTGTATCATTACAACCAGCAAATTAAAAGGACCATAAAGAAAACAACAAAGATTTAATTCTCATCTATGACAATTAAATCGGTGCTCAAATATTTGCCATCTAAATTAGACATGGACGGAGCGATTTAATATGTAAGTCATGAAAGTCGACGGTCTTCACGCAAGTACATGTATATGCTTGTAAAAACGAATTAATCCAACCCTATGTGGAAGATGCCTATGCAAACAATGTAAAAATCTATTGATCTAATGACCTTACATGGTTTCAACTTGGTAATCCAACTAGTATTAATTTGTGCCAAAAACAGCCGACTTTAGATGGGATCAATCTTATATGAGCTCACTTTTGATTACGGCTTCAAATTTTACATTATTGCAAAGCCTTAAACACCCACTATTGTTCACAAAGAATATGTTAAAAATGAAAATGCCCTGAGCTAATGAAACGCTAGAGCCCCAGCCCCAGCCGAACCCCAACCCCAACACAAAACCCCACCCTAACCCTAACCCCAGACGAACCCCAACCCCAACACCAAACCCCAACCGAACCCCAACCCTAACCCTAACCCCAACCGAACCCCAACCCCAACCCCAACACCAACCGAACCCTAACCCTAACCCTAACCCTAACCCTAACCTAAACTGAACCCGATGCCTAACCCTAACCCTCATCCCTACCCGAACCTTGAACCCTAGCCCTAACATCATTTAAATTATGTTTAATTGGAGATTTACCAACTTGTAGGCGGTGGAGGAGACGACGGAGACGCTTGGCGGTCGACGACACACGCAATCAGCGACGAGGAACTCGATGAGGAAGAACGAGGGTGGCGGCGGGCCGCGAACGGAGGGCGGTGGAGACGAGGAGAAAATTGGAGATGCGGGAATGAGAGAGAATTTTGGAATTTTGGGAATGAGGGAAAGAGATCGAGGCGTAGGGCATTTCTTACCTTTTTTTTATTAAATTCTCATTTAGATGACCCTACGGACTTAACCGTAGGTCATTGGTTTGCAGCTCCGTAGGGCTAAACAACAAATTACGATTTAATATTTTTAAATTAAAACGTCGGGCACCGTAGGGACAACTATTGGGCCCTACGGTTTAGTCCGTAGGGGCAAGAAAAATCTGCCCTTACGGATTCCATTATCCGTAGGGGCAACCCCATATTGTAGTAGTGTATATATGGTGTCAAAAAAATACAATCTTCATCACTTTTTCCGATGATCGGCATCCATCATCATTATCTTTATCGTCTAAGATATGGGTACACCAAATTTCATTTGATTTTACCATGTTTACACCGTTGAGGTTTCAATGTAAAAAGTTCTATTGTTGGTAAACAGTGGCAACTGCTTTTGATCAAACAGAGAGAACTCATTTCTGAATTAAATATTATTGACGCAACTTTATTTATTTTGGAACAATAAACTAAAAATATAAATGAAGATAAATTTTGGATCGAGCCATTGGTTTTGATACAATGATCAGAAAGCAATAAACTCGATCTATAAAGAAGTTAAAGAAGAAGAAGAACCACCAAAACGAGAAGTTGATCGTAACCATAAAAAAATAAAGACAGATAAGGAAGTAGAAAAAGAAGAAATAAGAGATGTCGCTATCAATATAGAAGTAGGAGCAATAGAGGAAAGAGAAGAAGAAAATCGAGAAAATAGCATCACACAAATAGAAGAAAAAGTAGTACAAGAAGAAGAAGAAAAAGGAGTATATGGCATTGCCCAGATAGAAGTAGAAGCAGCGAAAGAATTAGAAGACGACGATATTAGCGAAGTTGACATCAACTCAATTTTTTTTCTTTTTTTAGGAGAAGGTGACTTCAATGAGATCAGTGGTAGAAATGGCGACTTCGACGATGATCTTAAGATCGGTGATGAAGGTGTGGGTTTCGATGAGATCAGGAAGAAGGTGACTACGACAGTGGGGAGATGTATTAATATTATTGAGAGGATCTAAAAATCGCCGATGAAGCTTTCGGAAGACGAGGGCGGCGATGATGATTTTGATGTGGAGTATCATGTTATTATGGACAAGCGTGAAAAGAAGAGCAAGAAGATAAGGATGAATAGATCTTTGGATGCCTATGATGATGATTTTATTGAGGAGGATTTTGTTATTTTTGGTAATCGCGAAAAATAGGAAGAAGGTGAATAAGATGGGAAAATCGAAAGGAAGGAGGGGGAGAAGAACATGAGAGGAAGGCAAATTCATCAAATTCTGATATTGCGATTTTAAATGATGACGACGATGGCGATGACGACGGTGATGTTGGAAGATATGATAGCCTGCGGCGTGCTCCGCAATTAACAATGCAGGCAAGGTTGTATGAGGGGACGACGACGATGGTGGTGGAGGGAATGATGATTTTGCTTATTTTCTTCTTCAATGGATTAATTTTTGGATCTAGAACTTAGGGGGCCTATCAACCATGGTTTTGGAAAAGCCGGAGGAGATGATAGCGCAGAGAGAGAGAGAGAGAGAGAGAGAGATGTCAAAGGAACATATGTGAATTTGTGATATTAGAAATATCGGGGAAACACTTGTCAGAAAAAAACGATTGACGAGGGTTTTGACAGGATCAATCAACTACCCTGATACCGGGTTAGAAATTGTTGATTGGAAAGAGGAAAAATATTATTGATAATTGATCAAAATACAATATACAATATGCCATTCTATATAGAGACCATAAGATGAAACCTAATAAGCAATATACGTATAATACACGTAAATCACAATACAAAAAGAAAAGATATCTTAACAATGTGTGTAAGTGTACGCGCAATGATAGTAGACGACATTGGTTGTTGTGGCAATAGACTATATCAGCCATGATGATAGAACCGAAAAAGGAAATGTCTAGAGAGAATGTCGGTGGTTGACGGTGGGTGGCGGCGGCACGCAACAGAGGACGATTGTTGGGAGCCGTGCGGGCTAGAGCAACTGTGGCGGCACACTACAGCTTGTGGCGGTGATCGACATAGGTAGAGACCCGCGACGACGAGTCACGATGATGAATTACGAAGGCAGACCGACACAGGTGAGGCCAGTTGTGGCGGCGGAAGACGAGTGTCGATGGCTATGAACGACGAAGGCGAGGGCCATGATGCGACTGTGGAGAAGGAGGGCGGCGAGCGACAACGGCTAAGGTCGGTGGCGGTGAGTGGCAGAGGACGGCAGTGGTCCACTGCCCGACGACGAGAGACGGCGATGGAGACTGACGGCGAGTGATAGAGGCAACAGTGGGGGGGAGGGGGTCAGCAAGACGGTGTCGAGCAGCTACGATCATCGACTGCCAGTAAAGGTTGCATCAGACAAATATCATCAATAGTCATGAGACTGGTTGTGTTAGTCGAGAATATTCGGTGGGAATATTGGATAGACTCTAGAATGGGAACTAGATTCGTCTTTGTGGGAAGCATAAATTTAATCTCCGGGGATATTTATCGGTGTCAAAACAAGTATAGTAATATTTTAATAAGTATAGTAATATTTTGCGGTTATTTAGGATTCTTTTTAGATTATCATGTATCAATTGCCTTTTAACCAAAGTCTTCTCATCACAGATATTTGGTTACACTGCATTTAAGGGGTTGTCCGGCTTTCATGAAAAGCAAATTTTACATCAAAGAAAAGTTTTTCCAAATTTTTCATGATTTGCAAATTCCTGGTTTATTTATAAGAGGAAAATTGTGTTGTAAGGCAAAATTTTATTTCATGTGTTTGTTTTCTTGGGTATAATTTGTGTTTAATCGCAATGTGACATCTTATGATAAGAGAGAGAAAGAGAGTATTAGACAAATAATAATATTTAAATCCAAAAAAGTACCATTTCCAATCCATTTCATCACTCAAAGCTGTGAAATGCTTTTTCTTGATTAACTTATGTGTCATGGAAAAATGGTAATTAAATCATGAATTAAAATCAACCAACAATAGTATCGACTGCATGTCCTTGTTCCTGTTCTTGAGCACATTGTGCTAACTGTGCTACAATCAACCAATCATGAATTAAAATCATAGTATCTACTGCATGTCCTTGTTCTTTCATCTGCTGACTGTGCTTCCATCTGCTGACTAATTTATCGTATCATCTATGCCTCTTGATTGCAACACCACGAAACCCTATATACGATTAGATAACAATATCTTTGACAAATTGATTTCTAATTGTACCATCTTCTCACTGCTGCAAAGATGGGATGCACCTGCAGTTATGATCATGGGGGCAAGTCACTTCCCCTACGGTGGTAACCGTAGCGACTAAATTAATAACCGTGTGGGCAAAAACCGAGAGGGCAAGTATATACCCGATCATTGAAATCCTGCCCCTAAGCTTATCACCGTAAGGGCTTTTGCCCCTACGGTTTATTCTGTAGAGGCATCTTTTATTTCTAAATTATCTGAAAAAATAGTAATATGTTGCCTCTACGGTGTAGTCCGTAGAGACAAATATGTGCCCCGATGGATTAAACGTAGGGGCTAAGTTTTAAAAAAATTTAATTTATTTTTAATTTTTAAAAAAATGCCCGGTAGGGACAAGTAAATGCCTTTACGGTCTTAACAGTAGGAGCTAAATATCAGAAAAAGTAGAGGAAAAAATATCAGAAAAACTGATATTTAGCCCCTACGATTATGACCGTAGGGGCATATAATTTTTTTTATAAAAAATACTTCTTCCGTTTTCTTTCCATCCTGTACAGGATAATATATATAGCACACATGAATACAGAAATATTTATCCAAAACATCCCACGCATAATATATATATAATGAAATAACCAAACAAAATACATAATCAGAATAAAAAATCAAAACATACAACAAACAATATCCAAGATATACGATACGTATCAAATATAGTACATACATCGCACAAAAATAAAAATAAATAAATACAGCGCTATTGGTTCGGTCCAGATGCTCCATCTCCAGGTATCTGGGAAATCCGGCACAGCTAGTCTTCGCTGTAGTCCCGGACCGACAAAAGCTGGAGAACTAGATCGTCAGGAGTGGAGGTGGGCTGCGATGCCGAAGCAGCGGGATGTGGAGCCGAAGCAGCGGCTTGTGGAGCCGAAGCCGCGGCCTGCGTAGCCGCAGCCGAAGTTGTGGCTTGCGGAGCAGGAGCCGCAGTCGCAGCAGTGGCCTGCCGAATTTGTAAAATTTAAAAGTTTGTGTAATTTAGGGTTTGGACTTGTGATTGTGTGTGTCTTAGTGTGTGTATGTGATTGTGTGTATGTGCACACACATACACACACATATACACATACGTCCCTAACCATTGTTGTTTTTCACTAAAATACCTTGAATTTTTAACTTAATGATTCATTTTCTTAAATTAACTAAATTAAAATAAATTTCACTAAAACACCCTTTAACCATTGTTGTTTTTCACAGAACTATCATTTAAATTTTTAATAAAAAAACCCATTTGCTCAATTTTTCTTATTTAAACTAAAATACCTTTAACTATTGTTGCTTTTCCACTAAAATACCCTTAATTATTGTTACTTTTCACTACACTACCTGCCGAATCTTAGAAATAAGTGTATTTTCTTAAAGGTTTATGGTTTTTTTAAGTATCTCATTTTGGAAATCTTGTTTTTTTAACTAATTAACTTGTACCTAATTAACAAATTGTAAATAAAAATCCTAACCATAGATTTCACAAACAATATAGAATTTCTTCGTGTGTGTGTCGGATAGGTCATTACCCCTTGTGGTATTACGCAGCCGCAGCCAAAGTAGTGGCTTGCGGAGCAGGATCCGCAGCCACAGTAGGGGCCTGCCGAATTTGTAAAATTTAAAAGTTTGTGTAATTTAGGGTTTGGGGTTAGGGTTTAGACTTGTTTATATTTGTGTGTCTGAGTGTGTGTATGTGTGTGTATGTGATTGTGTGTATGTGTGCGTGCGTGTGTGTGTATGTGTGTATGTGCACACACATACGCACACGTCCCTAACCATTGTTGTTTTTCACTAAACTACCTTGAAAATTTAACAAAATGATTCAATTTCTTAAATTAACTAAATTACAATAAATTTCACTAAAACACCCTTTAACCATTGTTGTTTTTCACTGAATTATCATTAAAAATTTTAATAAAAAATTCATTTGCTCAATTTTACTTATTTAAACTAAAATACCCTTAACTATTGTTGCTTTTCCACTAAAATACCCTTAACTATTGTAACTTTTCACTACACTACCTGCCGAATCTTTAAAATAAGTGTATTTTCTTAAAGGTTTATAGTTTTTTTTAAGTATCTCATTTTGGAAATCTTGTTTTTTTAACTAATTACCTTGTACCTAATTAACAAATTGTAAATAAAAATCCTAACCATAGATTTCACAAACAATATAAAATTTCTTCGTGTGTGTGTCGGATAGGCTATTACCCCGTGTGGTATCATCTACATATTCTAAAATTCATATCAAAACATAATGTGGTAGGGCTGGATTTGATAAGAGTTCAATGTAGACAAGAATGATGATGAATTACGGTTGACCTTATTTTTTTTTTGTGTGTATGCTTCTGTGTGTGTATG
Organism: Agapanthus africanus; assembly: GCA_030015575.1. Classification (NCBI taxonomy): domain Eukaryota; kingdom Viridiplantae; phylum Streptophyta; class Magnoliopsida; order Asparagales; family Amaryllidaceae; genus Agapanthus; species Agapanthus africanus. The sequence continues at coordinate 130,331,467 of JASDDO010000028.1, forward strand.
TGTGTGCGTGTGTGTTTATGTGTGTGTGTGTGTGTTTAGGTGTGTGTACGTATGTGTGTGTGTGTATACGTACCATTGAGTCTTGAAAAGCACAGAATTCGACAGTCAGCTCGTCCAACCGTTACTCCAGACGTCGCTCGTGTGGGGTAACAGAAGTAACCGCCGGAGAGGAGGACAACTTTAGGTGGGATCTGCTGGGACCAGACCCCCGGCCTCTCTCCCAACTACCGTGGTGCCCTCCATGTATGCGGTTTAGGACAGGGGTCAGTACGGTCGGATCAGTTTCTGCACCGAAATCAATCCCTGATGCCTCCACCTCCTGCACCACCCACGTCTACACTATGTAAAGCATTCAAATGTAAATAAACCCTTTAAATTTAAACTTATAAAAACAAATATTCATTCGAATTAGAACAAATATTAACACTTACACAACACTCCTGAGTAGCAGTGTCGGGATATCGAAGCTCGCCCATAACCGAATCTCTAGATGAAGTGTGGACGGACAAATAATCCGTCAACATACTCGTAGTGTCATCCTGAGCCACGGTCTGATTTCTCTGCAATTCATCAAATACACACATATATACCATAAATTTTCATATTGCATTATATCAAAAAAAATATCTTGTAATTTACCTTCGCCTCTATACCCCGATTCACAATCCTCGAGCCGCCGGTGTAGGTTGGTCGATCCCTCTTCGTCGACTTCGGATTCTTCTTATTTTGCGCGGCCTGTCTCAACTTGTGCTCAGACGTCCAAAACTCGCACAAGAGAGGCTATGTCTCTAAATCGACGTTTGCAAAGGCCGGAGAACGTAGGAGAGCCGTCTTCTCTGCTTCGGAGGTCTCTAACCACAGATTGTTGCAATCAGACTTCATCTTACTCCTATTATACCGGATATGACCCTGCATGCTAATCGTGAGGCCCCGATAAATAGCCCAAAGATCGAGTCCTCTATGATGGTCATCGGTGTCGGGGTAAAAATTTACACCCCTATTGTCTAAAAATTCAAAGTCAAAAATCAACCCCAAATTAAGTAGGCCCGAGCCCAAGCAAGCGGACCTAAAACCAAGCTAAGTGGGCCCAAGCCCAAGTCAAGCCCAAGCATGGAAGGGACCGGCCTCATTACAAAAAGAATGAAGCAATAAATTAGTTTAATGTAATTTTTTAGAAATAAATGTATGGAAAATGGGCAAAAAAACCAAAATTTTGTAAATCTCATGGCTTATATGCAAAAAAGAATAAGCACATGAGGTATGCGGAGGCACACGTGACATTTGGAAAAGTCCAAGGGTCTATATGTAAAGTGTGTAGCCTATAAATGGCAAATATAATGAAAAAATCCATAAAAACTTTGATTTCTCAAATTTGTGTCACTCTCCCCCCCTCAGGTCTACTTCTTCTTCCTCCTTTCTTTTCAATTAAATTCAAGACAAATCATCTCCTTTTTCGAAAATACAATTGATTTTGGCCATTAATCCATTTAGAGGAATCCGGATCTCCCATTAAAACCAACAAAAATGCAAATTTTTCTCTCTCTCTCTCCTCACGATTTAGCAAAAGAGAGGAGAAAGAAAAGAATACCCACATTAAGACTCATCTGTGCACGTCCTGAAGTCTCGTGGAAGGGGAAAAGAACTCCCTTTGATCTTCTAAAAATCAATTTTTTTTTGTGTTTTTGGAGCTGTAACTCCATTTGGTTCGACCCTTGCTTACACTGCATTAGGTGCGCACCTTGTTAGGTACCCATTTGGTTAGATGTGCACCTCATTGGGTGCACATCATGTCGATGCGCACTTCGCTAGGCCGCACTTCCCTAAGTGCGCACCTTACTGGACCTTTTGTCCAATTCGGGACCCTTTGGCTCTCCACTCACGCACCCTACCAGTCGCGCACCTCCTTAAGTGCACACTTCACAGGACCCTTTGGCCCATTAGGGACTCTTTGGCCCCACTCTCGCATCTCGATAGGTGCGCACTTTCCTAAGTGCGCAACTCATTGGACCTTTTGGTCCATTCGGGACCCTTTGGCTTCCTACCTCTCCCGCACCTTTCCAGGTGCGCACCTTGTCAGATGTGCACCTTTTCAGGCGCGCATCTTGTCACGTGCTCACTTTACCACGTGCTCCTTTTCTAAGTGCGCACGTGGCATACGTGCATCCCTTACTTCTGTCTTTCTTGTAAATATTTTACCAAATAAAAAATGAATAAAATAGACACGATTAGAGAGAGCCCTTCATAAAGTACCTCCGATACGACAAGCTGCCTGAAGAAAAATCTGCAAGGGTTCAGTTGAAGAAGAGAGCCCTCCGATATGTGTTTGTAAATAATAAGTTATACCGCAGATCATACGACCAGCTCTGGCTCAGGTGTTTATTCTCGGCCAAAGCCCAAAAGGTCATAGACGAAGTTCATTCAGGTGTTTGCAGAGCTCACCAATCCGGCTTCAAATCAAACAGCTTGGGTATTAATGGCCCACCATGATAAAGGATTGCGAAGAGCATGCGAAGAAGTGTCATCTCTGCCAAATTTACGGTGACTTCATTCATAAGTATCCCAATCCGTTGCATCCTACGGTGGCGTCATGGCCTTTCGAAGTTTGGGGCACCGACATAGTTGACCCAATTGATCCCCTGTCATCCAAAAGCCACCGGTTCATATTGGCCGCAACTAACTGCTTTTCTAGATGGGCTAAAACTGTCCCGCTAAAAGAAATCAAGGAAGAAAATATTCTGATATTCTTCTGGCATAATATTCTATACCGGTTTGGTACACCAAGAAAAATCATTTATGACAATGGGACTTCTTTCAAGAGCTTCAAAGTCTCGAGGTTCGCTACTCAGTACAAGATAGACTGGGGATATTCCTCTATCTATAATCCAAGAGCCAATGGGCTAGCCGAAACTTTTAATAAAACTCTATGCAAACTTCTAAAAAAAATGCTTCAGCAAACAAAAGAGACTGGAATCTCAAACTCCATGAGGCGTTGTGGGCATATCGTACAACTCTTCGCACTCCAATTCAGTCCACTCCATACTCACTACTTTTCGGAGTGGAGGCGATCCTCCCTCTCGAAATCGAAGTTCCAAGCTTAAGGATGGCTGTCCAGCACGGTCTGACGGAGGGGGAAAATGCCCTCCTTCGGCTTGAAAAGCTTGACGCCCTCACAGAAAAGAGATTCGCAGTACAGCAAAATCTAGAACTGTACCGAGCCCAAATGTCATGGGCCTATGACAAGATGACCCGTCTTCGTGCTTTCAAGAAAAGCGAATTAATGTTGGTCCTCAAAAGATCGATCATCCCTAATCGATATGCCAAGAGAAAGTTAGAGCCGAAGTGGGAAGGACCGTACGTCATCGAGAAAGTATTTGATGGAGGATCTTACAAACTGATAAGTGCCAAGAGAGAAAGGCCCATGCCGCCCATCAACGGCCGGTATTTCAAGAAGTTGTAGCACATGAATGTTTCAAGTCACAGACGAATTGAGCGAACCTGTCCTACGGTCTGGATCATACATCTCATAAAACAGTATACAATCCACGGGCATAAACGGCCCCTAGCTCTCTCAAGTCCCACCAGCGAGGCTACATCTGAATTCCCACCGGTGATGAAGCTCCATGTAATACCTTAGAATGCGATTAGTGTTAATTGAGTGATAATGCGGGTTTTTAAGGAAAAGTTTACCAAATTGGTTTCCTCACATTTTATAACAATTAATCAATATTTTATTATTATTTGTTTTGGCTTGCACACACTTGTGCATGTTAATGTGGGGGTTAGTTAGTGTTAATCTTGTTAAGTAGCCATGACACCCTAAGCTAATTCTTGCCATGTTAACTTTACACTTAGCATTCTTGTGAAGAGTTATCTTCTTGTTTTGGATTTAGGAGAGGTGGCTAGGTGAGTCATGAAGGGCATTAATGCAAGCATTGATGAGGAGAGGGAGAGAGTAAGTGTAAGGCTAAAACTCACCCTACACTCACCCTCTCATATTTATCTCAATTCATCTCTCATTCTATCCTCATTCTCTCATTCTCATTCATTTCTCCATCTCCTCAACTCTCAACTGAAACGCTCACTATTTCATCATAAAACCTTGCAAAACTTCATTAAACCCCACTAAAACCCTTCTCAAGTCTTGTTTTAGCCACTAAGATGACTTGGAGCTTGGAAAGATTTGATTTTTGAGCAAGAGTGGATATGTATAACCTCTAAACTATTAATTAGGTAGTTATTTTGTTACGTTACCTTGCAGTTGTGGTTTATAGCACTAAAGGTATAGTTTTGTGCACATATCGTATTTTTAGTGTCATATTAGAGTCTTTGTGTTCTGCTGTGACCCCGAGTGTGTATTGGAAAATCTAGCAATGTTGCAGTGATGTACTAGTGACCCTAAGTGTACACCTCAAGCACGAACCCCACCTGGGCGGTTTCGGCCGGCGACAATATGGGGAAATCCGGCGAGCTCAGTCCTTTGGGGGAGTTGGGGTTTGGGGGTTTTGTAGGGTAGCTGTCTGCAGTTGTTTATACGTGTTTGGTACTGCTTGATTTTTATGTTTTAACAGTATACAAAATCTGGGATTACTTTGCTTAAATCTAGTGTTATGACTACACGTGTTACGTTATCCGACACGGTTCGTGATCTTGTGTAGCTGCTGCACTTGGGTTAGATTCGGAGTGTCGCCACACACGTTAGCCACTAGACGAACACTTGAGAGTTGGATTGGAGTTGGTGCGTCGGTCAAACGTAGTTTGTACGTGATATTGGTCGATTTCTGAAATTTGCATTTGTTATGTTTTGTGTTTATAGGATCGCAGGCGAAGACTTCGAACGCTGCGAAGAAAGGGAAGCAGATGATTGGATTTACCTAGCTCGAGATCGTCGGTGAGTAGATTTAACATCTACGGGGAAATCGCCCGTATGGCGTTAAATGTCAGGGCTAGATATGATATGATATTAGCCGCTTGTTTATATGCACATATAGAGATTGTGCACGAACTTCATCGCATATTATTACTTGTTGTGCCTGAACTTGTTCCCATTGGACACTGCACTATTATTGACAGTTCATGTCGCACGAGCACTAATTGTATGCTACACACACACCGTCGGTAATTGCCATAACACGCACAACATATATACATGTGTGATATTGTATTGATTAGTGATATTGAGACATTGATTCTTGTGCGATTGCGCATATGAAATATAGTTTGCATGCATACCTATATGCTTACACATACACCTTGCTATAGCTACATGTTCGCCTTTATATGATGTTGCGTTGGATTTTGGATAAATTGGGAACCGCGTGATATATTTAATAACCTAATGCATTTAAATAGCGGTTTTCCCTTGATATGCTCATATTACTGTTCTATGTTGCATACATCATATTACAAGGATTTACGTATTGAGATATGGATTTCATGTGATTTTCTGGATTTGAGAACCGTGGGGATATTTCAAGAAACGTGTATTGTTTTAAAAACCCGGTTTCTCTTGTTATGATATTTCGATGCGTCCACCATGAGTGTTCTCGGTTCTGAGACTTGTATTAGAAACCCGATGCGAGGAGTGGATGAGGCCGTGTTGCGGGTTCATGGTGGACCCGGTATGGTATCCCGGGGCAAGAAAGGTATGTCGATGGATTAGCCGATGAGCTTGAAAGGAGGACTACCACCTACCGGTGATAGTTTTGGACTCGGCGGTTATCCGGAGGATATCGACCGAAGTCGTGAGATGGATATGGGCCGATTCGTACTACCGGAGCCCGCGGGCCGATCCGGGCAGATGGAGCCCATGATATGTGGATTTGCGTGTCGATGTTGGACATAAGTATTTCATGATGTTTTGAGTATCGATGTTGGACACTCAGGTTCCATGAGATGTACGGATACGAGGGCCGGTTCTGGTGACGGCACCTGAGGATTTTGGGATTTGGGGTGTCGTTGATGGACACCGGGGTTTTTCCATGCTGATGATTTGTGCATGAGATTTATTATTTATCCCACACTCAGGATTTATTTGATATGCATTTGATTCATGTAGATGTAGTACCCTGGTGGTGTACCTTGATCATGATTGTTGCATATCCATATTGCCATACTTATGCTATTAGATTACATGTGATAGATTATCGCTGTTCGTGCATACTTGCGATTACAGTATGATGTTATTTACTATTCATGAGTTGACAACTCACACCCATTGTGCCACAGTGTTTTGCAGGTTTGACCCTCAGAGTAGTCGCGGCAGGGCGTCTTCTTGTATTTATTTCAGCGGATACCGCTATGGTTGGCTGTGAGGCCTTTTGCTATTGGTGGGTTTTGCGGTTATCCGATGATGTTCATTGTATATCTTATTGTATCTAATACTCTCCATCTACCACCTTCATGTATTGACTTAGAGACGAGTTGTGAGGATCGATGTTGTATATTCTTATGACTCTGGGTGTCATGCTCGTATGAGCCGGCCTTTATTTATGTTGATTATCTCTTTTATGCTGTTCCTTCGCTACGGTGTCGTATATCTTCTTGTGGTGGTTGTTTCCGCCTTTGGGTGAGATTTGCTCCCGTTTGGGGATGCTATACTTATATCTTATATTTGTACCCGTTTCGGGGCTAGCTTTTACAAAGGAGGTGCTGCCGAAATTTTTATGAAAACAAACTTAAGTTTTAAGTTTTGCTTGAGATTTAAAAATGTTTCTATCTTTTCCTTCTTGTAATGGTTTAGATTGCTTGGTTTTCGTCTTACTTAAATTGCGTTATGCATGTTGACGTTACGTGGTCTAAGTGCCGGTCATGTGCCTAACTTGGGTCGTGACAAAATTGGTATCAGAGCGCTAGGTTTTACCTTTCGAAGTGTAGAATGACCTTGGTATGATGGAGTAGGTAGCTTAAGCAGAGTGACGTAGCGTGTGTATATTCCGCGGCATACTTACGACACGGTACTCCGCCTAAGTGACCTTAGGACTTATTGCTTGAAATTCCTTCTGTGATTTTATACATCCTTATGATTCCATTTCTATATCCTTATCGAATCCTGTTTCCATTTTCAGCCTTTATACCGCCGAAGACTAGGAGGGCACAGAGAGCGGCCGCGAGGGCCGAGATCAGAGTTGACTCGTCTGAGACGATGACTGATCCGGGCGATACGCCCGTTGTACAGGAACAGATTGATCCACCTTCGATAGACCGTATTGCTAGGCTTGAGGCCGGTATGCAGGATATGCGCCAGATGATGGGGTCATTGGTTGAGGCCAGTCGAGCGCGGCGACAGGAGGTTGTCCCACCTTTTACAGGGACTGTGTTGGTGCCTAGTGTTCATGCAGGTTTACCTGCAGCTACAGAGGTGATCATCGTATCGTTTTCTGAGTTCATGAGGCTGAAGCCTCCTGTTTTCACAGGCACTGATGCAGCTGAGGACCTGCAATCGTTTATTGCTCGGATGGCCAGGATATGTCGTTCGCTGAGATGCTCCGACGCGAGATGGGTAGAGTTCGCGAGTTTTCTTCTGGAGGGCCTTTTCTAGAAGTGGTGCGAGTTTTTAGAGAAGGCAGAGCCGCAGGTCTTTCTCCTATGACCTGAGCTGAGTTCGTGATGGTGTTTCTTGCCCGTTTTCTTCCGCAGAGCATTAGGGATGCTCGAGCGCGCAGTTTCGAGTCGTTGTGCCAGACTCCGGGTATGACGGTGTCAGAGTACGATGTGCAGTTTACCGAGCTATCTGTGTATACTCCGTATTTAGTAGCTACTGAGGAGATGCGGATTAGGAGGTTTGTTCAAGGCTTTCTTACCCAATTGTTCCTCGCTATCAGCGTACAGCGTTGTAATACGTATGCAGCAGCGGTGGAAGCAGCCTTATTGGTTGAGGAGCGTCTTTCCGAGACGTCGGTTGTTCCGGAACCGAAGAGGGTTCGTATTGGTGTATCAGCACGGAGACAGATGTTTAGACGCCGTGACAGATTCCGTTCAGGTACTGAGGTTAGTGGAGGCTCGGGACGAGACCAGTTATTTAGCTCTTATCCCAAGGAGGGTCAGCAGTTTTCATCTGGATGTTTCCGGTGCGGGAGTTTGTATCGTCAGGTCCGAGATTGCACAGAGACACTTGAGGACGAGGCAGCTGTACCACATGTTACCTTACTACCTTCTCCACCTTAGAGAGCGTTGCCTCTTATGCCTGTTGTTGCCCCTCGTCAGACTCATGCTCAGAGAGGTCGTGGTCGCGGTGGTTTTGTTTCGAGAGGACATGATAGCAGAGGCGGAGGTCAGCCAGTCGCCGGTAGAGGACAGGTTTGGGTGTTTGCCTTGACTCATCAGGACGCCCATGCGTCCAATGCAGTGGTTTCAGGTACTCTTTCTGTATGTTCTTTTGATGCACATGTTTTGTTTGATCCGGGATCTACACACTCGTATGTTTCTACACACTTCGTGCCGAGGTTGGGCCGAGAGTCATGTTTGCTAGATCAGACGATTGTTGTGATTACTCCTATTGGCGATTCTTTTGTTGCGCGACATGTGTTTCGGTCGTGTGCCATTCGGATTGGAGATAGAGATTCGTCCGTCGATTTGATCTTTTTAGATATGTTGGACTTCGACGTTCTCCTTAGCATGGACTGGTTAGCCGCTTGCTATGCGTCTGTGGACTGCCGTAAGAAGACAGTCAGTCTTAGTTTTCCGGGTGAGTCTGTTCGGGTTGTGTAGGGGGACCGCGGTGCCGCCCCTCACAGTTTGATTTCAGCCCTTTGCGGTAGTCGGCTTTTTAGGAGAGGATGTCAGGGATTCTTGGCTTTCATTCGTGATACTGGAGCCACAGTAGAGCCGTTGGACCGGGTTCCTATCGTGCGAGAGTTTCCCGACGTTTTTCCTGATGAGTTACCTGGTTTACCGCCGGAGCGCGATATTGAATTTTGCATTGATCTGATTCCCGGCGCGGGGCCTATTTCTATACCGCCTTACCGGATGGCCCCGGCGGAGCTTAAAGAGCTTAAGGATCAATTGCAAGAGTTGCTTGATAGGGGACTTGTACGTACGAGTATTTCGCCTTGGGGAGCTCCTGTTCTGTTCGTCAAGAAGAAGGACGGCAGTTTAAGGTTGTGTATTGATTATCGTCAATTGAACCGAGTTACAGTGCGGAATAGGTATTCTTTACCTCGCATTGACAATTTGTTTGATCAGCTCCAGGGCGCGAAACATTTTTCTAAGATTGATTTGCGTTCGGGTTATCATCAGTTGCGGGTTCGAAATGATGACATTCCGAAGACTGCTTTTTGTACGCTCTATGGGCATTATGAGTTTTTGGTGATGTCGTTCGGACTCACCAATGCCCCCGAAGCGTTCATGGATCTGATGAACCGGATTTTCAGGCCGTTCCTCGACCAGTTTATTATTATATTTATTGATGACATTCTGGTCTACTCTAGGAGTCGAGAGGAGCATGAGCAGAACTTGAGAATTGCTTTGCAGATATTGAGAGAGCACCAGCTGTATGCTAAATTCTCAAAGTGCGCATTTTGGCTTGATAGAGTTGACTTCCTGGGTCATGTGGTAACGGGAGACGGTATTCGTGTGGACCCGAGGAAGATCAAGGCTGTGCAGTTTTGGCCCAGGCCTGTATCTGTGACAGTGATCGGCAGCTTTTTGGGCTTAGCTGGTTATTACGACCGTTTCGTGCAGGATTTCTCGAGTATAGCTGCACCACTGACCGGGCTGACCCGGAAGAGGGTTCCTTTTCTTTGGACTGATGCATGCGAGCAAAGATTTCAACAGTTGAAGACTCGGTTGACGACTGCACCAGTTCTATCTTTGCCTTTTGGATCGGGTGGCTTTGTCATTTACTGTGATGCTTCTCGAGTGGGGCTCGGTTGTGTACTAATGCAGCATGATAGAGTGATTGCTTATGCTTCTAGGCAGCTAAAGAAATACGAGCAGAATTATCCCACTCACGATCTTGAGATGGCCGCGGCGGTCTTTGCGCTGAAGATTTGGAGACACTACTTGTACAGGGAGTCGTGTCAGATTTTCACGGACCAAAAGAGCTTGAAGTACATCTTCCAGCAGCGGGACCTGAATCAGAGACAGTGCCGATGGATGGAGCTTGTGAAGGATTATGATTGTGAGATCTTTTATCACCCGGGCAAGACGAATGTGGTAGCTGATGCTTTGAGTCGTAGGCCCGGGGGTTGCTTGTCCCAGTTGAGCGCAGTTCAGAGACAGTCTTCTGCAGATTAGAAGACCTTGTGTGATGGTAGAGTACAGTTTGAGTTCACTTCCACTGGGGGACAGCTTGCTCATGTCCACGCCCATCCACTTCTACTTGATCATATCCGTGAGGCGCAACCCAGTGATGCCCGTTTGTCTGAGATTCTTGAGCCTGTTCGGCAGGGTACAGATTCAGAGTTCATGATTGATGACCAGGGTATGCTACGTTATGGGACTCGCTTGTGTGTAACAGATACCGATGGGTTGAGATGCGAGATCCTAGAGCAGGCACATCAGTTAGCCTTTAGCGTTCATCCAGGTTCCACCAAGATGTACCGTGACTTGAGAGACATTTACTGGTGGGAAGGGATAGAGCGCAATGTTTTGGACTTCATTTCGAGGTGCCCGACTTGTCATCAAGTCAATGCTGAGTATGAGAGACCGGCTGAAGAGTTGTAGCCTTTACCCGTTCCTGAGTGAAAATGGGAGCAGATTTCCATGGACTTTGTTGTGGGTCTACCCAGGGCCAGTCGGGGGTATGACTCCATTTGGGTAATCATTGACCGGTTGACGAAAGCGGCTCACTTCCTTCCAGTGAAGATCACTTTCGGTTATGCTCAGTATGCTCAGTTGTATATAGATGAGGTTGTGCGTTTGCACGGCGTTCCCACATGCATCGTATCCGACAGGGGCACCCAGTTCACTAGCCGTCTTCGGCAGAAGCTTCAGGAAGCTTTGGGTACTCGTTTGAGCTTTAGCACCGCTTTCCATCCGCAGCCCGATGGTCAGTCAGATCGGACTATACAGACTATGGAGGATATGCTTCGTGCGTGCGTGCTTAATTTTGGTGGCAGTTGGGATCGTCACTTGCCATTGATTGAGTTCTCCTCAACAACATCTTTCAGGAGACTATTCAGATGGTACCTTTTGAGGCTTTGTATAGTAGGAAGTGTCGATCGCCAGTCTGTTGGACCGAACTCAGCGAGAGTAGGATTTTGGGACCCCAGCTTGTTCAGGAGACTATGGAGAAGATCCAGCTGATTCAGAACATGATGAGAGCAGCCCAGTGCAGACAGAAGTCTTATGCCGACCGTCATCGTCGCAGACTTGAGTTCGCAGTGGGGGATCATGTATTCCTGCGGATTTCTCTGATGAAGTGCGTTATGAGATTTAGGAAAAGGGGGAAGCTTAGTCCCAGATTTGTAGGTCCTTTCGAGATCCTTGAGCGAGTTGGTACCGTTGCCTATCGTTTGGCGCTCCCACCCAGTTTTCCGGATGTTCACCCCGTATTCCATGTGTCGATACTTCGTAGATACCTTCATGGTCCTTCTCACATGATTCAGCACCAGACCATTCAGCTTGAGCCCGATCTTTCGTTCACCGAGCAGCCGATAGTTATATTGGATCGGCAGGTGAAGAAACTTCAATCAAAGGTCTTGCCATCTGTGAAGGTTCTTTGGTGTAGCCCAACTGGTGAGGAGATCACTTGGGAGGCCGAGGGTGAGATGCAGAAGAAATTCCCTCATCTCTTAGAAGGTACGCATAATATGAATTTTAAATTCGGGGACAAATTTTTTTTAAAGGGGGGGGGATTGTAATACCTTAGAATGGGATTAGTGTTAATTGAGTGATAATGCGGGTTTTTAAGGAAAAGTTTACCAAATTGGTTTCCTCATATTTTATAACAATTAATTAATATTTTATTATTATTTGTTTTGGCTTGCACACACTTGTGCATGCTAATGTGGGGGTTAATTAGTGTTAATCTTGTTAAGTAGCCATGGCACCCTAAGCTAATTCTTGCCATGTTAACTTTACACTTAGCATTCTTGTGAAGAGTTATCTTCTTGTTTTGGATTGAGGAGAGGTGGTTAGGTGAGTCGTGGAGGGCATTAATGCAAGCATTGATGAGGAGAGGGAGAGAGTAAGTGTAAAGCTAAAACTCACCCTACACTCACCCTCTCATACTTATCTCAATTCATCTTTCATTCTCTCCTCACTCTCTCATTCTCAATCATTTCTTCATCTCCTCATCTCTCAACTGAAACCCTCACTACTTCATCATAAAACCTTGCAAAACTTCATTAAACCCCACTAAAACCCTTCTTAAGTCTTGTTTTAGCCACTAAGATGACTTGGAGCTTGGAAACATTTGATTTTTGAGCAAGAGTGGACAAGTATAACCTCTAAATTGTTAATTAGATGGTTATTTTGTTGTGTTGTCTTGTAGTTGTGGTTTATAGCACTAAAGGTATAGTTTTTTGCACATATCGTATTTTTAGTGTCATATTGGAGTCTCTGTGTTCTGCTGTGACCCCGAGTGTGTACCGGAAAATCTAGCAATATTGTAGTGATGTACTAGTGACCCTAAGTGTACACCTGAAGCACGAACCCCACCTGGGCGGTTTCGGCCGGTGACAATATGGGGAAATCCGGCGAGCTCGGTCCTTTGGGGGAGTTGGGGCTTGGGTTTTGTAGGGTAGCTGTCTGCAGTTATTTATAAGTCTTTGGTACTGCTTGATTTTTTATGTTTTAACAGTATACAAAATCTGGGATTACTTTGCTTAAATCTAGTGTTACGACTACGCGTGTTACGTTATCCGACACGGTTCGTGATCTTGTGCAGCTGCTGCACTTGGGTTAGATTCGGAGTGTCGCCACACACGTTAGCCACTAGACGGACACTTGATAGTTGGATTGGAGTTGGTGCGTCGGTCAAACATAGTTTGTACGTGATATTGGTTGATTTCTGAAATTTGCACTTGTTATGTTTTGTGTTTATAGGATTGTAGGCGGGGACTTCGAACGCTGCAAAGAAAGGGAAGCAGATGATTGGATTTACCTAGCTCGAGATCGTCGGTGAGTATATTTAACATCTACGGGGAAATCGCCCGTATGGCGTTAAGCGTCAGGGCTAGATATGATATGATATTAGCCGCTTGTTTATATGCACATATAGAGATTGTGCACGAACTTCATCGCATATTATTACTTGTTGTGCCTGAACTTGTACCCATTGGACACTGCACTATTATTGACGGTTCATATCGCACGAGCACTAATTGTGTGCTACACACACACCGTCGGTAATTGCCATAACATGCACAACATATATACATGTGTGATATTGTATTGATTAGTGACATTGAGAGATTGATTCTTGTGCGATTGCGCATATGAAATATAGTTTGCATGCATACCTATATGCTTACACATATACCTTGCTATAGCTACATGTTCGCCTTTATATGATGTTGCGTTGGATTTTGGATAAATTGGGAACCGCGTGATATATTTAATAATTTGATGCATTTAAATAGCGGTTTTCCCTTGATATGCTCATATTACTGTTCTATGTTGCATACATCATATTACATGGATTTACGCATTGAGATATGGATTTCATGTGATTTTCTGGATTTGAGAACCGTGGGGATATTTCAAGAAACGTGTATTGTTTTGAAAACCCGGTTTCTCTTGTTATGATATTTCGATGCGTCCACCATGAGTGTTCTCGGTTCTAGACTTGTATTAGAAACCCGATGCGAGGAGTGGATAAGGCCGTGTTGCGGGTTCATGTTGGACCCGGTATGGTATCCCGGGGCAAGAAAGGTATGTCGATGGATTAGCCGATGAGCCTGGAAGGAGGACTACCACCTACCGGTGATAGTTTTGGATTCGGCGGTTATCCGGAGGATATCGACCAGAGTCGGGAGATGGATATGGGCCGATTCGTACTACCGGAGCCCGCGGGCCGATCCGGGCAGATGAAGCCCATGATATGTGGATTTGCATGTCGATGTTGGACATAAGAATTTCATGATATTTCGAGTGTCGATATTGGACACTCAGGTTCCATGAGATGTACTGATATGAGGGCAGGTTCTGGTGACGGCGCCTGAGGATTTTAGGATTTAGGGTGTCGTTGATGAACATCGGGGTTTTTCCATGCTGATGATTTGTGCATGAGATTTATTATTTATCCCACACTCAGGATTTATTTGATATGCATTTGATTCATGTAGATGTAGTACCCTGGTGGTGTACCTTGATCATGATTGTTGTATATCCATATTGCCATACTTATGCTATTAGATTACATGTGATAGATTATCACTGTTCGTGCATACTTGCGATTACAGTATGATGTTATTTACTATTCACGAGTTGTGCCACAGTATTTTGCAGGTTTGACCCTCAGAGTAGTCGCGACAGGGCGTCTTCTTGTATCAATTTCAGCGGATACCGCTATGGTTGGCTGTGAGGCCTTTTGCTATAGGTGGATTTTGTGGTTATCCGATGATGTTCATTGTATATCTTATTGTATCTAATACTCTCCATCTACCACCTTCATGTATTGACTTAGAGATGAGTTATGAGGATCGATGTTGTATATTCTTGTGACTCTGGGTGTCATGCTCGTGTGAGCCGGCCTTTGTTTATGTTGATTATCTCTTTTATGCCGTTCCTTCGCTACGGTGTCGTATATCTTCTTGTGGTCGTTGTTTCCGCCTTTGGGTGAGATTTGCTCCCGTTTCGGGATGCTATACTTATATCTTATATTTGTACTCATTTCGGGGCTAGCTTTTACAAAGGAGGTGCTGCCGAAATTTTTATGAAAACAAACTTAAGCTTTAAGTTTTGCTTGAGATTTAAAAATGTTTCTATCTTTTCCTTCTTGTAATGGTTTAGATTGCTGGGTTTTCGGCTTACTTAAATTGCGTTATGCATGTTGATGTTACGTGGTCTAAGTGCCGGTCATGTGCCTAACTTGGGTCGGGACAAAGTTGGTATCAGAGCGCTAGGTTTTACCTTTCGGAGTGTAGAATGACCTTGGTATGATGGAGTAGGTAGCTTAAGCAGAGTGACGTAGCGTATGTATGTTCCGCGGCATACTTACGACACAGTACTCCGCCTACGTGACCTTAGGATTTATTGCTTGAAATTCCTTCCATGATTTTATACATCCTTGTGATTCCATTTCTATATCCTTATCGAATCCTGTTTCCATTTTTAGCCTTTATGCCGCCGAAGACTACGAGGGCACAGAGAGCGGCCGCGAGGGCCGAGGGCGAGGGCCGCTAGATTTAACAGTATACAAAATCTGGGATCACTTTGCTTAAATCTAGTGTTACGACTATGCGTGTTACGTTATCCGACACGGTTCGTAATCTTTTGTAGCTGCTGCACTTGGGTTAGATTCGGAGTGTCGCCACACACGTTAGCCACTAGACGGACACTTGAGTGTTGGATTAGAGTTGGTGTGTCGGTCAAACGTAGTTTGTACGTGATATTGGTCGATTTCTGAGATTTGCACTGTTATGTTTTATGTTAATAGGATCGCAGGCGGGGACTTCGAACGCTGCGGAGAAAGGGAAGCAGGTGATTGGATTTACCTAGCTCGAGATCGTCGGTGAGTAGATTTAACATCTACGGGAAAATCGCCTGTATGGCGTTAAGCGTCAGGGCTAGATATGATATGATATTTGTCGCATGTTTATATGTACATATAGAGATTGCGCATGAGCACTAATTGTATGCTACACACACACCGTCGGTAATTGCCATAAAACGCACAACATATATATATGTGTGATATTATATTGATTAGTGACATTGAGACATTGATTCTTGTGCGATTGCGCATATGAAATATAGTTTGCATGCATACCTACATGCTTACACATATACCTTTCTATAGCTACATGTTCACTTTTATATGATGTTGCGTTAGATTTTGGATAAATTGGGAACCGCGTGATGTATTTAATAACTTGATGCATTTAAATAGTGGTTTTCCCTTGATATGCTCATATTACTGTTTTATTTTGCATACATCATATTACTTGGATTTACGCATTGAGATATGGATTTCATGTGATTTTCTGGATTTGAGAACCGTGGGGATATTTCAAGAAACGTGTATTGTTTTGAAAACCCGATTTCTCTTGTTATGATATTTCGATGCGTCCATCATGAGTGTTCTCGGTTCTGAGACTTGTGTTAGAAACCCGATGCGAGGAGTGGATGAGGCCGTGTTGGCGGTTCATGGTGGACCCGGTATGGTACCCCGAGGCAAGAAAGGTATGTCGATGGATTAGCCGATGAACCTGGCAGGAGGACTACTACCTACCGATGATAGTTTTGGACTTGGTGGTTATCCGGAGGATAGCGATCGGAGTCGTGAGATGGATATGGGCCGATTCGTACTGCCGGAGCCCGCGGGCCGATCCGGGTAGATGGAGCCCATGATATGTGGATTTACGTGTCAATGTTGGACACGAGTATTTCATGATATTTCGAGTGTCGATATTGGACACTCGGGTTCCATGAGATGTACGGATATGATGGCCGGTCCTGGTAACGACGCTTGAGGATTTTTGGATTTGGGGTGTAGTTGATGGACACCGGGGTATTTCCATTCTGATGATTTGTGTATGAGATTTATTATTTATCCCACACTCAGGATTTATTTGATATGCATTTGATTCATGTAGATGTAGTACCCTGGTGGTGTACCTTGATCATGATTGTTGCATATCCATATTGCCATACTTATGCTATCAGATTACATGTGATAGATTATTGCTGTTCGTGCATACTTGCGATTACAGTATGATGCTATTTACTATTCACGAGTTGGCAACTCACCCCCGTTGTGCCACAGTGTTTTGCAGGTTTGACCCTCAGACTAGTTGCAGCAGGGCGTCTTCTTGTACCTATTTCAGCGGATATCGCTACGGTCGGCTGTGAGGCCTTTTGCTATAGGTGGGTTTTGTGGTTATCCGATGATGTTCATTGTATATCTTATTATATCTAGTACTCTCCATCTACCCCCTTCATGTATTGACTTAGAGACGAGTTGTGAGGATCGATATTGTATATTCTTGTGACTCTGGGTGTCGTGCTCGTGTGAGCCGGCCTTTGTTTATGTTGATTATCTCTTTTATATTGTTCCTTCGCTACGGCGTCTTATATCTTCTTGTGGTGGTTGTTTCCGCCTTTGGGCAAGATTTGCTCTCGTTTGGGGATGATATACTTACATCTTATGTTTGTACCCGTTTCGGGGCTAGCTTTTACAAAGGAGGTGCTGCCTTTTTATGAAAACAAACTTAAGCTTTAAGTTTTTCTTGAGATTTAAAAATGTTTCTATCTTTTCCTTCTTGTAATGGTTTAGATTGCTGGGTTTTCGGCTTACTTAAATTGTGGTACGCCTGTTGACGTTACGTGGTCTAAGTGCCGGTCATATGCCTAACTTGGGTCGTGACACTCTACCAATGAGGCGGTAGCAAAAAAAGGCGGTATGTCCAAAAGCAAAACGGGCACGGATGAAATCCCAAAAGGGCTCTGTGAGTAAAAATAGCAAGACTGCTGGCAAGGTTTTGAAAATCCGAAAGGGCGCATGCTCGTGAAAAGAGACGAAAATACACTTGAAAAGTCCTCTCGATCTTGTGAGGAGAATATCCCCGCATGAGATCTTTACGACTCACAAAGGAGCAACACACTTAGGAATCCCTACGATTCCTAAGGAGAATATATACTTATGAAATTCTCTCGACTCGTAGTGAGAAAATACTTTTATAAGACCCTTACGGCTCATAAAATTAAAAGCCTCAGATAACAGGGACTTAAACCTGTCTTCTCATCCATCGCTCCCCAATAGGCAACGGCAAATAATGGGTCGTTCCTGGCGCTACGCTCTAGTAATAGCGATACTGATGTCGAACTAAAATCAATATTCCAAATCCCCAGGGCATATGATGAGTCGCTCCTGACGCTATTCCGTGGTAGCGACGTTGATGCCAAACAAAATCCAAATTCTAAGTCCCACCCAAATTCAAAAATCCCACCAAGCAAGACAGAAATCAAACAAATCAAATCAACGTATCACCCGACAACACTTCCAAGCTTAAAAGTCTCGCTGAACGGATAGAAAACTCCCAAATCAAATTAAATTAATAAGCCAACCAATGACCTTTCTGGCGGAATCAAGCTCTACCTCAGAAACAAGTCAAATCCTGACACCATAAGATGGGGAGTAAGTCAACTTCAATCCCGATATCGTAGAAAGCAGAGCAAGTCAAATATGATCCCGACACCGTAGAAAGCGGAGAAAATCGAACCCGATCCCGACACCGCTGAAAACGGAGCAAGTTAAATTAAATCCCGACAACGCAAGAAACAGAACAAGTCAACTTCAACCCTGACACCGCAAAAAGCGAAGTAAGTCAAATCAAGGATTGACTATCCAAGTCGCAAAAACGGCAGTATCAACTGTCCAAATTGCAAAAATGGCTGCATCGACCATCCACGTCGCTAAAAGGGAAGTATCGATCGTCCATGTCGGTAAAAGGGCAGTATCGACCCTCCACATAGAACCAAACCAAATCAATTTCCATACAGAACAAGATCCATTAATCTCATACACACAACCCATACACGTGGTGTGCATTTATTGATGGGGGCATTTTGTTGGGGTAAAAATTTACATCCCTCTTGTCTAAAAATTCAAAGTCAAAAGTCAACCCCAAATCAAGTGAGTCCGAGCCCAAACAAGAGGACCCAAGCCTAAGCCAAGCGGGTCCGAGCCTAAGTCAAGCCCAAGTATGGAAGGGACCGGCCCCATGACAAAAAGAATGAAGTAATAAATTAGTTTAATGTAATTCTTTAGAAATAAATGTATGGAAAATAGGAAAAAAGCCAAAATTTTGTAAACCCTATGACTTATGTGCAAAAAGGAATAAGCACATAAGGCATGGGGAGGCACACGTACTATTTGGAAAAGCCCATGGGGCTATATGTAAATTATGTGACCTATAAAAGTCAAACATAATGAAGAAATCC
Source organism: Agapanthus africanus (assembly GCA_030015575.1). Classification (NCBI taxonomy): domain Eukaryota; kingdom Viridiplantae; phylum Streptophyta; class Magnoliopsida; order Asparagales; family Amaryllidaceae; genus Agapanthus; species Agapanthus africanus. The sequence continues at coordinate 130,350,514 of JASDDO010000028.1, forward strand.
ATAACAACTTTGATTCCTTAATTTTTCTTGGGTTATGTGCCACTCTCTCTCCCAGGTCTCCTTTTTCCTTCTCCTTTCTTTTCAATTAAATCCAATGCAAATCCTTTCCTTTTTCGAAAATAAAATTGATTTTGGCCATTAACCTATTAAGAGAAATCCAGATTTCCCATTAAAACCAACAAAGGAGCAATTTTTGTCTCCATCTCTTTCTCCTCACAATCAACAGAAGAGAGGAGAAAGAAGAGAAAACCCACGTCAAGACTCATCTGCATATGTCCTGAAGCCTCGTGGAAGGGGAAAAGAACCCCCTTTGGTCTTCTAAAAATTAAATTTTTGTATTTTTGGGGCTGTATCTCTATTGGGTTCGACTCTTGCTTATACCGCGTTAGGTGCGCACCTCGCTAGATGCCCTTTTGGCTAGATGCACAACCCATTGGGTGCACATCGTGCCAGGTGCGCACTTCGCTAGGCGCACACTTCTCTAAGTGCGCATCCTACTGGACCTTTTTGCCCATTCGGGATCCTTTGGCCTCCCACTCATGCACCCTACTTAGTGCGCACCTTCCTAAGTGCGCACCTCACTGGATATTTTGGCCCATTTGGGACCCTTCGGTCTTTAACTCTCGCATCTTGATATGTGCGCACCTCCTTAAGTGCGCACTTCATTGGACTTTTTGCCCCATTCGGGACCCTTTGGCCCCATACCTCTCTCGCATCTCGATTGGTGCGTTCCTCATCAAGTGCGCATCTCATCATGTGCGCACTTTACCACATACTCACTTTGCTAAGTGCGCACATAGCACACACACATATTTTACCAAGTGTGCACTTTACCACATCCCTCACTTCTGTCTTTCTTGTAAATATTTTACCAAATAAAAAATGAATAAAATAGACATGCCTCACACTCAAAAACCTTCTCCCCCTGTAAACTCTGCGAGGTCCGCGATATGCCCAAAACACCCTCAAGACGTACATATACGTATACTGCATATTGAGTTCACATGATCTGTTTGACCTGTTAATCTGAGATTTCTTCACTCCAAAAGCGATGGGTAATTAACGGAAGCTTAGTCCACGGCTGTCGGAGATTTGGATCCCCACAATCAGTAAATCCCAGCCTTCCCCAGACAGGAGGAATCTATAATACGCCTGACTAGCGACACGTATTTCAATCTCAATAGGGTGACGAACAACACTCTACAATCGGGATTGAGGGTTGTAATCGATCTGTAAATACAAGAAATTAACGTCGTTAAATTATAAGTGCCGAATGATAGTAAATTTATTTTGATAAATCAAATAAAAATATTTAATAATATCTGAGCCTGCTCGAAGAAGATGTCAAAAGAGCGCTTGCGATGATTGCTCCATTTAAGGTGAAGGGGATACTTCTTGAAGTGACGACTCTAATCCCCTATATATTGGCCGAACTTCTCGGCATACTGGCCACTGGGTCGGTATCTGACGGTAAAAGGGAGGGAGAATAGTCCTTGGCCCTTAGCGGCATTGGGCTTCAGTTTGTGCGGCTGAGTTGGCCCTCGAGTCGCTCGGACCGGCCGTGGCTTCTCTGCATCTGTAAAATATATAGATATACATGCAATATCAAGATAAAACAAGTTTTGCATACAATAATCAATAAATCAAGGATATATACCTAAGGCGATAACAGCCCGAGCTCGGGCAGCAACACGAGCTGGTTGATTGTTCCTCCCATGAGTAACAGCCAGTGGCCCGGACGTGGATGAATCCCCTCCAACCAAATGATAAACAATGATGATATAAGTAAATTCTGAATAAAATAATACATGATCAATTTGAAGCAATATATATGTAAAAAATACTAACTTACAGACTGCACGGAGGGTATGGATGGTGCGGGAGCAGCCTGTGCCCCGGATGTGGATGCACCCCTCCAACTAGACAAAAAATGACTATATAAATAACTTCGAAATGCATATGCCTGCATATCTATAATATAACAATCAAAATTAATATGCGTGCAATATAAAATATATTAACGTACCTGATGCATGTGTGGCATCTAGGTGTGCCCCGGATATGGAGGCACCCCATACAACTAGACAATAAAAAATGACTAAATAAGTAACTTCAAAATGAATAAGCGCGTATATCTATAGTATAAAAATCAAAATGATTATGCGTGCAATATAGAATATATAAACGTACCTGCTACAGGTGTGGGATTTAGGTGTGTTCCGGATGTGGAGGTACTCCTTACAACTAGACAATAAAAAATGACTACATAAGTAATTTCAAAACGAATATGCGTGTATATCTATAATTTATCGTTCAAAATAATTGAATATGTATGCAATATACTTGCGGGTGTGAATGGCACGAACGGAGGAGGTATGGAAGGGGGTGCAACTCCAGCCCTCAGGGCTCCTTACGCAGGTCCCCGGGGGCAAGAACCGCTCTATCCCTGCCTCCCCTAGAGCGGCCTCCGCCGCCGCCCCTGCTGTCGCCCCTGCCCCTCGCTGCTCCCGACATCTCCATCACCTTTAGATGTATAGATGGTTGCAATCATTACATATGCATGCAATACATGTATGTAAGAGAAATAATAATAACAATACATGTATAGATCATATAAAATGTAAAGATATAATATCATATTAATGTTAACCATTTTCGTTTCGTAGACGTATTAGATGCCGTAGGAATATCTACTTAGATTTTATTATCAATATCATTTCTAACCCAAGTAACTTTAAGCTCAGTCGAAGAATATCGGTCTACGGAGACAGATGGTTGGAGCACTTTAAGTCTTCTCTCTTCTTTCTCCACATCGCTGTCGTCCATGCGATCCTCGAATTCTGGGACATCATAAATATCCCTGAGTTTCCATCGACATACGACACTCCATTCCGGATGTTTCAAACACTTTGAGTAGTATACTTGAAATGTTCGATGCCAAAAGATGAACGGATCGTACTCACAGCAAAATCGATGAGTGTTTACACTAGTCAATCTATATTCATTTTTCCAAGTCCCAAGGTTGTCTTTCCACCTATTCGTATCGGTTCGTGTATCGTACCAAATACACTGAAATATATAAATCGGTTCTGATCCTTCTGGGTATTGGAAACTAAGTATGCAATCTAAGTATTTATAATAAACCATACCAGTCGATCCTACGATCGCAACCCCACTATTCTGGGTAATTCGAGATTTTCCATGTTTTTAACAAAAATTTGTATCTAAGGACACCAAATCATTTGTAGTATGCAACCTCCATGCTAGGATACTAAGCTAGAATTTTTGCGTCTCTCTCTAATGATACAAGTATATTCGGATCTTGGATCTGACAATACAAATTATGCGGCAAATACATAACGATATAAGTATATATTAACACTACCCGCAAAAATATAAGATTCGAACATCTTACATGAACTGCAAACCAGCCGCAAAATTTTTCCTGATGATATTTGTCCAATCGATCATCAGTCAATTAGGATTCTCCTCACGTACTTCATTGTTATGAATTCTGTTATCAACAGTAAATTTTAATGCCAACATTATATTATTTCATATGCTTACATATATAAAGAACAATTAATGTAAAACAAACTTACTCTCTAATTTTATCAAAACATCTGCTATTGAGGAGGACAAACCGATATATGTTGTTGATAAACATGGGTTCTACTCTCTTTTAATCAGCTTTACCGTATGTCCCATCCTAAATTCTCTGAGGCCTGTTAAGTTTCGTTTCAATATTTTCGTCCAGATATCAGGAACAAAACGTGGTTATTTTCTCTAGAAGATAGCCTTGCATAATGGAACCCTCTAGTCAATATCTATTGTGTATATAATTTTTTAGAGTATAGAGATACCTTAAAAAACATATGTTAAATAAAGGAACACTAACATATATATAAGATAGCAAAAATTGTATAAAATGTGTGAACCGAAAAATTCAAGGTACCTTTCGACGGATACATCAATATTTATTGTACCGGTCCAGCAAGTTTGACATCAGTTGCAAGATGAACCGGCAGGTGTATTATGATATAGATGAATGACAGCATGAACATCCGCTCAAGCTTGTACAATATCAAGGGGATTATGATTTCTAGCTTCTCAAGCGCCACAACATCGATATTTTTAGCGCACAATTCCTTAAAGAAGCAGCAAAGATCGTTGAGTATTAAACCGACCGATTCAGGAAGGGAAGTCCTGAGGGCAAATGGGAGAAGATGCTCCATAATAACATGGTGATCATGACTTTTCAACCCATTGATCTTGCATTTCATAATCTTTATCTTTTTACTAAATGATTCTGAGATATCTGTGAGAACTTTAAAATAATACAACACCTGGAGGAACCTTTTCTTCTCCGGCTATGACATATGATACGTGGTATTAGGAAGTACAAACTTGCCCGATTTACCCGCTATTGGTTTAGATTGCAATTCACTTCTAATTTCTCAGTCCTGAAGTTCCATTCGAGCACGTAGGTTGTCTTTCAATTTTCCGTATTTACAAAGAAGTAAGTTAAGATGTGCTCGGATACTCTCTTCTCGATATGCATGACGTCAAGACAATGACGCACTAAATTTGTTGACCAGTACGATAACTCGTAGAAAATGCTTAACTTGATCCAGCTGGGTGGAGTGTCCTGTCTTACCGGATCTATCTCGAAGGTTACGTTATCATAACCATCCCACCAAGTAATCATGTCATCTCCGGACAATGGGGCTGGAGGCCTCTGAAGCTCCCGATGACCATCAAAGTGGGCATCGTCAAGCATGTAGGGATGGTCTAGTGGCAGGAAACGTCGATGACCGTAATAACAAACCATTTTGCAATAAATCAACCGTCTCAATGTTGTATTTTGGTGGCAGTAAGGATGTAACACCCTAGTACTATTATACTATATATTTGGGGTATTTCAAATCTTGCGGTAAAATTCTTTCTTATTGTTGCTATTGGGTTGCGAATAAAGTTGGAATATTGTAGCGGATCCACTCACTGGGGTTATTTCTCAAACAAATTAAGTTTCACAAATATAGTTTGCGAAATTAATTAGTAGAGAAGTTGGGTATTCGGTAGCACATAAGCCGTGGGTATGCGATACCGCAATAATTGACCTTAAGTGCAAATGGGAGATTGTTGGATATAGTGCCCTCAAGGCAATTATTGTGTTCGCAAGTAGGCGATTATGATGATCGAGGGAGGACCTATACAGGGATAATAGTCTTACTCGAGATGATAGTGTGCTATCTGATTTGTCTTCATCTTTGATGAAGCCATTAGGATTGTTTCTTGACAACCAGTATTATGATGACAATCATATATGTGGGAGATGGGTTGTCCATAAGCAAATCCTTAAATGTCCCTAGTCGTGGGAGTATCGAGACTGGGCATCCATATTCCGGAGTAGGGTATTGTATACGCTTCTAGACCCCGACGAGGAGTGGTGGCCGGTCTCATAAGCCATTAGTGTTGTGTCACCTAAGATAGTATACAGGTGCTCACTGGAGGTGAGTACACTGGACGGACTCGCCAAGAACTTCTAGATGGTGTTATATCTATCGTCAGATGAAAGTTCTCAGGTGGCATGAGTACAAGTTAGTTCTTTGACCTGAAGTCGTCATTTTTCTCGTGTGAGTTCCCACAGTACTTTGATTACTACCCTACCACGGCTCAAATGAGTCGTGCAAACAAGTTTTAGTTGGGTACAGTCTCGAGCCAAATAAGGAAGTGGTCGATTGTCAGGGTTTCGTCTTTCCTGGTATTAGGAGTCAATGTCGTACTGTGTTCTGTTGGTTATGACCAGAAATCTGTAGCTATAGTGGATGATATTTACTGATAGTTGATCAGTGGTATCTCTATTGGTGATGAGCCTGACTCAGAAATGACTTATCGGGTTAGTCGGGGTCTGACGTTATCCACCCCCTAGACCCGATATGCGATACTCTTTGACGAAGAGACCGGACTGTACGGAGATTGTCACGTTCAGGCTCAGGAGGGTAAGGACGTACTTGATTGTCGATCCCCTTTTCGGCAAGTACCTGGGTAGTCGTTACGTACAGTTAGTGCCGCTGACGTGCTTGTGGTTAAACCCACTGCCAGTATATTGTTGAGTTTTTAGAGTCCCACACAGAGGGTGTTCCCGGTTCAGGCGACAGATGTAGGAGTTGTACGTTGGTACGTGCTGGGGTCCGATTAAATATGTGTACGAGATACACGGATTTTAATCGAACGATTGATAATACTAGCCGGCTTAGGATTAAGTCGGATTATTAAATCATGATTTGATTTAATAATTTATATATGTATTTTGATACATATATTTTAGTATTATTGTTCACTATTCATTTTCTCTCTTTGGTGATATCCGTATTTTTATACGGATACGTGTATATATAGACATATATATGTATGTTGGTGAAGTATTCCGTATTTATACGGGAATGCTTCTTGAAGGATATCTCATATTTATTTTTCTATTTAGAAAAATCAAAAGAAATGAGGTTTAAAGTGAGGAGATAAGAAGCATGGTTGTGGACATGTAGGAAAGCATGGTTTGGGATTTTATATTGGAAAATTCATTTGGATGCACTATTGCACTATAGTTGGTTTATATTGTAGCCATTCTTTTCTACATGTGAGACCACTTGATTTTTCTCTTCATCTTATCCAACATGTTTCATGGTTGAAACGCTTGAGCAACCATTATCCTCATCTCTTCTCCTTCTTCTTCTTGCTCTCACTTGAGCATAGATTTTCGAGAGAAATTTTTAGTGAAGTATTCCTACATCACCGATCATCCACACCTAACAAGTATGGATCATCGGTTAGAGCCTCCTCCGGTTTCCTTTGGATGGATCGTCTTAGGCGAGGATGGTCGATTTTCAAGCGTGATCCCGGTGGCCGAATGATGTGTTTTTAAGAGTGTGTTGTGTCGTAAATAAAGTAACTGCAATCAGGACGGTGTCGCTAGTAGCTAGTCGCGATGAGTACGGGTCATCCGCGGGGAAACGTGAACATTTTTCTTGCTTTAGACACATTGATTGAAATATGGACTGATTGGTTATAGATCTATTTTAATACGGATGTAGATTTTATGAAGAAGAGACTTGTAGGGTTCATATGACTTAGTAGTAATGGATGACTAATTAAAAATGACCCATTTTATCTTTTAATTGCTTAAAATTAGATCGATAGTGATGAATATAGATTATGATTCTTTTGAAAGAAACTAGGGTTTCCCCACTCCTAACCCTTTTCCTTACATTGATCTCTATTCATGTCTAGCCCCTAACAAAATAAGTGTTAATCTAATCTCGAATCGTGGTCGAGACTAGCAATAAATTGGTAGCGCGCCCGATAAGAATGTTAACATTTATTTTGCTAAACTTTATAGATTTTAAAATGTATAAAAGAAGTTAAAATATTTTATCATCCATTGATCTATTCTAGCCTACGAACCCTAGCAAATTAGGAATTACTCACGCATGGTTGGAGAAGAAAGGAAGAAGAATGAGATCATAATTTAAGATGCAGAAATTAAGTGCAGAAATTAATTACGGAAAGACTAATAAAAACACTACCTTTATTAATCAACTATATCATGTACAAATCCTTTTAAAGTAAAGTACAAGAACCCTAGTTTTTGCTCTTGATCTCTATCTTGTTGGAATTAGATGAACAGCCGATGATCAACTCGGATGCGTGGATCGTCTTGGACTTCTTGATCTCTTCGGTTGATGATTTTAGATGTGAAGCTCTCGGTCCTATTTATAGTCACAGAAATTAGAAATCCTAGGTACCATCTGTGATTATATGCTGATATAATCCAACTCTCAAAATCTCAGATCCTACGGCCCAAGATGTGCCGCGGATCCGCCGCGAATACTATGATTTGGCCGCCCAACCACGGCTCTTTAGTGCGATCAAGTTCTGGGATTTTTTTTGCTGTCTTGTATTGACATTTGGAGATCTCTTCGATATCTGGATTTGGAGAATACTGCTATGAATCTCTTCCGTTTCTAAATCTTACGATTTGCCTCCATATTTCGGCAGATTTGATTCTGACATCTCGGATCTCTTGATCGGTTTCTAGACCTGAGCTAATATTTGCACAATTTTTCAAATCAAAGTGTTAGTAATATTTGGTATTTTTGAGATATTATCCTAACCATTTTATATGATATTATATGCTAAGAATATTGATTAGAAATATTTAATATGATATGCATATTTTAATTAAAATATTTCATCAAAATATTATATGCATGTATTTTCCTAATTATGTTAATTATAATGTAGAAACATATGATAATAATCTTTTTACACATAAACCCTCATATATTCTATAATTACAATAAACACTTTTTAGAACTTAACAATAGTGGGGAAAACAATCATTCAAATGTGCAATATTTCAGACTAATCAAATAACCGCAAACTTAACTTTGATCGTCCCGAGCAAACTAGTTATTAAAGAGAAGAAAAAGAAAAAGAAAAACTTAGCACACTTTCGTAGGCAACACGATTGCACTGAGCACGTGTAACTAGCCTTTAAATCTCTAGGTGTCCTTAGCAGAAGGAGTGTTGTCTTCTGAGGGGTTTCAGCGGATTACACCCACAAAATCCCATAATAAAAGAAAGATGATAAAAGTTACATAGAAAGATAAAGAACATAAGAAAGAACTTGAAAAGAAGCATTCCAAACTATAATAGCTTTTCAGTTGCCATGAGCCTTATCTTAATGGTCGTGAAAAGATGTCAACAATCACATCATCCCTCAATAAAATACCGCCTTTAGTCTTCCTCCCTACCTTTCTTCCAAACATCGATCAAATACCCCTACGCATGTGTAAAAGACATCCCTACACTCAGAGAATTCAATTCAAGCCATCATACTCTTGTCCATCTTCCTTAGTAATTTTTAGTCGGTGAATATTTTAGATGGAATTGCTCACATATTCTTCATGCGACCATTAATACTTTTTGAGATACTAACCAACCGATTACCAAACGTGTTCACTCTTTTAGGCATAATTAGCAATATCCTCGTTTTGCAACACCTAAGGCTTAGCAGTGGCTCCCAAACCAATTGGTCTAAGACACTAGGTGATAAAACACCCTCGCTATATTTTTTATGCTGCCTTAAGTAATTACAAAACCAGTGTTTATTTTTCTTCACCATTTTTTCATTTATATTTTTGTCTGTATTTTCCTTCATACTAAGGCTTTTAGACAAGAGCATTTTAAGGTATCATCTATTATTCCAAGTTTCAAGATGTGTATAAGTGCGTATAGTAGGGTATCAACGTTCAGATGTTTGGACTCAAGAATAGGGACTATCTTTCAGACTCAATTCTACCCTAAGATTAGTGATTCCCTTCATCTTACTAACTTTTGGGACAACAGCTCATGACTACCTATTACTAGCTTCGATATAAAATATCTGATTTTCTTGGTTTTCTAACTTTTCCTTCCTATCATATGTATTTTTCACTTTCTAACTTTCATTAACAAATTTTTTTGTACTTTTATTTAGTATAATGCAAAAATGATGCGTGAATAACCATAAACCTCTCCAAACCTATTTGCAGCAGTGTCCTCACTGCTGTCATCTATTAAGCTTAAAACTTGTAGACTTTGGAGAAAAAGTTAGTAACGGGGACAAGAATTAATGACATTGAAATCCTCCCCCAAGCTTATATTTGGCTCACAATTTTGTAAAAATTTATTTTCTTTCAAGAGCCAAAATATTCCCTCCCCCCAAACTTGAGGAAAATAGTATTAAGTATTTAAAATTTTGAGGGGGGATTAAAGTTATTGGTCTATGCAAAGCTCTACAGAGACCAAAAGTCAACACCAACCATTTGAATATTTTATCAATATAACACCATGGTTGGTGGAAGATCATAGATGTGCAGAAGTGGGGAGATAGGAGGTGGAATCGATCGGGTTAACATCTCGGTCGGTGGAGACAAAACGGTGATGGAGCACTACTCGCATTCTCGTTCTTGAAAAGAAATGGTGGCGGTTTGACTTCTTTGGGTGGTTGATTCATTACAACTCCCATGTTTTCTAGGAATGAGAGTTCTTCAGCAAAAATATCTTCAAAACTTTTAATCAAGATTCCGAATGATAATCTCATCGGAAAGGAAGTTATGAAACTCGGATAGTTCGACTAAATCATTCGAAAAGTCAAAGGGTTCGGACTTCTATGTGGACTTGTCTACAGAAGGGTTTTCATGTGTATAATTAGCTGGATCAAACAATAACGCACTAGTGACGTCGAGATTAGAATCGTGAAGCTCCTTAAATTCGCAACTGTCGGAAGCTATCTTTTCGACAGAGCATACATGAGCATAAGGTTCGGATGGTTGACTTCCTAACTTGTAGATATTAAGCTCAATTGTTATCTTCCCAAAGAACAGGTTCATTGAACCGTTACGACAATTGATTATAGCGTTTGAAGTTGCTAGGAAAGGTCGACCTAAAATCACCGGAATTTGGTTCTGTGGGTTTGATACAGGCTGTGTATCTATAACTATAAAGTCCACAGGGAATATAAATTCCCCGACTTTGATTAACACGTCCTCTAACTCACCTTGAGGTTGGGTGATAGATCAATCGGCTATCTGGAGAGTGCAATGCGTAGGTTTCAACTCTCTTATCCCTAATTGCTCATAAACAGAATATAGACGCAAGTTAACACTAGCACCTAAATCGAGTAGAGCACGATTGATACTTTTACCCCCAATAGTTATAGATATTGTAGGACAACCGAGCTCCTTACGTTTCATGGGCACCAATTGGGTAAGAGAATTGTTCATATTACTCGCTAAGAAATCCTTTTTAGGTACTTGTGTTTTCCTCTTCCTAGTGCACAAGTCTTTCAAAATTTTCGCATAGGACGGAACTTGTTTGAGAACATCTAGGAAAGGGATATTTATATTAACTTGCTTTAAAATGTCCACAATCTTCTCCATTTAGGGACTTGGTCTGTTGGCCCTCAACCTATGTGGAAAAGGAGCTTTATCGATAAGGGTTGGATCCAACTTTTGAGGAGAAGTTTGTGGGGATGGAATGGATCCCAAAATTGGATTCGGGATGGTTGTAGATGGTAATTTCTTCAAGGAAATGGGATGAGGGTTCGAGCCTAGTGGGAAACGGAGAATAGGCTCGGAAGAAGATGGTGGACTGGACGAAGTAGGATTAGAAATAGTAGGCGGGGTTTCATCTGATTCATCCTCAACAACTTGTTTGCCAACATTGTTGTTCAGCACACTTCCCGATCTCAATATGGTTACGGTACTCACATTATGATTTTGAAGGATGATATTCGCGCTTTGTGAGTGGCTGGGATTTGGTAGAGGTTGAGATGGAAGTCTCTCTTTCTCTTTCTTACTCATCGCGGCATTTAACTGTGCAAGTTGTGTTTCTATCGATTTTATGCTTTGACTGTAGGAAGGAGTGTGTTGCACTAATGTTTGGATAGAAGAAGTTAAATTAGCCGTCGTTTGCGTGGATTGTTTAATGAACGTTTTTAAGTTACGTTCGAGCGCAGAGGATTTTTCGGTACCGGTCATCGGGAAAGAATTATTATAAGGTGCAAAATTGTTGGAAGGATTTTGAAAAGATTGCGGTTGAAAGGGGTGCTGACTTTGTTGTGGTGATTGCTGTTGCTGTGGAGGAGGCCTTTGATAGTTATTTGGGCTTAGGAACGGATTTTGAGTTTGAGTTTGGTTTTGGTTCTAAGCAAAATTAGGATGATTCCTCCATTTCTTATTGTATGTGGAAGAATAAGGATCGTTTCTAGGTTGTTGCTGAAAAAGCAGCATTATTTTGTTCTTGATCTTGAAACGGAGGATTCAAAGGAAATTCTTCCATTAAGTGTGATGGGTCAGAACAACAACCATACACGGTTTTTGGGAACGTAACTTGGTTTAGGGAGGCTGATGAGAATTTGTTTTCCATAACTTCGAGTTTCTTTTACATCGCTGTCATTTCGGCTTTCACTGCGATGGAAATATTGAGCTGATGGATGCCCGCCCTAGATGAGGATGATGTTGGTCTAACGCTTTCCCACTGTAAAGTTTGTTCAGCGAGATCTTCTAGGAATTGCCAAGCTTCGCCATCGTCTTTAGACATGAAATAACACTGACAAATGGTTTCTAGCATCTGTTTTGTCGCTGGATTAACACCCTCATATATAATGCGGCAAAGTTGCCATCTATCGATTCCGTGATGAGGACAATGGACAAACAGATTTTTAAACCGTTCAAACCATTTCCAAAATGGTTCGTAGGGAAGTTGGGTAAACTGTTTAATCTCGCTTCGAACACGGACGGTTTTATGATCGGGATAAAATTTCTTAAGGAATGCTATAACGAATTCATCCCATTTGGCGATAGAGTGTGCGACAGTGTTATAAAGCCATTTTTCTGTTAGATCGTACAAGGTAAAAGGGAGAAGACGTAATCTCATAGTATCTACAGAAAGTTGTGTAGTGCCCATCTTGTCCGCGTCTTTGCTATCGATGTGTTTTTAAGAGTGTGTTGTGTCGTAAATAAAGTAATCGCAATCAGAACGGTGTCGCTGGTAGCTAGCCGCTATAAGTACGGGTCGTCCGTAGGGAAACATGAAACTTTTTCTTGCTTTAGACGAGTTGATTGAAAGATGGATTGATTGGTTGTAGATCTATTTTAATACGGATGTAGATTTTATGAAGAAGAGCCTTGTAGGGTTCATATGACTTAGTATTAATGGATGACTAATTAAAAATGACTCTTTTTATCTTTTAATAGTTTAAAATTAGATTGATAGTGATGAATGTAGATTAGGATTCATTTGGAAGAAACTAGGGTTTTCCACTCCTAACCCTTGTCATTGCATCTCTATTCATGTCTAGCCCCTAACAAAATAAGTGTTAATCTAATCTCGAATCGTGGTCGAGACTAGCAATAAATTTGTAGCGCGCCCGATAAGGATGTTAACATTTATTTTGCTAAAGTTTATAGACTTTAAAATGTATAAAAGATGTTAAAATATTTTATCGTCCATTGATCTACTCTAGCCTACGAACCCTTGTAGGCTAGGAATTACTCATGCATGGTTGGAGAAGACACGATGAAGAATAAGATCATAATGTAAGATGCAGAAATTAAGTGTAGAAAGTAAGTGCAGAAATCAATTACGAAAAGACTAATAAAAACTCTACGTTTATTAATCAACTATATCATGTACAAATCTTTTTAAAGTAGAGTACAAGAACCCTAGTATTTGCTCTCGATCTCTATCTTATTGGAAGTAGATGAACAGCTGATAATCAATTCGGATGCGTGGATCGTTTTAGACCTCTTGATCTCTTCGATTGATGATTTTAGATGTGAAACTCTCAGTCCTATTTATAGTCATAGAAATTAGAAACTATAGGTACCATTTGTGATTATATGCTGATATGATCCAACTCCCAAAATCTTAGATCCTACGGCCCAAGATGCACTGCGGATCCGCCGCGAATAGCGTTATTTGGTCGCCCAACCGCGGCTCTTTGGTGAGATCAAGTTCTGGGATTTTTTTTGATGTCTTGTGTTGGCATTTGGAGATCTCTTCGATATCTGGATTTTGAGAATACTTCTCTGAATCTCTTCCGTTGCTAAATCTTACGATTTACCTCCATATTTCGGCAGATTTGATTCTGACATCTCGGATCTCTTGATCGGTTTCCAGACCTGAGCTAGTATTAGCACAATTTCTCAAATCAAAGTGTTAGTAATATTTGGTATTTTTGAGATATTATCCTAACAATTTTATATGATATTATATGTTAAGAATATTGATTAGAAATATTTTATATGATATGCATATTTTAATTACAATATTTCATTTAAATATTATATGCATGTATTTTCCCTCATTATTTTAATTATAATGTAGAAACATATGATAATAAAATTTTTACACATAAACCCTCATATATTCTATAATTACAATAAATACCTTTTAGAACATAACAATAGTGGGGGAAACAATCATTCAGATGTGTAATATTTCAGACTAATCAAATACCCCCGAACTTAACTTTTATCGTCCTGAGCAATCTAGTTATTAAAGAGAAGAAGAAGAAAAAGAAAAACCTAACACACATTCGTATGCAACATGATTGCACTGAGCACGTGCAACAAACCTTTAAACCTCTAGGTGTTCCTAATAGGAGGAGTGTTGTCTCCTGAGGGTTTTCAGCGGATTACACCCACAAAATCCCATAATAAAAAAAGATGATGAAAGTTACATACAAAAATAAAGAACATGAAAAGAAGCGTTCCAAACTATACTAGCTTTTCAGTTGCCATGACCCTTATCTTAATGGTCGTGATCTCTCAATAAAACATCACCTTTAGTCTTCCTTCCTACTTTTCTTCCAAACATTGATCATATACCCCTACGTGTGTGTAAAAGACATCTCTACACTTAGAGAATTCAGTTCAAGCCATCATACTCTTGTCCATCTTCTTTAGTACTTTTTAGTCGGTGAATATTTTAGATGGAATTACTCACACATTTTTCATGCGACCGTTAATACATTTTGAGGTACTAACCAACCGATTATCAAATGTGCTTACTCTTTTAGGCGTAATTAGCAATATTCTCGTCTTGCAATACCTAAGGCTGACCAGTGGCTCCCAAACCAGTTGGTTTAAGGCATTAGGTGATAAAACACCATCGCTATATTTTTTTATGCTGCCTTAAGTGATTACAAAACTAGTGTTCATTTTTCTTCATCATTTCTTCATTTATATTTTTGTTTGTATTTTCCTTCATACTGAGGCTTTTAGACAAGAGCATTTCAAGGTATTCTCTACTATCCCAAGTTTCAAGATGTGTGCAAGTGTGTATAGTAGGGTATCAACGTTCAGATATCTGGACTTAAGAATATGGACTATTTTTCAGACTCAATTCTACCCTTAGATTAGTGATTCCCTTCAACTTACTAACCCTTGGGACAATAGCTCATGACTACTTATTACTAGTTTCGTTATAAAATATCTAATTTTCTTGGTTTTCTTAAACTTTTCCTTCCTATCACATGAATTTTTCACTTTTTAGCTTTCATTATCAATTTTTTTTAATGATTTTATTTAGTATAATGCAAAAAATGATGCGTGAATAAGCACAAACCTCCCCCAAACCTATTTGCAGCAGTGTCCTCACTGCTGTCATCTGTTAAGCTTAAAACCTGTAAACTTGGGAGAAAAAGTTAGTAACGGGGACAAAAATTAATGACTGTGAAATTCTCCCCCAAACTTATTTTTGGCTCACAATTTTGTAAAAATTTGTTTTCTTTCAAGAGCCAAAATATTTTCTCCCCCCCCCCCCAAACTTGAGTAAAATAGTATTAACATTTAAAATCATGAGGGGGGTAGGGGGGTATTGGTCTATGCAAAACTCTACAGAGACCAAAAGTGAACACTATCCAATCGAATATTTTATCAATGTAACACCATGGTTGGTGGAAGATCATAGATGTGCAGAAGTGGGGAGATATGAGGTGGAATCGATCGGGTTTACGTTTCGGTTGGTAGAGACGAAACCGTGATGTTGCACTACTCGCATTCTCGTTCTTGATAAGAAGAAGGGGCGGCGGTTCGAATTCTTTGGGTGGTTGATTCATTACAACTCCCATGTTTTCTACGAATACGAGTTTTTCAGCAAAAATATCTTCAAAACTTTCATCAAAATTCCGAATGATAATCTCATCGGAAAGGGAGTTATAAAACTCGGATTGCTCGACTAAATCATTTGACAAGTCAAAGGGTTCGGACTTTGGTGTGGACTTATCAACATAAAGGTCTTCACGTGTATAATTAGCCGGATCAAACAATTTTTTCTAAGCAACTTATTTCTTCAATTTACTAAATTACACTAAAATACCCTTGACTGTTGTTTTTTTTTCCACTAAACTACCTCGACAAATTTAACTAATGATTAATCTTCTTAAAATAACTAAATAACTATAAATTTCACTAAAATATCCTTAACTATTGTTGTTATTCACTAAACTATCTTTAAAATTTTTTAGTAAAAAACTCATTGCTAAATTTTATTTTTTTAATACTAAAATACCTTAACAATGTAGGTTTTCTACCAAAATACCCTAAACTATGGTTGCTTTTAACTAAATTACATTCAATAATTCACTACATTACCCGAACCTTAACACTTAAACCTAAAAATAAGTTTAACCCTCACCCTAACCGTAATTCTAACCCTAACCCTAACCGTAATTCTAATCCTAACCAAACCCTAACCCTAATCATAACCCCCTAATTATCTCTAACCCTATCTCTAATCATAACCCTAACTCTCTAATTAATCCTTAACCTGGCCCTAACCCTAACAGTAACAACAATACCACCGACAACTAAATTATTAAATAAATTTTTAAAATTGAAGAAATTAAAAATAAAATTTAGTAAAATTAAAATTAAAATGGAAGAAACTAACCTTTAGTGGCGGCAAATCGAGGGTGGCGGTAAATCGAGGGTGGCGACGTTTGGAGGCGACGAGGTGGCAAATCGTGGCTGACGGTGAGGTGGAGCTAGGGCTCGACGAGCTTGAGAAGACCGGGAAGGAGAAGGGGGCGGCGACGAGGAGCTCGAGGTTGTCGACAGTGGTGATTGATAACCTTGACGGCGATGATGGAGGAGGAAAGAGAGGGGGCTCGCGATGGAGGCGGCGCTGTAGGTCGGCGATCGATCGAGAATGTCGGAGGAGGAAGGGTCTTTGGAAGACCGGAGGACGTGGTGGCGATCGATGAGGAGGACGAGAAGGATGGGGGCGCGGGGAAATTTTAATTTGGGGGGAAATATTATGGGGATTAAGATGCGTGGTAAGAAAGGGGAAGGAAAAATTTTCTTTTTATTTTTTTTAATCTAATACTTTGCCTCTATGGTGCCCATATTAGAGGCTTCTTTTGCGGCACCGTTGAGGCAAGTGCAAATATTAAATTTTAATAAAATTTTAGTTATATATGCCCCACCGTAGGGCCATTATTTGTCCTTACGGTGGGAACCGTAGGGGCAAACTGAAATTGCCCCTACTGTTTATCCAAACCGCAGGGGCTACCCTTTTTTGTAACAGTGTCTTGCACATTATCATATTTTATTTTAAGAGAAAGAGAAGAATAATGAGGAAACTAATTCTTTGTATCTGGGCATGAAAAAAGGTAACAAAAATCAAAGGATATCATAAAGAGAAGAAAGTGGCTTAGACAAAAATATTATTGATATTAAATTTGGAATGGTAAATGTAAATTTTTAAATTTAAGATGGTATTTTACTTTTTTGTATGAGGAAAAAAGAAAGAAATATATTAATTAAGTATAAAAAAAACTAATTGATTAGAATCTCCACATGCATGGAAAAAATCTCCCATAAAATGCTCATACAATTTCCTAAATAACCAAACAACCTTTCTAACTAAAAAAGGACAACCGGCACTAACAACAATTTCCATAAAAACCAAAATTTTGGTTTTTCCAAAAGGAAACTAATTATTTACAGGCGAAAGATAATGAGCTGGATACAATAATAAGAAAACATTCTTCTTTGGCAAATAATAAAATGTGGGGTTTTTTTGACATAAAAACATTGGTATTTTGAAAAAC
Source organism: Agapanthus africanus (assembly GCA_030015575.1). Taxonomy (NCBI): domain Eukaryota; kingdom Viridiplantae; phylum Streptophyta; class Magnoliopsida; order Asparagales; family Amaryllidaceae; genus Agapanthus; species Agapanthus africanus. The sequence continues at coordinate 130,368,179 of JASDDO010000028.1, forward strand.
ACCTATTAAAACATTATAATTTTAAGGGTAAATTTTATCAAACCATACCCATCTTTTGGTTTTTTGAGATAACCTCATTGAACTTTAAAAATGCTATAAAACGCTATTGAAGGGTATTTTTCGTAAAAAACGGAAAGGTATTTTGTAAAAAAAATCATATTCCGTTCATTTTGAGTCTATTCAATATATCTGCAAGACATTTTGGTATTATTCAATCAATTTGTGGCTTGTGCGAGTTAACCAAATTAATGATTTCATACAGTATTGGCAGTTCGGTAGTGTTTTATGGCGTTTTAAAAGTTCAACGGGGATCAAAAACTCCAAAAGGAGGATGGGGTTTAGTTAAATTTACCCTAATTTTGAATACATCACCTAAAATCTCTCCGTTAACTAAAAACACCCCTCTCCATAATTTAATTAGGATTAATAATCGGATTAGAGCTAATATGATGACTTGATTGCCGCCCTCATAATTTTTTATGCAATACCCATTAGTCTTACTCGTTCAAACTCTCATCTTCAAAACACACAAACTCTCCATCCCCATGCAAATATCATTTTACTCTCTTCCTGATTCTTCAATGTACAAACTATATTTTCTTCTTCCTATTGTTTTCTCTCTTTCCAATGCAAATATAAAGCCATCATAAGGACAAAAATTGACATTTTAGCTTCTTAACGAAAATTTCTAATGATGCTAGGGATGATAATTGAGCATATGGGTAAATTTAGTTTAATTAAGAGTTTTAAGGGGTGTTTAAAAATATGAAGTTTTAAGGGGCGTTTCTCGAAATAGCAATGTTTTAGGGGGTCTATAGGGAAAAAACCAGTAAAAGGTAATATATAGTTCCTTACCATAAAACATTTCCCATTACGTAGCCCCACACAACCTTTAACATGATCCAAAGATGCTATTAATGGTTGTCGGAATCTAACACTAGAGAGGTGTCTCTCCCACAACAAACATATCTCCATTGATGTTGCATTTTATGGACCCCTCACCTCCCATTTTTTGCATGGTTATGGTCACCTTCTGTCTCAAAATGAGCTCGCGCTCATCTCCTCCATGCAAAAGTACAAGTTTTAGGAGGTAAGCTCACCTCAGAGTTCTTTGTTTGTGGCGCCCTTTTGAAATAGATTGGTTCAAGATATACAAGAGGGAAGCTTTCGCCCTCCCAACTCTATAAATTAAGACCCCAAAAACTCTCTCCTCTTCTCTTTAAAGTGTGCTGCAGTTGGTTTGGCTAAAGCCTGAAACTTTTTGCTTACACATCCTGTTGGCCTTTTTCTTTCTTCCATTTGTTCTCTACTGGTGTGAAATTCCTTAGCTTGTTTTTTCATTTGTTTAGTCTATTCATAACTAACAAGAAAAGTTTTCTTTTCATTTTTCATTTCCTTTTTCTTATTATTCTGTTCACTTGTTCTACCTAAAGATTGAATAAAGGTGAACTTAATTTTGTATAGTAAATCTATTGTCGAGAATTTGGAGTATGTCATCCGGTCATTATTCTAATACACCTTCTTTTGGCCTATAATTTTCAGCAAAGAATGCTTCACCGATTATTAAAAACTAAAAATTAAAATTAAAAAAAAAACTTTAATTCAGCAGCCGATCATAAAATTGGATAATTGCGGTGACATATACATTTATGGATCTCATTCCACGGATGAAAGGGATAGGTATCTCCTCTTAGTCAAGAGGCAAATCTTGTACTTTCTAGGGGAGATATGTCTTGATATTATATTAAAATCAACAACTTATTACCAAAAAAGGACTTTAAATGGGCTAATCCTAGCAAATCCTACTGAAATCAGAAGTATGAAATGACCTTCATTGAGAAACTAATAACAAAAAATTAATTAAGCTATGAAAAAACCATCGAATCTTTTCCAAAAGCTTTCGAGACTCCGTCGGCCCTTAGACGACCTCTCGGGTTGCTTTTAAATTAGTGCCAACATGAAAAGGCTGGGTTGACACTGGCGTAACTTGTGATGACGTCCGAATTAAAAGCAATAGGGTATGGAACTCGATGTACAAAAAAATCAGCTTCTTTTTTTTTATCAATTAAACTTGTGTAGGACTAAATGACATGTGAATTTTGCAGCAACTTTAAGCTCGCAAATACAGTACAAAATGTACTTTAAGTCAAATTAGAGAGAAAAGGAAATTTTAAAGATCACTCTATTATGCCATGCAATTTAGGTGTGCTTCCATAATAAATATCATGTACCAATGAGGAATATATCAATTGGTATGGGCACATTCCTTCTTGGGAAGAGTGTTGTTGGGTTCGAATCCCAGCAGGGAAGCGGCCATAACTTAACGCTTTCAGAGCAAATTAGCGGGTCCTCTCGGAGCGTGTGTTGTGTGCTTGTGTGTGATGTGTGCGTGTGTGTGTTTTGTACATAGGTTAAGACTTACGGTCCAGTGCCAAGAAAAAATAAAAGAATCATATGCTTTATGAAATTGTAAATGCACCCCGTGATCCTATAAAATTGAAAATAGAAAACTATAGGTTTTAAATTTCCCCTTTTTATTTGTTTTTAGTGAAATATAACATTTAGGAGGCTAACTATATTTATTTTAAGATTAAAAAAATGGGCATGGCGAGCTCCCTAGTATCGATGTTTGCGAACGAAAACACAAGCAGGAGAGTGGTTACCACCTTCTCTCGCACAGGCAAAAGTTTTTTTATATTTATTTTTAATTTGTAGGTATTTTATATTTATTTACAAGTTTAAAGTATATATGATATTCTACTCATGGTTCCGTTGGTCAAATTATTAGCAGTTAAAGAGGGTCAAATTATTGGTAGTTAAAGAGGCCGTACGAGTTAAACTTCATAATACCAAGCTTTGGTAAGATGATGATTCGACTTTGATTATAAGTTGGATTCATCAGGAAGGGTCTCTTTTCTGGTGTTGAAAGTTGATGTTTGATGATATATGAAATCAAATTGGATTGTCTGAGAGTTTTCAAGCATATTTCCAAGAAGAAAATGCTATTGTTGAATTTCTGGCTGATGTGATGGCTCTGGTTTGTGCTGTATGGCTTGATGATATGACACTTTCAGAGGTCTTTGTTAGAGTTAAAATTTTAACTCCCAAAATATTAAAAATACTCTACCAGTATTTGAAATAATGATCAAGAACTTGATCACTTAAGCTCAAAAATGGGGGTTATGATAAAAAGAAGAAATCAAATACTTGTTCATCATAAGTGGGACCCTCTGCTTTGGACAGTTCTTTTAGAAACAACTCAAAAATTAGTTGTTTTGAATATTCCCCCATCAGGACCCTCTTCCAATACCGGGGAGCCTCTGTTGGAGTTAAAAATTTAGTTTCCCAAATCTTTGATCAAAACATGATCATGAAGAAGCCAAAGGCTAGTTCATCACTCGTGAGACCCCCTGCCTAAGGAGGCCCCTCTCGAATACAACTCAACTGAGTTTCCTTAACTCAAAACTGAGTTGATTTGGGGAATCCCCTATCGGGATCCTCCCTCACGATCTCGGGAAGCCCCTAATTAGGGATTCCTGACACTAATGAGTGTCGAGAGCTCTTTCTCCCGAATAGATTTGACTCATTCTTCAAGAGATAGTAGGGGGATTTTCATCATCCCACTTTCCCTGATATTAAAAGAGCAGTTACCACTACTCCCCACTCATCAAGGAGTATAAATACCCCCATGTGAGCAACTAAAAGGGGAGAGGATTAAGATAAAAAAAAAAACAAAGAGAACTCTTTGGCCGTGAAGCTCTGAACTTTTACTAAAGTTCTCAAAAGAATAAAGTAGCAGAAGAAGAAGAAGAAGGAAAAAAGAAGATGAGAATACAAGAATGGGGTACCCCCGTTCCTTTACTCTTCTAATTCGTCTATCTCTCTCTCTCTCCATCTCTTTCTAACCAAAGAGAAAGTCATGAAAACTTATACAAGTTTTCAGCCTCAACAGAGGACCTTAAGAGCTATGGCCAGTGCTTCCTTTATGATAAAGGAGATTTAGAACATAAAGATGTTCTTAACTAATATGAACTGAACCATGAACATGGGCCATCCCATAATCTGCATATTTGAGAAACAGACCACCTCTGTTTCCTAATACATAAATAGAAATAGATAAGCAATTTTTTAAAGAATATATGCTAAAAACCCTATGTTTCTTTCTCGTAAACAAAAATAATGAATAGAACATTCTATTCACTCTAAGATATACCTATGTGTCTCTGAAATCATATGAATGGAAATCACATTCATTCTTCAAGACATGAAAATATATTTTTAGGATATTTGTGAACAGAAAAACCATGTTCATCATTTCAGACATGAAATACATGTCTGATTCATATTCTTTGAATAGGAAAACCCTATTCATGAGATATGAAAATCATGTCTCCTGATCTATGAATAGAAAAACCCTATTCATGAGACATGGAAATCATGTCTCCTAACTTGTGAATAGAAATATCATATTCATTTATCAGATCTGCAAAGCACATCTGTTCTAGTGAATACAGTACCAAAAATACTGCATTCATCACATAAAATATGGCTCAAAAGCCTTGTTTTTTTACATCTTGAACACAAATCCAAATGTTCATTTTGCACCAATATTGAGAATGACACCCTACATTCTCATTTTGTGCATGAAACTCAAATATATGAGTTTCATCTAAAGAAAATCTGTAAAAGAGTTTCTGACATGGCCTTGAAGCAGTCAGAAGGAGGCCCTAAATAGGCATCCCGGCTGCTTTGGGACCCCATCCCAAGATCTCGGGAGGCTATAATAGAACCTTCCTGAAACATAAACATTTCTGTTTCTATGCATAGGATGTGTCCCTTACATCGGGGTCCCACCTATACTTCAAGTGAAGTGGTGTGGAGCCACTAAAGGAGTTCCACCCACACAGTGATGTAGACCCACCCCATCTAGGGTGTCCCATTTACACTTCAAATAAATTGTTTTATTCATACTTCAAATGAAGTGTTTTCACTTACATTTTAAATGAAGTGTTGCCTATAATTCAAATGAATTATAGGCATGCACTTCAAATGAAGTGTGTGGACCCCATTTAGGATGTCCTGCCCCCACCATGATGTGGACCCTACCTAGGGTATCTCATTTACACTTCAAATGAAGTATTCCATTTAGACTTCAAATGAAGTGCCACTCATACTTTAGATGAAATAATGCCTACAATATAATGGTGTAGACTCTATCTAAGGTGTCCTGCCTACACTTCAAAATGAAATGATGTTGCCCCCACATAGGGCAATACTCATCAACTTTCATCAGGTTAACACTAAAATTCTCTAAGTACGGAAAACAAACTCTTGAATTGGAGTCTTATGTAACTTTACATTCCTTTGCAATAATGATGTAATTTACTTTCATGTTGTACATAAATATGGCCAGAATGAATAAAATACATATTCTTTTGTTTTGTTCTCTTTTTGCAAGTATTTCATATCTATGTATACGATCTCCATAATGATGCGATTTGAAATGAGTTCGTCTGATATCCCATCCAGATGCATCATGTGACAATAGGGTGTAATTAATGGCCCGCGCTTGCGCTTTTGGAAGCCTCGAACTCAGGACCTTCAAATCAACTTTTAAAAACACTGAATAACTTATTTTGTTTAAAATCATTTTCATCTCAACGTTCAAGGTCCATAAAGAGAGTAAATAAAAACAGCGACTTAGCTGGGGAACATGACTTCTCCATAGCTCTTTCTAAATCGCATCACATTGCGTGTTTCATTCTAGAACCCTGGTTGACGGAACCTAGGTTTCGTAGACCAGTTCATTACCCAAGCCCATAAAGTCTAGATATCGACTAAAACACTGTTTGCGTGCCATAATATCTTCTTCACGAAACCTTTAAGACACTTACACAGAATAGCGAGGTCCGGTCAGGTACTACGACCGGGACCCGATCTATTTACAAGGTTTCTAATGCCACTAGGGCTATTCTTTTTCAGGTCTAACAAATACCCTATAACAATGCTAACAACACACTATCGCCCGCTGACCTCGCCGCAGCGACCAAGATTGCTAGAACAATGTTCATGATAACGGGGGCTAACCCCCAATTTGTCATTTCCCCTACAGGACTTGCAGGGTATGATCCAGAAGCATGCCCCTTTGGCACAATTAATGATTTTCCAGCGCTGCAAGCCGAAAAATGGTGTACTCGGCTCCCTAAAGAGAGAATGAGTGCTTGGCTGTCCACCCGGCGGCGGCAAATCAAAGGCCATCCTGGCCAACCCAGACCTGGCCTGAGCGAGGACCGGTTCCCAAATAGGTCATTACTGACATCCTCTCATCATCTAGGAGGGCCATCCGAAAAGTCCAGGATGGAAATGTGGTGCCAAACAATATCACCACTGTCTACGGGGGGAAACCACTTATGGTGCCAGCTCCCCGTATCGGCACCAAACGAAAGTCCGTATTTGAGAGGCTTTCAATCACATAGGGGCCCCAGCAAGATCCCGGAGAAGACAGTGATATTGTCTTCAAGGCGGGCTGCCTTGCTGATCCATCCCACCTTAAGAAAAGATGAATCTCTCGCAACGCAAGAAGAAGAGCTGCTAAAAGGGCCCGATAGGAGGGTACTCATCCCCTCACCCAGCAATGGCAGGTGGCGACTGTACCTGTCAGAAACTCATTTTCTTCCCTCTAGCAACAAAGAGACTAGCCCCGGATGAATGGACGCACCACTGGCCTATCTCACAAGTGACGGACCACCAATCAAAAGACCTACAGGGCATATTGTGAGGTAAAAATCCTCCAAAAAACTATCCCTCCCCGAGTCTTCTATCAGAAGAAGTGAAAGATCCTCAACATGCTCACCAGTGAGGCTTATATTCCCTCGTACCAGGAATGAAGCCCTACTCTAAATTACTTAGAGCCAGAGGCTAGCAGGGTCTGCTTCAAACGAAGGAACCTATAGCTTTCAAGGACTCCTTCTGCAAGTATAGCAAGGGACCGCTCAACTAGCCCAACGCTCGCCTCCCAGATTCGTCCTGTTGTCCACACTTTTCAAATGAACAAAAAGAGCAAGCCGGACGATCACCAGCCTTCTCGGCTTAAAGGTCCAATAGCAGGCATGAGAAGCCATGACAGTCACCCTCAATTTGAGGGGACGTTAAATCTAGATTCTTGTCACGACCCGAAACTGGCACGTAACGGCCCTAATACTACGCAACGTCTACAGGCGTAACGCAGTAAAAAAAAGCCAAAACCCAGAAATCTAAACCATCAAAAGACAAGAAAGAAGTAAGTATAATTTTTTAAAAGTCTTTGAAATCGCAACCCAAATTCTTTAAAAGTCCAACCTTTTCCTTCTTTAAAATTTTGGCAGCACCTCCTTTGTAAAAGCTAGCCTAAAAAATGGGTACTAATAAATAAAAGATAAAGCATCCCCAAACGGGAGCAAATACACGCCCAAAGGCGGAAAACAATAACCACAACAAATATACGACGCCGTAGCGAAGAAATAAAAGACGATAGAAAGGAAACTGTATAAAAGACAACAAGTCCCAAATAATATACAATAGCGTCCTCACCAAGTCTCTAAGTCAACAAGAAAATATAGTAGATGGAGAGTACAAGGATACAACGAATATACAATACAAAAAGGAATAACCATAAAACCCACCTAAGCAAACTGCACACTGTGAGCTGATGCGGTATCCGTAGCAAAAGATGATAAGATAGATGAATATAGCCCAGCCTCTGACTACTGTGAAGAAAGACCTGCAAAACAACTGTGGCACAATGGGGGTGAGTTGCCAACTCGTGAATAGTAATTAACATATGCAGGTAATCGTAAGTATGCATGTACATCGTGAATCTAACATATGCAATTAAAAGCAATAAAGGGGTCATATGAATGCAATAATCATGAAAAATACACTAACGATTACTACAAATACATGAAGCAATAATATGACAGTCGATATGCAATAATCATACAATAATAATATGAGGATGTATATATATGCAACAGTCATGAAAGGTACTCTAGCAGGTACAATTAACACATGAAGTAATGCATATAAATCAAAGTATGTGAATGCAACAGTCATGAAAGGTACACTAACAGGTACTACTAATACATGAAGCAGTGCATAAACAATAAATGTCGAGTATGGAATGAAATATGTCATTTCCACGGAATCCTGACATCGTGGTAGGATCACAATCCATCAAGACAAATCCAAATCCCAATTTCCTTAAATCAGCCCCCAAATTGGCGCTCATATCATATAAGTCTCACAAATCCTTAATGTACAATATCGAATAAATCTCCTATATCCTGAATGTACAAAATCAAGTAAATATCATATGTCCTAATTCCAATATCAAGTGAATCTCTTGTAATCTAGGTATATTTGCATGAATAAATATGATGATGTATATAAATTGATATCAATACACATATATTAGCGTCTCATTCCACTAATATTGGTGTAAAGGCATATATAACAGCGTCCCATTCCACTGTTATATATACATAGAAGTAAAAAGAAATATCATGAAACCAACGTGTCAAGTATCGACACAGAAATGCTGATCTATCAGGTGTTGTCACCAAGACTGGCACCCTGATAGGTACGTATCATACGCTATACCGAAAGCTCGAGTGCCTAGCTCTGACCCTCACCTTTCGACGTATCTATACGTACATGACTCCCGTCGGTATCCACATGATAACCGCTGAGTCATTAGTAATGTCACCGGTAGGTACTTGCCCACCTTCCATGCCCAATCGGCAAGGTCCATCGATCATCTTGCCGAAGGGAACCGTACCGGTCCCCACCATGTACCCTCATACGGCACCTACTCCTCGTATGGAGTATATAATCAGAACCGATAAATCTCATGCTGGATACTGAAATATCATATCAAGGAAAACCGGGTTTTTCAAATAATGCATAATTTCATGAACTTCCACGGTCCCCAAATCCAGAAAATATCATCAAAAATCCATATCACAATGCGAAAATCCATGAATATAATATATGCAACATAAAACTGAAATGTAAGCATATAAGGAAAAGCCACTAATTAACTGCAACAAGTTAATATAAAAATTATGCGGTTCCTATTTTCTCCAATTCTAAAATAACATCAAGTAAAGGTAAACATGTAGCTATAACCAGATGTATGTGTAAACATAAAGGTATAGCAAAGTATATGTATCTACCTATAAGTAATGATGTAATATACCCCCTGGGTATAAGTGAAGTATGTATGTATATAGGTATGCTATAAGTCATATGCAATAAGAAATATGAATCAATGTCTCAATGTTGCTAACCAGACAATATCATATCTATAAGTGGGTTGTGCGTGACATGGCAATTATTGACGGTGTGTGTGGCATATAATCAGTGCTCGTGAAACATGAGCTGTCAATAATAGTGCAGTGTCCTAAGGATACTAGTCCAAGCACAATAATTAACTAAGCAGTAAGGTATATGCGCAATTCTAAATATGACATAGAATATGCGACAGAATTAACATCTCTAGCCCAGACGCATAACGCCATGCGGGCGATTCCCTTGTAGATGTTAAATCTACTCACCAACACTCCTGGCTAAGTGAAGCTTACCACCAGTTTTCCATTTGTAGCAGTGTCCGAAGTCCCCGCCTGCGAACCTGCAACATTTAAACAATAACGCAAATATATATTAATAATAGATCAAAAACGCGTACTAACTATATTAGACCGACGCAACAACAGAAAACATAATCTCAAGTGTTCGTATTGTGGCTAACGTGCATAGCGACACGACGAAACTAACCTAAGAGCAAAACCACACAAAGTGCACGATCCGTGTCGTATAACGTATCGCGCTTAAACGAAACACAAGAATCTACCTAGGTGATCCCAGATTTTTGCATAACGAGAAAACTAAACAAACAAACAGAACCAAAAGCACCCAAACCACAGCATAGACCTACCCAGAAAAACCCAAACCCCAACTCTCCCACCAAGTCGAGGTTGCCGGATTGCGCTTCAGATGTCGCCGGCCGAGTCCGAGATCCTAGGGTTCGTGCTCCAGGTGAGGTCCTATGGTCACTGGTACAACACAACCACGTTGTTTGGTTTTCTAGTAAACTTTCATTGTCACAGCAGATTACATATATCACAAATCGACACTAAAATACGATATTTCGCACAAAACTAAACTTTACACTATCCAAACTGAAACTAACTAGCTACAAAGCACAAAACTATAAAAAGAATAGATAGGAATCATTACCTACACAAAAGAACTCAAAGATCCAAGCTTTGCACACTCCATGGCATCCATGAGGAGAAAAGTGAAGAAAGATGTGATTTTGATGAAGTTTGTGATGTTTAGTGATTGATTTGATGAAGGGTAATGAAGTGTTCGGTTTAGAATGAGGGAGATAGAGAAATGTGAAAGAAATTGAGTGAGGAAGAATGAGAGAGTGTGAGGAAATGAGAGAGGGAGGTGAGTGTAGGGTGAGGTGAGAGGTGAGTGCATCTTAAGCAATTAATGCACCATTAAAGCTTTCTCACACACCTCATCACTCAACAAATCTCTCTCTCTCTCTCTCTCACAAAAGATCAAGAGAATAAAGGGTTAAGGATTTGGTTAAAGAAAAGATTAATATAAACAAAGGATTAGGTTAAGTGTCAAGATTGCTAAGAACAAAATTAGCACAAACAAAACTCACATTTACGTGCACACGTGCGTGCATGCTTATAACAAATAATAATAAATTATTAATTAAATGTTATAAAATACGAGGAATCCGAATTGGTAAACATTTTTACAGTAAACCCGCAATAACGTCTAAACGAACACTAACCGAAATCTAAGGCATTACAATCCCCCCTTATAAAAATTCGTCCCTGAATTTAAAATTCTCACTAAGCGTACATTCAAAGAGAAGATTACAAATTCTCAAATCTCGTTCGCAGCCTCCCAAGTGATTACCTCACTATACGGCTATGTCCAAGAAAACCCTTCACAGATGGCAAGACCCTTGACCGACGTTCCGTCACCTACCGAACCATTAACACAATTGGCTGCCGGTGAACGAAAAATCGCGTCCAAGCTAAATGGTTTGGTGCTGAATCATGTGAGAAAGGTCATGAAGGTAATTGCAAAGTATCAACACAAGGAATACGGGGTGAATACTCAATAATCTGGGCGGAAGTGCCAAATAAACGGCAACGAAACTAACTCGCTTGAGGATCTCAAAAGGACCTAAAATCCTGGTATAAGCTTCCCAGAACTCAACACGTCATTCATCGGAAAAATCCGTAGGAATACATGATCTCCTACTGCGAACTCAAGCCTGCGATCACCACGGTCGGCATAAAACCTCTGTCCGCACAGGACTGTCATCATCCTGACCTGAACCAACTGGATCATCTCCGAAGTCTCTAGACTAGCAGGGGTCTAAAAATCCTACTTACGCAGAGTCAGAAAAATAGACTGGTGATTGGCACGACCTAACCCCTAAACCTAAAGTTTGCCAATTAGAGCGACTCCTGATAACTGCTATCGAAGGAGAACCCTAACAATGGCAAGTGACGATCCCAACTGCCGACAACAACTAAAACGCATGCACAAGCATATCCTTCAGAGTCGGTATAGTCCGCTCTCACAAAACCATCATCCTGCGGATAGAAAGGCGGAGCTAAAGCTCAACTAGTACCCAAGGCTTCCTAAAGCTCCTGCCCAAGACTGCAAGCGAATAGGGTGCCCTATTTGGATACGACCCATGAAGGAACTCCGTGCAACGCATAACCTAACAAAGGACAACTGAGCATAACCGGACAACAAACACCGAATGGAGTCACACCCTGTCTAGACCGGGGTAGACACCATAACGAAATTCATGGAGATCTGCTCCCATTTCCACTTCGGAACTGTTAAAGGTTGCAACTCTCCAGCCGGTCTCAAATGCTCAACCAAAGCACACCATAAGACAGACACTTTGAAACGAAACCTGAAACTTCTCTTTACATCCTTGGCCACCCGTAACTATCTCACAAGTCACGTCAATGTTGGTGGAACTTGAATGAGTACAGAGAGTTGACAGATGTGCCTGATCTAGGATTTCGCGTCTCTACCCAATAGTATCAGGTACACAAACACGTCCCTAAACTTAGCATACCCTTGTCACAAATCAAGGACTCCGAATCATTACCCACCCGAGTATGCTCAAGAATCTTTGACGAACGAGCATCGGCGGGCAGTGCCTCGCGAAAGCGATTAAGGAAAAGTGGTCGGGCGCGGACATGAGCAAGCTGTCCCCTCAATAGATGCGAACACAAGCTGTACTCAACGAATGCACAAGAACTGTAAATCTGCAGAAGACTGTCTCAACAATCAACACCCGCTGCAGGAAGATGTACATTAAGCTCTGGTGGTCTGTGAAAATCTGACACGACTCTTGAACAAGTAGTGTCTCCAAATCTCCAATGCAAGACCACCGCGGCCATCTCCAGATCATGAGTGGGATATCCTGCTCGTACTTCCTCCAGATGTAGGGAAGCAAAAGCGATAACCCTATAGTGTCACCTCAGTACACAATCGAGCCCCACTCGCAAAACATCACAGTTAAACAACAAAGTCGCCCGAACCAGAAAGCAAAGAAAGAACTGATGCGGTTGTTAACCGAGTCTTCAACTGTTGAAAAACTCCGCACGCATGCCTCAGTCCAAGATAAGAACCCTCCTTTCCGGTCAGTTCAGTCAACGGTGCAGCACTACACTAGCAATCCTGCACGAAACGGCGGTAAAAACCTGCTAAGCCCCAAAATCTGCGGACCTCCATCCTGCACACAAGTCTGGGCCTAAGCTATACGGCCACGATCTTCCTCGGAACCATACAAAACCGTCTCCCGTAACTACAAGACCTAGGAGTCAACACAAACAAGCCTGAAGGAACACTCCGAGAATCTAGCGAACCGCTGGGGCTCTCCCAATGTCTGCAAAACAAATCCTCAAGTGCTATTCCTGTCCCTCAAGACACATTGAATAGACCAGAATATCGTCACTAACACAATAATAACTGGTCGAGGAACGGCCTGAAGAAATCTGGTTCATCATATCTACGAATGCTGCTAGGGTATTGGTGAGTCCAATGACACTACCAAAACACACAAATCTCGTAGCACACACAAGGAAGTCTTTGGAATGTCATCACTCCGAACCCGCAACAATGATGACCTGATCCTGAACAAACTTAGAAAATGTCTCACACTCTGGTGCTGATCGAAGAAATCGTCAATGCGAGGTAAAGGATACCTATCCGCACCGTAAGCCGGTTAAATTAACGATCAATCAATACACAACCTAAACTGCCGTCATCCTCCTTGACGAACAGAAATAGGAGCTCCCTAATGCGAAACACTAAGACGCACAAGCCCCCCAACAAACAACTCTGCAGCTGATCCTTAAGCTCCCTAAACTTCGCCGGCTCATCTGGAACAACGTCGGATAACTCTCGCAAGAAAGGAACCCGGTCCAACAAAACAACTGTGGCTCCGGTACCACAAATGAACGCCAAGAATCCACGACATCCTCTCCTCAAAAGCCGACTAGCGAAAAAGACTGAATTCGAGCTGTGAGAGGCGGCTCAACTATCCACCTGCACAACAAGAACTGACTCGCCGGAAAAACAAAACCTGACTATTTTCACACGGTAGTCCACAGACGCCTAGCGTGTAGCTAACCAGTCCATGCCCAGGAGAACGTCAAATCCAACATCTCTAGAAGGATCAAGTGACGGATGACTCTCCTAAGCGATTGGCACACGACGGAAATACGTGTCGCGCAACAAAAGAATCGCTGACAGAAATTAACACAACAAACGGCTGATCTAGCTAACACGACTCTCCTCGTCCCAAACCTCAGCTACTCCCAAGATGGTCACGAAAGCTGTCTCGACGACTAAGCCTCTGTCTCTGGGCTGGCACACCGGTACGAGTCCTCTACTGTTCCGGAACTCTCAAAGTCTCTGGAATACGTGTCTCATCAACTGGGGCTGCATCCACTGGTGGTATGTAGGTGACGGAATTCTGTGTACTGACCGCAAGGAACAACTGGGTAACAGGGGTGACAACCTCTTGTCGCTGCGCTCGAATGACCTCAACCAATGAACTCATCGTCTGGCGCATGTCCTGTAACTCTGTCACAAGCCTAGCAATATTATCTGTCGAATGCGGATCCGTCTGCATCTGTGCAACGAGCGTGCCATCCTGGTCAGTCCTCGTCCTACCCGAGTCAAATCTGACCTCGGCCCTCGCTGCACCTCTCTAAGTCCCCATAGTCGTCGGCGGCAAAGGCTATAAATAGATATAGGATTCGATATGAACACGGAAATCGAATCACAAGGATATGAATCATCAAGGAAGGAATTTCAAGCAATGTACTTAGGTCACTTTAGGCGGAGTACCGCATCGTGAGTATGCTGCAGACATACACACATTACGTTACTCTGCTTAAGCTACCTTCTCCATCATACCAAGGTCATACTACACTCCGAAAGGTAAAACCTAGCGCTCTGATACTAACTTTGTCATGACCCAAAATTGGCATGTGACGGCCCTAATACTACGCAACGTCTACAGGCGTAACGCAGTAAAAGAAATCCAGAACCCAAAAATCTAAACCATTAAAAAACAAGAAAGAAGTAAGTATAATTTTTTAAAAGTCTTTGAAATCGCAACCCAAATTCTTTAAATGTCCAACCTTTTCCTTCTTTAAAATTTTGGCAGCACCTCCTTTGTAAAGCTAGCCCCAAAAATGGGTACTAATAAATAAAAGATAAAGCATCCCCATACGGGAGCAAATACACGCCCAAAGGCGGAAAACAACAACCACAACAAATATACAACGCCGTAGCGAAGAAATAAAAGACGATAAAAAGGAAACTGTATAAAAAACAACAAGTCCCAAATAATATACAATATCGTCCTCACCAAGTCTCTAAGTCAACAAGAAAATATAGTAGATGGAGAGTACAAGGATACAACGAATATACAATACAAAAACGAATAACCACAAAACCCACCTAAGCAAACTGCACACTGTGAGCTGATGCGGTATCCATAGCAAAAGATGATAAGATAGATGAATATAGCCCAGCCTCTGACTACTGTGAAGAAAGACCTGCAAAACAACTGTGGCACAACGGGGATGAGTTGCCAACTCGTGAATAGTAATTAACATATGCAGATAATCGCAAGTATGCACGTACAGCGTGGATCTAACATATGCAATTAAAAGCAATAAAGGGGTCATATGAATGCAATAATCATGAAAAATACACTAACGATTACTACAAATACATGAAGCAATAATATGACAGTCGATATGCAATAATCATGCAATAATGATATGAGGATGTATATATATGTAACAGTCATGAAAGGTACTCTAGCAGGTACAACTAACACATGAAGTAATCCATATAAATCAAAGTATGTAAATGCAACAGTCATGAAAGGTACACTAACAGGTACTACTAATACATGAAGCAGTGCATAAACAATAAATGTGGAGTATGGAATGAAATATGTCATTTCCACGGAATCCTGACATCGTGGTAGGATCACAATCCATCAAGACAAATCCAAATCCCAATTTCCTCAAATCAGCCCCCAAATTGGCGCTCATATCATATAAGTCTCACAAATCCTTAATGTACAATATCGAATAAATCTTCTATATCCTGAATGTACAAAATCAAGTAAATATCATATGTCCCAATTCCAATATCAAGTGAATCTCTTATAACCTAGGTATATTTGCATGAATAAATATGATGATGTATATAAATTGATATCAATACACATATATTAGCGTCCCATTTCATAAATATTGGTGTAAAGACATATATAACAGCGTCCCATTCCACTGTTATATATACTTAGAAGTAAAAAAAAATATCATGAAACCAATGTGTCAAGCATCGACACAGAAATGCTGATCTATCAGGTGCTGTCACCAAGACTGGCACCCTGATAGGTACGTATCAAACGCTATACCGAAAGCTCGAGTGCCTAGCGCTGACCCTCGCCTTTCGACGTATCTATACGTACATGACTCCCGTCGGTATCCACATGATAAACGCTGAGTCATTGGTAATATCACCGGTAGGTACTTTCCCACCTTCCAGGCTCAATCGGCAAGGTCCATCGATCATCTTGCCGAGGGGAACCGTACCGGGCCCCACCATGTACCTTCATACGGCACCCACTCCTCATATAGAGTATATAATCAGAATCGATAAATCTCATGGTGGATGCTGAAATATCATATCAAGGGAAACCGGGTTTTTCAAATAATGCATAATTTCATGAACTCACACGGTCCCCAAATCCAGAAAATATCATGAAAAATCCATATCACAATGCGAAAATCCATGAATATAATATATGCAACATAAAACTGAAATGTAAGTATATAAGGAAAAGCCGCTAATTAACTGCAACAAGTTAATATAAAAATCATACGGTTCCTATTTTCTCCAATTCTAAAATAACATCAAGTAAAGGTAAACATGTGGTTATAACCAGATGTATGTGTAAACATAAAGGTATAGCAAGGTATATGTATCTACCTATAAGTAATGATGTAATATACCCCCTGAGTATAATTGAAGTATGTATGTATACATGTATGCTATAAGTCATATGCGATAAGAAATATGAATCAATGTCTCAATTTTCCTAACCAGACAATATCATATCTATAAGTGGGTTGTGCGTGACATGGCAATTATTGACGGTGTGTGTGGCATACAATCAGTGCTCGTGAAACATGAGCCGTCTATAATAGTGCAGTGTCTTAAGGATACTAGTCCAAGCACAACAATTACTAAGCAGTAAGGTATATGCACAATTCTAAATATGACATAGAATATGCGACAGAATTAACATCTCTAGCCCAGACGCATAACGCTATGCGGGAGATTCCCTTGTAGATGTTAAATCTACTCACCAACGCTCCTGGCTAAGTGAAGCCTACCACCAGTTTTCCCTTTGTAGCAGTGTCCGAAGTCCCCGCCTGCGAACCTGCAACATTTAAACAATAACGCAAATATATATTAATAATAGATCAAAAACGCGTACTAACTACATTAGACCGACGCAACAACACAAAACATACTCTCAAGTGTTCGTATTGTGGCTAACGTGCGTAGCGACACGACGAAACTAACACAAGAGCAAAACCACACAAAGTGTACGATCCGTGTCGTATAACGTATCGTGCTTAAACGAAACATAAGAATCTACCTAGGTGAACCCAGATTTTTGCATACAGAGAAAACTAAACATACAAACAGAACCAAAAGTACCCAAACCACAGCATAGACCTACCCAGAAAAACCCAAACCCCAACTCTCCCACCAAGCCGAGGTCGCCGGATTGCGCTTCAGATGTCGCCGGCCGAGTCCGAGATCCTAGGGTTCGTGCTCCAGGTGAGGTCCTATGGTCACTGGTACAACACAACCACATTGTTTGGTTTTCTAGTAAACTTTCCGGGTCACAGCAGATTACATATATCACAAATCGACACTAAAATACGATATTTCACACAAAACTAAACTTTACACTATCCAAATTGAAACTAACTAGCTACAAAGCACAAAACTATAAAATGAACAGATAGGAATCATCACCTACACAAAAGAACTCAAAGATTCAAGCTTTGCACACTCCATGCCATCCATGAGGAGAAAAGTGAAGAAAGATGTGATTTTGATGAAGTTTGTGATGTTTAGTGATGGATTTGATGAAGGGTAATGAAGTGTTCAGTTTAGAATGAGGGAGATAGAGAAATGTGAAAGAAATTGGGTGAGGAAGAATGAGAGAGTGTGAGGAAATGAGAGAGGGAGGTGAGTGTAGGGTGAGGTGAGAGGTGAGTGCGATCAAAGCAATTAATGAACCATTAAAGCTTTCACACACACCTCATCACTCAACAAATATCTCTCTCTCACGCACAAAAGATCAAGATAATAAAGGGTTAAGGATTTGGTTGAAGAAAAGATTAGGATAAACAAAGGATTAGGTTAAGTGTCAAGGTTGCTAAGAATAAAATTAGCACAAACAAAACTCACATTTACGTGCACACGTGCATGCATGCTTATAACAAATAATAATAAATTATTAATTAAATGTTATAAAATGTGAGGAACCCGAATTGGTAAAATTTTTTACTGTAAACCCGCAATAACGTCTAAACGAACACTGACCGAAATCTAAGGCGTTACAATTCTCTTGACCCGATAGTTCGAAAAAGGATCACTTAAACCAATGAACCAGACTAAAACCTGCTTCATATCGATGAGAGTGATCTACGGAATACTGATGAAAATGTCCCTACAAATGATAGAGATCGTCGGATTGACGAGCTGCTAGCATATATGGCCAATATGGAGAATGTCATTCAGTTCATGTCGGGACAATTGCGAACCCTAATGACGACACTACGACTGGATCTGCAAAGAGAAGGAATGTAATGACCACCTACTCTAGCAGGCCATGCAACCTACGCGCCTCGTAAGGTGCAACAACTCGCGATTTCACAAGAAACGACATAGCCAAGGAAAAAATAGCCACCTCCAACTCTTTAAGTAGCGCCTGCCCCGCATGAAGAAACCGTTTCATTTTCCATGGATGTTGGTTCACCGCCGGTGCACGCCGGACCTATAGCGACAGTAGTAGTTGCAACCACTCCAACAGTAGCAGCCCCTACTTTATCCTCATCAACCTCGACAGTAGGGCCTTCATCTCTTGCTAACATGGACGTCGCTGCTCTTCAGAGGTTAATTGCCGAGTAGATGAAACAAAAAACAGTGATACCAATAGCCAACCAACTGTACCTTGACGAGTATACTGACGTGTCTTATCCCATAGGGTATGCTATCCTCGCGTTCCATACGTATAACGGAATCGAAACCCCTTAGAACCATTTAGCCCACTTTAAGGTTGCATGTGGTAATTCAGCCAGAAATGACAAGCTCCAGCTGCGGCAATTCCTGAAGAGCTTGTATGGTATAGCGTTCAAATGATTCGCCGAATTTAGACCAGGCTCGATATTCACTTTTAACCAGTTGGCGGAAATGTTCAAACATGGATTTTGAGGTAGCATCACCGATAAGGTAACACTTACCTAGCTCGCCATACTGAACCCGTTAAAGGAGGAAATGCTGCAGGAATTTGGGCAAAGGTGGTGAACTACGAGTATACGCTGTGATCCTTTGATTCATGAGGAACAATCAGTGCAACTCTTGCTTAGAAGGATTCCGGGTCGAATATGGTTGTTCCTACTCTCCGCAAAACACAAAGCATTTATTCAATTGTTCGAGAAGATAGCAGATTTGGAAAATGCCGATCCTATGCTACTCGAAGACCACCCGAAAATCCGGAGCGAAGCCAAAAGCTTCGCAGCCAGAAAAAGCCCAAGCAGGTCATGTCCTTAATAATGGAAAACAATAAAGACTTGCCCAGTCAAAGCTCATCATAGTCGGCCCCTCACCCGACAAAGTCATCCGAAGGAGCCCGGTCAAAAAAAGTCTCTCTAGAAAAGAAAATGAACAAGAAATACTCTTTCATAAAAGAGCCCACCAAGAACATCTTTGAGTTGGCCATGAAGTGTAGTATGGAGCTACTTAAAATTAGGAAGCCCGATGAAGCTAACAAGAAGAACAACCCGAAGTACTGCCTTTACTATCGTATGATATGTCATCCTATCGAAGATTGTTTCGTCTTAAAAAAATGGGTGGAGGAGCGGTATAAGCTCGAGAATATCGTTCTAGATGATAAATTCAAGATTGATGTTCCCACCACACATAGTCACCATATAACTACATGCGGCTAAAACGAGCTAATCGTATCCGCAATCTCAAGGACCTAAACGTACCCCTGGAAGTGGTTATCTCAAAGAAAACCACAAAAATCTAAAGGAGTTTAGAAAGGATGCTCGAGATTTCTCAAAAGAAGGAGGGGCACACATCGGAGGCGGCATCTACCCCAACTATCGATGCACAAAAAGATAAGGGAAAGAAAGCAAAAGCCCTTCAGCCAGAGGAGCCGTTAATCCTTTCCCCGATAACACTATATGACTTCATCCCTTCTGGTTTTGGAGTGAAGAAACAAACGACAAAAGTCTACAGGAAAAGTTCTGGGAACCAGACAGTTCTGAGCTATCATATCTAGAAGAAGCAGAGCGAAAAAGGCAGTGCTTGATCATGGTGGCAAATGCATTATTAAGAAATGTAATCCGAACTCAGTTTATACGAACTCACACTTGACTCTATACCACCCATACCCCTGACGAGGCAATCAAGATTGCAATCAACTCTCCCAAGCCTAACATGTTGCCAGATATAAGCGATACTGATGGAGTTCATCAATAACCCGAACCGACAGTCGAAGCTAACCCTCGTCCTGTCCAAGAAAGCGCTGCCATCCCTCGTGTGATACTTGGAGGAGAAAGTAGCTATTCTTAGCAGGAAAAAGATGAAGAATGCCCCGCTGAGAAAATAATCGAAGTATTGCCTTGCGCCACTTACTCGCGGCTAGTTTCAGATCTCACTTGGAAAGAATCAGACGACGAAAATAGGCAAGCGTGGAGCTGGGTTCCCATTAGCCCCGCCCTATTAGGACTTCTTTCTTAAGAAGAACCTAAAGATTCGTTGCCTACAACGTCGCAATCCATCGAACGTCTTGACGAGTCACATATCACTCAGCAGCAAAGAGAGATAAGAATCATAATTGAAACCATCCCTCATCTAACTACAATATCGGAGTGGCATAATGGTTTCGTGGAGGATACCAACACAGTATTTTCAGAAGTCTTGGAGGAATATAGAAGAATCCTGCGAGAAAATGTCTCAAATGTGTGGATACATCGACTTCTTATGACAGCAAGCCCATGAATCGAAAAACACTAACTTGGAACCTGCAGCGAGATATCTCAGAGTTCTAATGTAGTAGGATCGAACAGAACACCCCGCGAGACGGTCACAGGAGAGCCCAAGAAGTCGAGGCACTTCAGATTCCTCGAAACACGGGGCAAACACTCCGCACAGAAATAACATTATCCCTTCCGCATTAGCAGCTATTAAATCTGAGGGGGCAAGTAGGTCAAACGATCGAATAAATGACCGGGCAAGATCTGTACGGAATATTTTGCTTGCTCATAAATCTGAGCACAAAACTTCTGTATATCCTGTAATGCCCGAAGAAGCAGAACTGGCAAGATCTCCTAGCTTCTATATATTGTATCAGCGAGCAGGATACTTCTTATGACATTGTCACACGTTCAGGGAAATGATATAAGATTCTACACAGAATTATGTCTTGGCCACCCGTCAGAATAGAAAAAAGCAAAACACCTCCTTGTGTTCTTCATATAATGTCCATACATATCATTGGATAAACCATCGAACCATAGGTGAAGATGAATTTGAAGAACCTCAACAGAGACCTGATTCTCCCATAGCCTTCCAGTAAGGAGAAAGCAGCAATGCAAATGCTGATACTGATCGTCTAGCTAAAGAAGCACCGAGTCCTTTGCCAACAGAGGAAGACCGACATTTTCCCTTACACCTCTCTCAGAGGAATTCTACGGAAAGCTTGGATTTCTTATTTAGAGTCTCTGAGATGCATAATGAAATGCACGAAGTATCCAAGCAAACCATCTCCCAGTTGAACAATAGAGTCAGAGACTTGCGTGAGAACATCCTCGAAGTGCATCAACAGATGAGCGAATTCCTGCAGCAGCTTACCGAAACAGAAAATCGGATTGATGACTTGCAAAACCGAATATCAGAACACTAACGCAGACAAGAAAATATGGTCGCTTCATGTGGATGCCCAATAAGAATTTAAACGTCCGAAAATTCCAGTGTTGGTCAAAGCCACAGAACCGGATTGCACTAAGAGTTCCCTTACTCCCTTCCACCAAAAGGATAGATAAATCAAGCTATAACCTCGATGGCTGGATGGGAGCTGCTATAAATTTACCAGGCTATCAGAAGTATCAGTACGGAACACCCTATTTCCACTATGCCCAGAGAATAAGAGCTTGCAGAAAACCCTGACTGCTGTGAGTTTCACGAAATCTGTAGTCATACACTAAGACAATGTATCGTATTCAGACGACGCATGCAAGAATTAGCCGAAAACCGACCTTCGACGTCTCCTTCTCTTACCCAGCAAAAGCAAGGGAGAGCATGCCGGTCGTCAAACCCTTCAAATACATGCAGGGAAATAAGTGTCGAGAACGAATCTGAAGATAAAACGCTTTACTTCTGTGACAACGAGGACGGGGGATGGCGTTAAATTTGTAAATAGCGTCTTCACTTGTCGAGAAACCATAGTTTACTCGCTAAAGGCCGGCGATTCAAAACGAAAAGCCAAAGAGGCAGAGAAAACTTTCGCCGCTGAAGCAGAAGAAATGAATCTCCTGTGTCAAGGGATCGCCGTTTCTGATCCAAAGCTCAGTAATCCAAAGCGGAGAGCTAAAGAGACAGAGAAGTGAAAAGCCATCGAAATTGAAGAAGGTGCCATCTCCTCAGCTTCAAAAGTCAAGAATAAACCTAGGTACAATGTGCTAGCACACTTAAAGAAGATGCCGACACTGATGACCGTATACGTAGCGCTCATGCTGTCTTCCGAACTCAAGAGTATGCTGGTCGAGGCATTGTAAAATCCTGAGGAATATCAAGCCTTCTTCTCCGAAGTAGCGATGAAAGAAACCTGCTACGAGGAATGGACTGTCGGATTTGTGTTCACTGACGAAGATATATTGTTGGGAACCATGGAACACAACCGACCCTTATAAATTACAGGGGACTATCAACAATACCATGGTCAGAAGAGTACTGGTGGATCCGGGGGCTTCAGTAAATCTGATTACCTGGAAAACTTTGCACAGCTTGGCTCTTGATGTTAGCTACCTTACAGCAGAGAAAATTCTGATTCAAGGTTTTGACCAGAACACGAGGAATGCTCTGGGGTCGGTCACAATGAAATTCTAAGTGGGACCGCTCATGTCTAGAGTGAAGTTTCATGTCATCAACTCCAATACCACGTATAAAGCTCTACTGGGCAGGCTATGGCAACATGACTATACTATAGTACCATCAACCTTGCACCAGTGTCTCAAGTACAAAAAGAATGATCGCGAATATCGCATCGACGGGGAAAATCACTCGTTCAATGTAAATGAATTACACCACGAAGAGGCCAAACATTTTCTTGAGAAGTTCAATGGTGAGTCAGCTAATTTGAGTTGGGAACCACCTGAGGAAGATAATGATTCCGACGACACAAGTGGCTACTCTTTCGAAGATGGCCTGAAGCTTCAGAAAATATTGCGTGTGGGGTTTCGATTTAGAATCTTCAGATGAGGATGACAACATATTTGTGAAGTTCCTCCCCATAACTTTTCAACAAATCGAGAACCTCCATATACCCGATAGTGATGATGATGACAATCCTCGCTATCAAATACAAGATTTCAGAAGATGAGGTCGAAAGGGGAAGAGCCAACTTTATTTCATTCTAACCCCCAACAAACATCAAAAGGTCGTGTAGGAACTGCATGCGGCTAACATAACACATCTATAAACCTTCTTTGTTCCACCGTCTCGTGGACAAAAAGGAATTCTACTTTATAAATCATAACCAAATGAATATGTTGAGAAAAGTCTCTCCTACTTTGAGCAAGATACTCAAGTAAAAATGAGATCCCCATCTGACATGTCACTCAAAACCCTGCAACTCTGCAGGAGGTTCGGGGTGTATTTATGACAATCCCTAGAGACCTGTTGAATGTTCAATGCTTTGTGTTATCCATCAGAAGCATGCGAATACATAACGGGTTAAAAACCCAAAGACACTAAAGGGCCGCGGTATTTTTCATATACCTCCAGACGCCTTCATTTCAAATTTCACAAACATATGCATCACTGCCGCATGATATCCAATCAGGCGTATCAAACTGAACGAGACGATGCTTTCGCACTGCTAGAAACTGTGAGATCGCAAGACTCGGACTTAATACAACTACAGTCGGCCCCTTCTGAATTTGAAGAAGTTGGGCATGCCACTGTTGATGATCTGATAAAAGTGAGCTTGGGAATGGATGAAGATCTCATGCCTACTTTCATCAGCGCTCACCTTAAGGAGGAAGAGGAAATTAAACCGATTGAGCTTCTCAAGTCATATATTGATTGTTTTGCCTGTACCTACTCTAAAATGCCTTGTCTGGACCGGAAGGTCGTTGTACACAGGCTCACAATTGAGCCTCACTCGACTAAGAATCTGATTCCGACCCCGATCAAGCCAGAAACCGGTAAAACAACCCAACCGCAACATGAACGTCGAACTCGAGAAAGCCATCATCAAAGTGGTCAAAAATTGATCGATACAGACTTCATCCATAAAGAGCAATACCCTGACTGGGTCTCCTCAATAGTCCCAGTAAAAAAGAAGATCGATGATATTCGATTTCAGGGACGTCAACAAAGCATGCCCCAAGGATGACTTCCCGCTGTCAGCTACAAAGTTGCTAATTGAAAACATCTCAACATTTGAGCTTTTTCGGTCATGGATGGTTACTCCGGCTACAATCAAATAAAGATGCATCCGGACGATGAAAAGAATACCTCTTTCAAAACTTCGATGGGGGTCTACTGTTATAAGGTCATGCCCTTTTGCTTGAAGAACGCTGGGGCCACATATCAAAGGGCAATGACCAGAATCTTCGATAAACTTTTACACGATATCTGTGAATGTTATATAGACGATCTTATCATAACATGTTAAAATAAATATGATCATTTAAAGCATTTATCTGTTGTGTTCGATCGTATTCGCAAATTTCATTTATGAATCCAACAACATGTGCTTTTGGAGTTTTCTCCGGCAAATTTTTGGGGTTTTATTGTTCGATATAGTGGTCTTGAGATTGACCAGGCCAAAATAAAGGCTATTATGGATATTCTTCCGGCTAAAACCCTCAAAGAGTTGCACTTTTTTCAAGAAAAATTGGCCTATAGCTAAAGTGTCATCGCTAATCTCTCGGGAAAATGCAAGTCTTTCTCTAAATTGGTAAAAAAAACAGGCCACTTATCTGGGATAACGAGTGTCAAGAAGCTTTCGAAGAAATCAAAGCTTATCTCTTGCACCCGCCATTTCTGGTTGCACCCGTTCAGGGATGACCTTTTATCCTCTATACTGTAACGTTAGAGAGCTCCGTGGGGCAATGCTTTCCCAAGCAAATGACACGGGGCATGAGAACGCACTGTACTATTTAAGTAGAGTACTTATAGGGGCAGAAGTAAATTACCCCCATCGAAAAACACTGCCTGTCTTTGGTCTTTGCTGTGACCAAACTAAGGCGCTACTTGTTATCGAACAAAATACATTTGATATACAAAACCGATCCTATAAAATACTTAATGAGGTTGCTGAAATTGGTCGGGCGAGTCACCAAATGAACATTAATGTTACTCCAATTCGACATTCAATACGTCCCACAAAAGACCATTAAAGGTCAAGCTTTAGCTGACTTCTTGGCTGCACATCTTGTGCCAAATAATTCACCCTTAATCTGTGAATTACCCCAAGAAGACATGGAAGATAATGAATCCTATTGGGAATTGTATTTCGATGGGGCATCCTCGGTCGAAGCTGGAACCCAAGAAATCATTCCCAAAGTCAAATTAGGGCTAAGTCTCGTGTTTATGACCCCAGCCGCGGCATTATCCGGCAAGCTTTAGCAAAGACTGAACCCAAAACGAATAATGAAGTTGAATATGAAGCTCTTATTTAGGTTTGGAACTTGCCATTCAAATGGTTATACAAAATCTCTGTATCTATGTAGATTCCCGACTAATAGTTAGGAAGGTTCTGGGAACTTTCAAAACTTATAACCCTACTTTAGTGGCTTATTACAAGCACGCTGGGGGACTTCCCTTGCGGATACTCATTTTCAAGTTAGAAAACGTCCCTCGGGCGCAAAATGGGAAAGCTGATGCCCTAACAAAGCTAGTCAAAGAATTGGCCGGCCCAACCATAAGCGAGATCCAAGCTATAATATGGAATCACCTGAGTGCATGCCCTGCGATCCGAAATAATGAAAAGACACACGCACGCGCCCTACATATTCAAAACAGCGAAAAAATCATAGAAAAGCCCAATTGGCGGCAACTATTCTAGATTTCTTCTATAACGATATATTATCTGAAGACAAGTCTGTCTGATTTGCCTTGAGAAAATAGGCGTTGCGATATGTGTTCTTCAACAATATTTTATATCATCGGACTTTTGATGAATTCCTTTACGATGCATGTCCTTAGATGAGGCAGCTCAAATGATGAAAGAAGTTCATTCAGGTATTTGTAAAGCCCATCAAGTGGGTTCCAAAATGAAGATCAAAATCAAAAGAATGGGTTATTATTGGCCAAACATGACAAAAGACTGCATAGAACATGCAAGGAAATATCATATATGCCAGATACACGACAATTTCATTCACAAGCACCTAAACCCACTACACCCGACTGTGGCATCATGGCCCTTCGAAATATGGGGAACATATATCATTGGCCCAATCGACCCCCTATCATCCAACAGACAAAGTTTTATCCTCGCGGTCACCGACTACTTTTCCAGATAGTCCGACACTACGAGTTTTAAGGAAATCACAGCAGAAACCATCGTCCAATTCTTGCAGAACAATGGGCTATATAGGTTCGGCATACCAAGGCGCATCATATCTGATAGTGGGCTTGCCTATAGAAGCAAAAAAATCATAAAGTTCGCCAGAACTCATAAGATTGACTGGCGTTACTCTACCATATATAACCCTAAAGCCAACGGTCTAGCAGAAGCTTTCAACAAGGCTCTAACCAAGCTGCTCAAAAAGACAGTTCTAAAAAATAAAAAGGACCAGCACAACAAGATGAAAGAAGCATTGTGGGCCTACCGGACTACATACAAGACTTCTACCAAATTTACACCATACCAGTTAGTCTTTGGAAAAGAATCCGTGCTTCCTCTCGAAATTGAAATACCATCTCTTCGAGTCGCAATCCATGAAGTACTAACGACCAAAAAAACACCGTACTAAGGCTTAAAGAGCTTGAAACCTTAGATGATACGCGACTCAGAGCTCAGCAAAATCTAGAGCTCTATAGAGTGAAAATGTCATGTGCCTATAAAAAAAACTAGTTAGACCAAACGCCTTTGATGTAAGCGAATTGATCCGGGTCCTACGATGCCCAATAATCCTGAATCGGAAAGATAAACGAAAGTTTGAGCCAAATTGGGAAGGGCCCTATGTGATAGAAACCGTTTTTGATGGCGGTTCATATCAGCTTATGGACGCGCAGGGGGAGCGACCCATTCCTCCCATTAATGGAAGCCACTTAAAAAATACTATGCCTAAGCACCTACGTTACGGTGCCAAAGAGGACAAAGGCACCATCGCTAACTCTTGATAAGTTTCGCATTACCGTTTTCCATCTTTTTCTTGGCACCCTTGTTCGCCAAGATTCAAGCCAAGATGGCCTCTGTCGCTCATTGGGTCAAGTAACTCGGTATTTCTGCCGTACAATCTCCTTGGGTTTCTTATCAACCAGATGGCGGTAAAAGCCTGCACATACATGTCAAATGACCTCCCCTTCTCTCGGCCGCTCTCCAAGCTGTGCGCCTTGTCTGAACGTTGCTCATTGAGTCGAGTACCTTGGCATTTTTGCTGTATAATCTTCTTGAGTTTCTTATCAACCAGATAGTGGTAATAGTCTCTACATACAGGGCAAAGGACCTCTCCTTTTCTTGGCCGCATACCGAGCCGCGCGCCTTGTTTGGCCGCTGCTCATTGAGTCGAGTACCTTGACATTTCTTCCGTACAATCTCCTTAAGCTTCTTATCAACCAGATGGTGGTAAGCGCCTTTACTTGTAGGTCAAAGGACCTCCCCTTTTCTTGGCCACTTACCGAGCCCCACGCCTTATTTGGCCGTCACTCATTGAGTCGAGTACCTCGGTATTTCTGCCGTACAATTTCCTTGAGTATCTTATCAACCAGATGGTGGTAAGAGTCACTATATGCAGGTCAAAAGACCTCTCCTTCTCTCAGTTACTCACCGAGCTGCTCGCCTCGCCCGACTTCCACTCATTGAGTCAAGTATCTCGGCATTTCTGCTGTATAATCTCCTTGAGCTTCTTATCAACTAATAGTGGTAAGAGCCTCTACATAGATGGAAAAGGATCTCCCTTTTATCGGCCTCTTACTAAGCCACACGCCTTGTCTGGTCACCACTCATTGAGTCGAGTACCTCGGCATTTCTTCCATACAATCTCCTTAAGTTTCTTATCAACTAAATGGTGGTAAGAGCCTCCACATACAGGTCAAAGGACCTCCTCTTTTCTCAGCCGCATACTGAGTCGCGTGCCTTGTCTGGCCACCGCTTATTGAGTCAAGTATCTCAGCATTTCTGTCGTACAATCTTATTGAGCTTCTTATCAATCGGACGGTGGTTAGAGCCTCTACATATAGGTCAAAGGATTCTCCCTTCACTTGGCTACTCACCGAACCGTGGACCTCTAGGCCACTACTCACCAAATACAAGATCCTTACACATAAAAGTGAGGGTTCGGCTATATATAAGGTCGAAAACACCAAGCAACACCTAACAAAGCCCGATGAAGTTTCTAAAAGTTTTACTCCGTCGAACTTTACATATATGCCCATATACGGCTAAGGTTGAGGGTTGAAAAAATAACAACGCTTGGCTCAATACAATTCTGATTTTTTATCCGACTAGGGGTAAATTGAGTACGCTCTAACAAGGGGGCTCATTATGATTTATCAATAGCCGCGAATATGCTTACAAAGTAAGCAAGACCAAATGATGAGACTAAGATTGATCCTAAAAGAAAACTCAGAACAAAGTCCTGTCTAAACAGGTCCTACGATAACATATCCACATTGTGTAAACGTCGAGATAAGGCTGAGATTGATCCAAAAGGAAACTCACCCAAAGTCTTACCTTAATGGTCCCGCAGTGCTATCTTTTCTACGGATATATCCTAAATGGAAACCTCTAAAGATATCCGAGATCTATCTTTAGGACGCTCATCAAAAGATCATCGTTCAGGCCTGTAGCAACATAAAATCTATCGCAGATAAGCTACAAAAGGGCAGTACCAGGGATAAGCCCAAGTATATCATAAAAAGAACTGTTGGAGTTTTCCCCCAGGTCCCGTGATAACACACAATATCCAGAGTTCTCATGCTCAAGTAGTAACCTACAAACGTGAATACTACACATGATGAGCCCCAATATTTCATAGGCTGGAGTCTAAAATGAAAGAGACCTAGCCCTAAAATTTTTGTCCGGAATGACTCTAAACTAACATTTTTGTCGGGAATGACTCTAAAACTAATATTTAGGTCTGGGATAACTCAAAACTAACATTTAGGTCTGGGATGACTCAAAAACTAACATTTATGTCCTCGATGACTCTAAACTAATATTTATGTCCGGGATGACTCTAAACTAACATTTATGTTCGAGACGACTTTAAAACTAACACTTATGTCCGGAATGACACAAAATTAACATCTATGTCCGAGACGAATTTAAAACAAGTGAGCATATGGGCTCAAGAAGTATAAACTTCAGTGACTTAGCCAATTTAGGATAAGATTGGGCTTCTGTAGTGCTAAGCACTCAAACATGCAGCGCTCACGTGGACATCATGTAAAATGCTGAGCGTCTCAAGTGTTCGCATGGACATCACGTGAAGCACTTGTTTTTTTAATAAGATTAGGAAAATACTTTCCTAACATAGAATTTAATTCTATCATATGAATATCTTGTTTGTTTAACAAGATTAGAAAAATATTTTCCTAATATAGTATTCTATTCTATCATATGAATATTTTGTTTGTTTAACAAGATTAAGAAAATATTTTCCTAATATAGAATTTAATTCTATCAGATAATTTAATTGGCGATTTTTTTATCACCATTGGGTTTTAAATCCAAAGATTCTCTGTTTGAGAAAAATCTTTCCATATTAGAAAGACCAAGGAAAATATTTTCTAAATAGAATTTAGAATTTAATTCTATCAGAAACTAGCGCTTCAAATTGGGGCGCTCACTTGCTATCACATGAGCGCTGCCATATATACATATGACAGCAGCGTTCACGTGTTTTGCATGTGAGCACTTCCACAAGAATGTGCCAAGAGAACTCACGTGTTTAACACGTAGGTGCTTACATGTTTAACACATGGGTGCAATCATAGGATTTAATTCAATCTGAAGCCGGTACTCAAGTGCTTTGCACGTGAGTGTTCACGTGTTTAACACGTAAGAGTTGCCCTCTATTTTTTTATAAGGGAACAATTGCTAGCTCTGAGCCAAATTTTTTTGCGGGAACAAATGCCCCTCATTACTTTACCTACGTAAATATGTACACGGGTTAAGTAGTGCAAAGTAATGCATCACCACAGATCTGATGGCTTAGAAAACAGGTTTGGGATCCCTGTTGCCTAAGGATTTTTCAATATTTATAGGCCGTGAGGGTCTCAGAAAGTATTTTCTTTCTACGAGTCGAGAGAATCTCGCATGTGTATTTTCTCCTTAGGGATCATGAGGATCCCTAAGTGTCGTTTCCCTTATAAGTCGTAAGGATCTTATAGGAGAGTTTTCTTTTTACGAGTCGAGAGGACACCTAAGTGGCTTCTTCTTCTCATTGGTGTCTTGGTTGGCCAATGGGGGATGACTTTTATGCAATCTTGTCGTATGTGGCCCGTAGATTGTATATAGTGGTTAATTTTTTAGACCGGCCGCAGGGCAGCGATGACTTAGGAAACTGGTTTGGATCCCTGTCACCTAAAGATTTTCAACTTTATGAGCTGTGAGGGACTCATAAAGGTATTTCTCCCTACGAGTCGAGAGTATATCGTATGTGCATTTTCTCCATAGAAGTCGTGAAGACTCGTCAGTTTCTTTTTTCTTAAGAGTCATAAGGATCTCACAAGAGTATTTTCTCCTTACGAGTTGAGAGGTCCCGTAAGTGGCTTCTTCACACTATCGCTTGTGCTGAAGTGGCCTGGTTCAATTTATTTACTCATCCCGGAACGTTCAGTTTATCCTTCCCTTAGGCTTATGGATAAACTCATCTTAACGTTAAACATACATAACCCCTGTTAACACAAGAGTCCGTTACATTTGTAGTGTTGGGTTTAGTTCATCGCACCGTTACGTCAACTGATTTCTTCTCGTTCCACGTCCACTTGAGTCATTGGTTCGAGTAGCTGTATACTTACCGTATCACCCAACTTTACCGCTGCAGGATACAACGTCTCAAGTAACCTTCCTAGGCCGGTATGTCCGTATTGACGTCAGATGATTTAGCGTTAGGCGTCACCGTGGCGCTTTACCTTGAGGTCAGACTCTTTTCTTTAAGGATTCCCAGAGAGTTCAGAGCCGCATCCGTCCGATGTGGGATAACATCCACTGGTTTTTAAGCTTCGTATGTATTTCCATCAAGACCCGAAACTAGGAATATACCATCACTTTGCTTTTGCTTTGATGATGTCGCGAAAATTTCTTCACTGAAGTAGGGTAGACACCCATGCGATCTCTGTGCTGTATATATTGAGATCTGGAATTAGGATTTTTCTATCACTCCATTTTCGATTTGGCTCCTTAGAGCTTTATTGACATCATGTCTGCACTTTGTTAGAGGGATGTTGAGTTGGTCTTTAGGCCATATATATTGCCATCGAGATATGGAGTTAGGAATATGTCGTTACTCCATCTTTGATTTAACCCTTTAGCCCTTCCTGACATTATATCTGCACCCTGCTAGAATGAGAAGGGACGTCGAGATAACCTCTAGGCTGTATATGTTGCCATCGAGGTTTGGAGCGAGGATTTTGCCATTACTCCGCTTTATTTTTGACTCTATGGTCCTTGTTGATGTTGTGTCTGCACCTTGCTGGAATGAGAAAGAACGTCAAGATAATCCCTAGTTTGTAGATGTTGCCATCGAGATCTGGAGTAGGATTTTGCCACAACTAGTTTTTGATTTGCTTGAGAAGCTGCCACTTAATCTTTCGGGGGACGAAGTAGCTCTCAGTAGTGTTTGAGGTTAAGTGGCGCTGTGGAGACTGAAATTTTTGCTGAATCATTCCTTTCTTGGTAGCTTTGAGTAAAGCACATTGCTCATTTTCATCTGTTTGTTCCCGTGGATTGTATACAAGAGTCAATATTGACATGCTTGTAGGGAAGATTTTTTTTATTTTATATTATTTATCCGCTATTACTATATCATTTCAGCTTTTCATATCGCGAAAGTCGCGATTGCCCAATCATTTCATCTATTTATTCGCGGTGCCCAATCATTTCGGTTATTTATTTTATTTTTACTTGCTGCCTTTTATTGCGAGTTTCTCCATCATTTCGGCTATTTTTTATTTTTATTTATTTATTATACTCGTTGATTTTTATTACAAGTTGTCCCATCATTTCGGCTATTCCATATATTTTTACTCGCTGATTTTTATTGCGAGTTGCCCAATCATTTCGGCTATTTTATTTTATTTTTTCTCGCTTATTTTTTATTGCGAGTTGTAGACTTGGATTCTGATACCAGCTTTAGTATCAGTATCGCTACAACTGGAATATTGGCAGGAGCGACTCATCATCTGCCATGAAAGGCCTTGGAGTTTGATACCTGATTAGACATCAGTATCGCTACAACTGAAATATTTTCAGGAGAGACTCATCATTTGCCGTTTCCAAATTGGATAAAGATGGATTAGAAGACATGTTTAGATCCCTGCCAACTAAGGCTTTTTCAATCTTCATATGTCGTAAGTGTCTCATGAAGTATTTCTCCCTACGAGTTGAGAGGATCTCGTAGGTGTATTTTCTCCTTAGTAATCGTGGGGATCATTAAATAGTATTTTCTCTTACAAGTCGTAAGGATTTTACAAGAGTGTTTTATCCTTATAAGTCGAGAGGATTTATACGTGTTGTTCACCATATAGGGATATTTCTCGCCATTGGTGGGACTTCGTGGGAACCTGTTTGTTTGTGCTTGTGGATTGTATACAAGAGTTGATATCGAACTACTTATAAGACAATTTGGGGGACATGATGGTTTAAGAACAGTTTTAGATCCCTGTAAATTAAGTCTTTTGAATCTTATGAGCCGTGAGGATCTTATAGGAGGATATTCTCCTTAGAGTCGTGATAATCTCGTAAGTGCATTTTCTCCTTAGGAATCATATGGACTCCCAAGTGTGAGGCTCCTTTGTGAGTTGTTAGGATCTTATAGGTATTTTCTCCTTACAAAATCGAGGGGACTTTATAACTGTACATATCATCATTTTTAAACGGGTTTGCATCCTTTCGGTTTTCACAAACTCGCCGGCAGTCCTGCTATTTTTACTCACGTCATCCTTTCGGGTTTTCATACGTGTCCATTTTGTTTGTGGATATGCCTTTTTTTTATGAGTTTGCACCCTTTCAAGTTTTCACAAGCTCGCTGGCCGTCCTGCTGTTTTTACTCATGGAGCCCTTTCGGGTTTTCATCCATGCCCACTTTGCTTATGGACATACCTTTTTTTGAACGGTGAAAATCTCGAACGTAGCTTCACCGCGGATGACCCAACTATTCGCCGGTGGGACTTAGTGAAGATATGGATTATTTGTGCCCATGGATTATATACGGTAGTCAATTTGGAGACAGTCCGTAGGGTAACAAATATTTTTTGGAAGACTGCATCATCGGTGGAGCTTCATAGTCGGTAGGACTTTAGGTGCAGTCTAGCAGGTAGGACTTGATTTGCAATGTTCGCCGGTGGGACTTCAGTTAAAATGTCGATCTCAAGGAGCATATTAGTTTAGGGACATCACTGTCCAACATCATCATACATGGGGTGACGTACTAGTTTAGAGACATTTCGGTCCAACATCCCCGTGTTCGGAGCGATATACTACTTTAGGGATATTTCGGTCGAACATTACCATGCATGAAGTGACGCATTAGTTTAAGGACATCGCGATCCAAGATTAGTTTAAGGACATCGCGGTCCAAGATTTACCATTCGGTCAGAGAGTTACACAACTCATTCCTTCCAATGCATGTTTGCTGAGGCGCTGCTGCCTGGTAGTTGCATGAGTGGCCACTTCATGCCTTAGGCTATCTTCACCCTCTTGGACTTCTTTAATCATTGCGTCAATCAGGATGTCTTATGGGAAATACCGAGTACTTTACACGGCACCTGCCCCCTGCTCATCAATGTCGCTTTCTGACGCTGACGGAACATCTGTTAGTTATATGTATGCCCTAGAGGCTATTACTGTATATGGGATGTATATTGTAGTAGATGCTTAGACATATATAGAGAGGACTTTCTTACTCGATATGATAGTATGATATCTGGTTTCTCTTTGTCTTAACATGTTGACTTGTATATGTGATGCTGTCTTGCTCTCACATGTTGATAAAGCCCTTAGGATATGTACTTGACTACCAGGACTATGATGGAGATCATACTAGTGGGGCCAAAGGTAGTCCACAAGTACACACTATAATTGTTCCTAGTCATGGGTGTATCGAGACAGGGCATCGATACTCCAGAGGAGACTAGCGTATGCGCTTCTTGACCCATATGATGGGCGATGGATGATCCACATCCATTGGTGTTTGACATCAGAGAAGGTATACGGGTGCTCAGTGGAGACTGGGTACACTGAACGGACTCACCGAGAACTCCTAGATGGTATTATGCCTATCGTCGAATAGCAGTTCTCTGGTGACACGGGTACAGGTTAGTCTGTAGACCCGAGATCGTCATAGAGTTTTGTGTGATTCCCACCGTGCTTTGATTTCCACCATACCACGGTCAAGAGATCGTGCAAAAAGGTGGTTTTTGGGTACAGTCCCGAGTCACATGGAGGCAATGAGAGATAGGAGGGGTTTCTTCTCTCCCGGTATTGGGAGTTGATGTTGCGCTATGCTTGATTGGCCATAACAGGAAATTCCTGGCCAGGGTTGCTGAGATCTACTGGTAAGTTTTATCAGTAGTTTCTCGAACCGTTATAGACCTTGCATCGGCATGACTTATCAGGATATTGGGGTCTGACGTTATACCATTCCCGGGCTGTGATATGCGACATATCAGACGAAGAGACCGGACTGTACGGCAGTGTTACTGACTGGATTCGCAGGAGTACGAACATGCTTGCTTGTTGATCTTCTGATCGCTCAATACCCGGGTGGCCGTTATATTTAGCAGACCGCTTGCAGCTTGTGGGTGTTGTTTACCCCAATCAGAGCAAAGCACTGTTCAAATTCCAAGGCGGGAGAAGAAGCAACGCTTCATCTTCCCCCAATCAGAAATAAAGCTTTGCTTTGAAAATTTAAACTCTAATAAATGAAGCAACGCTTCAGATTCTTTGCGCTGCGCACAACGCGCCACGTGTCAGAAGTTGATACGTCAGCGCAACGCCCAAGAAGGCGCGCCCAATCAGAGCAAAGCTCTATTTTTATGAAGCAACGCTTCAGTTGTGCTGCGCTCTGCGCCGCGCGACACGTGTCAGCGCAGATGCGCTAGCGCAGTTGCGCTGCGCTCTGCGCCGCGCGACACGTGTCAGCGCAGATGCGCTAGCGCAGTTGCGCTGCGCTCTGCGCCGCGTGACACGTGTCACGCGCTGGGGCATCTGCGCCAAACAGAATTAAAGATTTTTAAAGAAATCTTTCTGTTCTTGTTAAAACAAGAAGATTTTCTTGTGTAAAACAGAAGCCCTTGGATCAAAGATCCAACGGTGGGGAAAATTCCCCAAATCACTCTGAGAAAGATCTCTTTAACAAATTCAACAAACTTATGGGCACTATAAAAAGGACCCTAGGCCTCAATTCAAAGGCATGAACATTTTTTTTCTTGAAAAATCAAGAGCTTCAAACAGAGAGAACTCTGAGAAAAATTTCAAGAAGAGGTAAAAAACCTTTATAAGGGAGAAGAAATTTCCTCTAATAGATCATTGATCTAAAAACAAGATCAATGATCTTCATATAATAAATAGTGCTTTGCACTTCTTATGAACCACTGGTTCTTTAAAACAGAAAAAAATAAATAAATAAAAAAATAGTGCTTTGCACTTTTATGAACCTCTGGTTCTTGAAATGAAAGAAAAATTTATTTTTCTTTGATTCTAATTTGATCAAAGATAAAAAAATAGTGCTTTGCACTTCCAAACTGCGCTGTTGCGCTCTTGAGAGAGCGCCACGTGTTAGCTGTAGAACAACTTACGCTACGCGCTCTTAAGATAGAGCTTTGCTCTCTGGAATTGGCGCAACTCGCTGAGAGCGCGCCACGTGTCAGCAGCGCAACAGCGCAGCGCACTAGCGCAGCGCACTGCGCTGTTGCGCATGCGCTCACCAGAGTATGACACGTGTCCTCACCACAAGCGCTTGCGCTCAGTAATTGGCGCAAAGCGCCTGACAAATGCAATGCATTTCTTTCCTGAAGGGCCAGGCCCAATTAAAAGACTAAACAGGCCTAATTAAATTGATACTCTGCATCATTTATAAATGGGCAGAGCCCAAACGAAATAATAAAAATTCTATGCATTTATAAAGGGGGCAAAGCCCAGAACAGATGCCTTGCATCATTTATAAATGAGCAGAGCCCAGGATAAATTGATGCTCTGCATTCTTACGGGCAAAGCCCAAACAAAAAAAATGGAAGAAATGCAATGCATAAAAATGTGGAACATTTTCAACTGGACTTAGCCCAATTCTGGCCGTAAGTCCTTAAATTAAATTGAACTGAGCACAAATGCTCTCTTAAATCAATTTACTACCGGTTCGAGGGTACATCTCCGAACTCCTCTGACACTTCTCGTTGTAATCCTTCAACGACGTCAGAGAGGCGACGGGTCTCAACGACCACACCTGAATATGGACTGCGGGGTCCTTAAACTCGTGGACCGGAACGTCCTTAAACTAATATCGGACCGAAAGGTCCCTAAACTAATGACGGACCACCACGTCCCTAAACTGGAACATGGACCACCACGTCTCTAAACTGGAACAATAGAGCCAATTGCTCTTCTTTCGGATCTAAACGATCCCGTTCAAGTCAATCTTAGTCCAAAATAGGACTAACGTATTCTTGGCGAACGTTTAACTTGATCTTAGCCGCAACGCGACTAACGCATCCTTAAACTAAAAAACACCAAACCCAAATCTAAATAAAAACGGATTTGGACTAATCCACGTCCTACGGGCGACGGCATTACTCAGTCTCCGTATACAATCCACGGGCAACCACAAACAAAACAAACACTCACGACACGGAGTGAAACTCTGGAGAAGGAGAAAGTTGTTACCGCAATGCGGTAGCGTAATTAACTGCAGGGGCTTGCGCCTGCAGGGAAGAGCGTCCTCACAATCAAAAACCCCTCAAACGAGGGGGAATCTGATGAAGTCTGCTACATCGGCCGCATCCGTCTAAACCTCCGATACATGATGCCATAAATCAACTTGGCATCTTCGGAGAGGTGGATGGATAAAACCAATTAGCATCTGTCCTGAATCTCAGTGCCAGGACTTCACGGTCCTGTGCGGCCGTCTTTCGGAGGGGAACAGATTCTGGCACTCCCGGTGGGACCTCTTCCTCTTTCCACTCCACACTTCGTGTGTCGTCCTCGCGAACCAATCGCGGTTTGTTAAATGGTTGCCTTCGGAGTTCAAGTTACTAAGATTTGGTCTCTTGCCTGGCGCAGAGAACTCAAGATTCAATGGCCTCTAATTGCACCAACTGCTCGAAGTGCCACTGCAACAAACGCTCCACCTCACCTAGAGGTGTATCATATGGGCCCCAAGCGGTCTCTTTCCTCACTCTGCCAGTAGACCAGGTGGCCCAAGCCACCACTGGCTTATTCTTCGGGACCATGATCCCACCGACAAACTTCTCTATGCCGATACCTGCACCAGAGGCGAACAAGAAGTCGGTCTTCGACCGGCTCACTGCTACGACGGCCCCTGTCAACGGGTCGCCCGTTACCAAACCAACAGCCTCCATTTTCGCCAGGCTGGATCAGAATCATAGAGTGGCCGTCCCAAAGAGGGCAACGGCCGCTGCTCAGGAAATTGTTAAAGCGGCTTCTCCCATCAGAGAGTCGGTCTTCGCAAGATTGACGATTCCCATTCCTGCCCTTGCTGGTCAAAAGGCATCAGTCTTCGATAGGCTGACATCAGCAGTCACCCCACACTCGAACATGGGGCAAAAAGAAACTATCTCAAATTCCGAACCAATCCCGATGGCTCGTCGTGCATGACGTCGCCATTGGCAACGAGTGAGGAAGGCAGGGGGCAACTCTCCTTCAGGGCTAACTCCACCGGCTCCAGTGGTGGAAGTCAACGCTGCTGTTCCAACTGGGAACAGCTTTGAGCTGTTGAGAAGGGTACGGAAGAACTCTCCAACCGCTACATTGAAAAGATCTCCTCCGCCTATAGACAAAGATCCAGAGACAAAGCTGGAACAGCCCCCTCAACGGCTGTCGTCAAAAATATACAAGGTTTGGCGTAGGGTTCAAGACTCTGTGATTGACCCGGACCACTTTCGTCGCCAGAAAAAGGCAAAGGTGGAAAAAGACAAGGATTGTCCCATTAAACAGCAGGGGACAGCAGCTGCTAGGGTACCCCCTACAATGGTTCCTTCAACCTCAACGGCCCATAAAAAGAGGAGGCCAGAGAAAAACCCCGCGTCAATGGCAAAGTCTAAAAGCGGTGAACCTAAACCCCCCAAGTCAGGGGGCATAACAGTTCATACGGTTTATATGGCTTCTGGAAAGGAGGAAAGCCGCACTTCTACGGGTCACCGACCGCTCACCCGATCAGTGACCAAGGCTCAGGAGCAGCAACAAAAGCTCCAGGAGATGATGAATGCTATGGCCGTGCTTACAGAGCCAAAAGAAAACCCTGAAGCATCCTTAGATGAGCGCCGAGACGAAGAGACCGACGCCGAGTTCCTTCGCCGAATATTGGAAAAGAAGGACAAAGAGGCTGCTGAACAAGCGGCCAACATACAGCGTATGGGCCTCCTCTTCCAGGACATGATAGGGATGATGATACAACAAGATCCCCCGAATGAAGAACCTCCGATCGTCCTTGGAGACGATATGGGAGAGACATCGAATCCTCAGCCCATTCTATCAACGGCTAAAGAGGATACAATCTCTAAAACTGATCTGGACGAATACATAGCCCAGCAAATAAGGGTTCATCATGCGGCCGAAGCAGCCGGCCACGTCGTTAAAACGGGGCGGCCATATCCAGGCTGGTATGACCAAATCAAGTACCCGCCGGGTTACACAATTCCCAAGTTCCATGTCTACAAGGGGACCGGCAATCCCCATCAGCATGTTGCCCAGTTCAGGGCGCTTTGCGGTAACACCGGCGGCGATGACAAGCTTTTGCTCCGCCAGTTCGTTGGAAGTCTATCAGATACGGCGTTCGAGTGGTACTCTGAACTCCCTAATGATTCTATTAAAACCTTCGCGGAAATGGAGCTGCTGTTTACCCAACTCTTTGCAAGTGCCAGTGAACGTACCCCGATGACGGCACTGATTAACGCTAGGGTAAAACCCGGCGAGACATGGGTTCAGTACGCTATACGGTGGCGTAATCTATGGTCGAAGTGTGAGCAGCGCATAGAAGAAGCCCCTGCGGTGGGAATGTTTGTTGGAACCCTTGATCCACAAGCAACCATCTTACAGTTTATGATGTTCTTCAAGTCGACTACCTTCCAGGCTTTGATTGACAAACTAGCGCAGATGGACCAGATGGGCCATAAACCCCCTCTCCCAAAGCCGGATTCCCGAAATGACAAAGGAAAGGGAAAAGCGATCGTTGTCGCTAATGCTCAACAACAACCGAACGACTCGAAGCCGGTTGCTCGTCCAAACAATACGCGCCCGTACGTACCCCTTGAGGATAGGATGGGACGTCCTTATTCCTTCCCCCGCGATAAAACGAGGAGGTTATTCGAGCTGGCGTTGCGCAACAGACTCATAAATCTGCCGGATCCAAAACGTCCGTTGCAACCAAGTGACGTCAACGAGCCCAACTACTGTCCTTATCATCGAGTACTAGGCCACCCGATCGAAGATTGCTATGTTTTCAAGAATTGGCTTGAAAACCAATACCGACAGGGCAAGTTCGCGTTATCTGACAAATGGAAGGTGAATCCCCCGCAACCCCACACCTCTAAGGGGACGAATACGTCAGGGGAAACATGCTCCGTCATCGAAGAAGCTCCTTGGGAGGTCGTATTATCAGCCAAGACAAAGAGGATGCTAAACGATCTTCAGACATGTCCAGCGGTCAAGTGGAAGAACCCATTGGAGCCACAAATTATGGAGGGAATGCTAAAACCTCGTCCGATTCAAAAGATTGGTGGAAGTGGCCCAAACACTCATAACCAGCCGTCAAAATCTTCGAAAAAGAAGAAGAAGAAATCTAAGAAGCCCGTGAAGCCTGGCGACAAGCGCACGGACTTACAAAAGCAAATTGACGCGCTGGAGGAATACAATCAGAAGGCACGAACCCCCATTACATTCCAAGAGTTCCTCAGCCATGTCTTTCAAGAGGAGGATGAGGGAGAAAGTTCATCAGATGAATCCGAGGAATATGTGGCGAGCTGTCATATGATTTCCCATTCGATCACGAATGATGAGGAGATTCCTTGCACCGAAAAGCTGGGGGCAGATCCTGAACCAAAAGTTCTGGGGCCATCAGATGAAGTAATTGACGCACTCCTTAATGAAGCTCGGTTGAAAAGCAAAGCTGATCGGGAGCGCGAGGCGGCTATATTTGAAAGGGCCAAGCGCCAGCGACTTGATGAAGGAGCTGAGACGATCCCGCTGGAGCAAAACACCTCCACTACCGACAAAAGCCAACTCAGGATGAGGAAAAAGTTCGCTAAAGCCATATCAATGGGCATGAAGCTACCATCCTCTGAAGGAAACATCGCCAGTGAAGTGGAAACGCACCCCTCGTATTGCTTATATCATCAGAGGATTTCGCACCCCACTCAAGAGTGCAAAGCTTTCGATAGATGGTGGCAAGGATACGTTGCTCATCGACAACGCTTTAAGCGGGAAAAACGTAAAACTCGTCGGGAGCAGAGAAATACGACCGAAGGGCTTAAAAGAACTGCTGGCGATTGTCGCATGGTTAACACCGGTGGATCACAAGTGCCTACATTCGGGAGTGATTCTGATGAAGAGCTAGAACTTGCCCCTCTCTTTAAAGAGTCCGCTTCAGGAAAAGAAGAAGAACCGAAGGTCTGCGAAAATATCCGGCTGCGGAATCGGACGCTGCCTGAAAAGAACCTCGGACCCTTGAACAGAAAAGATAAAGGGAAAGAAAAGGTCTCTGAGGATATTACTCTCGATGACCAAGTTGCGGAAGAGTTAACCGCTAAGAACCCACCAAAGAAGAATAAGGTGGATTACAACGTCTTAGCACATCTGAGGAAGCTGCCCTCACAGCTCAGCATTCTTGACGCCCTTTTGCTATCAAAAGAGGCGAGAGATTCATTGATTAAGGCACTCCAAGACCCGGAACAATTCCAAGCATGCCTGGCCGAGGAAAAGATGAAGGATGAGTTAGAGGAAGTACACACGGCTGATGTTACTTTTGGCGATGAAGACCTTCTACTTGGGACTTGCGAACACAATCGCCCTCTCTATGTTTCGGGATACTGCCATGATATAAAGATAGGCAAAATCCTGATCGATAACGGGTCGTCTGTTAACCTACTCAACGTGCGGGTGTTGAAGGAAATCTGCATGAGCGTCCAGCACCTTGCTCGGGACAAGATCACCATATCCGGGTTCGACTCCCAATCGTCAAAGACTCTTGGATCTGTGATACTGACGCTACGCTTCGGACTACTCGTCACGGACATTAAGTTCCACGTCATAGATGCCAAGACATGCTACAATGCTTTGCTCGGCCGACCATGGTTACACGAGTACAACATCATCCCTTCTACACAACATCAGTGTATGAAGTATTTTAAGGATGGTTTCGAGTATACCGTGACGGAAGAACTGAACCCGTTCTCTGTGAACGAGGTCCGCAAATACGAAGATGCCAAATACTTCTTGCCGGATTTCGAAGACACGGAGAAGTGTCACAAGCCGGAAAATAAAACTAACGCCACCATCCCTGTCTTCGGCAGTGATACCGAGGAAGAAGAGGAGATCGTTTATTCGGGTCCGCCCCAACATAACAAGCCAGGACCATCCACTCCTACATTGGTCTTTGGTAGTGACTCGGAGGATGAGGTCCATGTCGTATTCTCTGCTCGACCTTCAATACAAGCTTCCGCTGACGAAGAGCAAAGTCTGCAAGTTGCCATGGTGCCGCCTAAACATCATAAAGAACTGGACGCACTTAATATCTACAGTATAGAAGAGCTGCGGACATTCTACATCCCTCCCATGCGAGAAAACGAGAAAGAAATTCTGTTTTACCGCTCTGAAGAAACCAAGATGAAAAAAGAAATCTGGTATGGCGCAGATCCTGCGCTCGACAGGCTTCAGCCTATCCGTCTTTCCAGATATTATACAGAGGGTTTGAAGAAGCTGCTGAAACGCCAGGGGATATCCTTCAAACAGACCGTTAGAGAGGCCAAATTCTATGACAGGGTCTGGAATGTTCCCGGGACTCAACGCAAACTGCCTAATGGGAGAATGGAAACGAGAGGGCTTGGATACATCCGGTCAAAGAAACGAGAGTTACTACCCGGCTGCTACGTCGTGTATGACCTTGATGAAGAAGCGGATGCTCAATGGGAGGACGCTAATCCTAAGCCAGTGAAGGTTCCAGATGCAAGAGAGCCCAGTCCGTCGTTCGAGGAACAAATGGACAGACTTATAAAGAAAGCTGGTCAAAAAGTCCGAGATGATCACAACCGTGAGACGGCCATCTACGAGAAAGCCAAGACGCAACGCCTTCTCCAACAGGCCGTAAAGGATGAAAATGCCGCTCCTTGTCAACCTGTTATAAAGAAGGCTCAACTCAAAAGCAGAAATAAGTCGAAAGGCCAAAAAGGCACTCAACAACAACAAAGCAGGGCTAAGAAGCCACGCAAACGGGAGTCGAGCGTTATTGATCTATCCCTCATGAAGAAAATGAGTCGAGCATACTCTTTTCCTCGGGATAAGACAAGGAGGATATTTGAGCTTGCTCTAAAACATCAGATGCTCGCGCTGCCGGAGTCTAA
This sequence comes from Agapanthus africanus, assembly GCA_030015575.1. Lineage (NCBI taxonomy): Eukaryota > Viridiplantae > Streptophyta > Magnoliopsida > Asparagales > Amaryllidaceae > Agapanthus > Agapanthus africanus. Next base: position 130,411,532 of record JASDDO010000028.1, read on the forward strand.
ACACCCTGAACAAGCAGGCGAAGCCTCACATCCGGACTATTGCTCTTACCATCGAGTAGTAGGTCATCCTCTTGAAGATTGCTTCACCTTCAAGAATTGGGTCGAAGATCAATATCGGCTTGGTAAATTCGCTCTGTCCAACAACTGGAGGGTAGCACCACCACAAAAGCACGAGCCTAAGGCCACGAAAGAAAAACCAGTTCCACATTGGGATTGGAAGCGAATTCGTACCTGTCACATGATAACAATACTACAAGTAGAATCCGAGAACATGGACAGCCTTCCCTGGTGCCTCGAAAACAGCAATGATGAGGTGATCTCAGAATTTCCCCCAGCTCCGAAAGAACTGGAGGACGGAATACATACCACTGCAGATAATCTCAAGAAAATTGAGTTGGGGACGATAAACGATCCGCGACCGACATTCGTCAGCGAGCTGCTGTCTGAAGAAAAGGTGGCTGCGTTAAAGGACGTCCTTGTACAGCATAAAGATTGTTTCGCATGGAACTATTCCGAGATGCCGGGACTTGATCCAGAAGTTGCTGTACATAGACTGGCAATATCCCTGAGTGTCAAGCCAGTCAAACAAGCGCCGAGAAGAATGCGGCTTGAGCTCGAGATGAGCATCAACGCTGAAGTCAAAAAGCTGATAGACTCCGGCTTTATCCAGGAGGTTCAATACCCTGAATGGATTGCTAATATCGTCCCAGTGATGAAGAAAAATGGAACGGTGCGCATATGCGTGGACTTTCGGGATCTCAACAAAGCCTGCCCGAAGGATGATTTCCCAGTACCAGTCACCGAACTGATGATAGACAATAAGTCCGCGCATGAGATTTTCTCATTCATGGACGGCTCATCAGGATATAATCAAATAAAAATGCACCCTGAAGATCAGAAACATACGGCTTTCCGGACTCCTTTGGGAACATTCTGTTACAAGGTGATGCCCTTCGGTTTAAAGAACGCCGGTGCAACCTACCAAAGGGCCATGACGAAGATTTTCGATGACCTTATACACGAAATCGTTGAATGCTATATCGACGACCTCGTTGTTAAAAGCAAATCATATGAGGAACATCTCGAGCATCTGAAGACCATGTTTCAACGTCTTCGGCAATACAACTTGAAGATGAATCCGCTCAAGTGTGCATTCGGAGTTTCCTCAGGAAAATTCCTGGGATTCATTGTTCGACACCGGGGTATCGAAATAGATCCGTCCAAGATCAAGGCAATCATGGAAATGCCTCCGCCGAGAACTCTCAAACAGCTGCGGTCTCTCCAAGGGAAGCTCGCGTACATACGGCGATTTATAGCCAACCTCTCAGGAAAGTGCCGTCCTTACAGCCACCTGATGAAGAAGGGAACCCCGTTCGTCTGGGATCAAAAGTGCCAAAGCGCACTAGACGAGATCAAACAGTACATGCAAAACCCTCCAGTGTTGGCCGCTCCGGTTAAGGGAAAGCCTCTCATTCTTTATACGGCCGCCCTTGAAGGTTCTTTGGGCGCATTATGGGCACAAGAGAATGACCAGGGGAAAGAAAGAGCACTCTACTACTTAAGTTGAGTTCTACTGGGGGAAGAAAGCAACTACTCCCCCATTGAAAAACACTGCCTAGCGTTGATCTTCGCGATAACAAAGCTCAGGCACTATGCGTTGGCGCATGAGGTCCGTCTCATTTTGAAGGTGGACCCTCTTAAGTATTTAATGTCAAAGGCCATACTGACAGGTCGACTCGCTAAGTGGGCTCTGCTCTTGATGGAGTTCTCGATAACGTATCGACCTCTCAAGGCAGTGAAAGGCCAGGCCATCGCCGATTTCCTCGCTGAGCACCCGATACCGGCCGACTCCCCTTTAAACTGCGATCTTCCAGACGAACATGCGTTTGATGCGGTCGACGGTGATGAGACTCGATGGGAGATTTATTTCGATGGCGCATCTTCCATGAAGAAGCGCAAACAAAGCACCCCTATAATCAAATCGGGCGTAGGGCTCATCTTTATAACTCCACAAGGAGGGATAATGCGCTTTTCTTTCTCCCTAACAGAGCCGAGGACAAACAATGAAGCCGAATACGAAGCTCTGATAGCAGGCCTAGAGATCGCCATCGACATGGGAATTGGAAACCTCCTCATATACGGAGACTCCCAGCTGGTCGTTAGTCAAGTAAACGGTGACTACCAAACGTGCAAACCGGAGTTAGTGAGGTACGGCGAAAAAGTGCAACAATTGTTGACCCAAATTCCCTCTTATACTTTGGAGAACATACCGCGCGCGGAAAACAGCAAAGTAGACGCATTGGCCAAACTTGCTAAAGAATTGGCTGACGAGAATCTCGATGATGTTAGAATCGTGGTACAAAGCCGTCAAGTGCTTGCCCCAGCAGAAATATCTCCGGAATCATCCGAAGGGAAGGGAGCGACTGAACAAACGACCCTGCAAATAAAAGACCGGGAAAAGGTTGAGGATTGGAGAGAAGTCTTTATAGACTACTTCAAGTCCCACCAAATGCCCGAAGATGCGTCCGCAAGACATCAACTCATAAAACGAGCTCTGTCTTTCGCCTTCGTCAATGATACTCTATACAAGAGGTCATTCGATTCTCTGTGGCTGAGATGCTTAGGACCGGACGAATCGGAAAGAGTCGTTCAGGAGGTTCATGATGGAATCTGCGGTTCTCACCAAGCAGGTCCAAAGATGAAGTTGAAGATCAAACGGATGGGCTATTACTGGCCCACGATGATTCAAGACTGCATCGAATATGCGAAGCAATGTCACTCATGCCAGATTCATGGGGACTTCATCCACCAGCACCCAAATCCGTTGCATCCAACGGTAGCTAGCTGGCCATTCGAAATGTGGGGGACTGATATAGTCGGCCCCATCGAACCAGCATCGTCTAAAGGACATCGTTTCATCCTAGCGACGACTGACTACTTCTCTAAGTGGGCAGAAGCAGTACCATTGAGAGAAGTGAAGACGGAGAATATCCTCCATTTCTTCAAAACGCACGTCATATATTGGTTTGGAACTCCGAGGCGGATCATCTCCGATAACGGGCCAGCCTACCGAAGTCATAAAATCAGCCGCTTCACACAGCAGCATAACATAGATTGGAGATAATCCTCAGTCTATAATCCACGAGCTAACGGTCTCGCCGAGGCCTTCAACAAGACCTTGACGAAAATTATAAAGAAAACAGTGTCCCGAAATAAGAAAGACTGGCATGAGAGACTGCAAGAAGCTCTTTGGGCGTATCGAACCACATTCAAGACAGCCACAAACACAACGCCATACGCGTTGGTGTTCGGTACGGAAGCAGTACTCCCTCTCGAGATAGAGTTACCCTCTCTACGAGTGGCAGTTCACCACGAGCTAACGGACGAAGAAAATGCTCACCTTCGGCTTGAGGAGCTTGACGCCCTTGATGAAACTAGGCTCATAACGCAACAAAATCTGGAAGCTTATAAAGCAAAGATGATGCGCTCATACGAAAGATTGACCCGACCGAGGACATTCCACCAAGGCGAATTCGTGCTAGTGGTCAAAAGGCCTATGATCCCCAATCGCGCCAAGCGGGGAAAATTCGAGCCGAACTATGAAGGCCCGTACATCATAGATAAAGTTTACCAGGGTGGGGCCTATCTACTCATGGACATGCACGGTGAAAGGCCTTTCAGACCAATAAACGGTCGCTTCCTAAAGAAATACTACGCTTAATGAGCCACAGCCTAGGTCAACGATAGATGACGACGACTATGTCCGCTCGCTATCTTCCTAAGCTCAAACTTTATAAGCAGTAGCCAGCTTCTCAATAGCGGACCGAAATGTCCCTAAACTAACAGCGGACCGAAATGTCCTTAAACTAACAGCGGACCGAAATGTCCTTAAACTAATAGCAGACCGAAACGTCTTTAAACTACTACCACAGTATCTTTAGACTGACGAGATATAAAAAAAAATATATAAAAATAAAATAAAATAAAAACGGTATGTCCATAAGCAAAAAGGGGCACGGATGAAAACCCGAAAGGGCTCCGTGAGTAAAAACAGCAGGGCTACCGGCGAGTGTTCGTGAAAACCCGAAAGGGCGCGACCTCGTAAAAAAAGAGGGAAAAAGAAAATAAAAAAAAAAGAAAATAAAAGCGGTAAGTCCATAAGCAAAATGGGCACGGATGAAAACCCGAAAGGGCTCCGTGAGTAAAAACAGCAGGACTACCGGCGAGTATTTGTGAAAACCCGAAAGGGCACAACCTCGTCAAGAAACACTTGTAGGGTCCTCTCGACCCTATAAGGAGAAACCACCCGCGTGAGATCCTTACGATTCACAAGGGAACAACACACTTAGGAATCCCCACGATTCCTAAGGAGAAAATACACTTGCGAGATCCTCACGACTCGTAAGGAGAACGCTCTTATGGGACCCTCACGGCTCGTAAGATTTGAAAGTCTTAAGTTACAGAGATCTAAACCTGTGCTTAAGCAACCCCCACAACTTTCGATATTGCCGTACAAGTGGCTCAATACTGACCCTTGTATACAATCCACGGGCGCGAATAAACATTTCCCTAACCAAGGTCCATCCGTGACTGGGGATATGTTCGCATAACCCTTGTAAATCCTCTCGATTTACAAAGAGAAAACCCTCCTGTAGGATCCTTACGACTTACAGAGGAACAAAACACTTAGGAACCCTCACGATTCCTAAAGAGAAAATACACCTATAAGATCCTCACGACTTGTAGGGAGAAATAGCTTTGTGAGACCCTTACGGCTCATAAAATCAAAAGCCTTAGTCGACAGGACCCTAACCCTGGTCGCTAAGCCTCCTTTGTTTGACAATGACAGAGGCAAATGATGATTCGCTCCTGGCAACATCCCAGTTGTAGCGGTGCTGATGCCAAAATCAGTGTCCAAGTTCAGGTTTACGGCGAAAAGCCAGTAAGCCGCACATGCATACGAAATAGTCGAAATGATAGGGCAACTTGCAATAAAAAGCAGCAAGTAAAATGTATGCATGCGAAATAGCCGAAATGATTGGGCAACTCGCAATAAAAAGCAGCGAGTGGAAATAAAATAAACAGCCGAAATGATTGGGCACCGCGAAAAATAGCCGAAATGATTGGGCAATCGCGACCTTCGCGATATAAAAGCTGAAATGATAGAGCATCGCGGAAAGAATAAAAAAAAATGAAAGAATGAAACTTTTTGCCCTACAGTTAAGATCACATCGATCCCTGTATACAATCCAAGGGCATAAACAAAGAGGGAACCATACCCTCCCAGCAAATTCCTCGACTCACGGATACAAACACTCCTTGACGAGAGCTTCCTGATCCGCGTCGACCCGCAGAGCCACCAGAGCCCCCGTGGGAACCCTCGACTCGTTTCAAACCCCAAGGAAACAAATAATCCTTGGCGCTAGGGAAACAAATAATCCCTAGCAAACTCCTCGACTCACGGATACAAACACTCCTTGACGAGAGCCTCCTGATCCGTGTCGATCCGCAGAGCCACCAGAGCCCCCGTGGGAACCCTCGACTCGTTTCAAACCCCAAGGAAACAAATAATCCTTGGCGCTTGGGAAACAAATAATCCCTAGCAAACTCCTCGACTCATGGATACAAACGCTCCTTGACGATAGCTTCCTGATCCGCGTCGACCCGCAGAGCCACCAGAGCCCCTGTGGGAACCCTCGACTCGTTTCAAACCCCAAGGAAACAAATAATCCTTGGCGCTTGGGAAACAAATAATCCCTAGCAAACTCCTCGACTCACGGATACAAACACTCCTTGACGAGAGCTTCCTGATCCGCGTCGACCCGCAGAGCCACCAGTGCCCCCGTGGGAACTCGCGACTCGTTTCAAACCCCAAGGAAACAAATAATCCTTGGCGCTTGGGAAACAAATAATCCCTAGCAAACTCCTCGACTCACGGATACAAACACTCCTTGACGAGAGCCTCCTGATCCGCGTCGACCCGCAGAGCCACCAGTGCCCCCGTGGGAATTCTCGACTCGTTTCAAACCCCAAGGAAACAAATAATCCTTGGCGCTTGGGAAACAAATAATCCCTAGCAAACTCCTCGACTCACGGATACAAACACTCCGTGACGAGAGCTTCTTAACTCATGTCAACTCGTAGAACCATTACCCTCTCCGCGAGCAAATTCCCGATTCGGCTCAATTTGTAAGAAGAAGTCTCAGACAGCAAGGATTGAAAAGCTTGCTTTTTGAACAATGGGGCCCTGCAAGTCAATCCAAACTGGTCTCTTGCATACTATTCACGGGTCTCACTCTCCGAAGTCGAATTTCGATGAGGAGGAAAACAACCGCTTACGAATCCTCTCGACTCGTAAGAGGGAAAATTCTCTTATAGGATCCTTACGACTTATAAGAGAAAACCACACTTAGGAATCCTCACGATTCCTAAGGAGAAAATCCGCCTATGAGATCCTCTCGATCCGTAGAGAGAAAAGCCTCTATGAGACCCTCACGGCTCATAGAGTTGAAAAATCTTAGGCAGCAGACCAGAACCTGCGGCCTAAGCCATCGCTATTTCCTAAGGAAGTCGGAATACTCGTTTTGGACATCCATCAACCATGGTTATTAAGACAGCCTGCTGACAATAAAAAAAAAAGAGAAAGATGACAGAAAGAATATCCGGTCTACATTTGATCTGGCGTTCGTGACGCATTCATTTATGCACGGGCAGAAAACTCAGGACGAGAAATAAGAGAAGCTGAAATAAAAAGTTTCCGTTCATATTGGCAAAAATTCTTACAATTATGAAAAGCAGTAAAAGGAAAATATTATTACAATGGAATGACTTCAGATCCGGGGCAGGGATTGAGGAATTCAAAAGTAAGGCCGTCCAAAGTTCTTCTGGCCTTTCTAACTATTCTTATGCGCAGCCTCTCGCGCTCCTCGGTGTCGATATCATCGGCAAGCCCTTCCGGCCTTCGATAAGCAGCAACGATCGTCGTCTGCTGAAAAATTTGATGTAGGATGTCAACGAGGTTGTTTCGCCGTTTCTTCGAAATCAGCCCCGTCAGGTACACTGAATGCACCTTGTCTTCAGCATCATCTAGCGCATTGAGCGGTAAGGCCTCGTGAAGACCTGGGAGTGCTCTCCATATTGCCCCCAGTACGACTTTCAAAAGGGCCGAACGACGAGGTAGCAGCCAACCACCGCTTGCGTTCAGACGACCCATGACCTCTGCACATTGAGCGTCCGTAAACTCCTGGTTCTGTTGACGGCCCTGTACACGGATATCCTCATAAGTGATGAACTCGTGCAAGCTGTATAGACGCACCGCCATAATACCTGAAGAAAACAATACAGGGATATTAACAAACAAGAAAATATAGAAAGTTAAAAGTTAAACTCCTTGAGAGCAATGCTCTGCAGACAGGAGCGACACCAGTCAAAATCAGTTATGAGGAGAATTTGTGGAAAATTCGCTGTGAATATTGAGAGCTCCGCTCTGGAAAAAAAATTGATATAATAATAATAATATTCTCAAGTGCCATGTAATTTGGGAGGAGCAAAGCTCCATTAATTAAGAAGATATAAGAAAAATCTTTTATAGAGCAAAGCTCTATTAATGGAACCCTAACAGGATTCTCCTGAGTTCTCTTTGGACCTCTTTAGAGCAAAGCTCTGCTAAATGAAACCCTAAATGGGTTTTCTTTAGATCAGGGATCTATGGAGAGCAAGGCTCTATTAATCCGCTTTAATTTAATTTTTTAATTTTATTTTTACCTACGATGGTTATGAACTCTGGAGTTCTTGGAAAAAAATCAAGAGCAAGGCTCAGAAAATTCTTAAGCAAGAGCAAGGCTCTAAGTCAAAATTCTTGAAGTGGTAAAGAATTTTTTGAGGACCAAAGGTCCTATTTATAGGCATCAATCGCCTCTTCAACTGCCAAAAGGTGCCGCGACGGTTCGGATTCTGCCACCGTTGCGCTTGCGTTTGGAGGCCACGTAAGCGCAGCGGTGGGGGGGCATTTGTTTACCCAAATCAGAGCAAAGCTCTGTTCAAATTCCAAGGCGGGAGAAGAAGCAACGCTTCATCTTCCCCCAATCAGAAATAAAGCTTTGCTTTGAAAATTTAAACTCTAATGAATGAAGTAACGCTTCAGATTCTTTGCGCTGCGCACAACGCGCCACGTGTCAGAAGTTGATACGTCAGCGCAACGCCCAAGAAGGCGCGCCCAATCAGAGCAAAACTTTATTTTTATGAAGCAACGCTTCAGTTGCGCTGCGCTCTGCGCCGCGCGACACGTGTCAGCGCAGATGCGCTAGCGCAGTTGCGCTGCGCTCTGCGCTAGCGCAGTTGCGCTGCGCTCTGCGCCGCGCGACACGTGTCAGCGCAGATGCGCTAGCGCAGTTGCGCTGCGCTCTGCGCCGCGTGACACGTGTCACGCGCTGGGGCATCTACGCCAAACAGAATTAAAGATTTTTAAAAAAATGTTTCTGTTCTTGTTAAAACAAGAAGATTTTCTTCTGTAAAACAGAAGCCCTTGGATCAAAGATCCAACGGTGGGGAAAATTCCCCAAATCACTCTGAGAAAGATCTCTTTAACAAATTCAACAAACTTAGGCACTATAAAAAGGACCCTAGGCCTCAATTCAAAGGCATGGACATTTTTTTTCTTGAAAAATCAAGAGCTTCAAACAGAGAGAACTCTGAGAAAAATTTCAAGAAGAGGTAAAAAACCTTTATAAGGGAGAAGAAATTTCCTCTAATAGATCATTGATCTAAAAACAAGATCAATGATCTTCATATAATAAATAGTGCTTTGCACTTCTTATGAACCACTGGTTCTTTAAAACAGAAAAAAATAAATAAATAAAAAAATAGTGCTTTGCACTTTTATGAATCTCTGGTTCTTGAAATGAAAGAAAAATTTATTTTTCTTTGATTCTAATTTGATCAAAGATAAAAAAATAGTGCTTTGCACTTCCAAACTGCGCTGTTGCGCTCTTGAGAGAACGCCACGTGTTAGCTGTAGAACAACTTGCGCTACGCGCTCTTAAGATAGAGCTTTGCTATCTGAAATTGGCGCAACTCGCTGAGAGCGCGCCACGTGTCAGCAGCGCAACAGCACAGCGTACTAGCGCAGCGCACTACGCTGTTGCGCTTGCGCTCACCAGAGCATGACACGTGTCCTCACCACAAGCGCTTGCGCTCAGTAATTGGCGCAAAGCGCCTGACAAATGCAATGCATTTCTTTCCTGAAGGGCCAGGCCCAATTAAAAGACTAAACAGTCCTAATTAAATTGATGCTCTGCATCATTTATAAATGGGCAGAGCCCAAACGAAATAATAAAAATGCTATGCATTTATAAAGGGGGGAAAAGCCCAGAACAGATGCCTTGCATCATTTATAAATGAGCAGAGCCCAGGATAAATTGATGCTCTGCATTCTTACGGGCAAAGCCCAAACAAAAAAATTGGAAGAAATGCAATGCATAAAAATATGGAACATTTTCAACTGGACTTAGCCCAATTCTGGCCGTAAGTTCTTAAATTAAATTGAACTGAGCACAAATGCTCTCTTAAATCAATTTACTACCGGTTCGAGGGTACATCTCCGAACTCCTCTGACACTTCTCGTTGTAATCCTTCAATGACGTCAGAGAGGCGACGGGTCCCAACGACCACACCTGAATATGGACTGCGGGGTCCTTAAACTCGTGGACCGGAACGTCCTTAAACTAATATTGGACCGAAACGTCCTTAAACTAATATCGGACCGAAATGTCCCTAAACTAATGACGGACCACCACGTCCCTAAACTGGAACATGGACCACCACGTCTCTAAACTGGAACAATAGAGCCAATTGCTCTTCTTTCGGATCTAAACGATCCCGTTCAAGTCAATCTTAGTCCAAAATAGGACTAACGTATCCTTGGCGAACGTTTAAGTTGATCTTAGCCGCAACGCGACTAACGCATCCTTAAACTAAAAAACACCAAACCCAAATCTAAATAAAAACGGATTTGGACTAATCCACGTCCTACGGGCGACGGCATTACTCAGTCTCCGTATACAATCCTCGGGCAACCACAAACAAAACAAACACCCACGACACGGAGTGAAACTCTGGAGAAGGAGAAAGTTGTTACCGCAATGCGGTAGCGTAATTAACTGCAGGGGCTTGCGCCTGCAGGGAAGAGCGTCATCACAATCAAAACCCCCTCAAGCGAGGGGGAATCTGATGAAGTCTGCTACATCGGCCGCATCCGTCTAAACCTCCGATACATGATGCCATAAATCAACTTGGCATCTTCGGAGAGGTGGATGGATAAAACCAATTAGCATCTGCCCCGAATCTAGTGCCAGGACTTCGCGGTCCTGTGCGGCCGTCTTTCGGAGGGGAACAGGTGTTTGATATGATCATCATCTACTGCCGGCGTATTGACGAGTCTTTAGAGTCCTACACAGAGGTTTCCAGGTTCATGCGAAACGAAATAGGAGCACATATGTGATATGTGCGGGACCGAGATTAATGCGCGTATGTGATACCGCATTCTTTTCTTACGTTATGTGATATTCGTCGGTTATATATGATATAGCCAAATTATCGAATTAAGTGTTGATTCGATAAGTTGTTACTGTTGATATTAGTTGGTTATATGAGACATAGCCGGATTATTAAATCAAGTGTTAATTTAATATTTTAATGTAGAATTATATATTTGATATATTAAATTATATTAACTAATATTAGCTCACTTAAGTATTCATTTTTCTCACTTATGATATATTGATATATATGTGATATATGTTAAATGTATTGTTTTCTTTTTGCACAAAATATATATGTGATATATATTGTTGTGCCATGTAAGGTTACACATGCAACATGTTTATAAGAGACTCACACCATGCTAGGTTAATGCTAGGGTTTTATTAGTTTTAAGTAATTCAAACATTTGGAATTAGTCATGGATGAGCTTGGAGAAGCTAGTAGAACATTGACTTAGTCTACTTGTTTGTCTAGCTTAAGATATTTGTTAACACAACCCTTAACTCATAACTATGGTTTAGTCTCTACAATAGTTAGTGCATGATATACACTCACCATGGTTGCATTTCTAACCTTATGAGTTTTCATTCATCATCTTCTTCCTCACTTGAGAAAAATCTTGCTAGTTTTTTCCAAGTGATGAAACCTTGTGAGAAAAATAAATCTAGAGGGAGCCCACTTCCTACTTTTTCATCCTCCACTATTAGCCATTTTGTTTAGGGTGTTTACATCACTTATTTCACCATTAGTGAAGAGGTAGCATGAGCTCGAGTCTCCTTGACATAGATCATCTTCGGCTTCAAAGACTTCGAGCAAGTTCCCATCTTTCACCTTGTGGATCCTCTCAAGAGTTTGGGAGATCGTTACTCGCAGTGAAGGGACATGTACACGGAGCATTTGAAGTAAAGGACTGGTCTATAAAGGTTGCATTCCGCATTCACTTAGTTGTAATGTCGTTTACATATCGTTTCGTCGGATTTTCTAGTAACGATTCTAGGGTTAGGTAGAAAGACAATTTTTTGAAATTGGCATGGACGATGCCTCCCGAAACTTTGCTTCCATGCTAGACAACCCTGCAGTGATATCTGCGCCATGCTAGAAAATTAGACGATGTTTGCTAGGATTACGAAACCGAAACGACTCCGAAACTTGAAACGTTGTAACCCACTATCTGTCGAATTTAAAACAGCCTCTAAATTTTTTTTAAACAACTGCAGAATGTTATATGTGATATGACATGAACACAGAGAAAATTTGAAGGGGTTTGCTCAGAATATGGCCGAGCACATGAGCATGAAAACCGAGCAGTCCGGCCAAGTGAAGGCTTCTGGGCTTAAAATTTTTTTAGTGTTCCAGTCTCTGAGTTTTGGTGTTTCAGGTGTTGTTTGTTTTTGCTAAATTTTCATGTGATGTTAATTTTCTGCAAAGGCAACTCGGAGTGTTTCGTAATCGTAATTCTAACATGTATTCGGGTTATTTAGACGATATTAAAAAGTTCGAACGGATATCAATAACCTAATTTTCTCCCGCTGGAAATTTTTCAAGAGTTGGATTTTTTCCGAGTTTAAAATTTTCAGAAAATCTTGCAAGCGATTCTGTGGACCCTCTCGAAGAACGAAACCCTAACTCGATTCTGTGACCGTCAGAACCACCATCAAACCCTAGGGTTTGTGGTAGTTCAGCGGTGCCACAGGTGAGACGTTGGTTGACCCTTCTACGGCGTTTCATAGGAGCCGTGGCATGTTCTGGATTGTTTTTGAACTCTGCTCAAGTGTTGAGCTTGTTGGGAAATTTTGAGTCCTTGCTTATTCGATCGAAAAGTTTAACATCGTCTAGCTATCTGTGATTGTGATACAATATTTGGAATCCACAAATAGTTATGAGATAACTAGTTTGAATTTTATAAATCTAGTAGTTTAGTCTCATTTGATCGGTTGCCACGGGATTTTGATATGGATCAAAAGTCCGTCGCCATTACATTGTGTACGCGGATACTCGCCGGGTAACCTTACTAGATAGCCACACTCCATAGCCCCGACCAAGTGACTGTAGGAGAACCCCGTCGCCAAAAGCATCCGTTCGGGTTCTCGCGGCCTCGATGTTCCGCCTTAGTGCACTTCGTCAACGGCATCGGGGGTGCAGTCGTCTGCTAAAGTTTCCGACGAGCATTCGATCAGGTTATCGGGAATCTTGTTGACTTACCAGACAGGTTATTGGAAAGTTTTTTCAATATCGTGACTAAAATGCGGGGTTTATAATTGTTAGGCATGTGATATCTAAGGAATTCATTTAGTTAGGCATGAAATCCAATATATGTGATACATTGGGTTTATGATGTCTAAGGTGGTTGTGGATTCCAACTATTGTAGTTTTTCACTTTCTTTTCTGCGACCGTAAGTGTAATATGTGGTGTATCGCCGGTTTCGGTGCTATATGTCAACGACAACTGGGATACGTATATTTACTTACGTTGATGACATGTGATGTTATGTGTTGCTGTGATATGTTATATTGGATCGTCGTGGCTTGAATAGCTGAGGGTTTTTATGTGAGATGAGAGTTTTTCATTTTCATTCATGTAAAAGCTTGTATGTAATATTCTTTTATTGGGGTACTTCCGGGTTGAGGATGATGCCACCATTAATGTATATTATTTACTTTTCCGCATTAGGATAGACCCAAGGAGGAGAGCACAAGTAACCGGGTTCTAAGGTCCAGTGGGAGACCATCTCGAGTAGTCGAGACCGGGTCTCCTAACTCTAGAATTTGAAGGGTTGATTGCCGCTCTCGTAGGGGTCTAGCGATGTGGGTTTGTCTATTCATCGCGACCGTGGAATCCGTGTTTTATACTGGCTTAATTTAAAACACGGAAATCCAAGTATATCGAATTTTTCATATGTTATCTTCTGCTGCTCTGTGATGTGATCACTGTGATATGTTTAGACGAATGCCTATATTATATATGTAGGGTTAGCTTAGCACATTGGCAAGGTTTTGGCAAGTATCAATCATGCTATTTTAAAATTTTGGGGTGCTAAACAAACCAATCAAGTAATCGAACTAGAGAATTAGGGTTAATTTTGCATGTAAACAACTTTACATCTAAGTGAGTAGGGATTACAACTTTTGTAGTCCGCTCCTTCACTTCTATAGCTCCAAGTTGTGGTCCCTTCACTGTGATCATCGAGCTCCCGGACTCTTGAGTGGCTCCATAAGATGAATGATGCATGCTTACTTGAAGACTTCGAAATTCAAGATGATCTACGTTGAGAAAATACGGACTCAAGCTATAACTTCACTAATATGGAATTAGTGAAGCTAACACCCTAAACTATACGGCTAGTGTAGAAAAGGATGATGAAGTAGGAGTTTTACTCACTTTATTATTTAATTTCTCACTATTTTTATTTTTCTCCTCAAAACCTAGAAGCTTGAAGGAGATGAAGGAGATGATCAATCAAGAGAGAATGAGAGTGTGTGGTTAGAAATGCAACCAAGGGTGAGTGTATGTCATCCACTAACTCATGTAGAGAGTTAACCATGACTATGTGTAATGGTTAGGTTAGAAAAATATCTTAAGTGAAACAAAAATGGTGGACTAAGTCAATGGTTATCTTCAAGCTTCTCCAAGCTTCTAACCATGAGTCATTTCCACAATTTTGAAATACTTAATATAAATAAAATACCCAAACATTATTAATAGTATGGTGTAAGTCTCATATACCCATGTTGCATGTATAACCAAGCATGTCACAATAAACATATATCACATATATGTTAAATGTATCATTAGTGAGAATAAGAAATACTTAAGTGAGAATATATTGGTTAATGTAATTTAATATATCAAATATATAATTATACATCAAATTATTAAATCAACACTTGATTTAATAATCTGGTTATATCACATATAACCGACTAATATATATAATGTATCATTTCATCGAATCAGCACTTGATCCGTTGACCCGGCTATATCACATATAACTGGCCGATATCTCATATCTTGAGAATAGAATACAGTATCACATACATGTATTAATCTCGGTCCTGCACATATCACATATGTGATCCTACTCCGTTTTGCTTGAGCCTCGAAACCTATGTGTAGGACTTTAAAGACTCGTCAATACGCCGGCAGTAGGTGATGATCATATCAAGCCCCCATAAGCCGCAAGCGGTCAGCTAAACGTAACGGCCACCCGGGTATTGAGCGACCAGAAGATCAACAAGCAAGCCTGTACATACTCCTGCCAATCCAATCAGTTACACTACCGTACAGTCCGGTCTCTTCGTCTGATATATCGCATATTAAGAGGGCTGGTAATCGTCAGACCCCAGTAATCGATAAGTCGTGTCGATGTGAGGCTTATAACGGGTCGAGAAACTACTGATAATACTTACCGGTAGATCTCCATATCAGCCCTGGCCAGGGACTTCCAGTTATATCCAATCGAGCACAGCGCAACATCAACCCCTTATACCGGGAGAGACGAAACCCCTCCTATCGCTCATTGCCTCCATATGATTCAGGACTGTACCCAAAAGATATTGTTTTGCATGTTCTCTTTAACATGGTAAGGTGGAAATCAAAGTACAGTGGGAATCACACAAGACTCTATGACGATCTCGGGTCTACAGACTAACCTGTACCAGTGTCACAAGAGAACTGCTATCTGACGATAGGTATAATACCAACCAGGAGTTCTCGGCGAGTCCGTTCAGTGTACCCAGTCTCCACTGAGCACCCGTATACCATATTTGATGTCAAACACCAATGGATGTGGGATCATCCATCGCCCATCATATGGGTCAAGAGGCGTATACACTACTCTACACTGGAGTATCGATGCCCTGTCTCGATACACCCTCGACTAGGAACAATTATAGGATATACTTGTGGACTACCCTTGGCCCCACTAGTATGATCTCCATCACAATCCTAGTAGTCAAGTAGTCATCCTAAGGGCTTTATCAACATGTGAGAGCAAGACATTGTTTCGATACAAGTCTACACGTTAAGACAAAGAGCAACCAGATAGCATACTATCATGTTGAGCAAGAAAGTCCTCTATATATATATCCAAGCATCCACTAAAATATACATCACATGTACAATAATGGCCTCTAGGGCATACATATAACTAACAATCTCCCACTTGCACTAAGGCCAGTTGTTGTAGTATTTTATACCCAACATCCCGAAGAGTCTCTCAAATTGTATCTGGGGAATGGCCTTCGTGAATGGATCTGCAGTATTGTCCTTTGTGTCTACTCTCCTGACCTCGATCACCCGGCGATCAACTATCTCCCGGATAAGGTGATACCACCTCAGAATATGCCTGGATCTCTGATGGGATCTGGGTTTCTTGGTCAAAGCCACGCCTCCATTGTTATCACAATACAAAGGTATTGGATGCTCAATGGACGGAACCGCACCAAGTTCAGTTATGAACTTCTTTATCTAGACAGCCTCTTTAGCAGCATTGTTGCCAGCGATATATTCAGCCTCCATCATCGAGTCTGCCACGGTTTCCTATTTGTAACTCTTCCAACAAACCGCCCCTCCATTGAGGGGAAAGACAAATCTCGAGTGAGACTTAGAGTCGTCCTTATCACTCTGGAAGCTCGAATCGGTAAAGGACTCCACCTGGAGTTCTCCGTTACCATACACCAAGAACATCTCTTTAGTCCTTCTCAAGTACTTGAGAATGTTCTTCACATCCGTCCAGTGACTCTCTCCTGGATCTGCTTGATACCTACTCACTACACTTAGTGAGTATACTACATCGGGTCTGGTACATAGTATCGTGTACATGATAGAGCCTACCGCCGAAACATAGGGTATCCCTTGCATGCGAGCTCTCTCCAAATCAGTCTTAGAAGACATCTCTTTGAAGAGAGTGAGTGCAGAGATCGTGGGTAAATTCCCACACTCGGATTCTTCCATACTAAATCTCTTTAGTATGGTGTCAATGTACCTGGATTGGGACAATCCCAGTATCCGTTTAGATCTATCTCTATAGATCTTAATCCCCAAAATGTAGGAGGCATCACCTAGATCTTTCATTGAGAATCATTGTGATAAGAAGATCTCGACCGAGTGCAGCATAGAAACATCATTTCCTATCAAGAGTATGTCATCTACGTACAATATGAGGAAGACAACCTTACCCTTTGCCACCTTCTTGTATATACAAGGTTCATCTACGTTTTTGATGAAGTCAAACTCTTTGACTACAACATCAAAACAGATGTTCCAACTCCGCGATGCCTGCTTTAACCCGTAGATGGATTTAAGCAGCTTGCACACCTTTCCGCTGCTCCCACTGTCTACGAAGCCTTCTAGCTGAGTCATGTACACGCTCTCTTCTAAATCACCATTTATAAAGACGGTCTTAACATCCATTTGCCAGATTTTGTAGTCATGGTATGCAGCAATGGTAAGTAGGATCCAGATGGACTTAAGCATAGCCACTGGAGAAAAGGTTTCGTCATAATCCACACCTGCTCGTTGACGAAAACCCTTTGCAACAAGTCTAGCTTTGAAAGTCTCAACTTTTCCATCTACACCAAGTTTCTTCTTAAAGATCCATTTGCTCTCAATAGGTTTTACCCCTTCAGGAGCAACTTTCAAAGTCCATACTTTGTTGGTGTACATGGATTCCATCTCAGATCGCATTGCATCCAGCCATTTCATAGAGTCCCCACTCGTGATGGCCTGCTCGAAGCTAATTGGGTCATCATCTTTCATGATGCAATCCTTGTAATTGGGTCATCATCTTTCATGATGCAATCCTTGCTTCCACCATCAATGAGAAAACCGTAGTATCTCTCAGGTGGATGAGGAACCCTACTAGATTGGCGGAGTGGCTGGGGTTAGAACTTCTTCCAGCTTTACTTCTTCGCCACTAATTTCTTTTACAAGAAATTCCTTTTCTAAAAAGGTGGCATATTGAGAAATAAACACCTTTTGTTCCTCAGCGTGGTAGAAGATATATCCATAAGAATCTTTTGGATATCCCACAAACTTACATGGAGCTGATCTTGCCTCGAGTTTTTCTGGATTTTAATTTTTAAAATAGGCCGGACAACCCCATATCTTAACTCGTTTAAGAGATAGTCTCTTCCCATTCCATATCTCATATGGAGTTGTAGGCACCGATTTGGTTGGAACTCTATTCAATAGGTATGCGGCCGTCTCCAACGCATAACCCTAAATGGAAATAGGTAACTCAGCGGTGCTCATGATAGAGCGCACCATATCTAATAGGGTGCGATTCCTCCGTTCCGATACACCGTTGTGCTGTAGTGTATACGGAGGAGTATGCTGAGAGAGAATCTCATTCTCTTTTAGATAGTCCCGGAATTCATTGCTCAAGTATTCTCCTCCTCGATCAGATCGAAGGATTTTAATACTTTTACCCGTTTGGTTCTCGACTTCATGCTTATATTCTTTGAATTTCTCAAAAGCTTCAGATTTGTGTTTCAACAGGAACACATGTCCGTATTTTGAGAGATCGTCAGTGAATGTAATGAAATACGAGAAACCATTCTTGGCATGTGTAGACATAGGACCACATACATCACTATGTATCAGTCCCAAGAGTTCCGTAACTCTTTCTCCGTGTCCACTAAATGGAGTTTTGGTCATCTTCCCTTTGAGACATGACTGGCAAGTGTCATAAGATGAAAATTCGAACGGATTCAAATATCCATCCTTATGTAACTTAGCTAGTCGTGTCGTATTGATATGACCTAGTCTACAATGTCACAAGAAGGATTCGTTCATTTTTGAACTCTTCCTCTTGTGTGTGTTTTGTACATTAAGTACTGTAGTTTGATTTAGAACGTATATGCCATTAGTTAATGAGACTGCTCCAATCAACTTTTGATTCAGGAAGATGTTCATAATGTTATCCTCTACTACAAAATTATATCGTTCTTTACTTAATAAAGAAACTGATATAAGATTGAACATCAGGGTCGATATGTAATAGCATTCGTTCAAAATCAATGTATTCCCATTTGGTAATATAAGGTAATATTCGCCAACTGCTTTGCCTGCAACATTTGCACCATTCCCTACTCTTACGGAATAATCACCCATTCCAAGTTCTCTACCTTTCCTTAGCCCATGCAACATATTATATATGTGGGATCCTGATCCGGTATCTAATACCCAGGATGTAGAGTGAATTGAGAAACAGTTCTCGATAACTAAAACACCTGAAGAAAATGCATCAACATGCTTATTCTTCATTTGGACGGCGTGGGAATCCGGATATTCCCCTATTTCCTGCTCAATCTTATAATAATTATAAGAAAGAACGGAACCAACGTTCCCCTGCATAGTATAACAAGTAGGTTCGGTCAATACATCCATATTATTATCTTGATTATGTTATCCAATATTTCATATGTTATCTTCTGCTGCTGATATTCAGTGATGTGATGATTTTATATGCGTGAGACGAATACTTATACTATATATATATATATATATATATATATATATATATATATATGATATATAAATATTACTGCTTTCGTTTCTTCTGTGATGCTTATGAAGCATAAAAGATGGGACTTCATTAATGAGATTAATGAAAGAAAAGAAACTTAAAAGATATTGTAGAATCAAATTTTCAAAAAGGGTAGCTCTAGTTTTTGCTTTGCATAGCGGTATTCCTTATAGAATATCCAGCACCTTATTCTATAAGGAAAGAGCCGAGATCCATTCACCGGGAGTGACTACTTTAGCGAAAATAGCAGATGCTACAAACTCGGACTGTCTTTTGATTGTTATTATAGTTTTTGCTTTGCATAGTGGTATTTGTGAAATAGCCTGCACATTCGATGAGGAAAGAGCCGAGATCTCTTCACTGGGAGTGACCTCTTTAGTGAAACTAGTAAAAGCCTCACAAACACTCCTTTTTCCAAATCACTCGATTCTACAATGATATCAAGTTTATTACGCAAATGGTTTTTCTTAAAAACCTGTTGTAGCCCTCCGTCATTTCAGATAAGTAGTATTTAATATTCGTGCTAGGTTTGTTGGCCTTTGTCAGGGCGTAGTGTGCGGTAGCTGATTATTGCTTATCTGCTTAAGCAAATGATGCGATTGGATTAGGGTAGTCGTGCGACCTTGTTGGCCTTTGTCAAAGGTCGTGCAGATAGGTTTAATTCAATCAGGAAATGATTGGTTGAACTTGACTAGCATCCTATGGTTTTTTGGCCTTTATCAAGGTCATAGGAGGTTAGGGGTAAAATATTATCGGGAATTTCAAGTGTTGAAATTTGCAATGAGATTCATACATTCTATGAGATTGTTGGATCCCGATACCCACTGAGAGTAAGAGTTACTCCTGGGAGAGTTTTACACATTACAATTAGACGATCAAGTAAGTGTCTAGAAAGGTGTTAACGGGGTTATGCCCCTGAGAAAATAAGGTTTATTTTAATTAGGTCCGTACGAAAGCACGGGGAACCTCCCTCAAAATACCGACACTGGCCAGGCCGAAAGATTGGCGAACTTATAGGGTGTAATTAATCCCGGCTTGTTTTACCTTTTAGGGTTTGAAGGAAGATTTGACTAAAACAGTGGGAGCTATCCTGATTAGATAAAATAATAACCAATCTAATCTTGCAAGAGCGCACGCAGAGTGTTTTTCTTCTCTCTCTCTCTCTCTCCTGGTAGCGACCATGTCACGCCTTAATCAAGATAATAATATGGATGTATTGATCGAACCTGCTTATTATACTGAGCTAGGGAACGTTGATTCCACTCTATCTTATAGCTGTTATAAGTCTGAGCAGGAAATTGGGGAATATCCGGATTTTCACACGACCCAATCGAGGAATAAGCATGTTGCTGCATATTCTTCGGGTGTGTTCATTATCAAGAACTGTTTCTCAGTATCCTCTACGTCCTGGGTATGTGATACCAGATCAGGATCCCGCATATGTAAGATGTTACATGGGCTACAGAAAGGTAGAGAACTGAGATAGGGTGATATATCTCTAAGTGTATAGAATGGTGCAAGTGTTGCAGCCAAGTCAGTTGGCAGATATCACCTTGTATTAATACATTGATTCTGAACAAATGTTATTAGATACCGAACCTGATATACTACATTACATCGGTTTCTTTATTAAGTTAAAGAAGGATATAATTCTGTATTGAAGGATAATATTGTGAACATTTTCCTGAATCAAGAGTTGATTCGATCAGGCACGTTATATAATAGCATATACGTTCTAAATCAAAACAACAGTTCAGAGTATGTTGAACACACACAAGAAGAGTAGTTCAGATATGAACGAATTCATCTTGAGGTACTGTAGACTAGGTCATATCAATGTGACCCGACTAGCTAAGTTACATTAAGATGCATATTTAAAATCAGTTTGAATCTATATCTTGTGAAACTTTCCAGTCATGTCACAAAGATAAAATGACCATTGCTCCGTTTACTGGAAACAGAGAAAAAGTTACTGAACTCTTGGGATTGATACATGATGATGTATAAGGTCCCCTGTCTACATATGCCAGGACTGATTATTTATACTTCATTACATTCACTGACGATCTCTCAAAATTTGGACATGCGTTCCTGTTGAAACACAGGTCTGAAACTTTTGAGAAATTCAAGGAATATAAGCATGAAGTTGAAGAACCAAACGGGTAGAAGTATTAAGTCCTTCGATGTGATCGGAGAAGGGAATACTTGCGCATTGAGTTCTTGGGTTTTCTAAAATGAGAATGTGATTCTCTCTCAGCTTACTCCTTCGCATACACCACAGCACAACGATGTATCGGGGCGGAGGTATCGCGCCCTATGAGATATGGTGCGCTCTATGATGAGTACTGCTGAGTTACCTATTTCCTTTTGGTGTTATGCACTTGAGAAGCTGTGTACCTATTGAATGGGGTTCCAACCAAATCAGTGCCTACCACTACATATGAGATATGGAATGGGAAGAGATTATGTCTTAAACGAGTTAAGATATGGGGTTGTCCGGCCTATGTTGAAAGGCAAAATCCGGAAAAGCTCGAGGCAAGGTCAGATCTGTATAAGTTTGTAGGATATCCTAAACATTTTTGAGGGAATATCTTCTACCACTCTGAGGAGCAAAAGGCGTTTTGTTTCTCAGCATGCCACCTTTTTAGAAAAGAAATTTCTTGTGAAGAAATTAGTGGTCGTGAGGTAGAACTGGAAGGAGTTCCAGCTAGACAAACTAACAACTGATGATTTGGTGAAACCAAAGGATTCAATAGTCTCCAACGAACCTCAGCCTCTCCGCGAATCTGGTAGGGTTTCTCATCCACTTGAGAGATACTACGGTCTTCTCGACGACAGTGGGAGCGAGGATTGCATCATGGTTGATGATGGCCTAACTAGGTTCAGGCAGGCTATCACGAGTGGCGACTCTGTGAAAAGGCTAGATGCTATACGATCAAAGATGGAATCCATACACCAACAAAGTATGATTTTGAATGTTGCATCTGAAGGGGTAAAACCCGTCGGGAGCAAATGAATCTTGAGAAGATTCTTGGTGTAGATGGAAAAGTTGAGACTTTCAAAAGCTATGCTTAAGTCCATCAGGATCAATGTGCGCATCGCGGAGTTGGAACATCTGTTTTGATGCGGCAGTCAAAGAGTTTGACTTCATCAAAAAGGTGGATGAACCTTGTGTATATAAGAGAAGGAAGTAAAGAGTAAGGCTGTCCTCTACGTATTGTACGTAGATGACATACTCTTGATAGGAAATGGTTTCCTATGCTACACTCGGTCAAGGTCCTCTTATCACAAGGATTCTTAATAGAAGATCTGGATGATACTTACTACGTCTTGTGGATGATGATCTATGATGACAGATCTAAATAGATATTGGGAGTATCCAAAATCCAGGTACATTAACACCATACTAAAGGGGTTTAGTATGGATGATTCTAAGCGTGGTGGTTCACCCACTTACTCATGAAATAACTCTATCCAAAAAAATTTCTTCCAAGACTGATTTGGAGAGAGCGCGCGTGCAAGGGATACCCTATGCTTCGGCAGTAGGCTCTATCATGTGTGCGATGTTATGTACCAGAATATATGTAGATGACTCGCTAGGTGTAGTGATCAGGAATCAATCGGATCTTGGGAGAATCACTGGACAGCTGTGGAGGACATTCTTAAGTACTTGAGAACCACTAAGTGAATGTTCTTGGTTCAAGCTTCCAAAGTGATAAGGTCGACTGAAAGTCAGTCACAGGTATTGTCTTTACCCTCAGTGGAGGGACGGTATGTTGGAAGAGTTCCAAGCTAGATACCGTGGCATACTAGACGATAAAGGCTGAATACATTGCTACCAATAATACTACCAAAGCGGCTGTCTGGAAATTTCTTGTTCATGAGATGAACATGGTTCCTACCATTGAGTGTCCAATAAGTGTTATTGAGACAACAATAGAGTTGTGGCTTTAGCCTAGGAACGCCCGTCCCATCAGCGATCCAGACATATTCTGAGGCAAGTATCGCCTGATCAGTGAGATGGTTGATCTTCAACGGATCGAGGTCGGGAGAATTGACACGAAGTTTAACACAGCGGATCCACTCACTAAGTCCTACTTCCCCAAATACTATTTAAGAGATTTTGGGATGGTTAAGTATGGGATACTATAACCACTGCTAAATTGTTGGGTATTGGGTACTACAACAGATGGTCTTAGTGCAAGTGGGAGATTGTTAGTTATATGTATGCCCTAGAGGCCATTACTGTACATAGGATGTATATTGTAATGGATGCTTGGACATATATAGAGAGGACTTTCTTACTCGATGTGATAGTATGCTATCTGGTTGCTCTTTGTCTTAATATGTTGACTTGTATACGTGATGCTGCCTTGCTTTCACATGTTGATAAAGTCCTTAGGATGTGTACTTGACTACCAGGACTACGATAGAGATCATACTTATGGGGCCAAGTGTAGTCCATAAGTAAATCCTATGATTGTTCCTAGTCGTGGGAGTATCGAGACAGGGCATCGATACTCCAGAGTAGACTAGCGTATGCACTTCTTGACCCATATGATGGGCGAAGGATGATCCTACATCCATTGGTGTTTAACATCAGAGAAAGTATATGGGTGCTCAGTGGAGACTGGGTACACTGAATGGACTCGTCGAGAACTCCTAGATGGAATTATGCCTATCGTTGGATAGCAGTTCTCTGTTGACACGGGTACAGCTTAGTCTATAGACCCGAGATCGTCATAGAGTCTTGTGTGATTCCCACTGTGCTTTGATTTCCACCATTCTACGGTCAAGAGATCATGCAAAAAGGTGGTCTTTAGGTACAGTCCCGAGTCACATGGAGGCAATGAGCGATTGGAGGGGTTTCGTCTCTCATAACAGGAAATCCCAGGCCATGGTTGCTGAGATCTACTGGTAAGTGCTATCAGTAGTTTCTTGAACTGTTATGGACCTTGCATTGACATGACTTATCAGGCTATTGGGGTCTGACATTATACCACCCCTAGGCTGTGATATGTGACATATTACATGAAGAGACCGGACCGTACGGTAGTGTTACTGATTGGATTCGCAGGAGTACAAGCATGCTTGCTTATTGAGCCTCTGATCGCTCAATACCCGGGTAGCCGTTACGTTTAGAAGACCGCTTGCGGCTTGTGGATATTTGATATGATCATCACCTATTGCCGGTATATTGACGAGTCTTTAGAGTCCTACACAGAGGTTTCCTGGTTCATGCGAAACGAAGTAGGAGCGCATATGTGATATGTGCAGGATCGAGATTAATGTGCGTATGTGATACCGCATTCTATTCTTGAGATATGTGGCATTCGTCGGTTATATATAATATAGCCAATTATCGAATCAAGTGTTGATTCGATAGGTTGTTACTGTTTATATTAGTCGGTTATATGAGACATAGCCGGATTATTAAATTAAGTGTTAATTTAATAATTTAATGTAGAATTATATATTTGATATATTAAATTATATTAACTAATATTAGCTCACTTAAGTATTCATTTTTCTCACTTATGATATATTGATATATATGTGATATATGTTAAATGTATTGTTTTCTTTTTGCACAAAATATATATGTGATATATATTGTTGTGTCATGCAAGGTTACACATGCAACATGATTATAAGAGACTCACACCATGCTAGGTTAATGCTAGCGTTTTATTAGTTTTAAGTAATTCAAACATTTAGAATTAGTCATGGATGAGCTTGGAGAAGCTAGTAGAACATTGATTTAGTCTACTTGTTTGTCTAGCTTAAGATATTTGTTAACCCAACCCTTAACTCATAGCTATGGTTTAGTCCCTACAGTGGTTAGTGCATGACATACAGTTACCATGGTTGCATTTCTAACCTCATGAGTTTTCATTCATCATCTTCTTCCTCACTTGAGAAAAAGCTTGCTAGTTTTTTCCAAGTGATGAAACCTTGTGAGAAAAATAAATCTAGAGTGAGCCCACTTCCTAATTCATCATCCTCTACTATTAGCTATTTAGTTTAAGATGTTTACTTCAATAATTTCTCCATTAGCGAAGAGGTAACATAAGCTCGAGTCTCCTCGACGTAGATCATCTTCGGTTTTGAAGACTTCGAGCAAGTTCGCATCTTTCACCTTATGGATCCTCTCAAGATTTCGGGAGATCATTACTCGCAGCAAAGGGACATCTACACGGAGTATTTGAAGTGAAGGACCGGTCTACAAAGGTTGTATTCCGCATTCACTTAGTTGTAAAGTCGTTTACATATCGTTTCGTTGGATTTTCTAGTAACGATTCTAGAGTTAGGGTTAGCTTGAACGACAATTTTTGAAATTGGCATGGATGACGCCTTCCGAAACCTTACAGCCGTGCTAGACAACCTTGCAACATCTTCTTTATATATGAAGGAACGAGAGATCAGGTCACTCCTTCTTTATAGTCTTTTTCTTCCTTGGAAGAATGAACTCTACTTGGGGGATTTTCCCCTCATCATCTGTTTAAGGAGTCGGGCATGGCTTCTACATCCCTTCCATGATTTCTGGTTCAAGTGGGCTATTCCACTTGATTGTAGGACCAGCTTGTAAGTCCCTTATTATCCTTTCTGTTTTTTGAAGAAAGAACTACCTCACATAGAGATTCCTCTACCACGAGCATGATGCCTCCTGTATATATTTCGGGGGAGCAAGTATTCGCGTCCCAATCTTTTTAAGGGTAGGACCCGCACGGTCATTATTTTAGCGACAGGTTGTTTCAGAGACGCTCATTTATTGTTGAGCATTGGAGACAGACGCCGCCTATCCTTTGCTTTTCATATATCTTCATCGAAAAAGAAGGCGTCTTGACCCATCTGATCCAACTGAGCTAGTTTATCTATGAGATCTTGGAAGGTCGAAGGCTTGAAGAGGGCCATATATGGGAATATCTTTGAATTTGGTTCAAGAGTGGCTATGAACATTCCTATGGCTGGAGCTTCGTTGTGCGTTGTTCGCTTTTTGACCAGAGATTTTGCCATCGGGTAACATATTGGATCCAAGTCTCATTTGGTCTAGCCCTTTCGTTGACCAACGCCATCAAGATAGTGTGTGTATTTGCATTGGAGAAACTCTGACAGATGAACATCTCCATCTCGTCTAAGGTCTTCACGGAGTCATTTGGGAGTTCCGCATACCATTCGAATGCAGTGCCTACTCAATTGCTAACGAACTATCGAAGGAGCAGTATATCGTTTCCTCCAGTGTTTTCGCACATGGATTTAAACCGCGCAATGTGCTGGCGAGGATTCTTGGTCCCTTGTACATACGGAACGCTGGAAACGCCTATCCCGGCAGGTACTGTACTTGATCGTACTATGCCGGATACGGTCGACCAGTCATGGTCAACTTATTTGTCATACCCCGCTTCCTAACATACATAAATACGGTACATGACAAACCCAACCATGCTACCTATGGCGAGGAAAAATCCTTCCATAGTCACATTACGGCTGTCAAACGATATCAAGAACAGTAAATAAAAATCTAACTAACACATGTCCAACTGCCACCATAAAATAATAACAAGAAAATAACATAAACGAATAAGGATCCAACACAAATAATATCCTGGCTACGTCCCTTATGGGATCACAACGTTAAACCATAACTAGATAATAAATTAAAACTAAACATCACTAAACTAATCCGTAAAGCTCCTCACTGCTCAGCTTACTTGTAAAAATATTCTCGATCTTCCTGCGACAAGATTAAAGGAACTAGGCCATGCAAAACCCAGACGTCAGTGCGTCATAAATATTATAATAATAATAATTGAGCAATGTACTATATAGGGCGTTATGTGCAAAATAATGTATAATTATAAACAATCAATCACAGGCGATATAACAGCAAGCTATAGGTATGTCACGTGTATCCTAAAATCTGCGTTTCTAGGTTATCTATCCTAATGGTGTTTGAAACTAATTAATATAATTCTCATCGTAACTCAATAGTATCCCGTGCGTGCCTATGTCCATGGTCATGATTCTCCGGAATGGATCGGAGTCGTGCCGCTATGCAGTAAAACAATGTCATGTACAGTTGAATGATGTCAGCATCATCATTTCGGGGCTCGAAGCCCGTATCGATTGATCAGTTTCTGGAAAGTAGTGAACTGTTGAGTTACAATTCGGCTTTCATTCTTGATTATCCCATTCTCCCAGGTTTCGTGTTCAAGTCAGATATTAATAGAATATCTACCTAATACCAACACAGAAACAATCGTGTACAGGTCTTGTCTAGCAAGACAACTAGTCAGGTCAATCAGGATAACAATATAGTATTATTGGCATCGGCAGTTATTCAGGTAACATATATAAATAATATAGTAATGGCAATGGCAAGAAACAAGTCGTGCACATATCAGGTATTGTATATTAAACAGGATAATTATTTAATCGCGCAACCAATCATAATAAAAACAGTAATCTAATCATCATAGTTATCTAGATATAACGGAATTGATATATCTATATATATATATATATATATATATATATATATATAATCTAACCGTATTTATTTTACGACCGTTAATTATTATAAATTGAACAGTATCAACTAGAATAGTTCATGTAAGTAATTTGTATAATTTCATCAGTTGCAACTACACACGTGTTAGTATTACTAAATAATAAAGTACGGAATATTTTTATAAAATTTTATATTGACAATAGTTTGCAAAGTTATTAATATATGTATATCATAAATATATATTTTGGTATATGTAACATAACATGTTGCAAGTTTAGAAAACTTGCCTCGTTTGGTAACATCACGACGACACATTGGTACCCACATTTCGAACACCGACAACAACGTTGTAGACCCAATGCAAGCAAGGTCTCGGCTTGAGCTCGAGCAACGGAGATGAAGTAACTGTGCCGGGTAGCTACTTGGTTGTAGAAAACTGTAGGACCTTGTGTCCTTGGGTGTTGGGCGGCCGCAACGATGGTTCGACGGCGAGACAAGGTTGCAGCCGGCAATGGAGGAGTTGGGTTTGGTGAATTCTGGGCTCGGCTAAGTTATGAGTGGTAAAAATGATAGAGATGACGGTGATAGTGGTCGGGGTTCAGGCGAGGACAAGGAAGCTGTGACGGTGACGAGGTCGGAGGTGAAGTCGAGGATAAGTGCGAGGGTTTTTGGCTTAGGGAAAACGAGGGAGGAAAGGAGGAGAAGAAGAAGAGGATGGAGAAGAAGAAAAGGGAAAGATGATGGTGATGAGTGGTACTTGGGTTCAGCGAAGGCGAGGAAGGAAGGAGATAGGTTGTTGTGTTGGTGGCGACGAGGACGACGACGAGATGGAGGAGATGATGAAGGAGGTGAAGTATGGTTCAGGCGATGGTGAGTTTGGGAAAAGGTTGGAGACGACGGCGAGGGGAGGAAGAGAGGAGGTCGGCGACGAGGTGAGGATAGCATGGGTTAGGGCTCAGGATGATCGAGTTTGCGGGAGAGAGTGAAAAATAACAGAGGAGAAAGAGAGAAAAAGAGAACGGAGAGAGAGAGGTTTTGTTTTTATTTTAAAAACTAAATATGTGATAATGTATATATAGTATATTAAAAGTTAAGTTATAAATATTTATTATAATATAATTATAACTAATAGTATACAGATAAAATCAAACTACAGCCAATCTCTACCAAAGTTTCTTCAAAAATATATATATTTTGGAAAACAATTCACATGCGTAATCTTTTAAACCATACTATAAGAATGTATTTTAAATAAACTATACCGCTTAAAAAAGATTTAAAAGGTTTTAAATATATATATATATATATATATATATATATATATATCTAGATTTAATAAATATTCGGTATTAAATATCTTGAGATTTGAACGTAATAGATAAAAGCAAAATAAAATATGGGATGCTTAACCATGTGATGGTAGTTGGAAAAATATAACTTATTCTTAATTTGTGGGTACTAAAAGATATATGACGATCTAGGTATATAATATATATATTATAGTAGAGTCACATAGATTCAGTTTACTGATAAATATCTGATATAATCTAGTATTATACTGGATTTCACACATGCGGGTCGGGTCGGATAAGTATCTCTCCTATTCGAATCGATCGCAACCCAAATAGATGAAATATAAAACACAATTTAAAATACCAATAATTATTGTATAACCATACTAGGGTGTTACATTATTTCCCGCTTCACAGGTATAATGAGCTTTGATTTGCTGAATGATATATTTGTCTAACTTTGCTTTTGGGATAGTTTCCTTCTTAGCCGTTGATGGGGGTTGTGGAAGATTTGAAGTGTCACCCTTGACATTAAGAGTGACTACCTGCGATTCATCTGATTGGACCATCATTTCAGCCATATTCTAGATCAAGAAGGCCATCATGTTCATTTTAGCGAACATCGATGCTGCTTAATCATCTCTCTTTTTGAGAGCACGTTTTAGGAAATCAATATCAGAATCCTGCCTTGTCCTTTCTTCGGGTGCATCTTCGGGGTTTGCCTTAGGCAGTGGACTCATAAGTGCTACCGCCTGAGCCAACATCTCCTGGAGCTTTTCATGTTGCTACTGAGCTTTTGTCAGTGACCGAGTATACGGCCTGTGACTAACAGAAACATGGCCTTCGCCTTTAGAGTTCATCATGTGGACTGTATGAACTACCATGCCCCCAGGCTTGGGGCATTTGGAACTTTGACCTCTGGATTTTTCCGCGGGCGCTTGAGTTTTATCTGGCCTCTCTTTTTTGTGAGAAGCCGCTTTAAGAAGAACCATCTTATTAGGAACCGCCTTGGGATGGGTCCACTTGTATTTGGAAGGGGAGTTGTCAGAGTTTGGTGGATGCTTAGGGGAAGAGCCGGGGACATTGACTGAGTTCTTCACTTCCTTCCATACCTTATATATAGATGGTGAATGTCTTTTTGGGGATTGAATTGGTTTCTGCTCTTGTTTGATCTCCATAGACTGCAGAGACTTCTTGAATACTGTGGTGGGAGAATTTTGTCTTACCCTTTGCAGCAGTTCGAAACTGTTCCCGTTTGGAACATCAACATTCGCTATTATAGTTGAAACATGTGGACTCACACAGATGGAGAACTGCCCCTAACTTGTCTTATTTGACGCCCATATTGACGTCGATTATATCTTGTGACCAGAACTTCATCAGTCTGCTGAGCTTACCCCATGTTTTCTATCAAAGAATAAGGATCGTTTTTAGGTCGCTGCTGAAAAGCAGCATTAGTTTGCTCGTGACCTTGAAACGGTACATTCATAGGACATTCTTCCATCAAGTGTGATGGATCGGAACGGCAACCACACACGGTCTTGAGAAGCGTAACCTGGTTTAGGGAGACTAATGAGAATTTGTTTTCAATAGCGTCGAGTTTCTTTTGCATCGCTGCCATTTCGGCTTTTACGGCGATGGAAACATCGAGCTAATGAATACCTCCCCTAAATGAAAGTGGTCTAAAGCTTTCCCACCGCAAAGTGTTCTCAGCGAGATCTTCCAGATATTTCCAGGCTTCACCATCATTTTTTGACATGAAATTGCATTAACACATTATTTCAAGCATCTGCTTTGTCGCTGGATTAATACCCTCATATATATAATTCGGCACAAATCCCATCTATGTATTCAATGATGAGGACATTGGACAAGCATATCCTTAAAACGTTCAAACCACTTCCAAAATGGTTCATTGGGAAGCAGGGTAAACTGGTTGATCACGCTCCTAACACGGGCGGTCTTATGATTTGGGTAAAATTTCTTAGGGAATGCTATCACGAATTCATCCCAATTGGTAATAGAGTGTGCGGCAGTATTATAAAGCCATTTTTCTGCCAAGTCGCACAAAGTGAATGGGAGAAGACGCAAGCGCATAGCATCCACGGACAGTTGTGAAGTACCCATCATTGCGCATACGTTTTCGAATTTAGTGATGAAAATGTATGCGTCTTCAAACTCAAGCCCGTGAAATTTGGGCAACAGGTTGATGTAGAGGGGTTTAATTTCAAAATTATCCCCGTTAGCTGGTGGAATGGATAGACAGGTAGGAAGTGGACCGCGTATAGGATAGCATCTCTCTTTGAAAGAGATGCGCGGTGGATTCTGCTCACCTACGGGCGGTAGCAGTGTGGTGTTATAATTTGATAGAGTATCGTCCATCTCGGTCAATGTAGTGGGCGGTGGGGAAAAAGAAGATGAAGAAGCACCGACTTCGGAGTCGATAGCCGAAACGTGGACAAGACGGGCACTAGAATCCCGTGTCCAGCTGAGCATGCACTAAGCGGGTTTAGCGCAAGTGGCAGTGTGTGTGTGATTTAAAATTGGTTTGTTTTTGAAAAAGTGTCGGACTTGAGACAAATCACACAAAAATACACAAACAACCCTAGAACTAAGATTACCTAGGTCAAGTCTCTAGACCGCTCCTAGACTTCCAAAGGACATGCCGCAGGATCAATCCTTTAACATCTCTTTACTACTCTTGTGGCCAGGTAAGTGATACGTAAGTGGGAGGTATCCATTATACGAATCACCGAAAATAGCGAGCCTAATTAAGTAACCACTTGCCTTAGACACACTTACCTAGACACCACAAAAGTAATGCGGATAAGCGATAGATTACCCACGACCTTCCTTTATCCCTATTGAGCGCGACAGTCCTTAGAGTCTTGTCTAGATGTTTTTTAATTAATGTAGGGTTGATGCGGATGCTCGTTTTGTGATTTATGGGGCTTAGGAAGGGTGATAAAATTCCCACCCAATCTGAATTGTAGTCTTGCCCCTTAAAATCCATATTAAAATATGAATAAACAAACCAAGTTCAAAACTTTGCAAAAAGATTTTTTTTGAGCGGCGATATTTTGCAAAAAATCCTGCAAGAAAGATATTTTATTGGATTTCAGAGGAGAGAGAAAGAGTTGAGAAATTTACCAGAGAAGTTTGGAACCCTAGATCTCCAATTCCGTCGCGCTTCCGCCGCTATTTGTCCTTATTGCCGCGGATCCTCCGCGAGAAAAGGGTATCTCGTGATGAGTTTTGCTACGCGACCTCCTATGCTCCTCTGGATCTTGATGAATGTCTCTGTCTCTCTGTATCCTCAAGTATGTGACTCCAGATCCCCTTGCAAAATTCATACAATAATCGTTAAATATACAATTTGCAGTTTTGTTTATTTATGATATAGATCGAATAAGCATTCAACACGAATAGTAAGAAAAATAAATTACGCACGTATCCCCGACAACGGCGCCATTTGATTGATCTGATTTATGTGTAGTAGTTAATCTCAATCAATAACGGTGTGGGTTTGATGCCTTTTAACTTTAGCCCTTGGTCTTTTATATGGCTCTCAAAGAAGAAAACCTAGTTACCATATATGGTAACTTTCCTAATATGGTGACTTTCCATATATGGTAACTTTACTAATATGGTGACTTTCTATATATAGTAACTTTCCATATATGGTAATTAGTTGTTAGGGTCCCAACCAGAAAATCCAAAGTCTTAACTCCTCAGAAGTGCGGCGGAACCGCTGCGTAATGGTGGGTTTGGCCGCGGATCCGCAGTGGATTAGGAGAATCGTGGGTTCGTTTCTCTTGAGGCTTCTTCTGGTGATACATGTAGACTATTTTGGTATCTAGAATCTGAAAATCTTCTCTACGTCTCTGCTAGAATTGATTTCTTCAATTTACTTTACTATTTCGGCAAATTTGATCTCGATAACTAGGATTTCCTTGATTCCAGTCCTGAAATAATTTCTGCACAATTATCTCAATAAATAATGTTAGTAAGATTTATTTTTATTGAGATATTATCTTAACCATTTGACATGATATTATAGTTTTAAGAGAATTGGTCAAAGATATTTAATAAGGTGAGCATATTTAAATGGACCAAATATTACATAGATATTATATGCTTACATTTTCCTTCATACTGTTAATTATAATATAAAAACATGAAAATAGTATTTTTACGGATAAACCCTCATATGTGTCATATTTATAATAAACACATTTTATTATATAAAAATGGTAAGGAAAATGTCATATCAAATGCGCAATATTTTCAACTGAATATTGTCCAACCGAACACAGCATGACATCGACTCCCTATACCGGGAGAGACGAATCCTCAACAATCGCTCACTGCCTACATATGGCTCGGGACTCTACCCAACTAAAACCTGTTTGCATGACTCAGTAGAGCCGTGGTAGGGTAGTAATCAAAGCACAGTGGGAACTCACACGAGACAAATGACGACCCAGGTCGACAGACTATTTGTACTCATGTCACCAGAGAACTGCTATCTGACGATAGGTATAATACCATCTAACCAGTTCTCGGTGAGTCTGTCCAATGTACTCACCCCTAGTGAGCACCTGTATACAATCTTTGGTGCATCACACCAATGGCTGTGAGACCAACCATTGCCCCTCGTTAGGGTCTAGAAATGTATATACTAATCTACTCTGGAGTATCAATGCCCAGTCTCGATACTCGCACGACTAGGGAAATTTAAGGATGTGCTTATCGACTACCTAGCTCCTACAAGTATGAATGCTATTATAACGCTGGTAGTCAAGAAAGGATCCTAAGGACTTTATCAACATGTATATGCGATATGAAATAATAATTAAAACATATCACATATTAAAATAAAGGCAAACCAAATAGCATACTATCATATTGAGCAAGATTATCCTGTACATACATATCCCTGGCATGTTATACAATGAAGGCCTCTAGGGCATACATATCCAGCAATCTCCCACTTGCCCTATGGCCTGTTACTGGCGTATTGAGTACCCAACGTCTGCACTAGAGCCAGTTGCTGGCATACCGCATACCCAACATCTCGAACAGTCTCTTGAATTGGACTTAAGGGATGGCCTTGGTGAATGGATCTGCCATGTTGTCCTTTGTATCTACTCTCCGCACCTCGATCTCTCGGCGATCCACAATCTCCCTGATCAGGTGATACCATTTTAAGATATGTCTGGATTTCTAATAGGACCGTGGTTCCTTTGCCAAAACCATGGCTCCATTGTTATCTCCATACAAAGGAATTGGATCAGCAATGGATGGAACCACCAGAAGTTCAGAAACAAACTTCCTTATCCAGACTGTCTTTTTTGCGGCATCGTTAGCAGCGATGTACTCAACCTCCATCGTCGAGTCTGCTACGGTGTCCTGTTTGGAGCTCTTCCAACAGATCATCCCTCCGTTGAGGGTAAACACAAAACCCGAGACGGATTTAGAGTCATCCTTGTCACTTTGGAAGCCAGAGTCGGTAAAAGCCTCGATCTGGAGCTCTCCATCATCAAGAACATCTCCTTAGATCTTCTCAGGTACTTAAGAATGTTCTTTACTGCTATCCAATGTTTCTCACCTGGGTTGGACTAATCCTACTTACGACACTGAGTGCGTAAGCTACATCTGGTCCGGTCTACAATATCGCATAAATTATCGACCCCACCGCCGAAGCATAGGGTACAATGCTCATGCGAGCCCTTTCCTCATCAGTCTTGGGAGACATCTATTTGGAGAGGGTGATTTCGTAACATGCGGGTGAATTACCGCGCTTGGAATCTTCCATACTAAACCTCTTCAGTACGATGTCATGTACCTCGACTGTGAAAGTTCCATCATTCTTTTAAATCTGTCATGATAGATCTTAATCCCGGAATATACGAGGCATCACCCATGTCTTTCATAGAGAACTTCTGTGACAAGAATAGCTTGGCCCATTATAGCATAGGAATATCATTTCCTATCAGAAGAATGTCATCTACTTATAAAATAAGGAATACCACAGTTCTCCCTACAATCTTCTTATAAATACAAGGTTCGTTTGCATTTTTGATAAAGTCAAATTTCTTGACCGTCTCATCAAATAAGATGTTCCGACTTCGCGATATCTGCTTTAATCCATAAATGGATTTAAGCAGCTTGCACACCTTTCCGCTACTCCTACTGTCTATGAAACCCTCTGGTTGATCCATATAAACACTCTTCTAAACTTTCATTTTGAAAAGCGGTTTTAATATCCATCTGCCAGATATCATAGTCTTGGAAGGCAGCGATGGCAAGTAGAATCCAAATGGATTTAAGCATAGCCACTGGTGAAAAAGTTTCGTCATAGTCCAATCATTGTCTTTGACGAAAACCTTTAGCAACAAGTCTAGATTTGTAGGTTTCTACCTGCCCATCTACACCAATCTTCTTTTTGAAGATCCATTTGCATCCAACGGGTTTTACCCCAGGAGGAGCAACATCCAAAGTGCATACTTTATTGTTGTATATGGATTCCATCTCGGATCGCATATCATCCAGCCACTTCATCGAGTCTATACTCGTGATGGCTTGCTAAAAACTAGTCGGCTCATCATCATCAATGATGCAATTCTCTCGATCCCCGTCTACGAGAAAACCATAGTATCTCTCGGACGGATGAGACTTCTTACTAGATCTGCGGAGTGGCGTAGGTATGTCCGATTCTATTGAAACATCAGGTTCTACTAAGTTTTCAGTAATAGTTTGTGGTTCTGGAATTTCTTCCAGTTCCTTTGCGCTCCCACTAATCTCTTTTTCAAGAAATTGAGTTTCCATAAAACGGGCAAGATGAGAAACAAAGATCTTTTATTCCTCAGCATAATAGAAATAATACCCCCTAGAGTTCTTAGGGTATCCTACAAAATTACACAATACTGAACATGCCTCGAGCTTATCCGAATGAACCTTTTTTAACAAAAGCAGGACTACTCCATATCTTAAGATACTTAAGACATGGTTTCTTCCCACTCCACATTTTATATCGAGTGGTAGGCACAGACTTAGTTGGAATCTTATTCAACAGATATGCAGCAGATTCTAGTGCATAACCCCAGAAGGACGGCAGCAACTCAGCATTACTAATCATAGAACGCACTATATCAAGTAGGGTGCGATTCCATCTTTCTAATACACCGTTGTGTTGTGGTGTGTATGGAGGAGTAAGCCGAGAGAGAATTCTATTCTCTTTTAAATATTTCAGGAACTTGGCACTTAAGTATTCACCACCCCGATCAGATCGGAGCATCTTGATACTTTTGCCGGTTTGCTTTTCCGCTTCATTCTTATACTCCTGGAATTTCTCAAAGGCCTTGGATTTGTGCTTCATCAAGAATCCATGTCCATACCTTGAAAAATCATCAGTAAAAGTAATGAATTAGGAATAGCCACTTCTTGCATGTGTAGACATTAGCCCACACACGTCGCTGTGTATGAGTCCCATGAGCTCAGTAGCTCTTTCTCCATGTCCAGTGAACAGAGTTTTGGTCATATTTCCTCTGAAACATGATTGAAAAGTTGCATATGATTGATATTCAAATGGATCTAAATATCCATCTTTATGTAACTTAGTTAATCGTGTTTTATTGATATGACCAAGTCTACAATACCATAAGAAAGTTTGATTTGATTCTGGAGCCTTTCTTTTTAGTGTTTTTTAGACGTTGAAAACTTGATATTGATTGAGAACGTATATTCCGTTATTCAGAGTACCCAACCTAAACATTTCATGATTTAGGTGAATGTTTATGACATTTCTTTCAAGTGCAAAATTATATTTTTCATTAGATAACAAAGATATAGATATAATATTACATATCATACTGGGTACACAAAAGCAGTTATGTAACAAAAAAATATATCCACTCGTCAATCCAAGATGATATTCTCCTACTGCAACAATATGCACACTAGTTCCGTTGCCAACCCTGAGGGTCATATCACATTTCCTCAAAACTCTACGGCTTCTCAGCTCATGCAAAGAATTACAGATGTGAGATCCTGATCTGGTATCCAATACACAGGAAGTAGAGTTAATAGAGAAAGAGTTTTCAATCACGAACACACCTGAACCCGAAACAACAACTTGTTTCGTGTCCTGATTCTTGGCTTTTAAAACCCGGCAATTCTTCTTCTAGTGTCCGTTCTTGTGACAGTAGAAGAACTCTTCTTTTGTAGCTGCTCCCCTAATGTTTTCCTTTCCCTTGCTCTGCACCTTCTGCATACCTCCTCTTAGTTTGGTAGGGGTCTTCTTCTTCTTCCCCTTAGCCTTTGACTTAGATTTAGCGGAAGAAGATTCCCCGACAAACAGAGCGTGTGTTTCCTTGGATTTCTTCAAGGCGCCCTTTCACACCCTCAACATGTTGGAGGAGCTCAGGAAGTGTAACTTCCAGCTTTTACATATTGATATTCAATATGAATTGGGCATAGGTGGAGGGAATGAACTGTAGAATTAAGTAGTTATATAACTTATTCTCCAACGTAGTTCCCAGGTCTGCGGGCTCTTCAATGAGAGTAATCATCTTCAGGATGTAGTCCCCAACAGATAATCCGACAGCCAATCTCGCTTGAAATAATTTTTTCGAGGTCTCGTATCTTGCGATACAAGATTGATCTCCATATAAATCTTTGGTATGGAGGAAGATGGAAGAAAGATCCATCTTCTTCTGATGCCTCTGATGTTCGTTATCTATAGAGGCCAGTACGAGACACTTGGTTTTCGCGTAATCCAAATCCTAAGTCTTACGGACATCAATGTCCATGATCGAGGACGTCGGACCTGGAACAGGGGGCTTTAGCCGTGAGGACGTATACAACCTTATCATAAGTAAGGGTCATTTGGATGCTGCTCAGCCAGTCTTTATAGTTTTCCCAGTCGGTTTGTTTTTATCTAGTATAATCATAAGTACCGTCATGGTCGCTACAATTAGAAGAGAGAGAAATAAAACATTCAGCATATACTCTTGCAAGTTTAGATTGGTTATTAGTTTATCTAAACAGGATGGCTCCTACTGTTTCCTCGATTTCTCCTTCAAACCCTAAAAGAAGAATTAGTCGGGATTAATCGCACCCTACAAGTTCACTTATCTTTCGGCCAGGCTAGTGTTAGTACTTCGGAGGGAGGTTCCCCGCGCTTTCGCACGGATTTAATTAAATTACCTCGTTTTTCCAGAGGCGTAGCCCCGTTAACACATTTCCAAACACTAACTTGATTAGCTAATTGCAAAGTGAAAAATTTTCCCGAAGAGTAGCGGATAGTCACAATAGGATCGAGACCCAACTATCATTGTGTGATAATTTTGAAGGAAGCCTACCAAAACTACCACACTCCAGAAGGTATACAACACTAGCAAGTTTTCTGTATGTTTGAAACTCGCGATGTGGTTTTTGCCCCGGGCACTTATAACCTTGACGAAGGTCAAAACATTATAAGTCGCAAGTCAAGTTCAACCCATCATTGTCCCGATTAATCTTGACGCATTCGTACAAGCCCTTGACGAAGTCCAAAACAGCTATACGCATGTCCTAAATTAATGCATCTATCTATGCCACAAATAAGCACCCACTAGCTACCAAACACTATGCCTTAGCGAAGGTCAAAACACATAGCATGAATACTAGTAGATACCTATCTGAAATGACCGAGGGCTACAGCCGGTCTTGGCGAAAATCGTTAACGTAATGAACTTGATACAGTCGAAGGAATCAGATAGTTTTTGAAAAGGAGTGGTTTAAGCTCCGCTTTTAAAAGTTGTTTTTGAAGAAAACCGAGAGGTTTGAAATTGTTCCAACGACGTCAGATATTAGGTTTATTATTTTTTATTAAGTGAGATTAATGCGGTCCCATCAATTAACCTTATCACATCACAAAAAGAATGAAAATAGAATGTACGTATATGCCACCCGCATTCGCCATGGGGCCCCGTCATGCACCATTAGGCTACTTAACTAACGGCATAGCGGGGGCAAGACTAGTACGGAAGCAAAACATATACAACATTTATTTATACATAGATATATAAATATATATCCATCACATGCATGATAAGCAACACAGGCAGATATAAGCATCACAGAGAATGGAAAAATGGATCAACTAGGAACATTTGCATTTCATTGAGCCACCTATGAAACACAGTCCTCCACGGTCGTGTGAATAGCTGAGTGTGAATAATTCTAGACCCCTATGAGTGTGGCAAGCTACCCACCAATTCTAGAATTGGATGACCCGGGTCTTGACTCCTCGAGATGACCACCGACTGAATCCTAGAACCTACTAGTTTGTACACTCCTACGTGGGTCAAACCTAGATGCGAAAAGGAAAAATAATATAAAGCTGGTGACTACATCCTCAACCCGGATGTGCCCCAATAAAAGAATATACATGAATTATTACATGAATTACAAAAAATCCACTCACATCTCATATCTAGATTCACACCGGGTCATTCACACGACGATCCATGAAACCATTCACATCCGAACATCGCAATATATCTGCAACCCCTTCTAATCTTTGGATGCAGAGCTCGGTTCGGACGACGACGTCCCCTTGTCGGAAGTCTTAAGGAGGTTAGTTCTCACTGTTCAGACTGACAGGAAGTGCGCGGCGAGGGAACGCGATGCCGTTTTGGCCACACGTGCAGGCTCAAGCAGTATCCCGCCTGCTGACACTCCTTCGGCGGATGTTCCCTCGCCCTGTCTACCACCCATAGACAAGCTACACGCGCGGTTCGGGAAGAAACTGTAAAGCTACTTCAAGGTAACGTAACGCCCAGTCTTTTATTAGAACTCGGTCCTCGAATTTTGACATGCACATTTTCTTTTACGCAGGGCCAAGTCCTGGCGATGGTATGGCAGGTGAAACACTGGAGATTACAGAGCCCGAAGTGGCTACTCTTTCTCTGGAATCTGGGACTCTCCAGACCGCTGCTCTTTCTCCCTGTGGCTCCTTGGTATTGGCGGCCGTCGCCAGTGTTACGACGGCCCTCGTCAAGTCAGGGGATGAGGCTATGGGTGTAGAATCGATTCCCCCGATAGAGAGTGAAGAAGCCGTTACACCTGGTGACGCTTCCGTCGCAGTTTTGGTCAACGATCTATCAGGTAGTCCTTGGGATGTTGTTTTCGGGTTTTTCAATCCTGTTCAGCCTTTCTGATGATATTTCGTTTGTCTTGAGCATAGGCGCGGTAAACCATGAGGTTATGCCGTCTGAAGAAGTTTCGCCGGTCGCTGCTCTGACAGTCGCTTTCCCCTTGCCTTCTTCTGTGCCCCCTCACATCTTGGAAGGTATGAGTTACTCACTTATTTGTTTCAATGTGGATACATTCTTCCTTGTATTGACTGTATATTGTTGCGACTCGGCAGGAGTCCTTTTCGACCATTTATACCAGGTGTTGAACCCGCATTTTTCCTTTCAGTCGAAATCGTTCCACCTTCTGGTATTGGTTAGTATATTCTTCAGCTAATGTTCCCCCCTTCTTTTATGAATAGACTTTTATTGTTGCTAAGTCTTCTTTATATTGATCACAGTGTCATGGGTCGGAAAAGGAGACGAGAGAATAGCCACGCCTCCGGTACTCCTCATTCTGCCGCCTGCCACATCCGGTATAATAGACTCCATCTCTTATGTGTTTTCTTTATCTCCCGAGTTGAAATTTGACCATAATTCATTTTGCAGCAATTGCATCGGCTCCTGCTCCTTTTGAATCTTGCATTCCAATGCCCACAGGTCCCTTCGCTAAACGTTTATCTTCCATGGGCGCCGCAAATAGCCGGCGAATGTTAAGCGAGTTTATCGAAGATCTCAATGCTGAGGCCTTTACTTCTGCTACGGATTTTGCCGTTGAAGTCAATCCAATGCTGGCGATACTCGTGAACTTCTATGATGAAGATCTCATCGGCTCTTGGGTTGATTATTGCTGAAAGATCGAGGTTTGCCTGCACGAGATTGAGCTCAAGCATCTCGCTCCTAAGGTATTAGCCTCGAACTCCTAGCGGGCTGCGTGGGTCGAGCATAGTGTTCCTTTCATTCGCCATTTTGTACAAGAGGCGGCCCTGAGACGAAAAGAACATAAGGCGACCTCTAGGGAATCTGTCCTGTTGCGTGCTAAGGTTAAAGCGAATGCTGCACAATTAAAAGCTATTTTTGACAACCTCCAGCGATGTATTTCGGACGGGTTGACGTTAAGGAGGACACTCGACTTCACCGAATGGGCCACGCAGGACTGTGAAGCTGTCGTGCTAGAAACTAATGAAAAGCTTTCATCTTGTTTGTGGCAAAGGACTCAAATTGAAGCGGAATTGGCCACGGTAGCAGACCACGAGAATGGATTGAGAAGAGCGTACGAGCAGCTTGTCAATTTGTTGAAGACGCCTCCTTCTTAATAACTGTCATTGTACCTTTTTTCTTGTACCAACTGTAAACTTATGATTCATGAATAACATGTATTCATTCTGATTCCTTTATGAAATATATCTTGTATTCACTTGAACTCATGAATAAAAGACATATTTTAATTCATATTGGCATGTAATTTTGGCAAATGGGGTCCGTAGATAGTCCGTCTTGACCTCCTTGCAGGGCAGTGATGGCTTAGGAAATAGGTTTAAATCTGCCGCCTAAGACTTTTCAACTTTATGAGCCGTGAGGGTCTCATAAAGACTTTTCTCTCTTCGAGTCGAGAGGATCCCGTAGGTGTATTTTCTCCTTAGGAGTCGTGAGGACTCCTAAGTGCATTTTCTCTTGAGAGTTGTAAGGATCTCACAAGAGAATTTTCCCCTTTACAAGTCGAGAGGACTCGTGAGTGGTTTTTTTTCCTCCTTGTCGATATTCGACTTTGGAGAATATGGTCCGTGGATAGTATACAATAGTCCATTTTAGACCTACTTGCACGGCCACAGTGCTTAGGAAACAGGTTGATATCCCCGTTGCCTAAGGCTTTCCACCTTAATGATTCGTGAGGGTTTCATGAAGATGTTTTTCCTTACGAGTCGAGATGAGTCGAGAAGTTCTCACAGGAACATTGTTTTCCCTATGAGTCAAGACGAATCGAGAAGTTCTCGCAAGAATGTCCTAACGTCACAGCTAACCTCTGCTCTTTACGACAGAGGTTCGTTAGGGTATGTGGTACTAGGGTTTTTGTCTGTCGTACCGTCACGTTGGCTGATGCATTCCCCGACACACAATCTTGCTGTTCGAGTAGCCCCGCGACTGTCGTATCTCTGATCCCTTCGGAGGCTGGACAAGACGTCTTCAAATAATCTCCGAGGTCATATTACCGTCATAAGAGCATGCATTAGGGATTTTCCATGCCGCTTTTTCCTTGAGGTTAGGCTCAATTTGGGAGCCCCGATGAGTCATGACCACTCCGTGCTGGTGTGGGATGATCTCCGATAGTCTTTCAGGTTTTATTTGAGTTGCCGTCAAGACCCTGAAGCTAGGGATCTTCCTTTGCTTCTTTTGTTGACATTGTGTCTGTCATATTGCGATGAATGTTGAGGTTGTCTCTAGGTTGTCTGTGAACCGTCGAGACTCGGAACTATGGGACTTTGCCATGGCTCCATTGTTTTAACCCTGGTTTCGGTTGTTGATGTCGCGTCTGCATCCTGTTGGAGTGAGAAGGAACGTTGTTGTTGATCTCTAGACTGTAGATGTTGCCGTCGAGATTGGGAACTAAGGACTTTGCCATGGCTTCGAGGTAGTCTCTAGGTTGTTGATGAACCGTCGAGGCTTAGAACTAGGATCATTGCTATGGATCCATTTGTTTTGACCCTAGGGTCGTTTATTGACGTTGCGTCCGCATACTGCTGGAGTGAGGAGAAACGTCGTTGTTGATCTCTAGGTTGTCTGTGACCCATCGAGAATTGGAACTAGGGACTTTGTCATGGCTCCGTTTTGTTGACGTCGCGTCTACATCCTGCTGGAGTGAGAAGAAACGTCGTTGTTGATCTCTAGGCTTTAAATATTGCCGTCGAGACCTGGCTCTCCTTCTGATGGAGCCTGGTAGGAAAATGTGGTTCGCTTTTCGTTTGTGCCCATGGATTGTATACACGGGTCGATGTGGACTCACTTGCAGGGCAGAAGTTTCATTTTTTTGTTTCCACAATGCTCTATCATTTCAGTTTTTTATATTGTGAAAGTCGCAATTGCCTGATTATTTCGGCTGTTTTATCGCGGTGCCCAATCATTTCGGCTGTTTTTTTTCTTTTTACTCGCTACTTTTTATTGTGAGTTGCCCAGACATTTCGGCTGTTTTTATATGCACATATTTTGCTCGCTGATTTTTATTTGCGAGTTGCCCCATCATTTCGGGTTTTTATATGCATTTTTTTTGCTCGCTGATTTTTGCGAGTATGGAATTTGAAATCTAATACCAATCTTAGCATCAGCATCGCTGCGACTGGAATATGGCCAGGTGCGAATCATCATTTGCCTTGAAAGGACTTAGAATTTGATACCATTTTAGGCATCAACATCGCTACAACTGGAATATTGCCAGGAGCGAATCATCATTTGCCTTTGTCGATTTGAACAAAGGTGGATTGGCAAATAGGGTTAGGATCATGTTGACAAAGGCTTTTTGACTTTATGAGCCGTAAGGGTTTTATAAAGGTATTTCTCCCTATGAGTCGTGGGGATCTCGTAGGTGTATTTTCTCCTTAGGAATCGTGGCGATCCCCAAGTGCGTGTTCTCTTATAAGTTGTAAGGATCTCATACGAGTATTTTCTCCTTATAAGTCGAGAGGACTTACAAGTGTTGTTCACCATATGAGGACATTCCTCGTCATTGGTGGGATTTGGTGATGGAACGTTTATTTGTGCTCGTGGATTGTATACAAGGGTCAATATTGGACTGCTTGTAGGGCAATATGGGGAGTCTGATGGCTTAAGAATGGGTTCAGGTCCATGTATCTTAAGGCTTCTGAATCCTATGAGTCGTGAGGGTCTCATAGGGGGAATTCTCCTTACGAGTTGTGAGGATCTCGTAAGTGTAATTTCTCCTAAGGAATCGTGGGGATCCCTAAGTGTGTTGCTCCCTTGTGAGTCGTAAGTATCTTACGCGGTGTTTTCTCCTTACAAGGTCGAGGGGACTTGCAGGTGTTTTTATTTTAACGAGATTGTACCCTTTCGGA
Organism: Agapanthus africanus; assembly: GCA_030015575.1. NCBI lineage: Eukaryota > Viridiplantae > Streptophyta > Magnoliopsida > Asparagales > Amaryllidaceae > Agapanthus > Agapanthus africanus. The sequence goes on from JASDDO010000028.1 coordinate 130,455,587, forward strand.
TTTTCACAAACTCGACGGTAGCCCTGCTGTTCTTACTCACGGCGCCCTTTCGGGTTTTCATCCGTGCCCATTTTGCTTATGGGCGTACCGTTTTTTTACACCCATCTGTTTGCCAATGAAACTTATGGGGGATATCGCCACCGGGGTAGCTGTGCATCCAGCAGGACTTGAGTTGCAATCCTAGCTGCTGGGACTTGTAGACTTGAATTCCACTGTCGCCGTGTTTGATGCGACATATTTAGTTTAAGGACATTACAGTCCATTGTTAGTTTAGGGACATCTCGGTCCATTGTTAGTAAAGGGACATCCCGGTCCATTTGTTGCCGTGTTTGGAAGCGGTGGTTAGTTTAAGGACATTTCAGTCCGTCTGTCGCCGTGTTTAGAGGCGATGGTTAGTTTAAGGACATTTCGGTCCGTGGCAAGGTTTCGTTTAGCAGCCTGTCTATTGGGTCTTTTGGCAACAATGGGGATTTTGGCATCGGTCCTGCCATCAGTTCCTCTGAGTTGCTTTCAGACGCCAAGGGAGCTCATTTACCATTTAATGACGAATGGGTAACCATGTGGCAACTTGCCACATAGTCTTCAGTTTCTCCCGACGAGCCATTTCCCGCATCATCGTCACTATCTCCATTCTCAAGGATATGGTTGAGAAACTCTTCGAGAGTGACTGGGGTCCACACCTTCTGGTTGAACTCCTCCAGCGCGTCAATATACTTTTGCAGGTCCGTATGCTCGTTATCAGGCTGTACGGGCTTCTTGGTCTTCTTTTTTTCTTCGAAGACTTTGAAAGCTTGACCTGGGTGTTTTGCCTATTGTTACCAGCTTATGGTATTGGACGTGGTTTAAGCATCTCCTCAATGATTGCGAGCTCCAACGGGTTTTTCCACCTGATTGCCGGGCATGCCTGAAAATCCTTCAGCATCTTTTTAGTTTTAGCCGAAAGGACAACTTCCTATGGATCTTCTTCTACGAATGAGCATGATGCCCCCGGCGTATCCATCTTTTTAAGAGCGTGCTGCTGTGGCGGGTTTACCTTCCAGTTTTTGGACAGCGCGAACTTTCCTTATTGGTGTTGGTCCTGAACCCAGTTTTTAAAGACGTAGCAATTTTCGATTGGGTGACCCATTACTCTGTGGTAGGGGCAGTAGTTAGGACTGTTGACGTCACCAGGCTGCAGTGGGCGTCTTGTATCTGGCAGAGTGACGAGCCTGTTGCGCACCGCCAGTTCGAACAGTCTTCTCATTTTATCCCAGGGAAACGAGTAAGGACGTCTCAACTTCTCTTCGAGGGATCGACGTGTGTTGCTTTGGCGAGCAACCGGTTTCGGGTCACTCGGTTGTTGTTGAGCATTGGCAACAAAGGTCGCTTTCCCTTTGCCATTTTCATTCCGGAGATCCATTTTTGAAGAGGAGCCCATCTGGTCCAATAAGACCAGCTTGTCAATCAAGGCCTGGAAGGTGGTAGGCTTGAAGAATATCATAAATTGGGATATAGTTGCCTGAGGATCAAGGCTCCCCACGAACATACCCACGGCAAGAGCTTCTTCGATGCGTTGTTCGCATTTTGACCATTGGTTCCGCCTCTGAATTGCGTATTGAACCCAGGTCTCTCCTGGCTTCACCCTGGCATTGATTAATGCCGTGATTATGGTGCGCTCGCTTGCGCTTGCGAACCGTTGTGTGAATAGTAATTCCATCTCCGTGAATGCTTTGACAAAATCATTTGGGAGCTCGAAGTACCATTCAAATATCGTCTCCAACAAGCTACCAACAAACTGGCGAAGCAGCAGTTTGTCATCGCATCCAGTATTACCGCACAGAGCTCTGAATTGAGCAACAGGCTAGTGTGGTTTGCCCGTCCCCTTATACACATGGAACTTAGGGATCGTATATCCTGGCAGGTACTTGATTTGATCGCACCATCCTAGATAAGGTCGCCCAGTTCTGACGATTTGGCCAACAGCTTCACTCGCTTGATGAGCTCGTATTGGTTGAGCTATATAATCATCAAGGGTAGCCTTGAAGATTGTCTCTTCCTGGGCTGCTGAGACAGCCGGAGGAGGGTTTGGCGTTTCCCCCTATCGTCTTCGATGATTATCGGAGGGTCTTCGGTTGGAGGTTCCGTCTGGATCATCATTCCAACCATGTCTTGGAAAAGGAGCGCCGTCTGCTTTATATTGGAGGCCTGTTCTGCGGCCTCTTTATCCTTTCTTTCTAGCACCCTTCGCAGGAACTCGGTGTCGGTCTCTTGTTCCTGGCGTTGCTCAGACGTTGATTCTCGGCATTTTTCTGCCCAGTGAGTGTGACCATTTTCGTCAGCATCTCTTGAAGTTTTTTTTGCTGCTCCTGAGCTTTTGTCAATGACCGAGTGAGTGGTCAATGACATACGGAAGCACGACTTTCCTCTTTCCCGGAATCCATGTACACTGTGTGCATGATCATGCCCCCAGACTTGGGGCATTTGGGTCCAGTGCTTTTGGAATTCGCCGCAAGCAGTGGGGTTTTCTCCGGCCTTCTCCTTTTTTGGGAGGTTGAAATCGGAGGGGCCGTTGTAACAGGCACCTATGTAGATGATGCCTTCCATGGTACGACGGAGGGATGGTCCTCCTCTTGCCGAGCCTTCATTTTCTTCAGTTGGCAAGAGCATTTTTTGTCAATTACAGAATCTTGGACTTTCTGCCAGACTCTATAGATTTTGGAGGACAACCGCTAAAGGGGGTTGCTCCGGCTTTGCCTGCATCACATTTTCAACAGACGGGGGAGACTTCTTCTATACAGCGCTGGGGGAGTTCTTTCACACCCTTCTAAGCGGATCGAAGCAGTTCCCAGTTGGAACAGCATCGTCAATTTCCACCATTGGAGCTGGTGGAGTAAGTCCAGAGGGGGAGTTGCCCCCAGCCTTCCTCACTCAGCGCCAATGTCAACATTGAGCATGCTTTGCCGATGGGATTGCCTCAGTTATAGGAATGGCTTCGTTATGCCCCCTGCTCTGATGATGGGCTACTGCTGGTGCCAGCCTGTTGAAGACTGGCGTCCGTTGAGAGGGGACGGTCAATCTTTCGAAGGCCGACATTTTGGAAGCAATCTTGGTGACTTTGCCGAAAGCAGGAGTTGAAACGGCCAATCTTACGAAGACCGATCCTTTAGCAGGAGAAGCCCTGTCGACGACTTCATCTGCCGGAACTGGAATAACTATCCACTTCAGGATAACCCCCTCGGGTATTGCAAGCCTCTTTGCGGTCCCACTTGAGCTGTGGCTCAGCCTTTTGAAGACTGAGGTGTTAGAATTGGAAGACCCGTTTAGAGGAGCTGTGGAGATTGCAAGTCGATCGAAGATCGACTTCTTGGGAATTTCTTGTGGTGGCACTGAGGACTGAAGCTTACTGGCGGGATCATGGTCCCAAAGAACAGTTTAGTGGTAGCTTGAGTCACCTGCTCCACTGGCATTGCAAAGATAGAGGCCGCTTGGGGCCCATAAGTCACTTCTCCATTTGAGGTGGAGCGAGAATTGTTGTTGCAGGTGCGGTTGGAAGCCATCGATTTCTCTTTTCTTCTTCATAGGAGCAAGACGCCAAATCTTAGTATCTCGAATCCAGGGGAAACCATAGTAAATCACGATTTTTTCGTGAACACGACACATGAAGTGTGGAGTGGAAATAGGAAAAGGTCCTCCGGGCGTGCCAGAATCTGTTCACCGCCGAAAACGGGAGACGTATCAGGGATGGATCGTCTTACCTGAATTTAGGGCAGATGCTATTTGGTTTTATCCGTCCACCTCTCCGAAGATGCCAAGTTGATTTATAGCACCGTATATCGGAAGTTTGGACGGATGCGGCCGTTGTAGCAGACTTCGTCAGATTCCCCTCGTTGTGAGGGGTTTTTAATTGTAGGGATGCTCTTCCCTACAGGCGCAAACCCCTGCAGTTAATTACATTACCGCATCACGATAACCACTTTCTCCTGCTCCAGAGGTTCACTTCGTGTCCTGTGTGTTTGTTTTATTTTTGGTTGCCCATGGATTGTATACGGAGACTAATTTATGTTGTCGTCCGTAGGGCGTGGATTAGTCCAAATCCGTATATTCTTAGATTTGGGTTTGGGTTGATTTAAGAATCGTTAATCTCGTTTGAGATTAAGATCAACTTAATTGTTGGTTGAGGATACGTTAGTCTAATTTTAGACTAAGATCTACTCAACAGGATTTTAGGATCATTCAGACCTAACAAAAGAGCATTTGGGCTCCATTGTTTTAGTTTATGGACGTTACGGTCCGTTTTTAGTTTAAGGACGTTGCGGTCCATAGCTAATTTAAGGGCGTTGCGGTCCGTATTAGGATGTACTCATCGATTTGGAAGTGCACCAAAGAGTTGTTGGTTATCGGGACCCACCGCTTCTCTGAAGACGTTGAAGAATTACAACGACATGTATCAGAGGTGTGGATAAATGTACCTTTGAACCAAATTCTGGATTGAGGGGAGGTGTAAGATGAATATCCTGTCGGAAGATCAGTGGTCGTGTTTGGGACTAAGACCAACTTGGAAAATAATGAGCACATGGGCTCGGTTGATCTGAATTAGGGATCTGGTCAACTTGGGCTCAGCCTACTCAGTCTTTGTCATTTAAATAAAGTGCTAAACACATTCTTAGGCTCAGTCCCCTTTCTGTGCAAACAATACTGGGCATTTATATGGGTTCTGACGCCCACACTTTACTTTACTTTTCCCTTTTTTTGTTTTTATGGAGTGTTAAACACTCTTTATAGTGCTCACAAGCGGAGCTTGTGAGGCACTTGGCGCTGAGCGCCAACTACTGAGTGCTAGGCACTCCTTATTGAGTAGCGTCCATATGAAGGGCACATGAGGCACTTGGCGCTGAGCGCCAACCACTAAGTGCTTAGCACTCCTTATTGAGTAGCGCCCACGTGAGGCGCTTGGCGCTGAGCGCCAACCACTGAGTGCTAAGCACTCCTTATTGAGTAGCATCCACGTGAGGGGCACGTGAGGTGCTTGGCGCTGAGTGCCAACCACTGAGTGCTAGACACTCATTATTGAGTAACGCCCACGTGAGGGGCACATGAGACGCTTGTTGCTAGGTTTTCTTCCTATATTCTATTCTGAAGAGTTCAATTCTCTATTTTTTTCTGGATCTTTGATCCCCAAGAACAAGTTCATCCCTATGAGAATTAAATTCTCATTTGTGGGAGACTTGTCTCATGGATCTCAGATCCAGAGAAAGAACTATGTTCTTTTATAAGGGTTAAACTCTTGGATATGCAGATGAGATGCTCTGATCTTTATTATTTTTATTTACCTCGAAAAGAGGTATTCTTCTTTCTTCCTTCTTAAAACTTTCTTCTTGCTTGCTCTTTTTTTTTAAAAAAAGTTTGAAGCTTATGGGGGGTTCCTCTGTATAAGACTTGAAGTCTTGGGTCCTTTATATAGTAGAGAAAAGTTTGTTGATTTAGTTAAACAAATCTATCATTGAGAGATCATTAATTTATTTGGGGATTTTATCCACCGTTGGATTTTTTATCCAAGGACTTCTGTTTTACAGAAAATATCTTTCTTGTTTTTAACAAGATTAGGAAAATATTTTCCTATACAGAATTTATTCTGCAAATAGGTGATTTTTTAATCACCATTGGATTTTTAATCCAACGGTGCTATGTTTTACAGAGAGTGATCTTTCTTGTTTAGAAAGATTCGAGGAATATTTCCTCAGCAGAATTTAATTCAGCATTTTGATGATTTATCAACACCGTTAGATCTTTGATCCAACGGCTCTGTCTAACAGAGTGCTTTTAGTTCTGGCGTTGGCGCCCTCGTGCGAGGCATGTGAGGCGCTGCCTAAGAATCTTTAACTCTTGGCACTGGTGTCCTTGTGCAAGGCACGTGAGCCGCTACCTCAGAGTTTTTAACTCTTGGCGCTGGCGCTCTCATGCAAGGCACATGAGGCGCTGTCTCAGAGTTTTTAACTTTTGGCGTTGATGCCCTCCCGTAAGGCACGTGAGGCGCTGCTTCATAGTTTTTTTAACTGAGCTTTGCTCTTTTATTGGGGGAAACAATCCATCTTAAGGGTCTTAAGGGGTCAGATCGATGCAGATCCGCCTGGATCCGCAGCTCGGTACATTGCCGCGACATAAATATGTCCTAGAGTTCAGGCGGATATGACCGATGTAGTATGACTTCTCAGATTCACACTTCGGAAAGGACTTTTTGGTTGTGGGAACTAGATTTCCAACAGGTGCAAGCCCCTGTAGTTAATTACCCCTCCATATTAAACGGAGAGAACTTTCTACGAGTGGTTTATTTCTGAATGCATTAAACATAAAAGAAACACAAATGACAATGGCATGCATATATATATTCAACAACAAAAATATATAGAGATAGCAGTGAGAATTTGTATTTCATTAGTCATCATATATATAACATTGTACATATCAATTTACAATATCCCAGTCGCTGGGAAGACATGTTCTCGAACTAATTTTCACGCCCATGGATTGTGTACGGTTTTATAGAATGTGTTTATCCAGATCGTAGGGCAGCCATAAGAGAACATGTCGAAATTTGCTTCGTAAGGAGGACCCCGTTGATAGAATACGCTAAGTGGGACCTGGAGGATGGTATATCCACAAACGTTGTGTGGCAAGTTATTCTATTCACCGTAAGGCCTTTTGGTTTTGTTATATATGGTTTGGTGTAGTAGTTTAGAGTCATTTCCGACATAGGTAGTAGTTTAAAGTCATCTTGGGTATAGGTAGTATTTTAAAGTCGTTTCGGACATGAGTAGTAGTTTAACGTGGTTTCAGACATAGGTAGTAGTTTGGAGTCGTTTAAGACATTTTGGAGATTTTTCGCAGAGTTCTTCGGTTTAAGTATGTAGAGGTCCATTGGCATCCATTTTAGGGTCGTTGTGGTCCATCGGATTCGGTTTAGGGACTTATGGGTCCAGGGTCATATGTAGTTGGCTTCTATGCTACAACGGTCCCCCGTGGATCATATACGAAAGATTGATACAATGTACCCTGCCGTAGGGCATGGCACATTTAGTGGGACGAAAGGTATGTTTGTTGACTTCTATTTCAAGATGGTAGCCCGTGGATTGTATATGGTAGGTTTATATTATGTCAACCTGCTATAAGGCAATAGGGTGGTATAATGGTCAACTTCTGTGTCACAACAGTTAGCTTCTATGCCACGTTGGTTGCCCGTGGATTGAATACAACAGGTTGTTATGTAGCCCACTGTAGGACAGGATAGGTATAAGTTGTAATATACTTGTTGACTTCTATGTCACGACGGATGCCTGTGGATCGTATATGGTAGCCAATTTTAGACTACCCATTGGGCTATTCTTGGTTATTTGTGATTTACATATGATAATGCCAAAGAATTGTGTTTGGGTACAAGTTCAAGGACCTATGGGGGGTCTCCGCTATAGGCTTTGGTAGGAATGGGGCTCGCTAAGGGGTGCTGCCATGGGTGTCAGAAGATTGAGTAGTCTATTATAATTGCCACCAAAGGTCTTGATTGATATGGGGTTCGTTAGGTAGGTGCCGCCAAGGGTGTTAGAAGATTAAGGAGGCTATTATAGTTGCCACCAAGGGTCTTGATTTACATGGAGCCCGTTAAGGGGTGCCGCCATAGGTGTTAGAAGATTGTGGAGGCTATTATTGTTGCCACCAAGGGTCTTGATTGACATGGGGCTGTTAGGGGGTGCCGGCATGGGTGTTAGAAGATTGTGGAGGCTATTATAGTTGCCACCAAGGGTCTTTATGTAGGGTTTCTAGGCATGCTAATGAAGTCTCACAAGGCATCAACCATGCCTATTTCAAATTTTACGGGTGCCGAGAACCCTAATACGGATCGTTGACTAGAAGTTTAGGCGATATACGAATCTAGTTAACAACTTAACTAAAGATAAGAAGCTACAACCTTTGTAGATCCGGATATCCACTTCCTTGGCTCCACGTAGGCGTCCTCTCGCTGTCCATCTCGAATCCCGGACTCAGTCGTCGGCTTGATCGGAGAAATGGGCGGACTAGGTCGTCGGCTTCGTGCCGAAGATGATCTACGTCGAGGCATCACAAGTTCAAGCTCCGACTTCACAAATTTGTGAAACTTGTGAAGAAAACACCCAAAACAACTTGGCAAGAGGTAGAGGGTGAAGAAATAGGAGGTGGGTTCACTTTAGAATTGGATTTCTCACTTTAGAACTCAAGTTGCCATTGATGGCATCAAGCTTTCTTTCTTGAAGAAGAAGATCAAGAAGAAGGAAATATTATGATAAGTCCTTTTAAAATGAAAAAGAAATGAATACTTATCATAATAGGAACCATGGTTAGGTGTAGAGAATTGACCAAGGTTAGAAGAGTGGTTAGGGTTAAGCATGAAGACAAATTGGTCACTTTGGTCAAAGCTTCATGAAGCTTCACAAAGGTTCAAGAATGAAAGCAACCATTTTGTATTCTTATCCCATCCTTTTTCCAAAATCAATAAATAAAAGAATGGATAATTAAAACCCTTATCACTTTCTTAACCTAGGTTTAATTCTTTATACTTAACCAAATGAGCAAGCATCATCAAACATGATACAAAGATGTGCACAAAAGTATATCACATATACAACTTGCACATCAAGTGAGAAAATCCATTTAAAGTGAACCAATACTAGTTAATGCAAAAATATATCAAATATATAATTATACATTAAATCATTAAATCAACACTTGATTCAATGATCCGGTCATGTCGCACATAACCGACTCGTATATAATGTATCGATTTATCGAATCATTGATTCGATAACTAGGTTATATCGAATATAACCAATCGATATATTCATCGCGAGAATGGAATACGGTATCACATACACGCATTATTCTCGGTCCTGCACATATCTCATATGCGCTCCTATTTCGTTTCGCTTGAGCCAGGAAACCTCTGTGTAGGACTCTAAAGACTCGTCAATACGCCGATAGCAGATGATGATCATATCAAGCACCCACAAGCCGCAAGCGGTCTGCTAAACGTAACGGCCATCCGGGTATTGAGCGATCAGAAGATCGACGAGCTAGCCCGCTCACACTCCTGTGAATCCAACCAGTAACACTTACCGTACAGTCCAGTCTGTTCGTCTGATATGTCGCATATCAAGTCTAGGGGTGGTAAACGTCAGACCCCAATAACCGATAAGTCGTGCCGATGTGAGGCTCATAACGGGTCGAGAAACTACTGGTAACACTTACCAGCAAATCTCTGATCAGCCCTGGCCAGGGACTTCCCTGTTACGGCCAATCGAGCACAGCGCAACATCAATCCCCAATACCGGGAGAGACGAAACCCCTCCTATCGCTCATTGCCTCCATGTGACTCGGGACCGTACCCAAAGACCACCGTTTTGCACGCCCTCATGGACGTGGTAAGGTGGAGATCAAAGCACAGTGGGAATCACACAAGACGCTATGACGATCTCGGGTCTACAGACTAACCTGTACAAGTGTCACCTGAGAACTGCCATCTGACGTGAGGTATAATACCATCTGGGAGTTCTCGGCGAGTCCGTCCAGTGTACCCAGTCTCTACTGAGCACCCGTATACCATCTCTGATGTCAAACACCAATGGATATGGGATCATCCATCGCCCATCTCATGGGTCGAGAAGCGTATACGCTAGTCTACACTGGTATATCGATGCCCCGTCTCGATACACCCACGACTAGGGACCTTGAAGGATGTACCTATGGACTACCATGTCCCTACTAGTATGATCTGCATCACAGTCCAGGTAGTCAAGTACACATCCTAAGGGCTTTACCAACATGTAACTATAAGACAGTTTAAAGAGACAAGTGTACATGTTAAGATAAAGAGTAACCAGATAGCATACTATCATATCGAGCAAGAAAGTCATCTCTATATATGTCCAAGCCCAAGCATCCAATATAATATACATCATCTGTACAATACTGGCCTCCAGGGCATACATACAACTAACACTTTATTGATATGGGTCCATTAGAGGGGGTTCCGCCATAGGTGTGTAGACGTGGGGCTCGCTAAGGGGTGCCGGCACGTTTCTTCGAAGGGTGTGGATGCCTCTATGGGGGTCTCCGCCATTGTCTTGTATACGTGGGACCCATTAGGGGTGTCGTAACGTAAATATGAAGGGCGTGGAGGCCTCTAGGAAGGCTCTGACATTGTGTAAATTGGTGCTGAACCCTTTTAGAGGGTCTCCTCTAAGGATTTAATGCTCGGGGGGTTTCCGCCATTGTTTTGATGTTAGAGATCTCTACCATCATTTTGTCAAACTTTCATTATGCAGTTCATATTCAGTACATATGTATGTGCATTTGTTCATTTTCTATCCATGTATACATTCAAGGAGTCCATTACGAGAATAATCAGGGATGACTCGAGCATCCGTATACATAGGGATAACTCCGAAGAGCATCCAGAAAAGGTTTACTTTTACAAGCATTCCCTAATTTAGTTTTAGAGCCGTCATGAGGCTTATTACATAATTTCAAGTTCATTGAACAAGTTTAAAACGGAGCTATTAACTTTGCATTTCGGGGATAACTCTTTATCGAGCATCCCATGGGTCACACATTTCATGGCAATTGAGGAGCATATCATCGACGCTGGGGAAATTTGTGGAGAAGAGGGGCTCTACGGCTCGTACTTACGTTTAAACTCTTCTCATCCTCTTTCTTTAGCAAACTTGATTTCTCGAATGCTTCTGGTGCTTGCCTGTGATGCAACAGTAGTGCTTGATGATTTTCAGATGTTTCAGAGTGATTTTAGAGTGCTTACCACTTCTCAAGAGTATAGGGGGAAGCTTTGATAGCTTCATCGGTGTTTGGGATCATGGCCTTGGATGTGGGCCACGATTGAGAACGTGGGGATTATTCCGCTGTCGAGGGCATGGAGAACATGGCTTGCCGCCATTGGAGACTCTATAGAAGAGCAGTGAAGGCCTCTTAGGACATAGCGGTGGAGACCCTATGTGTCACACCCCGCTTCTCAAAATACGTAAATACGGCACGTGACATAGCCAACCATGCAACCTGTGGTTAAGAATCATCCCACTACAGTTACATTACAGCTGTCAATCGGATATCAAGAACAATAAAAATATAATATAACTAACACATGTCCATCTGCCACAATAAATAAAACCAAGAAATAGGTGTAACGGAAACGAATCTAGATCCAATAAACAATAGTATCTAATTCACGTCCCAATATGGGCTCAGATCAATAGGAATAAAACTGCCGAAACAAATAAACTAAGAGTCTATAAACTAAATAGCTAGCTCCTCATTGCTCGGCTAGATTACTAAAGTACGCCTGATCTGCCTGCGATATAGGTAGAGGAATTGGACCATGCAAAGCTCAGATATCAGTGCATCATAATATCAAAATAATAGTTATGACCAGGATATGATGATATAATTAACCAGAATATAAATAAATAACACATATATAAATAGTGAGCTATATGTATATGATGTGTATCCTAAAATCTGTGTGTCTTGGTTATCTATTCTAGAAGTCTTTGAAATCAATTAATGTAATTCTCATCGTAACTCAACAGTATATATCCCGTTCATGAGCCATGGGACCACGGTACAATATATCCCGTTCATTCCCTACAGGATCACGGTACAATGATTATTCTGTAATGCCCGGAATCACGGCAAACAATGATTTATACCGCAACGCCTAGAATCACGGCAAACAATGATTTATTCTGTAACGCCCGGAATCACGACAAACAATAATAATATCCTCTTGAGTTACGTTTCGGCTACACTTTGATTTCCCCTTTTCCCCCCAGGGTTCTGTGTTCAAGTCAAGTATTACCAATATAATCTAATACCAATACAGGATCAAGCAGATACAGGTCTTGTCTATGTAGACAACAAGTCACGTCCATCAGGACAACAATCAGGATTGTTGGTATTAGCAATAAGATCCAAGTAAAAAGTCTGGTAATGTGTCGTTTGTTGGCTATAGTGCCCTCAAGGCAATTATTTTAATCGCAGGCAGGTGATTATGATGATTGAGGGAAGACCTATATGGATAGAACAGTTTTACTCAAAATGATAGTATGCTATATGGTTTGTCTTTATCATCATGTACATGCATGTGGTATTACAGATCACTATTATATGCTGATAGAGCCTATAGGATTCTTGCTTGACTACCAGTATTATGATGGCGATCATATACGTAGGAGCTGGGTGGTATATAAGCACATCCTTAAATGTCCTTAGTCGATGGAGTATCGAGACTGGGCATCAATACTCCGGAGTAGACTAGTGTATACTTATCAAGACCCCAACGAGGGGCGGTGAACGGTATCAAAGGCCATTGGTGTCAGTTAGTCACCTAAGATGGTATACAGGCGCTCATTGGGTTATGAGTACACTGGACGAACTCGCCGAGAACATGCTACCTGGTATTATACCTATTGTCAGATAACAGTTCCCAGGTGATATGTGTACAGGTTAGTCTGTCGACTTGAGATTGTCATTTGTCTCATGTGAGATCCCACTGTGCTTTGATTACTACTTTACCACGGCTCAAAAGAGTCATGTAAACAGGTTTTAGTTGAGTACAATCCCGAGCCATATAGAGGCTGTGAGCGGATCGTCGGGGATTCGTCTCTCCCAGTATTAGGGGTTGATGTCGCGAGGTGCACGGGTGGCCATCACCAGAAATCCTTGGCTAAGGTAGACGAGAATTACTGATTTGGATCAGTAGTTTCTCAGTTGGTGATGGGCTTCATACCGACACGAAATATCGCGTTATTAGGGGTGTGATTTTATCCACCCACCTAGACTCGATATGCGGTACTCTTAGACGAACATACCGGACTGTACGGAGATTGTCACGGACATGCTCAGTAGGGGTTCGAATGAGTTTGCTCGTCGGCCTCCCTTTCGCTCAATACCTGGGCAGCCATTACATACAGCTAGTGTCGTTGACGTACTTGTGGTTAAACCCACTGCCAGCATATTGATGAGAGTTTAGAGTCCCACACAGAGAGTTTCCCTGTTTTAGGAGAAACGATGTACATGCCGTATGGTATTACAGCAGGGTTCGATCATATATATGCATTTGTGCACATATCATGATTCGTAAGGATTATACTAGTGAGCTTTGGTTTAAACCGGATCTTAGTATTATATTATTGGATTATTTTCGTCTCTTTGTATCCGTATTTTTCGGAATACGGAAATGGGTATGTGTATACGGTGAGAGGTATTCTTGTAATTTTTACGAGGGTTCTTCTAGAAGAAGACACCTCATTTGTGTTTTAACCATTTAGGATAAATCATTAAATGAGGTGGATGATATGAGGTGTTCTTTGCATTTAATGAAGCATGGCTCTCTTGGTGACTCATGGGGCGACTCATGGTTTACTATTGTGGTATGCTTGATTCATTTGTAGTGTGAATTATTGCTATGCTTCAATGCTTCACAACACTTAGCCATTTTTGATAGAATGTCATGCTTTACACTCTCATCTCTCCAAGCTTTTCATTCTTCTTCCTCAACCGTAAAAGTCTCATGTGTTGAGAAACCTCTAAGGTGTTATGAGACATATTAATCCATCATTAGACTCTACATCATCTAGGCTATCTAGTTTAGTGAACTGGATACCCTAGGTACCTCGGCTTTGAGGTTAGAGCTCGAACTACAAATCCTCAGGTGGATCATCTTCGATGGAGGGAGACTGGCGATCAAGCTCGATCATGGAGATCACTAGGAGCTTAGGAAGATGGTAAAAGACCGAAAGACTCGGATCATTCTGTATAACCATTCTAACTCCTCTTTAGTTTGCTAGCTTTTAGGTTTATGGTAGATCCGGGTTATCGGGTTGTTCTAGCGATAGTTTATTAAATTTTTGTTCCGCAAACGGTCACGGTAGATGGCCAGGGTGCTGGCATAATCCAACATGGTATCAGAGCCAGCCCATAAACCCTATACTAGCAATTTTAAACAATATTAAAGTAATGAAACCGAAACAACTCTGAAATACGAAATCGTAGATCCAAGTTTCTGTCAAATTTAAAAAGTTTTCAAAAAAAAATTTAAACAATTGCAGAAGACTTCTCTTGTGACAACTAGAACACCAGAGAAAAATGAGGCACGAATTTCAAAACTTGGCCAGCGAGAATGTGTTTTGGACTGGCATGGTCGATTTTACTGTAGCAAACGATGCTCATTTTTGTTTAGTTTTCTGTAAGTCTTGGATTTAGGGTTTCAGGATATGTTTGATTTTGCCCATGTTGGATATTCTGTTATCTTTGTTATTAGGGAAATACGGTGTATTTCGAAGTCGCTATTTTTAACACCGTTTATAAGTTTTCAGTACATACATTACTATCTGCGAACGTGAATGTCATTAGAGCGGTATAACTCGTCTAACTGCTATATGTCCTTTTAAACGGGTTTGCGAACATGATATTTACGTTGATATTTTGTGTTGTGCTGAGGTTGTGATTGGATTGTCATGGTAGATAGCCAGTGGTGCAATGATAGTAGTACAATTGAGATTCATTTGTATATTTGATATTGCGGGGCGAGCGTCCGACATGTGGACTGCCGTCTCTGCCAGTTTGTATATTATTAGTTTGAGACACGACCGGGTTGAGGTCAATGTCACCCTTGTACATATAGGAATAGCTGGGTTCTAGAGGGCAACGAGCCCGCATCTCATGGCGTTGAGACGGAGGGGGCCTTACTCTAGAATTGGCGGGCTATTCGCCGCACTCATAGGGGGTATAGGATGACCCACGGAGGGGTGCTCAAGTTACCGCCGTGAAGTGCTGGGTAACCTATTCACTTTGTTGATTGGGGTTGCCTCACTTCTGGGATTGGCAAGTAACTTGCCGTGCTCATAAGAGTCCAGATTTTCATTGCACAGGCTATCCACACGATAGGGAATGTCGGGTCTCATTTGCGGCTCAAATAAAACCTGAGGCTCAAAGATTATCCACCAATCTGTGTTGCTTGTTGTGATTCTGTGATGTTGCTTATATCATGTCTGGGATGAATGTTATATATATATTTATATATATACTAGTAGATGTTGTATATGTTTTGCATACACGCTAGTCCATCCCCCGCTCTGCCGTTAGTTAAGTAACCTAACGGTGCATGACGGGACCCCGTGGCGAATGCAGATGGCATATACGCACATTCTATTTTCGTTCTTTTCTGGTGTAATATGGATTAATTGATGGGACTGCATTAATTCTAATTAACGCAAGGAAAACAAATCTAAATGATTTTGTTGTAACCAAGTTTGTAAAAACGGACATTACAGATGTTTCCTTTTGCTTTGCACAGTGATATTCGTTTCTGAATATCCAGCATCTCATTCGACGAGGCAAGAGCCGAAATCCCTTCATAGGGAGTGACCTCTTAGGCAAAAGTTTGCGTCAGTGTAATAACTTCACTATAGTCGATTCTTTTGCTTTGCATCATGGTATTCAGTTAGGAAGATCCTGCATCTCATTCGATAAGGAAAGAGCCGAGATCCCTTCATAGGGAGTGACCTCTTTAGCAAAAGTTTGCGCCACTATATATTTGTAAAACCACTCGGTATCTTCAACGATATCAAGTTCTTTACGTTAAACGTTTTTCGCCAAAAAAAGTCATAGCCTTCCGTCATTTCATATAAGTAGTACTTAGTATTCGTGCTGCATTTGTCGACCTTGTCAAGGCGTAGTGTATGGTACCTGAGTGGTGCTTGTTTGTAGCATTAGATGCGATTAAGTAGGACAGTCACATAGCTTTGTTGACCTTGTCAAGGGCTTATGCGGGTGGGTCTAGGGTAATCAAGATAATGACGGGTTGAACATAACTAGCGACTTATGATTTGTTAACTTTGTGAAGGTCATAGGCCGTTAAGGGTAAAAACCACATCGGGAGTTTCAAATATACAAGAAACTTGCCAAGCATGCGCATACCTTCTGGAGTGTGGTGACTTGAGTGGCTTCCATCAAGGTATCATGCGGTGATGGTTGGATCCCGATTCCCACTGATGAGTAGGTGTTACTCCTCGGGTGATTTTAGATGATCCCGACTAGTTCTCCTTTTACGGTTGGAGGGAGAATTCGAGGAAACCTTGGGAGCCATCCTGATTAGATAAAATGATTAACCAATCTAATCTAGGTTAGAGTGCACGCTGAGTGTTTCTTTTCTTTCTCTCTTTGGCAGCGACCATGGCATGACCTTAAAAAACTCCTGAACCAAGTTAACCGAACCTTCTTAAAAACACTTTGGTTTTTGGTTTGTCGTTTAATCGCATAAATCATTGCCGCTCCTACATCCCCTTTCCATTTCTCCAGAACACTCCGTATCACTACGAAGATCCATATTTCTTAGATATTCCATCGTATAGTTACATACGAACTCGAAGAAACTTGTTTCAGTTCGAGGATTGTAAAAACCCTAAACTTTCTGTACGCATTTTTTTCAAAAATACAGAAAGATGTACTTTTGCCAGAGCATAAGTTATAAATTTATTTTGCTTTTTAATAGCAAGAAGAGGCTTGTAGCTCATTGGTAAGATCTTACACTGCAGAACCAAAGCACCAGAGTTCAAATCCCATCAGCCACATTATTTTTTAATTAGTTTTATTTTAAATTTTTAGAAGCCCAAAGGTCTACACGTGCTAAACCCGTAAATCCAAAAGTCATACTAAAAACAAACGAATCTAGGGGTAGACCAAACGACGAGCGACCCATGGCGGCGAGAATCGGCCCGACTCGCCGGAATCGGGCCGGCGGCGAGCGCGACTCGGCCGGCGACGCCGGCCGACTCGGAGTCAAATCTGATTTTCTTCTTTTGGCTCGGTGTCTTTTGGCCTCCCCTTAACCCCTGTCATGTTTAAATATCCTGCACATTAACAGAGACCTTAAAACCTAATTAAAACTATTTTAATGCAATCTTTTAATTCATTTTTCTATTAAACCCTAACCCTAGAATTTCCCTATAAATACCAAACCTAAATACACCCTCTCACTCACAAATTCTATCCAAACTCTCAAGAAAACTCCCTAGAATTTTTGGGTACAAGTGGAGTTAGCGAAGAGCGAAACTCCGGCGAATTTCCGACGACAACCCTAGGAGCTCCCGGCGACAAAACGATGCACTAGCACCTCCTACGTTTACCTCTTCCTTTTATCTAATCCGCAAACCCGTAAGTCCCATTCTTCCTTTCCCTCTTCATCTCTAAAAATTTCTCTTTCTAAAACCCGACGGAAGCGGAGTTAATCCGATTTCCGATTCGGTTCTTCTTTAAAACTCTACCTTTTCTTAAATACAAACATACCAAACCCTCATATCTTGACTACTAAACATTAACAAAATATCATGAACAAGTTCCATATAAAAATATTTTATATTGTAATTTTTATCGTACTTTTTCAGTAAAATACCATGTAATTTAGTTTCGACATTAAAACATCATATTTCCTTGCAATACCTTTAAATAGATCATGAGATAATGACCTACCTCCTCACAACACTCATATGCAATATAGCACGATACCTTTCGGGAATATAAAATACGGGAATACGAATTTACAATTAAATACCTTTTACTATTAAAACCGTTTTATACAAGATTATGTATTTTTACAAATCTTTGCAAAGCGCCGCTACAACCCATTTTGGGAAACCCGTTCGGGATGGTGCGGTTATCGCACATTCTCAAGCTTAGTAGTGTGAGATGCAGACCTCTGCAAGGAGCATTCGGTCTCGAGAGATTTAAAAATACAAATATCTTAAGAAAATGTGATTTTTAGATAAATTTAATTATTTTATAAATATTTATATATGTATTATCAAAATATCCATTTTTGATATATTATAAATATTCCAATTTTTCTAAATAAAAAAGAATCATTTTACATGAAAATACCATAGCAATTCCATACAAATTCAATACATTACAAATAAATACCATGTATTATGAAAAATAGGCTTATTCACTAGAAATGTCATATATATAAAATCTATATCTATGAAAACCATAAAGACGATAAATAAATACTTGGGGTGTATTTTGAAAAACTATACAAAATTATTTTTACATAAAACCCCCTCAAGTTCTATAAATTACAATAAGGACCTTAATAAATATAAGTTTAAGCGGGACCAGTCTCTTGAGCCTCAGGGAGCCAGAGATATGGGTGCTTGCCTATTTAAGGTAGACAACTCAACAAACGGTGTTACCAACACGGTAATCGTCTTTGAAAAAGACACAAATTCTGCCGCCCATGTGCAGCAGTTACCAATAACACCAAAACCTAATTCAGGATTTCAATTTCTTTTCTAATTGTTCTGACTCAGACTGAGTCTCATTATAAATAATTTGACGTGAATATGATTCAAGTATAACCTACAATTCAATATGAATCCATGAATTCATATGTTCAATCTATTCAACCTGTATTGACCGAACCGAACCATGGATATACTTCCATCTACATGATTCTCCAGTTATATCTATTTACTGATATCATGGTGTAACACCCAAGTTCATTTATACCAGTTCCAGTTATCGTATTTGCTTATTTTGGTATTTTCTTGATTTATCGTGTTTTGGGTGCGAATGGTATTTTTTATATTTTACATTGCATTCGACCCGACCCGCTTGCTTGAAACCTGTTTGGTTCATGTTTATGGTTTATCTTGACTTGTTACATAGACACGTGCATTTTCATGAATACTGCATACTGGCATTTTATCTGGCATTGCATCTTTTACCATATAACATTTTAAGCCATATAAAATAATTTAAAATTACATTGCATGGCCTGCTTGATACCCCTAACCTTGTGGTAGCATCCGCGCATCTTGTTCCTGTCCCGTTCAGTGAAACAGACTTATTTGGATGGCTACACACACGTACGTGCATCCGTTCTTAGGGGTATGCATTTTCGTTACCCGGGCATTCAGTTTGAATTTTGAAAGTCGCATATATTTTTCATATTTTAAAACTGAAATTTTAGACCCGACTAGGGCGTATTTTGGAATATTTTTGTATCCCGCCAAAATTCAAATTATTTAACATTTAAATTTTCATTTAACAGTTCAAATTTATTTAAAACTAACAAAAATATATTTCTAAATTAAAAATCAAAACCTAATAACAAACTCTCTCTCTCTTTTTCTCTGATTACTAGGCCCCAACTCCCTCTCTCTTCTTTCTCTCTCTCTCTCTCCTCCCACTAAAATCCAATTTTCTTTCTCCTCCTCTCTCTCTCTCTCTCCTCTCGCTTACTCTCTCTCTCTCTCTCTCCTCTCTCTTTTCTTTCTCTCTGAGCAATCTCTCTCTCTCTCCAATCACTCTCTCTCTATTTATTTAAATCCATGTTATATTTTAAAACCATTTTTTCCACGAACCCATCTTGTCTCCTTCTTCCTCACTTCTTCGCTGCCTCCTCGCGAACCCACGCCCGCGACCACGCCTCGCCTTTGCCCTCACCGCCGGAGACCCCTCGCCCTCACCTCTACCTTCTTCTCCACTCTCCTCTTTTCTCCTCCCAGCAACAAGAATCCACAGAACCCATCACCCTTGGCCGACACCCTCGTCGCCGACCATTACCGTCGACCCCACCTCCGATCCACCTCACTTAGTCACCATCCCTTTCTCCTCCCTCTCCTTCCTCCTTCACCCTATACCTACCCATACCTCCACACCCAAACCCCGCAACCGTGAGCCCAAGAAACCCTGCACACCCGACCTCGCCCTCAACCTCGCCGGAGACCTCGTCGACGACCGTACCCCGTCTTCATCATCACCACACCACCTCTTCTTCCTTCCCGATCCTTTTTCCTGCACAAACCCGAGCACCCGAGCCCATTCCCTACAACCAAGAACCCTAGCCTACCTTGCCGTCATTCTTGCCGACGACCTCCCACCTGTGCAACCATACAACCTAGCCTTCTCCCAAACCCCTGAGCATCCTCTTTTTCTTCTTCTTCTTCTTCTTCTTTTACTTCTTCTTCTCTTTCTTTTTGTTTCTTGGTTTTCCGACCGTCGCCGGAAAACCACGGCTCGTCGTTGTATCCCTCACCACCTCCTCTGACCCAAGACAACCAGAGCACCAACCATAGTAAGCCTTTCTCTTCTTCTTCTTCCTCATTTCTTTCTTTTCTTTTCTTTCTCTTTAAATTCTTTATTTCCGTATTTTCATAGTTTGCCGGAGCCGGGCTTGACGCCGACGATCCAGACAACCCAGGGGAAGTACCTTACCTGCGTGATCACCCACTTGCGTTACTTAGACCCGTTCCGTGTGCCGTGCATGCGTCGCGACATTTTGCCGACGTCGAACGTACCGAACATATCCGTTTCGTGATCCGTCTAAGTAAGTTTATCTTGCTATATGCTACATTACTTTATATACATCTATTTTAATAAATATAATACTGGTATTTCAAATTATGCACTCCATATTTACTTTTACAGTTTTTCGACATCCGTCTGCATCCGTACGTGTTACTTTACATCTAGCGCATGCAAACCTAGCTTGTTACATACTATATTACAATATATTGTACCCAATGGAATATTTACATCACATATTAGTTAGTTGTACATCCCACATTACCTTTTTTACAGTTTTACTGTTTTCGGATACCCGTTTGCATCCATCTCATTTAAAATATATATAACTGGATCTATAGATCACATTAATACATAATACTGTGATATTAACGCCCCATGTTTAATATAGTGCATCCTAATTAGTATTAGAACTATAAATGTAACCCAATTGATAATTGTGCATACATATCATTGATCTTATATCTATTCGCATACCATGTCACATTATCTCATTTTATTATTATATTAGTACTCCATACTTGATTTTGTGCACCCATACTTATTACAGTTTGATTATGAGCACCCACTTGATACTTGTGCACTACCTGACATGACCGGACATACTACTACTTGACATGACTTGATACATGTGCACTACTTGACATGACCTGATATATCATTACTTGACATGTAACCTGATCATGTTTCTAATGCCGACAATCCTGACATGTTTTTCCGATGGACATATCCTGTTGTCTGTATAGACAAACCTGTTCCTGCTTGATCCTGTATTAGTATTAGTCTCAGATTTATCAATACCTAACTTGAACACATAACTTGGGGGTATGGGGAAATCAATGATGAAACCTGACTTGTAATTCAACAGTTCGCTTGCTTATACTGATCAGTTTTAGGGGCTAGGCCAGCCCTAGGATGATGATGATGACATCATTCATCTATACATATTTCATGTTTTAGTTCCTAGCGGCATGTTTCGGTTTCAGCCCGAGAATCTGGACCGTGGTCCCGGGCACGTACGGGATACGATTGAGTTACATCGACGATTCATCAAATTGATTTCACAGACTTGAGAGTAATTAACCCAGTAGCACAATTTAGTTTCACTGCTGCACTTCACATATACTGTTACACTTCACTGTTCTATATCCCTGCTCACTTTTTACATTCATGTACCTTTTTTATAATTCATGCCTGCATTCCTGTTACTCCCTGTTTATATTATTGTTGATATTATGACGCACTGACGTCTGGGTTTTGCATGGCCCGGATCCTCTACCTTCGCCGCAGGCTGATCAGGAGTATTTCATTCAACAGGTCGAGCAGTAAGGACTTGTTAGTATTCTAGTTTAGTTTCCTTTCAGCATTGCTTTATTTCCATATGTGAGCCCGTATTTTAGGACGTACATTCCGGATTTTATTTGTACTTGGATCTTTTGCTTCCGCATTATTTTATTTCATGACTCTTTATTTTGGCTTATGGACATGTATTAGATAGTTGTTTACATTTCTACTGTTCTTGATATCTCTGGACAGCCGTAATGTGACTGTGGAGGGATGTTTCCTATCCACAGGTAGCATGGTTGGCTCTGTCACGTGCCTATCTTAGCGCACTCTGGGAAGCGGGGCGTGACAGGGTTTGTTTGGTATCAGAGCCCTAGGATTTAGGTTAATCGGGTTTGATTCTTTTGTAGTTGGGTATTGGACCCATTACACGAATCAGAAAATCCGTGATTAGGAACATATCCTGCCACATTGTTATCATGATTCTTGAATCATATCTTTCTCTTGATCCTTTGCCTTGACGATATGCAAACCACTTTGCATCTCGACTTGAAATCTTTTGGTTCCCTATTGTTTATCTCTAGGATTTGTGCGACTTGAGTGGAGTTATATGATTGTAACTATGTACCACGGCATGGTTATAATGCGGTACTCTATTTAAGTAACTTGGAGTTCTAGTCTTGATTCCTATCCTTGATTCATGGTCATCATTCATCGCAAGTTTTGAATCTTGTTTGTCATACTAATTCTCTTTGGTGTATTGGTTGCAGGATCACGGCAGATAGAAATCTGAAAATGTACCAAAGGCATCTGGATGACGCCGCCTTACTTGGAGTAATTCATGGCTTGCTGGAGAACCAGAAACGGCAGACCGAGCTGAACCAGCGGCAAGCCAAAGCTTTTCATGAAGGTTTGCGAACCGTCCAGCAGTCCGTAAACAATGTTGCGGCCAAACCGGTAGAGCGTGTGGGTACCGTGGCGGATTTCAGGAGACTTAGTCTGTCCGTCTTTACTGGTCTAGAGGAGCCGTTGCCAGCGGAGCAGTGGCTGGTTGATATGGAGAATTTGCTCATGCGGCACAGATTCCAGAGGACAAAAAAGTGGATGTAGTACGCATCAATTGGTGGACTATGCCCGTGAATGGTGGCTTGTGGAAGAGACCCGCTTGCCCAAGCCGATCAGTTGGGCAGATTTTTCGAAAAGTTTCTTGGAGAAGTTCTTCCCGCAGACTACAGGGAGGAAATGGAAGAAAGGTTTATCAGCTTGAAGCAGAACGGCGCACCTGTGGATGTATATGCAGCTGAGTGGACACGGCTCCGTAGATTCGCTGGACCTTTGGTTGCCAACGATGCTGATAGGGCACAGAGGTTCATGCGCAGTTTGGATATGGACATTCAGATGCATATTATATCTCTGGGTTTGACCACTTTCTCGCAAGTTCTAAAAGCAGCCAGAGAGCAGCAGAGCTTATCGTTGAACACAGGAGGTACGCAGCTGCAGGCAGTTGTAGTGTAGAAGCCGGCGTTCGCGCCGAACCGAGCGCCTGTGCGTAGAGGTATTCCAGTAAACCGACGTGGCGTAGCATCGATGAAGAAGCCCGTCGTTGCAGAACAGAAAAAGGGCGTGATTTGCAACTTTTGCCATCTACCTGGGCACATAAGGAGAGATTGTCGTAGGATGTGGGGACTCTGTTTGGTTTGTGGATCAGCGGATCATGCTATCAATGCTTGTCTGTCGAAGCTTCGTATGAAGGATGATGTTCAGAGACTACCGCAGAAGCAGTTTCGGGAGCAGAAGCTGTTAACTCAGGGACCCAATCATGCTCGAGCCTTACCCTGACGGCTGAAGAGGCCAAGGCTTCAGACGAAGTCGTTTCAGGTATCCTACTTGTTCATGGTTTTCCCGCATTAGAGTTATTCGATTCTGGTGCATCCCATTATTTTATGTCGTCCAAGTTTACTGCTACACACTCGATTACTTGCATAACCCTGTCTAGTTGTTGGGACATACGCACTGGGAATGGGAATATCATAGCTAGTGGAGAGGGTAAGGATTGTTCAGTGGTTAGTTGCGGATGAGAGTTACCTGCAGATTTCTTGGTGATCGTTACCGGCAGTGGTGATGTTGTCTTGGGAATGGATTTTCTCGGAACTTTCCATGCTCACATTTAGTGTGGGGCAAAGGAAGAGATTTTCCAGATTCCCTGACATCCGGAGTTTGTTTTTGCTGGAGGAAGCAGTTTTGTCGGGTGATTAGTCGAAAATATTGCATCTTTTAACCGGCAATTTCCCTATTATTTGCTTTCATATAGAAGTGTTCGGTATTCATATAGCACATATTAGCAAATCAGTCGTCAAATATCAAATTACATGTGTTAGACCCTAAAACCGGCATTTCTAGGGAAATTGACTGCATTTCATAGCATGGCATCATTCCTATATATCGAAACTTGTGTTTCGAAGTCCGTGCAGGAAAATCAGAAGATTGCTCAAATATTACACTGCTAAAAGCTACGCCAACTCAAGGATTTGGAATCTGGTATTGTTCTAAGAAACATTCAGAGGTTTAACATATCAGAAAATACAGCAAAATAGAGCATAAGACAACACTGGAAGTTTGAAGCCCCAAAGAGCCAACTTGGCCGCGGAACCGCGGCCGGATCCGCCTTGAGCCGCGGAACCGCGGCGGCTTGTCGACTTCACAACCTCAGCTTTGCACCACAACTCCTATCTCAATTCCTACAGCTCAGAATGACACAACATTTTCCAGAAAGCCCCAGAAGCTTCTGCCAGATCAGCAAACCCTTGAATCTACACTAAACTAGCATCTATTCTAGAACCTTCTCCCTGAACCCTAGCTTAAACCCTAAGCTAAGCTCCTAACTACCTACTTCTAGAAGCCTTTCAACAAACTTTTGGAAGGAAGTTCCATTTCAAATCCAAAACCTAGGGTTTGGGAAACCTATAAATAGACCCCTAGGCTCACTTGTAAAAGGATCCCATTTTTTAGAATCTTAGAGAGCTAGATCCCAATCTCTCCCATTCTTCATCTTTCCCAAATTCCACCCACAAGTCTAGTGACAAGGCTTGTGTCAAAATCCCCCCCATTCCATCTACAAGTTGAGTGACACATCTTGTAGCCCCAAATTCTAAATCCAATTCCAAATTCAAGATCCCGAGTACCATTCAAGCAAGAAGCCTTCAACCTTTTTGGAGCCGAGCCGATCTTCAATCGGGCAAGTGATCCAAGCCGATCCGCGACTCAAGGAGACGAGCGAAGCCAAATCGACGATCAAGTTCTTCCTCTTGTAGTTCTTGAGCGATTGTAATGAAATTATTAATATAAATAAAAGGTGAAATTCTTTAATCTTGCTTTCTTTAAATTCTTGCATCATGATTAGATCTCAATTTGTGATTGTGGTTCTTGTTGTGATGTTTGAGTAAAACTCCGCTCATTAAGGAGTCGAGACGATCAATAGAATGATGATGTAACAAATCTTAATACGATTCTTAAGTCCTACGAGTCTTGTAAACCCTAGCAAGTTCAAGAATCGATGACCTAGTTTCGTTGCGATGCTTTCTTGATTGTGATCGCTCGAAATTAAGGATCTACAATCGTTTCTTGAATTTACTAGAGGCTAGAATATGAATGATATCGATGAAAGAACAAGGGATAAGATGAAACCCTAGTTTCTCAAGAAATC
This sequence comes from Agapanthus africanus, assembly GCA_030015575.1. Taxonomy (NCBI): domain Eukaryota; kingdom Viridiplantae; phylum Streptophyta; class Magnoliopsida; order Asparagales; family Amaryllidaceae; genus Agapanthus; species Agapanthus africanus. The sequence continues at coordinate 130,480,956 of JASDDO010000028.1, forward strand.
CCTAATTCTTGTCGATCATCATCAATCTAGTATCAATTTATCGAAGGATAAGAATACGTCATTGTAAGATTACATCACATCTATAGATCCGATCGATTCCTATGAGCCTTATTTCGATTCTTGATATTTGGTTTGGAAAAATCATCAAACTCTCAATTCTTGATTCTATCTTTTTCTTGTTATTAGATCAAGATTTTCTAATTCTTGAACTTCAACTACAAATCATGAATTGTTTTCGTTTCTTTTCTTTAAAATTTCAATTCATCTAATTCAAAAGACGAACTATTACACTTTCCCTGTGGACGATCCGCACTTACTAACGCGCTACATTCGACACCGTTATTGATTGCGGTCAAAATATTTTTGGTTGTGATTTCTATATACAATTTTCTCAAACCGACACATCACAAAAATCATTAAATCATCGGGCCAGTCGAGTTTAGGGCTAGGCCGACACAAAGTGTTCTTTCGTCGATAGAAGTTGATAAAGAGGAAGCGCCAGTTGTAGTTCGAGAGTTCATGGACGTTTTCGAGGACATCTCGGGTTTACCGCCAAAACGAGACGAGGAGTTTGCGATCGATCTTGTTCCTGGCGCAGCGCCAATCTCAAAGGCATACTATCCAATGGCACCAGTGGAGTTGGAAGAAGTCAAGAAGCAGATTACCGAATTGCTAGAGAAGGGTTGGATTCGTAGCAGCAATTCACCTTGGGGAGCTCCAGTTCTTCTAGTAAGAAGAAAGATGGCACAAGGAGGATGTGCATCGATTATCAAGAATTGAACCGGATGACAATTAAGAACAAGTACTCGATCCCTCGCATTGGAGAATTGTTCGAGCAGCTTAGTGGTGCGAGGGTATTCTCGAAGATGGATTTGCGATCCGGATATCATCAGGTCCAAGTTAAATCAGAGGATATTTCCAATACTGCGTTCCGAACTCGGTATAGACATTACGAGTATTTAGTGATGCCATTCGGAGTCACGAATGCACCAGCAATATTTATGGACTTGATGAACCGAATCTTTTCACCGTTTTTTGGACCAGTTTATTGTGGTGTTTATCAATATGTGGTCATCGGGACCCGTCACCTCTTTGAAGACGTTGAGGAATTACAACGCCAAGTATCAAAGGGGTGAAGAGATGTACCCTTAAACCGAGGTAGATTAAATAATCTTTGGCCCAATTTGGAACCAAGACCAATTAATTATATTATGAGCCCATTGGCTCAGTTGAATTTGAATTGAGGACTTATGGCCAGCTTGGGCTAAGTCCAATCATGTTTAAGATATTGGCCCTCTGTTGGTCCATTAGAGGAGAGGGTTTGCCTCTAGACACTTAGCCAATGGGGCTAAAGTTAGTGTTAAACACTAAAGATCAATCAGTGTTGAACACTGAGAATGAGATTGACAAGTTAGTGTTTAACACTAAAAGATAGTTAGTGTTAAACACTAACAACAGGGCTTTCAAATTAGTGTTTATACACTAAAACAAATCAGTGTTAAACACTGGCAGTGGAGATTTCAAATTAGTGTTTAACACTAAGGCAGATCAATGTTAAATACTGGAAACAGGGTTTTCCAGGTTGGTGTTCAACACTAAGAAAGTCAGTGTTAAACACTGTAAATAGATGTTTTCCAAATTAGTGTTTAAACACTAAGAAAATCAGTATTGAACACTGGATATAGAGGTTTCAATTTCAGTGTTAAACACTAAGGCAAGAGGGGTCACGTGGTAGCACGTGAGAGCGCCCTCAATTCATTTTATTCTGCCAAAAGTATTGAATACTTTGGAGCATCACGTGCTGTCATGTGATGGGAATTCTGGTGTTTATCCGTTAAAGCTTCAGCCAAGGGGTCACGTGGTAGCACGTGATAGCGCCCTGTTTCCCTTTATTTTGTTCTACAGATAAGTGTTTAACACTTTAATTCTTAAAGCCATCACGCGTAGGCATGTGATGGGGGCCTGCGCTTTGATCTGTTAGAATGTTCATTAGGGGTCACACGTCGACACGTGAGGGCGCCCTAAAGCTCTTTTCTGTTTCTTTTCAGGGGTCACGTGGTAGCACGTGACCCTATTCCTTTGCTTGTTTGAAGATGTGTTTATCTTTTTAAGAATTGAATTCTTCATAGGGTTAAATCCTAGCAATAACTTTAGAGGAATTAAATTCCTACTTTCTTTTGAAGAATTATATTCTTAAATAGGGTTAAACCCTCATTTCTTCTTTCTTAAGGGAATTAAATTCTTGTTATTTTGACAGAATTAAGCTCTTAATTGGGGTTAAACCCTGGTTCTGTCCATTTGAAGGAATTAAATCCCTACAACATAGGGTTAAACCCTAATTTTAATTCGAGGGAATTAAATTCCTATAATTCTATGAGAATTAAATTCTCAAACATCCATTCCCTCTCTATGCTTTGGATCTGCATGACAGGATCTCAACCCAATGAGAATTAAATTCTCAATTCATGGGGAGATGTGCACTTTGCAGATCCTCTGCTAAAGAGAGAACTAAGTTGTTCTTTTTAATATAAGAGTTAAACTCTTTTGAGAATTAAATTCTCTTTTTAAAAGCCTCTCCTTTCTTACCTAAGGTTTTCTTTTGCAGAAGACCCAAATTCCTCCAAAGTCTCAAAGCTCTATTTTTCTCTCTGTGTGTGTGTCGATCTCTGTATATCTTTCCCTGTATATCTCTTGGCTCCTATTTATAGGAGAAGGAGCAGAATCAATCAGTTTTAGTGAATCATTCGTTGAGGGATTTGATTTGCATTCGTCGTTCATTTGGACCTTTGGATTATTAGGTGAATTTTATTCACCATTAGATTTTGAATCCAAAGATATTCCTTTATTATTTCGGTTAGATTTTAAGGGGAAATCTTTCCAAGTTCAAGATTTTTCCATAGATAGAGAATATTTAATCACCTTTAGATCTTTAATCCAATCGGTTCCAAATAATCGTTCTTTGGAAAGATTTGAATGCTGTTCAGAATTTAATTCTGTTAAATAGATAGGTTTTGAAAGCCGGTCACGTGTGGTCACGTGACCCCTAGTCACGTGTAGGCACGTGACACCTGGTCACGTGTAGGCACGTGACCCCCTGGAACGAGCTTTCTTCTCCTTTCTGCGCTCTGTTTTCTGGCAGCTGTTCAACCGTCACGTGCCAACATGTGACCCCTGGTCACGTGTGAGCACGCGACCTTTTCTGAAGCCTTTTCCTTGACTTGATCAGGGAACTGATGTGCCTTTGCCGCTGCTTTGAATTGTCACGTGCCAACACGTGACTGTTGGTCACGTGCTAGCACGTGATGCTTCTTCCGTAGGTTTTTTCTTGATTTTAAGTCAGGAAACAAATGCCCCCACAGCGTTGTTCTCACGTGTCTGCACGTGAGTGCAACGCTGTCACTTTGGTGACCGTTGGATCCATCTAGGGAATCGGAGAGATGAAGCGTTTCCATCGCATCCTATAAATATAGGGGTCATCTCAGAGATGCCTCCACTTTGCTCATCTTCTTCCTTTGAGAACTTTTTCCTTGAGAATTGAATTCTCATTTCCAGAGCTTAGTTCTCTGCTTCAAACCTTTCAGAGTTTAACTCTGTTTAAAAAGACTCTTTTTCCTCAGGTAATGGTGATCGATGCACCTTCATTTTGGCAAAACTCGCTGGATTTTAAATCCACATCAAGGGCTTCACTCCTTTTTTAACAAAGAACCCATTTTTCTTCAAGTTCTTTAACCAAAATATGAAACCACTTAACCTTCAATAGTAGATCTCTTAGGGTTTAGATGATCTTTTAGGGAAATGATGGTGATAATCCACGGAGTTTAACTCCGTTCACAGAAAAAATGTTCATGGGAATTTAATTCCCCTTTTCAAAAGGAATTTAATTCCTTTGAAGAACTAAGTTCTCCCATGGAGGCTTCTTAGGGTCTCTTGGCCCGAGATTATCCTTCTGCAATTAATGGAACAGAAGTTTGCAATGATATCTTCTGTGGGAATTTAATTCCCTTGATCCCGTTTGATTTGTTGTGGAATCCAAAGTAGATTTGTCTTCTAGAGGGTGTGCAGGGCCACTTGAAACCTACATTTTATTAATGAGGGTATCCCCTTTGTCTTATTACAACTGCTTGGTTTCATTATTAACGAGCCGTTATCTTGATTCTGTGGGGCCCATGTGTTTTGCAGCCAATGGTCCCATAAAAAAAAAGTCTGCTGTTGCCTTCCTCAACTTGTCTTCATGTTCATGCATGTATATATCGCTGGCTTTGCTTTTGACAGTCTTCTTTTATTTGATTTCAGGTGCGATGGCTTCTGTTCCGTGCTTTCCCTTTACTCGTTCGGAGACCGCTTTTCCTCAATCACCATCTGACGAGGAAGCGATGGCGATGATCCGGGCTCATGACCCGAACTGCACCAACTTGCTTCTCTGGGGAACTTGGTACAGCCATATTATCCGGGGTCGCCGGAGTTTCCTCTGTGCAGTACCGACAGAGCCTACTTTCCCGTTCTTGCCGATGGACCCACCGAGAACGGTTTTTGCTGTGGAGATGCCCAATTGGACTCCAACGGGGAGGCTCGAGCCTTCAACGACAGGTATCCCGAACCATCCGGTCCCCGCTAAAGATATCCTGGGGCGTCGTATTTGTCAGGGTGAGGCTTACCCATGGGGGCAGATTTATAAGGTAGGGCTTACTCCTCGACACCCCACGGGCTACCTTCTCTGGGCTCGCTATATCCTTGCCACCCATCGTGCGTGGCTGCAGAAGGTCGGGCTTTATCAGGCAATATACGCGTCACTCTTCCATTATAAGTCCCCGCATGTCTGGTGGGTTAGGGCGTTCTTGAATCAATGGAATCTCCCCACTAACACTTTTATTTTAGGAGATCGCGATGTTTCGATTTCTCTGGCAGAATTTTATGAAATCTCGGGATTGCCAATCAGGGGTACACTGTATGAGGAGTTGTTGCTTCCTGACGAGTACGTCTTCGAGCCCGAGCCTGCACCGGTTGACGGCTTGTCTGTTGAGAACGCCGTTCGCCACAAGCGTCCCAGCTTGATCAAGGCACTAGGTATCTTTGACCGATTGTTCACCGAATTTGAGGAGCAGGGCGTCACTTTTAAGAGCTTCATTGCCTGCTTCCTTCGCGAAGATGTCGTGTCGAAGACAGCTCCGAAGTTTGCCAACGTCAAAGATCCCTTTGGGTTTGGTCCGACGAAGCTGCCGACCACTGAATCGGATCTACCTCAATACTATATCCCCATCATGTCGCCGATATCTTTTGAGTCCATTGCAGCACCCGGTATGGATGAGGAGACGTTCTTCGTGGGGTTTGTCAGTGTCTGGCTCAGTTGGTTCGTTATCCCCATGCATCGCCGCTTCATGAGAGCCTCGGTTATCTACCCAGCTCATTGTATTGCTGAGGGGACGTGATTGGCTATCGGCATCCCGGCGCTGGCGCATCTTTACCACGGGTTGGGCGCTGCAGCCAACACTTCCAGCCCTGGCGTAGACGTAGTGAATTTTTCGCTTCATTACTTCACATCCTGGATTGAAATGCATGTGCTGGGGGCTTTCGCTATGCATCAGAGGCCCGCGTTTTACGATGCCTACCCCTTCCCACGACTTATGCGATTAGTGGATGCTTCTGCCGCCGACCCGACCCAATTTGGGGCTATTCGGGTGCTGATTTCTCCTTACGCTGCCGCTGGCGGGCTGGTTTTTAATGATCGGGTCTTGTCTACTCCTTCAGGTCCAGTTCAACAACTCTGGGACCAGTCAAAAGACAACGTACCTTCTTTGAAGCCCTAGGAGGCCGCATACTTGTATACAATTAGACCAGGCTACTTGGTGTTTCGCCAGGACAGTGCATCTCTTTTCATGCGGTACAACCCACATCGATTCGCCCGACAACTTGGATACGACCAGGGTGTTCCTTTCGAGGCTCTTATAGTTGCACCGGTCCCTTCACTTGATGCCGTTCACGATGCCGCTCATCATTTCGTGAGGCTAAACACCGGCTCCCACTTCATGGTCCCTGAAGCTGAGTACATGCCCCGGTGCGTGGGCTCGTTTACGGGTTGGTATCTCCACCGGGTCAGCCCAATTATTCTTGAGGAAAGGAGGGTGCTTCTTGGTCATGATGCCCCTCCTCAGGTTCCGGGGGCTAAGCTGCGACCGAGGGCTCCAGTCTGCTTCCCTCTGAGGGAGATTGGTACCGCTCATTCCGGGGGAGTCAGTGGTGGACCTTACTCCAACAGCTGGTATGCCTCTAGGTTTCCGATCGCGGGGTAGACGGGCCCCAGTAGTAGCACCACCGTCAGTGGCAGCAACGCCCCCCGTGGCGTCGACAATGGCGGTGTCATCCTCGGTTGTGGCACCGAGCGAGAGTAATAGGGATGAGGGTGTCGAGGGCGATGTGGGTCGGCGCCGCCCTAAGGCTTCGCGGGGGAGGAAACGGTCATCCTCGACGACCGGCTCTGGGTCTAAGCGGCGGAGGAAAGCGGCCACCAATTTGCTCGATTCTTTGGCGGAGTTGTAGGGTTCCTAGGCACGCTAATGAGGTCTCACAAGGCATCAACCATGCCAATTTCTAATTTTACGGGTGCCGAGAAACCCTAATACGGATCGTTAACTAGAATTTTAGGCGAAAAGATAAACTAGTTAACGACTTAACTAAAAGAGAAAGGCTACAACCTTTGTAGATCCGGTTCTCCACTTCCTTAGCTCCACGTAGGCATCCTCTCGCTGTCCATCTCGAATCCCGGACTCAATCGTCGGCTTGATCGGAGAAATGGGCGGGCTAGGTCGTCGGCTTCGTGCCGAAGATGATCTATGTCGAGGCATCACAAGTTCAAGCTCCAACTCCATCAAGTTGTGAAACTTGTGAAGAAAACACCCTATACTACTTAGCAAGAGGTAGAGGGTGAAGAAATAGGAGGTGGGTTCACTTTAGAATTGGATTTCTCACACTTTAGCTCAAGTTGCCATTAATGGACTTGAGCTTTTTCTTTGAAGATGAAGAAGAAGATGAAGAAAGAATATGATAAGTGTTGTTTAGAAAAGAATAATAAAATCAATACTTATCATCTTCTAACCATGGTCAAGTGTAGAGAGTTAACTATAGTTTAGATGAGTGGTTAGGGTTAGGAGAAGAAGACAAAGTGGTCACTTGGTCAAAGCTTCATGAAACTTCAACAAGCTTCATGATAAAAGAAACCATTTTGTTTTCTATTATCTTTTTCTCAAAAAGGAAAAGATAAATAATCAATTGAAAAAATGAAACCCTAACCATTCACTAAACATGGTTTAAGTCTTTACACAAATCCAAGTGAGAATGTATCATCAAACATGATACAATCAAGAGCACACAAAATATATCACATATACAATGTGCTATACAAGTGAGAAAATCCCTTTAAAGTGAACCAATACTAGTTAATGCAAAGTAATATATCAAATATATAATTATACATTAAATCATTAAATCAACACTTGATTCAATGATCCGGTCATGTCGCACATAACCGACTAGTATACAATGTATCGATTTATCGAATCAATGATTCGATAACTAGGTTATATCGCATACAACCAATCGAAACATTCATCGCGAGAATGGAATACGGTATCACATACACGCATTATTCTCGGTCCTGCATATATCTCATATGCGCTCCTATCTCGTTTCGCTTGAGCCAGGAAACCTCTGTGTAGGACTCTAAAGACTCGTCAATACGCCGGTAGCAGATGATGATCATATCGATCACCCACAAGCCGCAAGCGGTCTGCTAAACGTAACGGCCACCCGGGTATTGAGCGATCAGAAGATCGACGAGCTAGCCCGCTCACACTCCTGTGAATCCAATCAGTAACACTTACCGTACAGTCCGGTCTGTTCGTCTGATATGTCGCATATCAAGTCTAGGGGTGGTAAACGTCAGACTCCAATAACCGATAAGTCGTGCCGATGTGAGGCTCATAACGGGTCGAGAAACTACTGGTAACACTTACCAGCAAATCTCTGATCAGCCCTGGCCAGGGACTTCCCTGTTACGGCCAATCGAGCACTGCGCAACATCAACCCCCAATACCGGGAGAGACGAAACCCCTCCTATCGCTCATTGCCTCCATGTGACTCGGGACTGTACCCAAAGACCACCGTTTTGCATGCCCTCATGGACGTGGTAAGGTGGAGATCACAGCACAGTGGGAATCACACAAGACTCTATGACGATCTCGGGTCTACAGACTAACCTGCACAAGTGTCACCTGAGAACTGCCATCTGACGTGAGGTATAATACCATCTGGGAGTTCTCGGCGAGTCCGTCCAGTGTACCCAGTCTCCACTGAGCACCCGTATACCATCTCTGATGTCAAACACCAATGGATGTGGGATCATCCATCGCCCATCTCATAGGTCGAGAAGCGTATACGCTAGTCTACACTGGTATATCGATGCCCCGTCTCGATACACCCACGACTAGGGACCTTGAAGGATGTACTTATGGACTACCATGTCACCACTAGTATGATCTGCATCATAGTCTAGGTAATCAAGTACACATCCTAAGGGCTTTATCAACATGTAACCATAAGACAGTTTAAAGAAACTAGTGTACATGTTAAGATAAAGAGCAACCAGATAGCATACTATCATATCGAGCAAGAAAGTCATCTCTATATATGTCCAAGCATCTAATATAATATACATCATCTGTACAATACTGGCCTCTAGGGCATACATACAACTAACAGGAGTCTGAGCCTATTCTTAAAGACGAACCATTGGCCTTGCAAGAGTCAGACGCTGGACTTCTCTTCCCGAATTCGGCCGATGAGGAAGCCGCACAGTTGGCCGAGGCCATACGGCGTTCCAAAGACGCGTCTCATAACGCCAGGGTTCCGAAGAAGCCCTATCCCGATGTAATCTTTTACGAAGACCCTTCGTGGATTCGGCGGCGGTTTATCGGTCCTTTGGAGGAATGGGGGGAAAGGGCCCTGAAGCAGGCCGCTTCAGAAGACGCAGCGGACGCACTTTCTTTATGGACCGGCGGCCATGAGTCTACCCTTGAACCCCGGCAAGCACGCCTCCTTGAGAAGGAGCAGCGGCTTGAAGAAGCCATATTGAGGGCTTCTTTGCGCATCGGTACGTTGTTTTTTTTTGTAGTTTTTCAGATTATTTACGCCTGTATATGTGTATCCTTATTCTTATTTGAATTGTGCAGAATCTTCGACGCTGGGGGAGCTCCCTACGGGCTCATTGAAACTGAAGCCTGCTGAAATTCCCGATGAAGCATTGCTCGATGTGGAGGGGGCTGATGAGGCTGCTCCTCTTATGATAGAGCCTCCAGCGGCGGTTCTTGATCAGGGAGTGCTTGCCCCTTTGAGGAAGGCTCCTTTGGAGACTACCGCTCCAACGACTCTTCCCGAAGGCGGCCCAGAGGCTGAGATAGAGGTAGTCGGGACTACCCTCCTTTTGTTGGAGCCTGAGGTCACGACAGAGGCCGCTGAAACTGCTATCCCCCCGGCTCAGAATGGGAGGAGTGTCGAAGGTAACCTTCCACGTTTTGAGCTAGTAATCTTTCTGTTACCTGAACTCTTTTGTCTTTTCAGAATTGCGTGGACTGGCGGCCTCCATTGTCGATCTGTCTCCTCGGCAGTCCTTCCAGCGTCTTTTGGAAATGGCCGCTCCGCAGGCGATATCTCCTCAACGCATCGTCCTCTCGTCTGGACAAGGTGAGTGTTGTTCATCACTTCTCATAGCATCGTTGTTATTTTGCGTATTGACATTGATGTTCTCTACAGTTTTGGAGGCCGATGATGAGGTCGAGGTTCTCGAAGGGCCAGTGGAACCCTCAGCTCCTACTTGCATGACCGTAGGTAAGTGACATTCCGGTATAGCCTCACTTGTTCCTTTGCTTAAGAGTCTTACTAATATTTTTCAACTCTGAACAGCCTTGCCAGCTCCAATAGCGTTGGAATCGCATGTCGTCATGCTGCCTGGCCCTTATGCTTTGCGAGCTTCAGAATACTTGGCCCAATTTAGCCTTGTCTCCCTGTCGTCTTTGATCGAGGAGCTTCGTGCTGGCAGTGCAACCACAGCTGAAGCATTTGCTGCCGAGGCTAACGGTTCTCTTCCTTTTCTTGCCACCTACCATAGCGAAGAAGTGGTGCGAGTCTGGGTGGAGTTCTGTTGGCAGGTGGAGGCTTGCTTGCACGCACTTGAATGTTCCCGTCTTTCCTCGGAGGTCATGGCTGCAAAGGAGGACTTGCGGGGGCTGATAGCGCGGTGCGCGGCAAACATGACATCGTGCGAGAAGAGGCTCGGTCGCAAATTCTCGGAGAGAGAGCTGGCTTCTAAAGCACTGAGCGAGCTTCAGGCGAGTCTTACTGCCAAGGCCAAAAAAACGTATGAACTCTGGCGGGTGCTTCAAGAGTCTATCAGGGAGGTGGTGACTCTTGATAAAGCTGCTACGTTCACTCGTGAGAGGGTCGAGGCTCATAAGGCCACCGAGAAAGAGCTTGAAGTTCGGCTTGCTTCATATCAGGCCCAGCAGGCTCAGGCGGAGGCCCGTCTTTTGGCGATCTTAAATCATGAGGCCGTGGCCCAGCAAAAGCGGGATGAGCTGACCAAGCTGCTAAATCGCCCACCGGCTTGAAAACTTGTATCTTTTTCTTTCTTTTCTGTTTTTGTACATACTCATGACTGAGAGTGGCTTCTTTTTGTTCTTTCATGAATTGTACTTTGTATCCATTTTGGTTTATGAATAAAAGATACATTTTTCTTCTCAATGGTGTGTCTCTTTCATTGAATGAGTTTTGCGGACAATTTATCTTGATCTCCTTGCAGGGCAGCGACGGCTTAGGATTCAGGGTTAAGGTCTGCTTCCTAAGACTTTTGCGCTTTATGAGCCATGAGGGTCTCATAAAGAGTTTTTCTCCCTACAGGTCGAGAGGATCCTATAGGTATAAGTTCTTCTTAAGAATCGTGAGGATTCTTAAGCGGGTTTTCCCTTGAGAGTCGTAAGGATCTCAGAAGAGAGTTTTTCTTCCTTACAGGTCGTGAGGACCTGCAAGTGCTGGATGTGGTCGTCCTTATCCGTGTTTCACGGGGTCAGGGGTTGCTCAAGGCATCGTAGTTTAAAGACCTTGCGGTCAAGGTTAAGGACGTCATAGTCCGTGGATTTAAGGGCTCCACAGTCCGATGTTAGTTTTAAGACATCACGGCCAAGGTTAAGGACGTCATAGTCCGTGGATTTAAGGACTCCACAGTCCGATGTTAGTTTTAAGACATCGCGGTCAAGGTTAAGGACCTCATAGTCCGTGGATTTAAGGACTCCACAGTCCGATGTTAGTTTTAAGATATCGCGGTCAAGGTTAAGGACCTCATAGTCTGTGGATTTAAGGACTCCACAGTCCAATGTGTGGTTGCGGGGACCCGTCACCTCTTTGAAGACGTTGAGGAATTACAACGCCAGATATCAAAGGAGTGAAGAGATGTACCCTTAAACCAAGGTAGAATCAGTACAGAATCAGGGTGGTTGATCGTTAGTTTTAAGACATTACGGTCGAGGTTAAGGACATCATAGTCCGTGGATTTTAAGGACTCCACAGTCCGGTGTTTGCTCTGGATGCTTCACACGGGTTCACTGCCGTGCTTGGCGAGGACCAGGCTCCGCTCTGGGCATTTTCCACGGGGTCAAAGAGTGAAGTTATCCGCGTTCCACGTAACCAGGAATTTTGCACTAGATGCTTCACACGGGTTCACTGCCGTGCTCGGCGAGGACTAGGCTCCGTTCTGGATGCTTCACACGGGTTCACTGCCGTGCTCTGCGAGGACCAGGATCCGCTCTGGACGTTTTCCACGGGGTCAAAGAGTGACGTTATCCGCGTTCCACGTAACCAGGAATTTTGCACTAGATGCTTCACACGGGTTCACTGCCGTGCTCGGCGAGGACTAGGCTCCGCTCTGGATGCTTCACACGGGTTCACTGCCGTGCTCTGCGAGGACCAGGATCCGCTCTGGACGTTTTCCACGGGGTCAAAGAGTGACGTTATCCACGTTCCACGTAACCAGGAATTTTGCACTCGATGCTTCACACGGGTTCACTGCCGTGCTTGGCGAGGACTAGGCTCCGCTCTGGATGCTTCACACGGGTTCACTGCCGTGCTCTGTGAGGACCAGGATCCGCTCAGGACGTTTTCCACGGGGTCAAAGAGTGACGTTATCCGCATTCCACGTAACCAGAATTTTTGCACTAGATGCTTCACACGGGTTTACTGCCATGTTTGGCGAGGACTAGGCTCCGCTCTGGATGCTTCACACGGGTTCACTGCCGTGTTCTGCGAGGACCAGGATCCGCTTTGGACGTTTTCCACGGGGTCAAAGAGTGACGTTATCCGCGTTCTACGTAACCAGGAATTTTGCAATAGATGGTTCACACGGGTTCACTGCCGTGCTTGGCGAGGACCAGGCTCCGCTCTGGATGCTTCATACGGGTTCACTGCCATGCTCTGCGAGGACCAGGATCCGCTCTGGACGTTTTCCACGGGGTCAAAGACGTTATCCGCGTTCCACGTAATCAGGAATTTTGCACTAGATGCTTCACACGGGTTCACTGCCGTGCTTGGCGAGGACTAGGCTCCGCTCTGGATACTTCACACGGGTTCACTGCCGTGCTCTGCGAGGACCAGGATCCGCTCTGGACGTTTTCCATGGGATCAAAGAGTGACGTTATCCGCGTTCCACGTAACCAGGAATTTTATTGATTGTATTCGCATTTCACGGAATTGGGACTTGACTTTTCGGTGATCAGTATATCGCCGAGCCATGGAACTGGGAGTTGCCACTGTTCCATTTCGCTTGGAGTTGTGTTCGTTGTTACGAGACGAGTGTTAAGATGATCTCTAGGTCACTTGTGGCCCGTCGAGATTTGGCTTCTTCTTATGATGAGACCTGGGGGGAGGAGTATAGTCCCTTTTTTTTTACGCCCTTGGATTGTATACAGGGTGTGATGGAACATCACCTGTAGGGCATAAATTAAAACTTTTTATTTTATTTTATTTCTTTTTCCGCGATGCTCTATCATTTCGGCTTCATATCACGAAGGTCGCGATTGCCCAATCATTTCGGCTGTTTTTCGCGGTGCCCAATCATTTCGGCTATTTATTTCATTTTTGCTCGCTTTTTTTTATTGCGAGTTGCCCCATCATTTCGGCTATTTTGCGTGCATATATTTTTACTTGCTGCTTTTTATTGCAAGTTGCCCCATCATTTCGGCTATCTCGTATGCACGTGCGGCCTACTGGCTTTTCGCCATAAACCTGAAATTAGACACAGATTTCGGCATCAGCACCGCTACAACTGGGATATGGCCAGGAGCGAATCATCATCTGCCTCTGTCGATGTTTAACAAAGGTGGCTTAGCAAACAGGGTTAGGGTCCCGTCGACTAAGGCTTTTGACTTCATGAGTCGTAAGGGTCTCACGAAGGTATTTCTCCCTACAAGTTGTGAGGATCTCGTAGGTGTATTTTCTCCCTAGGAATCGTGAGGATTCCTAAGTATATGTTCCTCTGTAATTCGTAAGGATCTTACAAGAGGGTTTTCTCCTTATAAGTCGAGAAGACTCATAAGGGTTGTTTACCATAGGGACATACCCCTAGTCACGGGTGGGACTTTGCTGGGGAGATGCTTATTCGCGCCCGTGGATTGTATATGTAACACCCGGTCCTCTTGAATACCAATATTTGTATTTCTATTTCACTTATAAAATTTATTTAGTTTACTTAAAATTATTTATATATTTAATAAACCCCGAGCCGGCCATTCCCTCTTTTCTCCTCAAATTCCTTCATTTTTCCCTCAGCCTTTTTTATAGAAGGAATTTATTTCTAAGCCCAACAAAATTCCCAAACCCTAAAAGCCAAATTAAACTAAAAACCCCAGCTTTCTACCGTCAGCCCAATGATATTCCTCTTCAGCCCAAGGTTTGTATTAAAGGAAATTTAATATTTAAACCCAGCCAGCCGGCCCAACAACTTTCCCTCGGCCCATTCCCTTTGAATAAACCAAATTTTCTTTTATCCATTGGCCCGAGCCCATTTTTCCCTCCCCAGCCCATTAAAATAACAATTATCCCACCTCATTTCTTTAAATCCCTTCAAATCCAAACCCAAATCTCCTCTATAAATTCCTATTAAACCACCAAATTAATGCTTCTTTAATCCCAATTAATTTCCCCCATTAATCCCTTTTAAAATTCTATTAATCACCACTTAATTCTCATTCATTCTATTCCCTCTCTCTCTAATTCCCTCTCTCTCAATCTCTACATCTCTCTCTCTTTCTCTCTCTCTCTCTCTCTAATTTTCTCTTCCTCCCTCTCTAAATTTCTCTCTCCCTTTATCAGCGTCTCACCCTCCCTCACATCAAAACAAGGAACAACGTGAAGCAGTGAAGAAAAGGAGGGCACGAAGAGCAGCTAGATCGAGTGAAATTGTCGGATTCCAACGGACCGAGCCGGTGCTGCGTTCGTGGCGCGATCGTGCGGATACCACTGCAGTATTATCGTCGACACGTGTCCAGGCAAGTATTTTTACTTGCTTACATGCTAATCTACTCGTGTTACAAATTCAAAAGTATAAGTTATGAATTTACAATTCCCGATAAAATTAAACGACATACCTGTTCGATACATGATCCCAATGAAAATACTCACCCAAATTGACGGAATTAGATTGTTTATGTTGTCCCAAGTAGTGATGAATACCTGGTACAAATTTCACTGGAAAATATGACCGTTAATGACTAAAACGATTACCCCCAATTATACCTGTAAAACTGGAACTTTCTCGTTTCTGAAAATCGTTAAGATCACCATAAATTATGTACATACTGGAATGTTGCGTTCGAGGGCTCAAATCGAAGAAGACTCGACGAACTGTAATCCTATGCAAATTTCTATTTGTTTCTGTACTGATGTTGTGACGATAATCGAGTCGGAGTGCGGCTCTGGACTGCAGTCCAGAGCGACTCTGGTTACTGTTTGCTGTCCCGTAATGGGTACCACCTTGTTTGCTTAACTCTTATATTGCGGAATTCTGCAGTTTATTAAAGGTAAATCTGTTAGCTAACTAACACAAGTGGATTCATTCCGTTTCATCGTCGTTTGCCATTTAATTTGTAAATTAAAAAGGCAGGACGTATAACAGTCCAGAACAGATTCAGAAGTGACATATCAGTATTAAATAGTGTATAACTTTCGATGTACAGATAAGATTGAGGATCCGTCTATTGCGTTGAATACCCTACTGAAAACCCTAGATTTCATTCAACTGTAGCATCACTAAAATCTGATCCCAACTGGGATTAAAATGCGTTGCGAAACGGACTTCCGATTCAGAAACCGGATTTCCAGCAGTGAACGCTTAAAATGAAATGGCCATATCTAGTGATCCTGAAACCCGATTGACGTGAAACAAAATTTTGTGGATAGATAATCACACATACTACTTGTCTCCTGTTCACTGTTTCGCTAAATTTTGGCATATATTATTTATGATAAATTATGCAAGTAGTAGGATACCGATTTATGACATCTTAATCATGCTTTACATACTGTTTTCTCATCATATCATACATATGTTACTGCATTGATAACATAGTGATCATGAGCATTACCCAGTGTTAGGTATTAGTGGTGATTGTGGCAAGTACGTTAGTGTTCGTGCATGAGTTGATAAGTGAAAGTGACACGTACTTGTACACAATCAGTGAACCTTATTATTCTGTTGCATTGTCGACGTCTGTGGGACACGTGTAAGTGTGACTATAAGTGGTATGGGACACTTATGGAAGCTCTTACATGGGTGTCACAGATAAGGCACCAGACACTGCCATTTATCTTAGGTATTAGTCGGGACGTGCTTGATGGAGATCCTGTCTCCAGTTCTCGTGCAGACTTGTCACAGACCGATTGGTATTTAGGGTTATGGTTAGCGTTTGATGTAGACCACGGGGTGTGGGGTAGTTTGAGTGTGAGTTCAACAGAATCTCGGGAGTCCCATGCCGGCTTATATATTTATGGAGATATATGGAGATTTACAGGGTACGTGATTATTACCGTGATATACTTGTTGGGCCCGTGGTCCCTTGCCCTTGGGTTCTACCCTTGGGTGAAGGACACTCGCGAGTGGTTGACTCTCACACTTGGACTGACGATAGGCTTAGTGACCTGTACAGTGAGACTTAGAGACTGATAGGGATACTGGCATTGATATATCTTACATACTGTGTTGACATACGTGGCATATCATTCTACTGTTTTTTTTACTGTTCCGCTGCATTGATTACTGCATGTTCATATCCATACTGCCATTGATCTACTGTTATATATGTACCTATTATCACTGTTAGAATTGTCACATGATTTTATATATATTATATTGCTATTGTGTCTCTCTGACGACCTGAGTATGCATGCTCAGTGTGAGGAGAAGATTTAGCCTGGACCAGGACTAGACGCACATCACGGACATCTTGTTTAGCTATCCAGAGTTATATCTTTTGTTTCCCATCAGGTCAGTTCATTTTACTGTTTTGTTCCAGTTACTGCATTTCTCATTATCTGCGCATTATTTACTGTTTACCATGAAAAACTAGAAGCCGAAGTGTGACTACGGCAGGACATTTCCTTGACCGTAGGAGCATAGCTGGCCTTGTCTACCCCTCATATTCTGTATTTTGGAAAGCGGGGCGTGACAGTATACAAGGGTCAGTAATGAGCCACTTGTAGGGCAATATCGAAGGTTGTGGGGGTTGCTTAAGCACAGGTTTAGGTCTCTGTAACTTAAGACTATCAAAACTTATGAGCCGTGAGGGTCTCATAAGAGAGTTCTCCTTACGAGTCGTGAGGATCTCGCAAGTGTATTTTCTCCTTAGGAACCGTGGGGATCCCTAAGTGTGCTGCTCCCTTGTGAGTCGTAAGGATCTCACGGGGGTGGTTTCTCCTTACAAGGTCGAGGGGACCTTATAAGTGTCTTTTAACGAGGTTGCGCCCTTTCGGGTTTTCACAAACACTCGCCAGTAGTCCTGCTGTTTTTACTCAACGAGCCCTTTCGGGTTTTCATCCGTGCCCATTTTGCTTGTGGACATACCGTTTTTATTTTATATTTATTTATTTTTTATTTATTTATTTTCTTCTTCTCTTTTTTTTACGAGATCGCGCCCTTTCGGGTTTTCACGAACACTCGCCGGTAGTCCTGCTGATTTTACTCACGGCGCCCTTTCGGGTTTTCATCCGTGCCCTTTTTTGCTTATGGACATACCGTTTTTATTTATTTATAATTTTTTTCCTTATATTTTTTTATCTTGTCAGCCTACGGATGCTGCGGTATTAGTTTAAGGATGTTTCGGTCCGCTATTAGTTTAAGGATGTTTCGGTCCGTCATGGAGAAGGCTGGCTACTGCTTATAAAACTTGAGCTTAGGAAGATAGCGAGCGGACATAGTCGTCGTCATCTACCATTGACCTAGGCTGTGGCTCATTAAGCGTAGTATCTCTTTAGGAAGCGACCGTTTATTGGCCTGAAAGGCCTTTCACCGTGTATGTCCATGAGTAGATAGGCCCCACCCTGGTAGACCTTATCTATGATGTACGGGCCTTCATAGTTTGGCTCGAATTTTCCCTGTTTGGCGCGATTGGGAATCATAGGCCTTTTGACCACTAGCACGAGTTCGCCTTGGCGGAATGTCCTCGGTCGGGTCAATCTTTCATATGACCGCGTCATCTTTGCTTTGTAAGCCTCCAGATTTTGTTGCGCTATGAGCCGGGTTTCATCGAGGGCATCAAGCTCCTCAAGCCGCAGGTGAGCATTTTCTTCGTCCGTCAGCTCGCAGTGGACTGCCATTCGTAGAGACGGTAGCTCTATCTCAAAGGGGAGTACTGCTTCTGTACCGAATACCAATGTGTATGGCGTTGTGCTCGTGGCCGTCTTGAACGTAGTTCGGTACGCCCAAAGAGCCTCTTGCAGTCTCTCATGCCAGTCCTTCTTATTTCGGGACACCGTCTTTATTATGATCTTTGTCAAGGTCTTATTGAAGGCTTCGGCCAAACCGTTAGCTCGTGGATTATAAACTGAGGAGTATCTCCAGTCTATATTATGCTGTTGCGCGAAGCGGCTAATCTTATGGCTTCTGTAGGCTGGCCCGTTATCGGAGATAATACGCCGTGGAATTCCAAACCGATAAATGACGTGTGTCTTGAAAAAGTGGAGGATATTCTCCGTCTTCACTTCCCTCAACGGTACTGCTTCTACCCACTTGGAGAAGTAATCAGTCGTCGCCAGGATGAAACGATGTCCCCGGGACGATGCCGGTTCGATGGGGCCGACTATATCAGTTCCCCACATTTCGAATGGCCAGCTAGCCACCGTTGGATGGAGTGGATTTAGATGCTGGTGGATAAAGTCCCCATGAATTTGGCATGAGTGGCACTGCTTCGCATATTCGAGGCAGTCCTGGATCATCGTGGGCCAGTAGTAATCCATCCGTTTAATTTTTAACTTCATCTTCGGGCCTGCTTGATGAGAACCATAGATTCCGTCATGAACTTCCTGAACAACTCTTTCTGCTTCGTCAGGTCTTAAGCATTTCAGCCACCGAGAATCAAACGATCTCTTGTATAGAGTATCGTTGACGAAAGCGAAAGATAAAGCTCGTTTCATGAGCTGATGTCTTGAGGACGCTTCTTCGGGCATTCGGTGGGACTTAAAGTAGTCTATGAAGACTTCCCTCCAGTCCTCAGCCTTTTCACGGTCTTTTATTTGTAGGGTCGTCCGCTCAGTCGCTACCTTTTCTTCGTATGATTCCGGAGATATTGCTGCTGGGGCGAGCACTCGACGGCTTTGTACCACGATTCTGACGTCATCGAGGTTCTCGTCAGCCAGTTCTTTAGCGAGCTTAGCTAACGCGTCTGCTTTGCTATTTTCCGCGCGTGGTATACTTTCCAGAGTATAGGAGGGAATTTGGGTCAATAGTTGTCGCACCTTTTCACCATACTTCACCAACTCCGGTTTGCACGTTTGGTAGTCGCCGTTTACTTGACTAACAACCAGTTGAGAATCCCCGTATATGAGGAGGTTTTCAATTCTCATGTCAATGGCGATCTTGAGGCCTGCTATCAAAGCTTCGTATTCGGCTTCATTGTCCGTCCTCGGTGCTGTTAAGGAGAAAGCGAAGCGCATTATCCCTCCTTGTGGAGTTACGAAGATGAGGCCTACCCCCGATTTAATCATTGGGGTACTTTGTTTGCGCTTCTTTACGGAGGACGCTCCATCGAAATAAAGTTCCCATCGGGTGTCACCACCGTCGGTCACGTCAAACGCATGTTCGTCCGGCAACTCGCAATTTAGAGGAGAACCGGCAGGTACTGGATGCTCAGCAAGGAAGTCGGCGATGGCTTGGCCTTTTACTGCCTTAAGCGGATGATAGGTTATTGAAAACTCCATCAAGAGCAGGGCCCATTTAGCGAGTCTCCCTGTCAATATGGCCTTTGACATGAGATATTTTAGGGGGTCTACCTTTGATATAAGACGGACTTCATGTGCCAATGCATAGTGCCGGAGTTTTGTTATCGCGAAGATTAACGCCAGGCAGTGTTTTTCGATAGGGGAGTAATTGCTTTCTGCCCCCAGCAGAACTCGACTTAGGTAATAAAGAGCTCTTTCCTTCCCTTGATCATTCTCTTGTGCCCATAATGCGCCTAAGAAACCTTCGAGGGCTGTTGTATAAAGAATAAGAGGCTTTCCCTTAACCGGAGCAGCTAACACCGGCGGGTTCTGCAGGTATTGCTTGATCTAGTCCAGTGCGCCTTGGCATTTGTGGTCCCAGACGAATGGAATTCCCTTCTTCATGAGGTGGCTGTAAGGACGGCACTTGCCTGACAGGTTGGCGATAAACCGCCGGATATACGCGAGCTTTCCTTGGAGAGATCGCAGCTGTTTGAGAGTCCTTGGCGGTGGCATTTCCATGATCGCTTTGATCTTGGACGGATCTATCTCGATGCCTCGGTGTCGGACGATGAATCCTAGGAATTTACCCGAGGAGACTCCGAACGCGCATTTGAGGGGGTTCATCTTCAAATTATATTGCCGAAGGCGTTGAAATACGGTCTTCAGATGTTCTAAATGCTCTTCATGTGACATGCTCTTTACTACGAGGTCGTCGATATAGCACTCGACGATTTCATGTATGATATCATCAAAGATCTTTGTCATGGCTCTCTGATAGGTGGCACCGGCGTTCTTTAGACCGAAGGGCATAACTTTGTAGCAGAATATTCCCAGAGGGGTCCGGAAAGCGGTGTGCTTCTGGTCTTCGGGATGCATCTTTATCTGATTATACCCTGATGAACCGTCCATAAAGGAGAAAACCTTGTGAGTGGACGTGTTATCTATCATCAGCTCGGTTACCGGTACTGGGAAATCGTCCTTCGGGCAGGCTTTATTGAGATCCCTGAAATCCACGCATATGCGCACCGTCCCATTTTTCTTCATTACCGGAACGATGTTGGCGATCCAGTCAGGATATTGGACTTCTTGGATAAATCCAGAATCGATCAGCTTCTTGACTTCGGCGCTGATGCTCATCTCAAGCTCGAGCCGCATCCTTCTCGGCGCCTGCTTGACTGGCTTGATATTAGGGGATATTGCTAATTTATGCACAGCAGTCTCTGGATCTAATCCTGGCATCTCGGAATAGTTCCACGCGAAGCAATCTTTATGCTGTAGAAGCACGTCCTTTAACGCAGCCACCCTTTCTTCAGATAGCAGCTCGCTAACGAATGTCGGTCGCGGATCGTCTGCCGACCCCAACTCAATCTTCTTGGGGTTATCTGCAGTAGTATGTATGCCATCTTCTAGTTCTTTCGAAGCCGGTGGAAATTCTGAGATTACCTCATTGTCATTGTTTTCGAAGCACCAAGGGAGCTCATCTATGTCCTCGGGCTCGTCTTTTAATATTGTAATCATGTGACAGGTGCGAATCTGCTTACAAGATCGATGTGGGTTTGGTTCGTCTCTTGCGGCTTTGAGTTCGTGCTTTTGTGGCGGCGTTACCCTCCAGCTGCTGGATAAAGCAAATCTGCCTTGCTGGTACTGGTCTTCGACCCAGTTCTTGAAGGTGAAGCAGTCTTCGATAGGGTGTCCTATGGCTCGGTGATAAGAGCAATAGCCCGGATGAGAAACTTCATTAGCTTGCTCAGGGTGTTTAGACTCTGGAAGTGCGATCATTTGATGTTTCATCGCGAGCTCAAGTAATTTCTTCGTCATGTCTCGGGGGAACGAATACGCTCGACTCATCTTCTTCATGAGGGACAAATCCGGACCGCGCAATGCCCGATCACATGACTCTCTAATCCTGCGTCGTTGTTGTCGACTCCTTTTTCCGCTTTTTGACTTACTTCTGCCTCTGCGTCGGGCCTTTTGCATAACGGGTTGACAGGGAGGATGATCTTCGTCTTTTGCAGCCTGTTGAAACAGCCGTTGCGTCCTGGCCTTCTCGTAGATGGCCATCTCGCGATTATCGTCTTCCCAAGACTTTTGACCTGCTTTCCTGATGAGCTTGTCCATTCGTTCTTCAAACGATGGACTCGGCACTTCGCTCGCGGAATCCAGTTTTGACAATAGGTTAGCATCGCTCGACAGGGCGTTTTCCTCCTCATCGAAGTTATATATGGCGTAGCTACCGTGGACTCGTTCCCGTTTCCCGTATCTCACATATCCAAGCCCGAGCGTTTCCGTTCTCCCGTTGGGCAATTTGCGCTGAGTTCCAGGGACATCCTAAATCCTATTGTAGAATCGAGCTTGTCGAACAGTCTGTTTTAAGGGTACCCCTTGGCGCTTCAATAGTCTCTTTAGTCCGTTTGTGTAATATCTGGGTAAACGGATAGGTTGGAGCCTGTCGAGTATAGAATCCGCGCTATGCCAGATCTCTTTCTCTGCTCTCGTTTCCGAGAATCGATAGAATAGGATCGCCTTCTCACTGTTTCGCCTGGGAGGGACGTAAAACGTCTGCAAGTCCTGCACATTGTAAGCTTGAAGTGTGTCGAGATCCTTGTAGTGTTCCTGCGGCACCATGGTGATTTGCAAACTCTGATCATCGCCAGGGAATGCTTGTATTGACGGTCGACTGGAGAACATAGCATTATCCTCATCTTCTGAGTCGCTTCCGAAGATCAATATGGGGGCGGACGGTCCCGGGTTGCTGCGCCGAGACGGACCAGCGTAAACTATCTCTTCTCCTTCTTCGGTATCGCTCCCGAAAACAGGGATGGTGGCGGCGGCTTTGTTTTCCGGCTTGCGACACCTTTCTGTATCCTCGAAATCTGGCAAAAAGTACTTTGCATCTTCGTACTTGCGGACTTCGTTCACTGAAAATGGGTTCAGCTCACCTGTTACGGTATACTCGAAGTCATCCTTAAAGTACTTCATACACTGATGCTGTGTAGAAGGGATGATGTTGTACTCGTGTAACCAAGGATGACCGAGCAAGGCATTGTAGCAGGTCTTGGCGTCAATGACGTGAAACTTGATGTCCGTGACGAGTAGTCCGAAGCGTAATGTTAGTATTACAGATCCGAGAGTCCGTGATGACTGGGAGTCGAAACTGGAGATGGTAATTTTGTCACGAGCGAGGTGCTGCACGCTCATACAGATTTCTTTCAACACCTGAACGTTAAGGAGATTGACGGAGGATCCATTATCAATCAGGATTTTGCCTATCTTGATATCGTGGCATTATCCGGAGACGTATAGGGGACGGTTGTGGTCGTACGTCCCGAGGAGAAGGTCTTCGTCACCGAAAGTGATGTCGGCCGTGCGCACTTTTTCCAGTTCATCCTTCATCCTTTCTGTGACGAGGAAGGCTTGGAATTGCTCGGGTTCTTGTAACGCCTTAATTAATGAATCTCTCGCTTCCTTTGATAGTAGGAGGGCGTCGAGAATGCTGAGCTAAGAAGGTAGCTTCTTTAGGTGCGCTAGGATGTTGTAATCCACCTTACTCTTCCTGGGAGGATCTTTGTCAGCCAACTCTTTCGTGACATGGTCATCTAAGGTGATATCCTCAGTGACCTTCTCCTTTCCCTTATCTTTTCTATTCGCGGGTCCAAGATTCTTTTCCGGGAGGGTGCGATTGCGCAGCTGAATGTTTTCGCAGGCCTCTGGTTCTTCCTCTTTCCCTAAAACGGATTCCTAAAAGAGAGGGCCCAGAGCCATTTCTTCATCAGAGTCGCTTCCAAAGGTGAGAACTTATGACCTTCCGGCGTTAACCGTGTAACAATTGCCGGCAGTTCTTTTGTGTTCTTCGGCCGTACTTCTTCGTTCCCGACGAGTCTTGCGTCTCATGCGCTTAAAATGTTGCCGGTGGGCAACATATCCTTGCCACCACATCTTAAAAGCGTCGCACTTCTCAGTGGGGTGCGAAATTTTCCGATGATATGAGCAATAATTAGGGTGCATTTCCGCTCCATTGAGCGTGTTTCCTTCTGAGGGTGGTAGCTTCATTCCCATTGACATGGCTTTGGCAAACCTTTTCCTCGTCTTGAACACGTTTTTATTCGCATCGGATGTCTTTCGATCTGGCGAGAGTGCTTTGACTCTTTCGTTTAGTCGCCTGCGCTTGGCTCCTTCCGATGCAGCTATCTCACGCTCCTGATCGGCTTTACTCTTCAAACGAATCTCGTCTAGAAAGGGGTCGATCATTTCATCTGTTGGCCATACAAGTTCTGGCTCAGGCTGTGCCCTCAGTTCCTCAGTGCCAGGAGCTTTCTCATCTTCCGAGTGGGAAATCACATGACAACTCGCCACATATTCTTCGGATTCATCCGATGAGCTCTCTCCATCATCTTCCTCCTGAAAGACGTGGTTGAGGAACTCTTACAGCGTGATGGGAGTCCGCGCCTTTTGATTGTACTCCTCTAGCGCGTCAATCTGTTTCTGTAAATCCGTGCGCTTGTCTCCAGGCTTCACGGGCTTTTTGGATTTCTTCTTCTTTTTCTTCGAAGATTTTGACGGTTGGGTGTGAGTATTCGGGCCATCACCACGAGTCTTCGTAGTTGGGCACGGCTTCAACATCCCTTCGATGATTTGAGGTTCAAGCGGGTCCTTCCATTCGACCGCCGGGCACACATGAAGGTCCCTCAGCATTCTTTTGGTTTTAGTTGACAGCACGACCTCCCATGGAGCTTCTTCAATAAAGGAACAGGTTGCCCCCGGTGTATCTGCTTTCTTAGGAGTATGCGGCTGTGGTGGGTTCACCTTCCACTTTTCGGATAGTGCAAACTTCCCCTGGAGGTATTGATCTTCAATCCATCCTTTAAAAACGAAGCAATCCTCAATCGGATGGCTTACCGTTTGATGGTAGGGGCAATAGTTGGGGTTATTCACCTCAATGGGTTGTGGCGGTCGCCTTGGATTTGGCAGGTTTATAAGTCTGTTGCGTACTGCCAGGTCAAATAACCGTTTCGTCTTATCCGGCGGGAACGAGTAGGGGCGCTTCATCTTCTCGTTGTAATACCGCCGCCTTTCTTCCAGCTGATTCGCCAGCTTTGGGGCACTGGGTTGTTGCTGTGCGTTCGCAACGATGGTTGCCTTCCCTTTACCCTTGTCATTCCGAGGTTCTGGCTTCGGGGGAGGCGGCCTGTGACCCATCTGGTCCATCTGGGCCAACTTGTCGATTAGAGCCTGGAATGTGGTTGGCTTAAAGAACATCATAAACTGGGAGATAGTTGCATGAGGGTCTAGGGTACCCACGAACATGCCCACCGCGGGCGCTTCCTCAATGCGTTACTCGCATTTCGACCACAAATTTCGCCAGCGTATAGCATACTGGACCCACGTTTCGCCTGGTTTCACCCTGGCATTAATCAATGCCGTTATTGGAGTGCGTTCGCTGGCGCTTGCGAATCGCTGAGTGAATAGCAACTCCATTTCAGCGAATGTCACGCCCCGCTTTCTAGAGTACGCAAGATTGGGCACGTGACATAGCCAACCATGCTACCTGTGGGTAGGAAATATCCATCCACAGTCACATTACGGTTGTCGAGATATCAAGAACAAAATAATAAACTAATCTAATACATGTCCAAATCCATAATAACAAGAATCAATAAACAGTAAGTGCGGAAGCAAATGATCCAATACAATAAATAAACCGTACGTCCCATAATGCGGGCTCACATCTGGAAATGAAATGAAAATAAATAAACTAAACCCTAAAGAACTCACAGTTCAGCCTGCTGGCTGAAGTACTCCTGCTCGGTCGTCGACAGTGGTAAAGAATCTGGGCCATGCAAAACCCAGACGTCAGCGCGTCATGTCAACCAAATAATATAATATAAACATGGTAATAAGCAATGCAGGTATGAACATGAATAAAGTAGTACTAAGAAATAACAGAGCAGGGTAATGTGCAACGGTGACTAAACTGTCCTATCAGGTTTCTACTCTATAGTCTTTGAAATCAATTGATGAATCGTCGATGTAACTCAATAGTATCCCGTGCGTGCCCGGGACCACGGTCAAGGTCCTCGGGGCTGAATCCGAGACGTGCCGCTAAGCAGTAAAAGGTAGCAAGATGAGCGAGTGATGTCAGCATCACCACTCCGGGGCTGGCCAAGCCCGTAAGACTGATCAGAACAAGTATCGAACTGTTGAGTTACAAGTCGGTTTCACCTTTGATTTCCCCATACCCCCAAGCTATGTATGTCAGGTCAGGTATTCAGTAGTCAAGGACTAATGCCAACACAAAATCCGGTAAGAGTAGGTCTGTCTGGATAGACAGCAGGAATGGTCAGGTTTGTCGGCATTAGGCATGAAATCAGGTAACAGGTCGGGTCAACATGTAATGTAACCGAAGGTGTGCTCACAGCAGGCATACAATCGAGTAAGGAACAGCAGCAGGTAATAAAGTAAGCAGCAATAATAGTTTCATTTGATCACAATGGTGCAGTGGTGTTATATTAACAGGTTCGAGCACCCGTGGGGTGCAATAATCACAAAATGGAACAATATCAACATACGTAATGAAGCTACATGAATTTAGACTAAAGCATAATAATTGTCTCATGGGTGATTTAACAAATGAAGTGAGGACGATCTACTTAGTTTAGTTAGTTAAAGTGTGAATTAGTAGTAGACCGGTTAATTACAAGCAAATACTATATTGATCTAGTGTTACGGATAATTGTGACCATAAATTCTAAGTTATAAAAGATATCGATGTTACCAATAGCTGTGTGGTTATAATAAATAATATGATGATTAAGTTTGTAGCATGTTAAAGCAAGTATTCGGATACTTGCCTCGACGGTTTCGCAAACCGGAAAGCACGGATGCAATGTCGGCAGAAAACACGAGACGGGTGCACGGGCCACGGATCGAGTCCCAACAGAGAACAATGGGATCACACGGACCAGGGTACTTCGCTGGAGCGTCGGGTTCGAAAGACGGCGCGGTCGGAAACCGGCAAAGTCGAAAGTAACAATGTTAGCAAATGCGATAACCATAACAAGGATCAGCGGGGAAAGGGATCTAGCACAAAGGAACGATGAGGAAGGCTTACCGGGAGACACCAGGGGTAACCCCGGCGGGCTCGACGGCGCTGGAACGCCGGCGAGGCAGCGACGGCGGCTGCGAAGGCTTGAACAGCCTCGGGTTCGCTGGAGATAGGGTGCGACGAGTAGAGGAGGGTGGTGGTCGGCTCTGGTGATCGAGAGGGGAAAGGAGGTGGCGCGGGTGACGTCGACGAGGGTCGACGGCGCGTTCTCCGACGACCCGGGGGTGTGCTAGGGTCGGACTCGGGTCTGCTGGTGATCCGGCGAGGGGAGGATGAAGGCGTCGACGAGGTTGGGACGAGGAGGGAGAGAGGGAGTCGCGGGAGTCGTCGGCGACGGGAGGCGGTGTCGACGGCGAGAGTTGCGGTGGTTGGTGGCGTCGTCGGGGTTGGGTGCAGGCACGGGAAGCGGTGGAGGAAGGAGGTAGGTGGGTGCGGCTAGTCTCGTGGTGGCGAGGGCGGCGAGGGCGAGGTCACGGGGAGGTCGACGGCGATGTCACGACGCGGCTAGGGTTAGGGTTTGGGTTCTGATGGTTCGCGTGAGATGAGGAAGGGAAGGAGGCTGCGTAAAAAAATATAGGGAGAGAGAAAGGAGTAGAGAGAGATAGAGGGAGGAGAGATTGTAGAGATAGAGAGAGAAGGAGAATGAAGAGAGAGACAGAGAGAGGCGGAGAGAGAGAGAGATGGGAAAGGGGGCCCACGAGTTAAATTAGGGGCTCGTGATTGGCTGATCACGAGGCAGGGGGGATTTAGCAAAGATTGAGAATATTGAGTTGGTTAAAAATTACGTAAGTGAATATATTATATAGTTTTAGATATTAAATTAAATGGGCCTTTTTGGCGCTAAATGAAACATTTCCAAATCGCGCCCGGGTTGCGCCCAAATGTTCCAAATTTAATTTATAGGATTTTAAGCGAGTTCCAAATTTTGAAAAGAGGTGTTTAGTGATTAAAAAGCATGCCCCCAAGTCGGACACTTGCACGCGCGCGTAGTCGTCCAAGCTTGCCCGTTTAGCCAAACGGGACGGAATCTCGACACGCGGACGCTACCACGCGACTAGTGGCGACGAGCAGGCCAACATGGATATTTTAAATTTCATTTTAGGAGTTAAAATTTGTTATGTGCCAAAATGACTTAACCGGTTAAAATTTAGCAGTAAACACCAGAAAATCAGAATAATTGGAAATGAGCAATATATGACACTCAACCAGTAATATAAATAGTATTATTGGGCTCGGGTGTTACATCATACCCAACTACAAAAGAATTTCGTCCTCGAAATTCCAAGAATACAGGATAGCTAACTACTGGAAAAGGTGAGGGAATTTCTGCCGAATCTCGTCTTCTCGCTCCCAAGTGGATTCTCCATGCAATCGATTACCCAAGAAACTAGCACAAGAGGGATAACCTTGTTCTTAAGAACCTTTTCTCTTCGATCCTTGATTTCAACTGGTCGCTCCTCAAAAGTCAGGTCCTCCCGTACGGTCAATTCCGAATGATCCAAGACATGAGTCTCATCACGAACATACCTCCGTAGTTGAGACACATGAAACACATCGTGAACTCCTGCTAATGACTGTGGTAACGCCAACCGGTACGCTACCTCTCCAACGCGCTCCAATATCTCGAAGGGTCCGACGAATCGGGGACTAAGCTTTCCCCGACTTCCAAAGCGAATCACCCCTCTAGTCGGTGATATCTTCAGGAATACCAAATCACCCACGGCGAACTCTAGAGGTCTTCTTGACGTGTCGGCCCAACTTTTCTGTCTGTCTTGAGCTGCCTTCATATACTTCCTGATTGCATTCATCTTCTCGACTGTCTGTATCACCAAATCTGGTCCTAGTAACCTTCGTTCACCAACATCATCCCAACAAACCGGCGAACGGCACTTACGACCATACAACGCTTCAAACGGAGCCATCTGAATAGTCGCTTGGAAGATATTGTTGTACGAAAACTCCACCAGGTGTAGATGATCCTCCCAAGAACCTTTGAAGTCTAACATGCAAGCCCTCAACATATCTTCAAGGGTTTGGATCGTTCTCTCCGATTGTCCATCAGTCTGAGGATGATAAGCTGTGCTGAACTTCAATCGAGTCCCCAAACTTTCTTGTAAACTCCTCCAGAAGTGTGACAAGAATCGAGTGTCCCGGTCGGACACGATGCTTACCGGCACTCCATGCAATCTGACAATCTCCTGCATGTATCGCTCTGCCAAAGTCTCCGTCGATTGACCAACCCGAAAAGGAATAAAGTGAGCTGCCTTGGTCAAACGATCGACAATCACCCATACAGCATTGTTGCCCTTTGGAGTCCGCGGTAAAGCCGTCACGAAATCCATGGTTATATGTTCCCACTTCCACTGAGGAATCGGAAGTGGTTGCAACAAACCAGCAACCCTTTGGTGTTCAGCCTTGACTTGCTGACACACCAAGCACTTAGCCACGAAGCGAGCAATTTCCCGTTTCATACCTTCCCACCAGAAGTGCTGTCGAATATCTCGGTACATCTTTGTCCCTCCTGGATGTACAGAGTAAGCTGAACTGTGTGCCTCCTTCATAAGCTCTTCACGCACATCTCCCTTTGGCACACACACACGGCTACCATATCTCAACGAACCGTCTTCATGGATCAGTAAATCGGTTCGTAGTCCGGCTTCAACCTGCTCTCGAAACTTTTGTAGTCTAGGATCCTGCGATTGTGCCGTTTTAATCTTCTCAACTAAGGACGACTGTACTTGCAACTGCATCAACTGTCCTGTAGCATGTGGTAGCACAACCTCCAAGTCAAAACTCTGAAAATCCGCAATGATCTCTCTCTGTGCAGTCAATATCTGAATTGCTGGTAACCAACTTAGCGCATCCGGCACGACGTTGACTTTTCCCGGATGGTACTTAAGATCAAGGTCATAGTCGGCCATCAGCTCTAACCATCTGCGTTGCCTCATGTTCAACTCCTTCTGAGTGAACACATACTTTAAACTCTTGTGATCTGTAAAGACTTCGACTCTCTCGCCCAATAGGTAGTGTCTCCAAATCTTCAGGGCGAAGATCACGGCTGCAAGCTCTAAGTCATGAGTCGGATAATTCTTCTCATGAGTCTTCAGTTGTTTCGATGCGTAAGCGATGACTTTCCCATTTTGCATCAAAACACATCCTAATCCCTTTCCGGATGCGTCGCTATGAATCACCAGTCCTCCTGAATCATCCGTTACGGTTAGGATAGGGGCGGTTATCAACTTCTGCTTCAACGTCTCGAAGGCCAATGCATATCCATCCGTCCAAACAAACGGTACCTCCTTACGCGTAAGCTTGGTTAACGGCTCAGCTAAACGAGCGAAGTTCTCCACAAATCTTCTGTAGTAACCGGCGAGTCCAAGAAAACTTCTTATCTCCGCAACATTCTTTGGAATAGGCCAATCTCGAACTGCTGCAATCTTTTCGGGATCGACGGCGATTCCATTGCCCGACACAACATGCCCCAGAAACTTCACTTCTTCCAGCCAGAATTCACACTTACTCATCTTCGCAAATAACTTCTCTTGTCTCAGCGTCTGCAGTGCGATCCTTAAATGCTCAGCACGCTCCTCCGGACTCTTCGAGTACACCAGAATATCGTCAATAAATACCACAATAAACTGGTCCAAGAACGGTGAATAGATCCTGTTCATCAAATCCATGAATATTGCTGGCGCATTCGTCACTCCGAAGGGCATCACTAGATACTCGAAATGTCCATATCGAGTTCGAAACGCCGTCTTGCAAATGTCTTCTGTTTTTACTCGGACCTGATGATATCCTGTTCGCAAATCCAGTTTCGAGAATACCCTCGCGCCACTAAGCTGCTCAAAAAGTTCTCCAATGCGAGGGATCGGGTACTTGTTCTTAATAGTCACCCGGTTCAATTCTCGATAATCAATGCACATCCTTCTCGTGCCATCCTTCTTCTTTACTAAAAGAACTGGAGCTCCCCAAGGTGAGTTGCTGCTTCGAATCCATCCCTTCTCGAGTAATTCACCAACTTGTTTCTTAACTTCTTCCAATTCCACCGGTGCCATCGGATAATAAGATTTTGATACTGGCGCTGCACCAGGAATAAGGTCAATCGCAAACTCCACATCTCGCTTCGGCGGTAAGCCTGATATGTCTTCAAACACATCCATAAAGTCATGAACAACTGACGGCTCTTCATTACTATCCGCTACCATAGCTGCAAGAACACTGTTTGTCGGCCTAGACCTAAACTCGACTGGCCCGACAGAACTGCTTCCTTACCGCAACTGCTGTCTGCATCGTTGGCCGCGAAAGGTCCAGCGAGACTACTGAGTCTCGTCCACTCCGCTGCATGCACGTCCACGGTTGCTCCATTCTGCCTTAGTCCGATAAATTTCTTCCCTTTCCTCCGCGCAGTCTGCGGGAAGAACTTCTCCAGGGGGTTCTTAGAAAAACTTCGCCCAACTGATCGGCTTGGGCAAGCGGGTCTCCTCCATAAGCCGTCACTCTCGGGCGTAATCCACTAACTGAATGCGCACCACATCAACTCCTTTGTCCTCTGGAATCTGTGTCGCAATCAGCAAATTCTCTGTGTCACTAGCCACGGCTCGGCTGGCAACGGCTCCTCCAGAACAGTGAAAGTAGACGGATCCAAAAGTCTGAAATCTGCTACGGTCCTTACTCGGTCAACTGGTCTAGTTCCAACATCGTTTACAGACTGCTGAACGATCTGCAAACCTTCCTGAAACAAGTCCGCTTGCTGCTGGATCAGCTCGGTCTGTTTCTTTGATTTCCAGCATTTCTCTTATCACTCCAAGCATGGCGGCTTCGTTCACACGCCTCTGGTACGTCTTCAACTTCTTACCTGTCATAATCCTGAACTCAAAACACCCAACATTAGCATGACGATAGATTCTGAATGTGGATCAAGGCTAGAACTCCAAGATACTTAAATAGAGTACCGCATTGTAGCTATGCCGCGGTATCATAGCCGCAATTACTTAACTCCACCCAAGTCGCCCAAGTCCTAGGGATAACAAGAGATCAGGTTTCCGAGTCGACCTGCAAAGTAAGTTTGCACGTCGTAAAAGATATAATTCGGAAGAATGTGATTCAAGAATGGCAAACGGTCAAGGTGGCAGGACATGTTTCCTAAACACGGGTATTCTGATTCCTGTATCGGGTACAATACCCAACTACAAAAGAATCAACCCAACTAACCTATGGCTCTGATACCAAAAGAACCATGTCACGCCCCGCTTCCCAGAGTACGCAAGATTGGGCACGTGACATAGCCAACCATGCTACCTGTGGGTAGGAAATATCCATCCACAGTCACATTACGGTTGTCGAGATATCAAGAACAAAATAATAAACTAATCTAATACATGTCCAAATCCATAATAACAAGAATCAATAAACAGTAAGTGCGGAAGCAAATGATCCAATACAATAAATAAACCGTACGTCCCATAATGCGGGCTCACATCTGGAAATGAAATGAAAATAAATAAACTAAACCCTAAAGAACTCACAGTTCAGCCTGCTGGCTGAAGTACTCCTGCTCGGTCGTCGACAGTGGTAAAGAATCTGGGCCATGCAAAACCCAGACGTCAGCGCGTCATGTCAACCAAATAATATAATATAAACATGGTAATAAGCAATGCAGGTATGAACATGAATAAAGCAGTACTAAGAAATAACAGAGCAGGGTAATGTGCAATGGTGACTAAACTGTCCTATCAGGTTTCTACTCTATAGTCTTTGAAATCAATTGATGAATCGTCGATGTAACTCAATAGTATCCCGTGCGTGCCCGGGACCACGGTCAAGGTCCTCGGGGCTGAATCCGAGACGTGCCGCTAAGCAGTAAAAGGTAGCAAGATGGGCGAGTGATGTCAGCATCACCACTCCGGGGCTGGCCAAGCCCGTAAGACTGATCAGAACAAGTATCGAACTGTTGAGTTACAAGTCGGTTTCACCTTTGATTTCCCCATACCCCCAAGCTATGTATGTCAGGTCAGGTATTCAGTAGTCAAGGACTAATGCCAACACAAAATCCGGTAAGAGTAGGTCTGTCTGGATAGACAGCAGGAATGGTCAGATTTGTCGGCATTAGGCATGAAATCAGGTAACAGGTCGGGTCAACATGTAATGTAACCGAAGGTGTGCTCACAGCAGGCATACAATCGAGTAAGGAACAGCAGCAGGTAATAAAGTAAGCAGCAATAATAGTTTCATTTGATCAAAATGGTGCAGTGGTGTTATATTAACAGGTTCGAGCACCCGTGGGGTGCAATAATCACAAAATGGAACAATATCAACATACGTAATGAAGCTACATGAATTTAGACTAAAGCATAATAATTGTCTCATGGGTGATTTAACAAATGAAGTGAGAACGATCTACTTAGTTTAGTTAGTTAAAGTGTGAATTAGTAGTAGACCGGTTAATTACAAGCAAATACTATATTGATCTAGTGTTACGGATAATTGTGACCATAAATTCTAAGTTATAAAAGATATCGATGTTACCAATAGCTGTGTGGTTATAATAAATAATATGATGATTAAGTTTGTAGCATGTTAAAGCAAGTATTCGGATACTTGCCTCGACGGTTTCGCAAACCGGAAAGCACGGATGCAATGTCGGCAGAAAACAAGAGACGGGTGCACGGGCCACGGATCGAGTCCCAACAGAGAACAATGGGATCACACGGACCAGGGTACTTCGCTGGAGCGTCGGGTTCGAAAGACGGCGCGGTCGGAAACCGGCAAAGTCGAAAGTAACAATGTTAGCAAATGCGATAACCATAACAAGGATCAGCGGGGAAAGGGATCTAGCACAAAGGAACGATGAGGAAGGCTTACCGGGAGACACCAGGGGTAACCCCGGCGGGCTCGACGGCGCTGGAACGCCGGCGAGGCAGCGACGGCGGCTGCGAAGGCTTGAACAGCCTCGGGTTCGCTGGAGATAGGGTGCGACGAGTAGAGGAGGGTGGTGGTCGGCTCTGGTGATCGAGGGGGGAAAGGAGGTGGCGCGGGTGACGTCGACGAGGGTCGACGGCGCGTTCTCCGACGACCCGGGGGTGTGCTAGGGTCGGACTCGGGTCTGCTGGTGATCCGGCGAGGGGAGGATGAAGGCGTCGACGAGGTTGGGACGAGGAGGGAGAGAGGGAGTCGCGGGAGTCGTCGGCGACGGGAGGCGGCGTCGACGGCGAGAGTTGCGGTGGTTGGTGGCGTCGTCGGGGTTGGGTGCAGGCACGGGAAGCGGCGGAGGAAGGAGGTAGGTGGGTGCGGCTAGTCTCGTGGTGGCGAGGGCGGCGACGGCGAGGTCGCGGGGAGGTCGACGGCGATGTCACGACGCGGCTAGGGTTAGGGTTTGGGTTCTGATGGTTCGCGTGAGATGAGGAAGGGAAGGAGGCTGCGTAAAAAAATATAGGGAGAGAGAAAGGAGTAGAGAGAGATAGAGGGAGGAGAGATTGTAGAGATAGAGAGAGAAGGAGAATGAAGAGAGAGACAGAGAGAGGCGGAGAGAAAGAGAGATGGGAAAGGGGGCCCACGAGTTAAATTAGGGGCTCGTGATTGGCTGATCATGAGGCAGGGGGGGATTTAGCAAAGATTGAGAATATTGAGTTGGTTAAAAATTACGTAAGTGAATATATTATATAGTTTTAGATATTAAATTAAATGGGCCTTTTTGGCGCTAAATGAAACATTTCCAAATCGCGCCCGGGTTGCGCCCAAATGTTCCAAATTTAATTTATAGGATTTTAAGCGAGTTCCAAATTTTGAAAAGAGGTGTTTAGTGATTAAAAAGCATGCCCCCAAGTCGGACACTTGCACGCGCGCGTAGTCGTCCAAGCTTGCCCGTTTAGCCAAACGGGACGGAATCTCGACACGCGGACGCTACCACGCGACTAGTGGCGACGAGCAGGCCAACATGGATATTTTAAATTTCATTTTAGGAGTTAAAATTTGTTATGTGCCAAAATGACTTAACCGGTTAAAATTTAGCAGTAAACACCAGAAAATCAGAATAATTGGAAATGAGCAATATATGACACTCAACCAGTAATATAAATAGTATTATTGGGCTCGGGTGTTACAGCGAATATCTTGATAGAATCGTTCGGGAGTTCCGAATACCATTCGAACGCCGTTTCTGATAAGCTGCCCACGAATTGGCGAAGCAACAGTTTATCATCACCGCCGGTGTTACCGCAAAAGGCCCTGAACTGGGCAACATGTTGGTGGGGATTGTCGGTCCCCTTATACACGTGGAATTTTGGTATTGTATAACCCGGCGGATATTTGATTTGGTCGTACCAGCTCGGATATGGTTGCCCCGTTTTTACGACTTGACCAGCTGCCTCAATTGCACGATGAATCCGGATTTGTTGGGCTATATAGTCATCCCAGTCAGCCTTAGAGATTGTCTCTTCCTTGGCCGTTGAGAGAGCTGGTGGCGGATTTGACGTTTCTCCCTTGTCGTCTTCAGGGACGATCGGAGGATCCTCAGCAGGTGGGTCTTGTTGAATCATCATTCCCACCATGTCTTGGAATAAGTGGGCTATTAGCTTTATATTGGCCGCTTGTTCTGCAGCCTCTCTATCTTTCTTTTCCAGTATCCTCCGGAGGAACTCAGCGTCGGTTTCCTGTTCTTGTTGCTGATCCGAGGACGCCTCGGGGCTTTCTTTCGGTCCAGTAAGCGCGGCCATTGCGATCATCATTTCCTGGAGCTTCTGCTGTTGCTCCTGAGCTTTGGTCACCGACCGTGTAAGCGGTCTATGACCTGTAGACGCACGGCTGTCTTCCTTCCCCGATGCCATGTATACAGTATGGACCATCCTGCCCCCAGCCTTAGGGCGTCTGGGTTCAGCGCTTTTAGCTTTCGTTGCAGGCCCGGGGGTCCTCTCTGGCCTCTTCTTTTTATGATCAGTGGAAGTTAAGGGGGCCGTTGAAGTGGGCACCCAGACAGCTTTTCGTGGCTTAGCCTGGTGACTAACTTCCTGTTGGATTTTCAACTTCTTGTGCTGGTAGGAGAAATTTGGATCGATCACCGAGTCTCGGGTCTGCCGCCAGACTTTATAGATTTGAGAGGACAGTCGCTGAGGAGATTGGGGCTGTTCTGGCTTTACTTCTACAGCCTTTTTCAGCAGAGGGGGAGACCTCTTTAGCACCGCGGTTGGAGAATTCCTACGCACCTTATTTAGCATCTCAAAGCTGTTCCCAGTTGGAACAGCAGCATTAACTTCTGCCATCGGGGTTGGAGGAGTTAGCCCAGGAGGGAAGTTGCCTCCGGCCTTCCTCACTCGTCGCCAGTAACGACGTCGAGCGCGTCGTGCTGATGGAACCGGCTTGGTGAGGGCGATAGTCTCGTCTTGCCCCCTATGTAGATGAAGGGTCGTCGCTGATGTTAGCCTGTCAAAGACCGATGCCCTTTGGGTAGCAGGAGCGGGAGCTGGAGCCGTCAATCTTGTAAAGACCGACTTTTTGGCAGGAGAAGCCGCCTTGACGACTTCAGGAGCAGGACTGGTTACTTTTTTCGGAGCAGCCTTCTCTGGGATTGTAGGCCCCATCGTGGGTCCACAGGAGCTCTGGCCCAATCTGGAGAAGACCGAGGCACTAGTGTTGGGCGACCCGTTGAGAGGGGCCGCGGTAGGTGTAAGCCGATCGAAGACCGACTTCTTGGGAACTTCCGCCGTTAGCACAGGAGCGGTAAAGCTCATTGGCGGGAGCATGGTCCCGAAAAACAATCCTGTGGTGGCTCGAGTGACCTGTTCCACGGGTATTGTGAACAGCGAAGCAGCTTGGGGCCCATAGGCTACACCTCCTGGCGAGGCGGAGCGCTGGTTGCTGTTGCAGTTGGAGCAGTTGTCAGCCATTGATCCTTTTGCTTTCTACAGCAAACGAAACACCAAGTCTTAGTACTTCGAAACCCAAGGGCAAGCATTAGCACACCGAGATTGGTTCACGAATCACGACACACGAAGTATGGAGTGGAAAGAGGAAAAGGTCCCACCGGGCGTGCCAGAATCTGTTCCCCTCCGAATGACGGTGCGACAGGGACGTCTTGCCTGAGATTCGAGGGCAGATGCTAATTGGTGCTATCTGTCCACCTCTCTGAAGATGCCAAGTTGATTTATGGCACAGTGTATCGAAGGTTTAAACGGATGCGTCCGATATAGCAGACTTCGTCAGATTCCCCCTTGCTTGAGAGGTTTTTGATTGTGGGGATGCTCTTCCCTGCAGGCGCAAGCCCCTGCAGTTAATTACGCTACCGCATCGCGGTAACCACTTTCTCCTTCTCTAGATGGTCACTTCGTGTCGTGTGTGTTTATTTTGCGTTTAGTTGCCCGTGGATTGTATACGGAGACAAAGTTATGTCGTCGCCCGTAGGGCGTGGACTAGTCCAAATCCGTATTATCTTAGATTTGGGTTTGGAGGTTTTGGGTTTAAGGATACGTTAGCCTCATTCGAGACTAAGATCGACTTAAACATTTGTTAAGGATGCGTTAGTCTAGTTTTCAGACTAAGATCAACTTAACGGGATCGTTTAGATCCAACAATAGAGCAATTAAGGGAGCCCTGTTGTTTAGTTTAGTGACATTGCGGTCAATAAGTAGTTTAAGGACATTGCGGTCTAATGTTAGTTTTAAGACGTTGCGGTCAAGGTTAAGGACGTCGTAGTCCGTGGATTTAAGGACTCCACAGACCGATGTTAGTTTTAAGACATCACGGTCAAGGTTAAGGACCTCATAGTCCGTGGATTTTAAGGACTCCACAGTCCGGCGTTAGTTTTAAGACATCACGGTCAAGATTAAGGACCTCATAGTCCATGAGTTTAACGACCCCACAGTCCATATCAATATGTGGTCATCGGGACCCGTCACCTCTTTGAAGACGTTGAGGAATTACAACGCCAAGTATCAAAGGATTGAAAAGATGTACCCTTAAACCGAGGTAGATTAAATAATCTTTGGTCCAATTTGGAACCAAGACCAATTAATTATATTATGAGCCCATTGGCTCAGTTGAATTTGAATTGAGGACTTATGGCCAGCTTGGGCTAAGTCCAATCATGTTTAGGATATTGGCCCTCTGTTGGTCCATTAGAGGAGAGGCTTTGCCTCTAGACACTTAGCCAATGGGGTTAAAGTTAGTGTTAAACATTAAAAATCAATCAGTGTTGAACACTGAGAATGAGATTGACAA
Source organism: Agapanthus africanus (assembly GCA_030015575.1). Taxonomy (NCBI): domain Eukaryota; kingdom Viridiplantae; phylum Streptophyta; class Magnoliopsida; order Asparagales; family Amaryllidaceae; genus Agapanthus; species Agapanthus africanus. Next base: position 130,518,775 of record JASDDO010000028.1, read on the forward strand.
GTTAGTGCTTAACACTAAAAGATAGTTAGTGTTAAACACTAACAACAGGGCTTTCAAATTAGTGTTTATACACTAAAACAAATCAGTGTTAAACTCTGGCAGTGGAGATTTCAAATTAGTGTTTAACACTAAGGCAGATCAATGTTAAATACTGGAAATAGGGTTTTCCAGGTTGGTGTTCAACACTAAGAAAGTCAGTGTTAAACACTGTAAATAGATGTTTTCCAAATTAGTGTTTAAACACTAAGAAAATCAGTGTTGAACACTGGATATAGAGGTTTCAACTTCAGTGTTAAACACTAAGGCAAGAGGGGTCACGTGGTAGCACGTGAGAGCGCCCTCAATTCATTTTGATCTGCCAAAAGTATTGAATACTCTGGAGCATCACGTGCTATCATGTGATGGGAATTCTGGTGTTTTTCCGTTAAAGCTTCAGCCAAGGGGTCACGTGGTAGCACGTGATAGCGCCCTGTTTCCTTTTATTTTGTTCTACAGATAAGTGTTTAACACTTTTAATTCTGAAAGCCATCACGTGTGGGCACGTGATGGGGGCCTGCGCTTTGATCTGTTAGAATGTTCATTAGGGATCACGTGTCGACACGTGAGGGCGCCCTAAAGCTTTTTTCTGTTTCTTTTCAGGGGTCACGTGGTAGCACGTGACCCTGTTCCTTTGCCTGTTTGAAGACGTGTTTATCTTTTTAAGAATTGAATTCTTCATAGGGTTAAATCCTAGCAATAACCTTAGAGGAATTAAATTTCTACTTTCTTTTGAAGAATTATATTCTTAAATAGGGTTAAACCCTCATTTCTTCTTTCTTAAGGGAATTAAATTCCTGTTATTTTGACAGAATTAAGCCCTTAATTGGGGTTAAACCCTGGTTCTGTCCATTTGAAGGAATTAAATCCCTACAACATAGGGTTAAACCCTAATTTTAATTCGAAGGAATTAAATTCTTATAATTCTATGAGAATTAAATTCTCAAACATCCATTCCCTCTCTATGCTTTAGATCTGCATGGCAGGATCTCAACCCAATGAGAATTAAATTCTCAATTCATGGGGAGATGTGCACTTTGCAGATCCTCTGCTAAAGGGAGAACTAAGTTCTTCTTTTTAATATAAGAGTTAAACTCTTTTGAGAATTAAATTCTCTTTTTAAAAGCCTCTCCTTTCTTACCTAAGGTTTTCTTTTGCAGAAGACCCAAATTCCTCCAAAGTCTCAAAGCTCTATTTTTCTCTCTGTGTGTGTGTCGATCTCTGTATATCTTTCCCTGTATATCTCTTGGCTCCTATTTATAGGAGAAGGAGCAGAATCAATCAGTTTTAGTGAATCATTCGTTGAGGGATTTGATTTGCATTCGTCGTTCATTTGGACCTTTGGATTATTAGGTGAATTTTATTCACCATTGGATTTTGAATCCAAAGATATTCCTTTGTTATTTCGGTTAGATTTTAAGAGGAAATCTTTCCAAGTTCAAGATTTTTCTATAGATAGGTGATATTTAATCACCTTTAGATCTTTAATCCAATCGGTTCCAAATAATCGTTCTTCTTTGGAAAGATTTGAATGTTGTTCAGAATTTAATTCTGTTAAATAGATAGGCTTTGAAAGCCGGTCACGTGTGGTCACGTGACCCCTGGTCACGTGTAGGCACGTGACCCCCTGGAACGAGCTTTCTTCTCCTTTCTGCGCTCTGTTTTCTGGCAGCTGTTCAACCGTCACGTGCCAACACGTGAACCCTGGTCACGTGTGAGCACGTGACCTTTTCTGAAGCCTTTTCCTTGACTTAATCAGGGAACTGATGTGCCTTTGCCGCTGCTTTGAATTGTCACGTGCCAACACGTGACTGTTGGTCACGTGCTAGCAAGTGATACTTCTTCTATAGGTTTTTTCCTGATTTTAAGTCAGGAAACAGTTTGGTCGCAAGTATCGCTCACCCGTTTGTTGGGACGATGTTGGAGAGAGAAGATTGTTGGGTCCGGATTTGATCATGCAGACAGTAGAGAAAATTAATACTATCCGGAATCACATGAAGGCAACACAAGATCGGAAGAAGAGATGGGCTGACACATCGAGAAGACCTCTAGAGTTTGCTGTTGGTGATTTTGTGTTCTTGAAGATGTCACCGACTAGAGGAGTGATTCGTTTTGGGAGTCGAGGCAAGCTTAGTTCTCGATTCGTAGGGCCTTTCGAGATTTTGGGGCGTGTTGGAGAAGTGGCTTATCGATTGGCGTTACCACAATCTTTGGCGAATGATCATGACGTGTTTCATGTATCTCAACTCCGTAAGTATGTTCGAGATGAAACACACGTGCTAGATCATTCAGAGCCGACTGTAAGAGAGGATTTGACCTTTGAGGAGCGACCGATGTCGATTGCTGATCGAAGAGAAAAGGTCCTTAAGAACAAGGTTATCCCTCTCGTACTTGTTTCTTGGGGAAATCGCTCACATGGAGAATCGACTTGGGAACGAGAAGACGAAATCCGACAAAAGTTTCCAACTTATCCTTGTAGTTTCCTGAGTGTTTATCTTTCTTTGTTCTTGGAATTTCGAGGACGAAATTCTTTTTGTAGTTGGGTATAATGTAACACCCTAGTTCATTTATACCAGTTCCAGTTATCGTATTTGCTTATTTTGGTATTTTATTGATTTATCGTGTTTTGGGTGCGAATGGTATTTTTTACATTTTACATTGCATTCGACCCGACCCGCTTACTTGAAACCTGTTTGGTTCATATTTATGATTTATATTGACTTGTTACATAGACACGTGCATTTTCATGAATGCTGTATACTGGAATTTTATTTGGCATTGCATCTTTTACCATATAACATTTTAAGCCATATATAATAATTTAAAATTATATTGCCTGGCCTGCTTGATACCCCTAACCCTGTGGTAGCATCCGCGCATCATGTTCCTGTCCCGTTCAGTGAAACAGACTTGTTTGGATGGCTACGCACACATACGTGCATCCGTTTTTGGGGGTATGCATTTTCGTTACCCGAGCATTCATTTTGAATTTTGAAAGCCGCATATATTTTTCATGTTTTAAAACTGAAATTTTAGACTTGACCCGGGCGTGTTTTGGAATATTTTTGTATCCCGCCAAAATTCAAATTATTTAATATTTAAATTTTCATTTAACAGTTCAAATTTATTTAAAACTAACAAAAATATATTTCTAAATTAAAAATCAAAACCTAATAACAAACTCTCTATCTTTTTCTCTGATTACTGGGCCCCAACTCTCTCTCTCTCCCCACTAAAATCCAATTTTCTTTCTCCTCCTCCTCTCTCTCCCCCCCCCACTAAAATCCAATTTTCGTTCTCCTCCTCTCTCTCTCTCTCCTCTCGATCTCTCTCCTCTCTCTTTCTCTCACCTCTATATTTTCTTTTTCTCTGAGCAATCTCTCTCTCTCTCCCCAATCTCTCTCTCTCTAGTTATTTAAAACCCTGTTATATTCTAAAACCTTTTTTCCACGAACCCATCTTCTCTCCTTCTTCCTCACTTCTTCGCTACCTCCTCGCGAACCCACTCCCGCTACCGCGCCTCGCCATCGCCATCGCCGCCGGAGACCCCTCGCCCTCACGGCCACCTTCTTCTCCACTCTCCTCTTTTCTCCTCCCAGCAACGACAATCCACAGAACCCATCACCCTTGGCCGACACCCTCATCGCCGACCATCACCGTCGACCTCACCTCCGATCCACCTCACTTCGTCACCATCCCTTTCTCCTCCCTCTCCTTCCTCCTTCACCCTATACCGACCCATACCTCCACACCCAAACCCCACAACCGTGAGCCTAAGAAACTCTGCACACCCGAACTCGCCCTCAACCTCGCCGGAGACCTCGTCGACGACCGTACCCTGTCTTCATCATCACCGCATCACCTATTCTTCCTTCCCGATCCTTTTTCCTGCACAAACCCGAGCACCCGAGCCCGTTCCCTGCAACCAAGAACCCTAGCCTACCTTGCCGGCGATCCCTTGCCGACGACCTCCCTCCTGTGCAACTACACAACCTAGCCTTCTCCTAAACCCCTGAGCAACCTATTTTTCTTCTTCTTCTTCTTCTACTTCTTCTTCCCTTTCTTTTTGTTTCTTGGTTTTTCGATCGTCGCCGGAAAACCACGGCCCGTCGTCGTATCCCTCGCCACCTCCTCTGACCCAAGACAACCAGAGCACCAACTATAGTAAGCCTTTCTCTTCTTCTTCTTCCTCCTTTCTTTCTTTTCTTTTCTTTCTCTTTAAATTCTTGATTTCCGTATTTTCATAGTTCGCTGAAGCCGGGCTTGACGCCGACGATCCAGACAACCCAGGGGAAGTACCTTACCTGCGTGATCACCCACTTGCGTTACTTGGACTCGTTCCGTGTGCCGTGCGTGCGTCGCGACATTTTGCCGACGTCGATCGTACCGAACATATCCGTTTCGTGATCCGTCTAGACAAGTTTATCTTGATACATGCTACATTACTTTATATACATCTATTTTAATAAATATAATACTGGTATTTCAAATTATGCACCCCATGTTTACTTTTACAGTTTTTCGACATCCGTCTGCATCCGTACGTGTTACTTTACATCTAGCGCATGCAAACCTAGCTTGTTACATACTATATTACAATATACTGTACCCAATGGAATATTTACATCACATATTGCTTAGTTGTACATCCCACATTACCTTTTTTTTTTACAGTTTTACTGTTTTCAGATACCCGTTTGCATCCATCTCATTTAAAATATATATAACTGCATCTATAGATCACATTAATACATAATATTGTGATATTAATACCCCATATTTAATAAAGTGCATCCTAATTAGTATTAGAACTATAAATGGAACCCAATTGATAATTGTGCATCCATATCATTGATCTTATATCTATTCGCATACCATGTCACAATATCTCATTTTATTGTTATATTAGTACTCCATACTTGATTTTGTGCACCCATACTTATTACAGTTTGATTATGAGCACCCACTTGATACTTATGCACTACCTGACATGACCTGACATACTGCTACTTGACATGACTTGATACCTGTGCACTACTTGACATGACCTGATATATCATTACTTGACATGTTACCTGATCATGTTTCTAATGCCGACAATCCTGACATGTTGTTCCGATGTACATGTCTTGTTGTCTGTATAGACAAACTTGTTCCTGCTTGATCCTGTGTTAGCATTAGTCTCAAATTTATCAATACCTGACTTGAACACATAACTTGGGGGTATGGGAAAATCAATGATGAAACCTGACTTGTAACTCGACAGTTCGCTTGCTTATATTGATCAGTTTTAGGGGCTAGGCCAGCCCTGGGATGATGATGCTGACATCATTCATCTATACATATTTCCTGTTTTACTGCCTAGCGACATGTCTCGGTTTCAGCCCGAGAATCTGGATCGTAGTCCTGGGCACGTACGGGATACTATTGAGTTATATCGATGATTCATCAAATTGATTTCACAGATTTGAGAGTAATTAACCCAGTAGCACAGTTTAGTTTCACCGCTGCACTTCACATATACTGTTACACTTCATTGTTCTATATCCCTGTTCACTTATTACATTCATGTACCTTTATTTATAATTCATCCCTGCATTCCTGTTACTCCCTGTTTATATTATTGTTGATATTATGACGCACTGACGTCTGGGTTTTGCATAGCCCGGATCCTCTACCTTCGCCGCAGGCCGATCAGGAGTATTTCAGTCAACAGGTCGAGCAGTGAGGACTTGTTAGTATTCTAGTTTAGTTTCCTTTCAGCATTGTTTTATTTCCAGATGTGAGCCCGTATTTTGGGACGTACATTCCAGATTTTATTTGTAATTGGATCTTTTGCTTCCGCATTATTTTATTTCATGACACTTTATTCTGGCTCATGAACATGTATTAGATAGTTGTTTACATTTCTACTGTTCTTGATATCTCTGGACAGCCATAATGTGACTATGGAGGGATGTTTCCTATCCACAGGTAGTATGGCTGGCTCTGTCACGTGCCTATCTTAGCGCACTCTGGGAAGAGGGGCGTGACACATGGTTTCAGCAAGTCATTCATCTATACAAGATAATACAATTTACAATACAATCAAGACATCGTGGGGTTTATAAAGGGTTAGACTGGTACAGAATATGTTAAAGGTGGCATGAGGTGGTCACTTAAGATGTAATTACATCCATGTCGTTGTTCCATGGTATTATTGACGGAGCCTTGTATTCCATTTGCTTTTAGTCTCTGGCATATAGAGACTCCTCTCGTTTACACTGGCCTCTTCTGTACCAAGCTACAAATAACAGCGTTAACACTAAATACAACATTATAACAGTATAATACAACTTTAAAAGCTACATTCTCTCTCTGTCTATTATATTTCTCTCTTATCTTTGGGACTTACCAAGCGTTTGTTCGCTGACGACATTCCTTTTCTTTCTTCTTTGGAATGTTGTCAGGTGATTCAGATCTTCAGGAGATCGAGCCAACCAACGAGGACTTGGATCAGCCAGCCTACGACCCTAAGCTTTAGATTCATTGTACACATTTACTTTCAGTACTTTTCATTTCTGTTATGCCACTGTTTAGGCATCGCTTCATTCCATGTATTTATTTTTCCATGTATTGTAAAAAGAATGTTACTAAATAAAGTTGTTGTTCATTATAGTTGTCTCTTGTGCATTTTATTTATATTGCTTAAATACGCTTAGCGTATTTGCTTCAAAGTAAATGCGTGGCGGCCAGTCGCGTCCTCTGCCCGTACACTGGGAAGCGGGGCGTGACAGGTTTTGTTGGTGGCCCATGCAGGTCAGAGTTGTATGGAATACTACCATGCAGTTCTGTTCTGCATGGACAACCTAAGCAATATAACACAAGAACCAGCAACTAAAATATTTTTTACAATTCATATTCCTTGAATCTTCCAATCTCATATATTTTGAATCTGTCCTAACCCAAATTTTTCTTTTAAGGTTATAGGTTCCCTAAACAACACCAGCACCAATTTCAATAACACTCCACCTCCCCTACCGATTACACTTGTCGTAGCTGCTCCGATCAACGAGTAAACAGTTCTGTTTGAGGCAATCCGCAGCCTCCTAGAAGGACAGCAGCAGCAGACTGCTCTTTTAATGAACTGTCCTTCGCCAGAAGCACCCGGGGTGATGAAATTCAGGGCTTTGCACCCCAAACAGTTCTCAGTAAAAGAGAGCCCTCTAGAAGCTGAGTAATGGGCTCAGAGCATCGATGACGATCTGGCAGCAGCACAAGTGCAAGAGATAGCTTGGGTCCGAGTTGCGAAGCTGCAACTCACGGACAATGCACAGATCTGGTGGAAGGCGGATGAAAGCCGTCTTGATCAACCCATCGAATGGAAGACTTTCCGAGACATGTTCGACACAAAGTACTTCCCTGAGACTGCCAGGTTCGACATGGAATAGCAGTTCATCCATCTGCAACAAGATTCAATATGGACCAAGTCAGTTGATGAATATGACGCTGAGTTCACCATGCTCAGTCGGTAAGATACGTCTCAGTATTCGTTTTCCTAAAAACACATACTACACAGCTAACACAAGACCGTAACAGGTTTGCGGCCCATCTCATACCGACTGCTGATATCAGAGCTAGAAGATTTCAGCAAGGGTTAGACCCAAAAATCTAAGCTGCATTAGCTACAGGGGATTTCCCAACCTATGATATGGCTTTGAAAGCTGCCCGAAGATATGAGGCAGTGGTGAAGAAGAAGAGTAGACCTTAATCTACCGGAGTGAAGCGCCCTGCCAGTCAGATGGCAGGAGGAGCCTCTTCAAGGACAACTGTTGAACCCAGGAGACCAGAAGAAACCAATAACCAGCCAAGTCCAGACTTTTGCTACTACTGCCATAGAAAGGGACACTTGTGGAAGGACTGTAGGCACGCAAAAGGCATGTGTCTAATTTGTGGCGTATCCAATCACGGAATTGGAAATTGTCCTTTTAATAGCAACCCAGCTCACACACCCACTAACTATCCATAGCGGCCAGCTATCCAGGCTCCTGCACCTCGTCTGGCATTCCCTGCTCTACCACCTGCACTGCCTACTCGCCAATTCCAACAGGCACTGAGGAACATGCCTCGAGCACAGAGGAATGTGCACCCAACTAGGAGAAACGTGCCACGACGACAAGTTTACACCTTAGCGGCTGAAAAAGCCGAGACAGCTGGCCAAGGTGACACTATTAAAACTCTTTCACATTTTTAAAACCCTTGTATCACCTTTTTATTTTTCTTACACTATCAGTACTTCAGCCACCAAGCTTTCCTTGAATCTGTTACACTTTCCTTTTACAAATTTTGAGAACGAAATTTTTATAAGGAGGGTAGAATGTAACAACCCCAAGAATCTGTACGAATTTTTTTTCAAAAATACAGAAAGATGTACTTTTTCCGGAGCACAAGTTATAAATTTGTTTTGCTTTTTAATAGCAAGAAGGAGCTTGTAGCTCATTGGTAAGACCTTGCACTGTTGAACCAAAGCACCAGAGTTCAAATCCCATTAGCCACATTTTTTTAATTAGTTTTATTTTAAATTTTTAGAAGCCCAAAGGTCTACATGTACTAAACCCGTAAACCCAAAAGTCACACTAAAAACAAACGAGCCCAGGGGGTAGACCAAACGGCGAGTGACACGTGGAGGCGAGAATCGGCCCGACTCGCCGAAATCGGGCCGGAGACTAGCGTGACTCGGCCGGCGACGCCGGCCGACTCAGAGTCAAATCCGATTTTCTTCTTTTGGCTCGGTGTCTTTTGGCCTCCCCTTAACCCCTGTCATGTTTAAATATCCTGCACATTAACAGAGACCTTAAAACCTAATTAAAACTATTTTAATGCAATCTTTTAATTCAGTTTTCTATCAAACCCTAATCCTAGAATTTCCCTATAAATACCACACCTAACCCCCCCCCCCCACTCACAAATTCTATCCAAACTCTCAAGAAAACTTCCTAGAATTTTTGTGTACAAGTGGAATTAGTGAAGGGCGAAGCTCCGGCGAATTTCCGACGACGACCCTAGGAGCTCCCGGTGACGAAACGACGCACCGGCACCTCCTATGTCTACCTCTTCCTTTTCTATAATCCGCAAACCCATAAGTCATATTTTTCCTTTCCATCTTGATCTCTAAAAAGTTCTCTTTATAAAACCCGACGGAAGCGGAGTTAATCCGATTTCCGATTCGGTTCTTCTTAAAAACTCCACCTTTTCTTAAATACAAACATACCAAACGCTCATAATTTGACTATTAAACATTAACAAAATATCATGAACAAGTTTCATAGCAAAATATTTCATATTGTAATTTTTATCGTACTTTTTCAGTAAAATACCATATAGTTTAGTTTCGACATTAAAACATCATATTTCCTTGTTATACCTTTTAAATAGATCACGAGGTAATGACCTACCTCCTCACAACACTAATATGCAACATAGCACGATGCCTTTCGGGAACATAGAATACGGGAATACGAATTTACAATTAAATACCTTTTACTATTAAAACTGTTTTCTACAAGATTATGTATTTTTACAAATCTTTGCAAAGTGCCGCTACAACCCATTTTGGGAAACCCGTTCGGGATGGTGCGGATTATTGCACATCCTCGGGCTTAGTAGTGAGAGATGCAGACCTCCGCAAGAAACATTCGGTCTCGAGAGATTTAAAAATACAAATATCTTAAGAAAATGTGATTTTTAGATAAATAATAAATTTAATTATTTTATAAATATTTATATCTGTATTATCAAAATATCTATTTTTGATAGATTATAAATATTCCAACTTTTCTAAATAAAAAAGAATCATTTTACATGAAAATACCATGTCAATTCTATACAAATTCAATACATTACAAATAAATTCCATGTATTATGAAAAATAGGCTTATTCACTAGAAATGTCATATATATAAAATCTACATCTATGAAAATCATAAATACGATAAATAAATACTTGGGGTGTATTTTGAAAAACTATACAAAATTATTTTTACATAAAACCCCCTCAAGTTCTATAAATTACAATAAGGATCCTAGTAAATATAGGTTTAAGCGGGACCAGTCTCTTGAGCCTCAGGAAGCCGAAGATATGGGTGCTTCCCTGTTTAAGATAGACAACTCAACAAACGGTGTTATCAACACGGTAATCGTTTTTGAAAAATACACAAATCCTGCCGCCCATGTGCAGCGGTTACCGATAACACCAAAACCTAATTCAGGACTTCAATTTCTTTTCTAATTATTCTGACTCAGACTAAGTCTCATTATAAATAATCCGATTTGAATATGATTCAAGTACAACCTATAATTCAATATGAATCCATATGTTCAATCTATTCAACCTGTATTGACTGAACCGAACCATGGATATACTTCCATCTACATGATTCTCTATTTACATCCATTTACTGATATCATGGTTTCGGCATGTCATTCATCTATACAAGACAATACAATTTACAATACAATCCAACAATACATGATTCCTTTTCTTTCTTCTTTGGAATGTTGTCAGGTGATTCGGATCTTCAAGAGATCGAGCCCACCAGCGAGGACTTGGATCAGCCAGCCTACGACCCTGAGCTTTAGATTCATTGTACACATTTACTTTCAGTACTTTTCATTTCTGTTATGCCACTGTTTAGGCATCGGTTCATCCCATGTATTTACTTTTCCATGTATTGTAAAAAGAATGTTAATAAATAAAGTTGTTGTTTATTACATTTGTCTCTTGTGCATTTTATTTATATTGCTTAGATACGCTTAGTGTATTTGCTTCAGAGTAAATACGTAGCGGCCAATCGTGTCATCTGCCCGTACACTGGGAAGCGGGGCGTGACAAGGATGGTTTCCGGTTCTGGAGAAATAGAATAGAATTATTCAGTTGTCTTTTATCTTTACCTTCTTTTAGGTTTCGAGAGCTCCTAGTATTAGGAGAGTCCACCTAATGCTCTTATTGGATAGTTTTCTTCCAAACCATAGGCAGGTGCCGAAAGGTAGGGAAGGAAGAAAACCGATTAGCCTAAGTGTGGTGTACAGAAGGTAATAAGTAAAGACATATAAATGGATAAGAGTGAGGGCAAAGAAAATTGCGACTGCTATCATTCACGACGAATCCGCGTATATTTTTGCCACTCCTACCTCCCCTTTGCATTTTCTCCGGAACACTCCGTATCGCTACGAAGATCTATATTTCTTGGATATTCCATTGTATGGTTACATACGAACTCGAAGGAACTTGTTTCTATTCGAGGATGGATTCCGGTTATGAAGAAATTGAATAGGATTATTCAGTTGTTTTTTATCTTTACCTTCTCTCAGGTTGCGAAAGCTTTTAGTATTAGGAGAGTACACCTATTGCGTTTATTGGATAGTTCTCTTCCAAATCATAGGCTGGTGCCGAAGGGTGGGGAAGGAAGAAAATCAATTAACTTAAGTGTGGTGTACAAGTAAAGACATATAAAAGGAATAGAGTGAGAGCAAGGAAATATACGATTACGGTCATGAATCTGGATAGTGGAAGAGGCATTACTAGGAATACACGACCATCCCTTCAAAACATTTTCATGTTTCAGTTTTACTGTGCGATATTAATTGAAAACTGTTTTCCCAATTAGATTCTAACTCCAGAGTATGTATTTACCATATTTGATTATCACATCTGTATGGCGTTACAGATGGTGAGTGGGAGTAAGATTTTGGGAATTGGATGATTAGATCCTCTATATATCGGAATTCTTTGTAATTGGCGATATTTGAGTAAATCACCTGGGTTTTGCCTGACGGCAATTATTTGGTTTTGAATATCCATTATTATGCACCAATTTCAATCTGATATATCTGTACGTTTATTTTATAAAGTGATATATAACCTTTTGAAATTATGTCTATGACATTTATTTATATCAGTTGATGGTTAGGTAAGGTGCATTCAACAACGGTGTAATTCTTCTTAACCATAGTACAGTTTTTCAACCTTCAACGCACATGGTTTGAGTTATTAAACTTAGTGGACTTATACAAAGTATTGTATGTTGTCCAATGTCCGTTAGGACAAAGGGGGTGGTACTCATACTATATTTTGTTTACTCATGATTTCTCTAATTTTAGACAAGTATTTCGTTGAAATACAAGGTCCAGATATTGAGAAGATATAAGTATAAGAATAAAGTAGAGAACCATATGTTGCAAGTATCAGGATTCTTCAAGGTGATCGAAAATGTAGATACTTGTGTTAGATATTCTGTTGTAAGTAATAGTTTTGAGAAATTGCTTCTCTTTCAGGTTACACATAGGTGGATGTATTTCTGGATGAGTAATGTTGTATGGCCTTCTTCCATTTGGTTGATATGCACTAGAAACGGCTGCATGATTTTTGAATCTGATTTCAATTAAATTAGTGCCTTTGTTTCTATATTAGATATATAGAATGGATTCATATTATAACGATGTTAAGGTATATGGAGTTGTCCGACTGATACTTAAAACCAGAATCTGGACAAACTCAAGGCTCGTTTCAGTAATGGCAGTTTATAGGTTTTCCTGGGCTTCGACGAGGGTTAACATTCTACCATCTGGAAGATCAATAGTTATATTGTTCTTGACTCGCCACAGTTTTAGTAAAATGGATTCTTTTCAGAAATCATTAGTTGGAGTATGGTAGAACTGGAATTGATTCCAGAACCACAAACGATTATTGAAAATTTAGTTGAACATGAGGTTTCAATTGGTTTCGACGATCCATTACCCACTCCGCAGATTTGGTGGATAATCTCAGGACCTCGAGAGGTACTTCGGTCTCCTCAAAAACGGTGACAGGGAGGTTTTTGATTACCCAAAATTGTCACTACTGCTATTCTAGACTATGAGATCTGGCAGGATGATGAATATAACGTCGTTCTAAATTAGCTTTAGAAGTGCACGTGTATATGACTTTGCCAGAAGGTTGTTGTAATCAGTGGGTGCAGCGGAAGCATAGTGGGCAAGTAGCTTATATCTATTTATAGACTAAAGCAGGTATAACGGAGATAGATTGTCGAGTTTTGATGTGACAGTCATAGAGTTTGATTTCATCAGAACAATAGTTGGACCCGATAAGAAGGTAGTAGGGAGTTATGTTCTGGTATTTGGTTGACATGCTCTTTATAGAAAGTGATATTCCTATACTACGATCGATTATATTGTGGTTGTCACAAGGTGGTTTTTTCACATAAGATCTGGATAAAATATCAGGGATTCTGGTCACTAGATCTAGATTTGGGAAGTGTCCTAATTTGGGTATTTGACACTATTCTAAAGGTTTTTAGAATGGACGACTCCTGGCACGGTGATGTACCCGCAGGTGATGGAGTCACCCTCTCTAAAGAGATGTATTCTAGACTGATGAGGAGAGAGATTTTCATGATTGGCATGTCACTTGCTTAGGAAATTGAGTCAATAATGAGATGTCAAGTACTACAACAGATATTGTTTTTGCACTGGATATAATAAGTATATATCAATCCAATTCTGGAGAAACATTAGGAAGAAGTTATGAACATAAGTGGATGTTCTTGGTATATGGTAACGACAGCCTTCTTCGGGAGGCGGTTATCATTTTAGGCTTCCAAGATGACCTGGATGACAGAATGTCTGTCAGAGTTATTGTAATCCCTCTTTTGAGAGACAGTATGTTGGACAGGTGTTCCAAACGGATACTGTGGAAGGCATGGCGGAGTATACTGATTAAATTTAGTGGCTGATACAGTCTAAGAAGTTTGTTGGATTTGGAGTTCATTTGTGAACTGGGTCCTATCAGATATCCAGACAAATTCTAAGATAGGTATTGCTCATTTCGGGTGATAGTCTTTCTCCGCGAAGTTGAGATATAGAGAGATAAAGATAGAAACATTAGAGCGGATCCACTCACTGAGATTATTTCTCAAACACAATAGTTTCACAAATGGGCTTTGTGAGACTGATTAGTAAGGAACTTGGGTGTTCGGTATCATATGGGCTGTGAGTAGTGACACCGCAATAATTAGCCTTAAGTGCAAGTAGAAGATTATTGGCTATAGTGCCATCAAGGCAATTATTGTAATCACAGACAGGTGATTATGATAATTAAGGGAGGACCTATACGGATAGAACAATCTTACTCAAGATTATAGTATGCTATCTGTCTTTATCATCATGTGCATGCATTATGTGGTATTACATATCACTATTACATGATGATAGAGCCCATAAGATTCTTGCTTGACTACCAGCATTATGATGGCGATCTTATACGTGAGAGCTGGATGGTCTATAAGCACATCCTTAAATGTCCCTAGTTGAGGGAGTATCGAGACTGGACATCGATACTACGGAGTAGACTAGTGTATACTTATCGAGACCCCAAGGAGGGGCGGTGGCCAGTCTCACAATCCATTGGCGTCAGTTAGTCACCTAAGATAGTATACATGTGCTTATTGGGTTATGAGTACACTGGACGGACTCGCCGGGAACATGCTAGTTGGTATTATACCTATTTTCATATAGCAGTTCCCAGATGACATGTGTACAGGTTAGTCTGTCGACCTGAGATCGTCATTTACCTCGTGTGAGTTCCCACCGTGCTTTGATTACTACCCTACCACGGCTTAAAGGAGTCGTGCAAACAGGTTTTATTTGGGTACAGTCCCGAGCCACATGGAGGCAGTAAGCGAATTGTCGGGGATTCGTCTCTCCCGATATTAGGGGTTGATGTCGCGAGGTGCACGGGTGGCGGTCACCAGAAATCATTGGCCAAGGTAGACGAGAATTACTGATTTGGATCAGTAGTTTCTCAGTTGGTGATGGGTTTCATACCAACATGAAATATCGCGTTATTATGGGTCTGACTTTATCCACCCCCTAGAATCGATATGCGATACTCTTAGATGAACAGACCAGACTGTACGGAGATTATCATGGACAGGCTCAGTAGGGGTTCGGATGAGTTTGCTCGTCGGCCTCTCTTTCGCTCAATATCTGGGTAGCCGTTACGTACAGTTAGTGTCGCTGATGAGCTTGTGGTTAAACCCACTGCCAACATATTAATGAGTCTTTAGAGTCCCACACAGAGAGTTTTCCTGCTTCGGGCGAAACGATGTAGAGGCCGTATGGTATTACGGCAGGGTTCGATCATATACGTGCATTTTTGCACGTATCATGATTCAGACAGATTATACTAGTAGGTTTTGGTTTAAACTGGATCCTAATAATATATTATTAGATTATTTTTGTCTCTTTGTATTCGTATTTTTCGGAATATGGATACAAGTATGTATATACGGTGAGGGGTATTCTTGTAATTTTTACTAGGGTGTTTCTAGAAGAAGACACCTCATCTGTGTTTTAACCATTTAGGATAAATGCTTAAATGAGGTGGATGATATGAGGTGTTCTTTGCATTTAATGAAGCATGGCTCTCTTGGTGACTCATGGGGCGACTCATGGTTTACTATTGTGGTATGCTTGATTCATTTGTGGTGTGAATTATTGCTATGCTTCAATACTTCACGACACTTAGCTATTCTTGAAAGAATGTCATGCTCTACACTCTCATCTCTCCAAGCTTTTCATTCTTCTTCCTCAACCCTAAAAGTCTCATGTGTTGAGAAACCTCTAGATTGTTATGAGACATATTAATCCATCATTAGATTCTACATCCTCTAGGCTATCTAGTTTAGCGAACTATATAACCTGGATACCTCGGCTTTGAGGTTGGAGCTCGAACTACAAATCCTCAGGTGGATCATCTTCGATGGAGGGAAACTGACGATCAAGCTCGATCATGGAGAACACTAGGAGCTTAGAAAGATGGTAAAAGACCGAAGGACTCAGATCATTCGGTATAACCATTCTAACTCTTCTTTAGTTTTGCTAGCTTTTAGGTTTATGGTAGATCCGGGTTATCGGGTTGTTCTAGCTCCAGTTTATAAAATTTTTGTTCCGCAAATGGTCACGGTAGATGGCCAGGATGCTGGCATAACCCAACATCGTGAATATGTCATGTACTGTATATTAACCAAAATAGATACCATTGTAAAACTGTAATCAATAACGAAATATGACTAATGCCAGGATGTATATGTATCTATCTGTAATAACTGTTATACGTCCATTACCATGTATATGATTCAATCTAGATAACATATTGAAATGTTATAGTAGTATAATAATATCGTGATATTCCGACATGCAACTAGATAAACTATTATCAGTACAGATACAGACGGATACTGAAAAACGGTAAATCGGTAATATTTGCTGAATAGTAAAACACAAGCACTATCATTTATTAAATTGATATTGATATAGTAACATAACATGTTACAAGTTTAGAACTTGCCTGATCGGATCTCACATCGAGATACGGATGCCATATTCCGACATCGAAATAACGTTGCGATGCAAAACTTGCATGCGCAGGACTGGAACTGGCTGAGCAGTGACGTGACATGGTGATTTGGTTAGACGACGACAGCGACTGGATCGTCTTGATTTTCGGCGATGCGCAACTCCAGCGAGATGACCAGAAAAAGAAAAGAAAAGAAAGAATAAGAGGAGAAAGAAGTGGATGTTGTTGTTGTTGGTTATAGGGTTGGCTAGGACAGAGGAAAGGGCGGTGAGATGACGAAGGCGACGATGTCGACGACGATGTGGCGAGGTGTGGCTGTGAGCTTAGAAAGGTGATCGGGGAAGGTGTATGGTTGGTGGTGGTGGTGGTGGTCTGGGGTGTTCTTGGGTGCTGGGGAGGTGAAGAGGTGGTCGGTGGTGACGGGTTTTCTCGACGACGAGGGGTTCCGGAGATGGGGTGTTGGGTTAGATGGTGGGGAAAAGGTTAGGTCGTGCTCGGGGTTGTCGGGGAGAGGAGAAAGAGGGGGTGATAGAGGTGAGATCGAGAGGGGACGGTGATGGTAATGGGCGGTGACGACGAGGTCGACGACGACGAGGATGGGGAAGACGAGGGTTGGGGTTCGCGGGTGAAAAGAGAACGAGAGAGGAGAGAGAGGTGTGGGTTTTTAAATAAATAATTATATAATATAATAAATAATATATATATATATATATATATATTAGAGAGAGACATAGAGAGAGGCAAGAGAAAGAGAGAGAGAGAGAGAGATTATATATATTTAGTTATAATAATATAATATATATTATAGGATTTTACAGGTAATACCAGATTGCTCTGAATATTACCCGTATCCATTCAAAAATTTTAGTTTTTCAATAAAGAGAATATACGTAAAAGTTTAAACCATAATGTGATATCCAGTAAATAAAAATGTATACCCCTAAGTGCGAATCTACGTAAATATACGTAGCAATCCAAAACGAGTCTGTTTTAATAATTAGGGTATGAACAAGATATATGGGTGCAACCACATGATATGGGATGTGATGACATGTAAGGCTAGATATCAAAATATGTTATTTGATTTTTATTTTGTATTATTAAAAGATCTGTGAAATATATTATATATGTGTATAATATCTAGATTTGCACGGATACACTGTGCTAGCAAATATTTGATGTAATCTTGAACCATGATGGGTTTCAAACATGCGGGTCGGGCCGGATAATAACCACAGTTGCTAATTGCACTATCCGCAACCCAAAGCAACAATAATAAAGAAATCTGTTTCAAGATTTGAAATACCCCAAATAAATATAATATACATGCACTAGGGTGTTACACTATGTCGGGGAGCCCTTGGGAGTGTGGCGGCGGAGACCCTTGGCACACAGTGGTGGGTGCCTCTTGGCGTAGTGGCGGCGAAGACCTCATGGTGCATGGCAGTGGAGACCTTTGGTGCACAGTGGTGGGAACCTCTTGGCACAACAGCGGAGACCCTTAGCGCATAGCAGTGGAGACCCTTGGCGCACGGTGGTGGGATTCTCTAGCCGCAGTAGCGGGGACCCTATTTCGGGGACCCCTCTAGAACATGGCGAGATCATATAGCAAGGGCCTCTTCGAGTGCAGCGGAAGCCTTGCACCGGGGGCCCTCTAGATGATGACGCAAGCCTCTTTTACATGGCAGGGAGCCTCTTTTTGGCCTTGTAGTAGGGAACTTTATGTCGAAGACCCATTTAGGTGGCTTTATGGGATTTTGAACCCTGTTTGATGGATTAAGTAGCTTCATTAAGTGGGCGTATTCTTTCTGAGACTGCAAGTTTGAGGGGCAGACACAGGCGTCGTCATCCAAAGCGGAATCAGTCTCATCCAAAATGGGCCCACTCGATAAAATCATTAGAATAGCTCTGCCTAATATTTTTATAGAGGTCAACATGACTCTCTCTTGGAATGAACCGGGCATATGGAGGGATCTTCGGCCTTTTAAGAAGCGTTATTAATTGATTTACCTCAGCTTCTAGGCCCTCATTGACTTTGCCTATTAGATCCATAGGAGGAATAACAAAAAGAATAAGTAAATTTAAGTCAATACCAATGAAAACGGATATGAACACGTATCAGGAAACAAGTTATACCTTCGGGATGGATCGAAATGAGTGGTCGAACAGTTTTGAGAGGGAGTAGCTAGGACGACCTCATCGCCATCCTCTGTTTTCATAGGCACAACCGTTATCCCAACTGGAATCTCAACCTAAGTATCATCTTTAGCAGATTCCTAAACGGCCATAGCCGTAGAATCATCATCCTTTTTTGCCTCCTCAATGGCAGGCTCAGAAGGATTCGACCCCACGACAGGCTCGAACGCCCTAACGCTCGGGACGAGCCCAATTGCGCTTGTGCCAGCAACAACGCCACTCGAGCTCGGGCCTTCAACATGTGCGCTAACGTCAGCGTCGCTGGAACTTGGCCTAGTAGTACTAGCGCTGGCCCCATCGCCACTTGGACCCCGACGAGCCGAAGCTTCCCTAACTCCAGCCTCCTGTGAGCCTTACCTGGTCTCCTCGTCCAAATTTAGCTGCTCCATGGGCACCCCAAGCCGCTCGGCATGCATAATTTTAGACTGGGCAATCACCTCAGCAATCTTACTGGCCTCCTCTTCTCGTCGAGGCGCCGAGAGCCTATCACTCCTGTGTTTGGTTAGCATCTCAGCTCACAACAAGACCAGACCCATTAGCATCTCTGGATCCATCTCAAATTCAGCGTGTCGGGAAGGCGGATGAGATCCCTGACAGCCAAGTGAAAATCGTCCTGAGGATGCTACTGGCGTTGTGGTTGTATGCCTTTCTTGCGAAGCAGAGGCAGAAGTTTTCTTCTTCTTCTTAGACTCCACCGGGGCCAAACCGTTGCCCCTTATCAGCCTTCTTAGGGGGCGAGAAGGTCAGAGCCTTAACACACCTAACATCCCCTCCAGTCTGTTTGATCTCACGGGGATGAGATGATGGGCTCATTGTAATAAACATGGCCTTTTTCTGCAACCTCTTCAGCGTATTCTTTTTCGGCAGCTCGGGACCAGGTACTGGCTCGCGGGGAACTCCCATGAGCTACAAACACCAAATATAAAAGATCAGGCAAGATGGATTAATATGTATATACATACACAAAAAAATATACATATAAAAGGCGTAAGAAAATAAAACAATTTACGAATGGAAGTGTCGGGGGGAGCCGGCGGTGCTGAAGCTGTAGATCTACCGGTGACCCTGGCGCTTTCGCCTGTGCCTTCTTCGACGGGGGTGACCGTTCCTCTCCAACCGCCATGACATCCGAACCTAAAATGGCTGCCAGCAGAGCAGACCCTCGTTTCTTTGTACTCGGGGAGCTCGACGGGTCTCTAGCATGTGATGTTCTCCTTGTCGAAGGCCTCGTGGAGACAACTCTTTTCTTCTATATCTCGCCAATCGGCGTATCATCGGAGGGAGTCGGGAATGCCTGTTCAAGAGCAGCGCGTGTGGCAGACTCCGAAGGAGCCCTCATAGAAGAGCTCACACCTGCAACAGTATGAAGAATCCATGTATTATAATGTGGATAAAAAGCGGCATAAAGATATATCTTAATGAGAGAAAGCTATACCGGTTCCACCTGGGGCCATGGTTTGTTCAGTCTTGACCGGGACGGCGATTTTCTCGGTCACAAGGAGGAATGCCAGAATATCATAAGCCGTCCACCTTTGCACGGCGTCCGCAAACCCCTCATATAACATGTGCTCCGCCGCACTGGCATCTACTCGCAATTGTTGTTCTCAGCACTTTTGAACCTCAGACCTCACATTCTTTTGATAGGCTCGGCTCTGCATCGACATCCCGTCATAGGCCTGAAGGATGTGCATTGCCTGGGAAAATGCTTTTCCATCGGCAATAGGCTCCAAAACACCCGCTGCTGGGCATCGTACAAACATTCAAAGGTCTTCAGCCGCATCCCGGGGGTGAACAACTTTGTCTTTTCCCATCCGAAGAAGCTTAGATAGTTTATAGGAAAAGTAAGCTTGGCAGCTCTTATTTAGCGGCCACAAATAGTCATAGGAATCGGTGATGCGACGTCTAGATGTAGGAACAAGGAATCGAGTTCCCATAAGATAGTACCTGAGCTCATACCAGCACTGGCCCATGAGTGTCCAAGTCGGTGGCCTTTTGATAGGCGAGAACTCAAGGGGAATATGCTGATCTATCCCCAACTAACGTCCAAGGTGATTAGGAAAATAAGGTTCGAGGCTTAGTTTGTCCTTGCACCTATATGAGATCATCCTGCTTTGAAGAGAAGTCATAAATTCCAGATAGTGGACCGCTTTATAAGGCTTCAGGTTCTATAGAGATGCAGTGTCCGCCATAAATTCCACATCTGCACGGAAGTTCCTCCCAATCTGTCTATCCTGAAAAATATGCGTCGCGGATAGGAATCGGAAAGCCTCCCTGGCATCACGACGGCAATCTCCCTCTATGTGCGGTGTAGCGGGGGCAACGATAAGCATTGAGGGGCAGGGGTGCACAAGGAAAACCTGAGGAACATTTGGCACATACATTCCCCGAATAAATGTCCTTAAAAAAGCGTAGATGTATTGCATAAGAGTGTAAACTGCAACAAGCCGGGGTAGACTGGCACTCAGGAAAGTACTTATACTCCTATGAATCGGAGAATACACGTGCACTCCCACTGTGTGTTTAACGCCCTGCGCCATCAAGGAGGCCATCAAGAAAACATCAGGCCTCATAACAAACCAGATAGATACGGAAAAATAGCACAGCCACAGTACAATAAAAGCACTTAGGAATGTTTCTCTACCCATCTTCTTATTGGGGCGGAGTTTACGCATAGTCTATCACAAAAAGAAGACGCCTTCGCTATATATTCTTTGTTTGTAAGCAGGGCACATCCCTTGCTCGTCCCGGCAGCTTCACCCTCTCTGGACGAACCTCCTTTGTAGTTCTTCATGGATCATCCTTTCCTTTTAGGGGGAGGGATCTTTCCGTTGGGAAACAGACACGCGATGCTCAAAAAATCATCCATAAGGGTCATCGAGGCCCGATCCAAGAAATTCTCAATCCAGAGTTTGAAGCTCACCGCTCTAACCGGATACTGGGAGCTTCCACATGCAATAATATAGTAGACATTATTCAGATCCACGCAAGAAGGATGTACGTAAAACTGATAATCAGGATCTCACCCAAAGAGTAGCTCCACCAGAGGGTTGCACTCGTCATAAATCTCCCCGGTGATCGGTAATCAGAAGCAGTCCCGGACACCCATCAGAGTTATGCCGATTTCGCCCATTATGGAATATGTCGTATTGGTACTAGTATCAAATTTCTCAAGAAAATTCTTCAAGTAATACGCGGCAGGGGCATAAGAAAAGAAGAAGCAATAGATCGCCTTGTAAATGCCAGTCGATCGAAACTTCTCATACTCGAAATGCAGGAAATGCTTGGCCCACTATGCATATCCTGGAAGGAAGCTAGGAACGTTGTAAAATCTGAACGTTGTAGGCCAGTATTCCTGTATCCCGCTCGTAATGAGATTGCCCCGTAGCTCCGGATATGAGCGCGGCTTTTGCGTGTCATAATGAGCTATCACTCGGAAATAGTCTTTATAATCACGGCACTGCAGCAAGACACCATTATCATCAACCCTAGCAGGTTAAAAATATACTTCGGGGCAAATTTGGGCAGGTCCTTGAAAAGGAGATCTCTGGTAGCAAACCGCACCTCATAGGGCTTCAAGATTGGGTGGTGCTCGAAGTACCCTCCCCATGTCCTAGCCCCACCAGCAGAAAATTTTGTAATTTCGCCCTCGCTTTCAAGTCTGTGGGCTCCGCACTTCGGCAATGAACATCCAGCATAGCCTCACGGGGATCATGAAGTGGCAGATCGTCGCTTCGTACCCATTAATATAGGTCCTCGGGGAGAAGAATACCCTTAGACTCCATGGCGATGTTCTCGACACCCACAGGATTATGCTCCTCATCACAACCACTAGCAGTAGAGGCAACATTTACAGGCCTCTCTTCCTGAGCAACGGCCCCCGAGGTCGTAGGGCCTTGTTAGGCATCACCACCAACAGCGGCTCCTGTACCGATAGCATCGGCCTTTGACTGGACTCCCTCTGTATCGGAGTCCCTAAAATCCACTTATTCTTCTTTCATATCCATAGGAGACGGACTTCTTATAAGAGGAGGGAGCTCAGGTATCCGAAGAGCAGGGGACGGAAATTCTTCGCCCTGTGTGATCGAAACTTGAGTCCCTATCAAGAAAACTCCACCGTCACCCTGAACAATGGGAGGATTGCTCTCAGGATTAATGATGATTGCAACAGTAGTGTTATCAGTTGAAATTTTAACTGCACAAGTTCAAAGTTTATCTGTTAATAAATTACATAAGAGTATGAAGACATACAAACAGACTTTAACGAAGCCCCAAAGACCACTCTACCAGGGCAAGAAGGCTTATCGACACTTAAACCCCCTGGAAAAGGAGATGGATTACATGGATCATAATGTGGTCTACATAGATCATAAAAGTAGTCCCATGGATCAAAAAAGTGATCCTATATAAGAACACTTGGCCAAAATTAGCTAAGTGTCCATACAGATCTCAAAGTAATCCAGCATTGGAACACTTAGCCAATTAGCCTAATTGTTGGACGCAAAACATGGGGTCCCAACTAAGCAGAGCTTGGTCAAGAAGAAGCTTGGTTGAGAGAGGTCCCAAGGCCTGTAGAGGTAAAAACCTCTGCCGGGAGGCCTCCCGAAGCTCTCGGGAAGCCTCCCGAGGTAGGGAAACCCTTTAAGAAGTTTCCTTATGAAATTTCAAAGAAATTTCGACAGAGCCCTCTCAGAGTTTGGCTATTTTCCAAAGAACTAAAAAAAACCTAGTTCTCAAAAATTGGGAGAAAATCACAATTCCATGGAAGGAAATGGCGGCCATTTCCATGGAAGAAGAGCAAGGATTTCTCCATGGTTCTTGATGTTTGGCTGGACGAACCCATGAGGGTTCGTCATCCCTGCGGAATCAATCTCAAAGATATCGATGACAAGCTGCCGAAGAAGTCAAAAAAGACTTCGCTTTGTCCAAACCTCAGGATAGCCATCAACCCTACCTTGATGATAAAGAAAACGACAAGGATGATCGATGAAGATGATGATCTTTAGAGGTAACCCTAGAATTCTCTTGATCAGGAAAATAGCAACTCAAATAAGTTGCTCTCTCTTCCTTCCTTTGTTTAAATAAGAGGAATGGGAAGAGATGATCCAGTAACCACTGGATCATAGCCACGTGTGTGCACATGGCCCCATAAGTGCCTCTGCCTGGCCCTGTCGATGCTTGGGCCGGCAGGCCTGAACTAGAAATCTAGTTCTTACATCTAAAAATCAGATGCAATCTAAACAACAATGAGATATGCACAAATCTATGCATATTTTTAGGGGGGGCATTTGTTAGATTTAAAATCTTAACTCCCAAGATATTTAAAATACCCATACCAATATTTGAATAAATGATCAAGAACTTAATCACTTAAGCTCAAAAATGGGGTTATATGAACAGGACAAATGCTTGTCCATCATAAGTGGGACCCCTGTCATAGACAGTTCCCTCGGAAACAACTCAAAAATGAGTTGTTCAGAACATTCCCCCATCGAGACCCCCCTCTTGATACCGGGAGGCCTCTATTGGAGATAAAAATATAGTTTTCCAAAACTTTGATAAAAACATGATCAAGAAGAAGCCAAATGCTTTTTCATCACCTATGGAACCCCTTTTCTAGGAAGGCCCCCCAATACAGCTTAAAACTATGTTGCCTCAACTCAAAATTGAATTGAATTGAGAAATCACCTATCGGGCCCCCCTTCCGATCTTAGGAGACCCATAATTGGGGAGTCCCGACACTAAAGATTGTTGGGACCTCCTTCTCCCGATTAGGTTTGACCTATTCTTCAGGAGATAGCGGGAGAATTTCCAACCCCCACTTCTCCTGATATTGAGAGAGTAGTTATCACTACTCCCTTCTCACAGAGGGGTATAAATACCCCACTGTGAGCAACTAAAAGAGGAGATGATCAAGATAAAAAAACAAAGAGAACTCTTTGACCTCGAACATCTGAACTTTTACTAAAGTCCTCAAAAGAAGAAAGAAGAAGAAGAAGGAAAAAAGAATGTGAGAATGCAGAAATGGGATACCCCCCTTCGTTTACTCTTCTAATTCCTCTCCTTCTCTCCCTCTCTCCCTCTCTCTCTCTGACCAAAGAGAGAATCATGAAAACTTATACAAGTTTTCAATCTTAACAGAGGACCTCGGGAGTCATGGCCATGGCTTCCTTTATGATAAAGGTGATTTAGAACACAAAGATGTTCTTGACTAATCTGAACTGAACCAAGAACATGGGTCATCCCATATTCTTCATATTTGGGAAACAGGCCATCCCTGTTTCCTAATACATAAATAGAAAAGGATAAGTTATTTCTTGAAGAATATAGACCAAAAACTCTATATTTCCTTCTCTTAAACAAAAATAATGAATAGAACATCCTGTTCACTCTGATACATGCATATATGTCTATGAGAGCATATGAATGGAAATCACATTCATTCTGTGACACATGAAAATATATTTTTAGGATATCTGTGATCAGGAAAACCCTATTCATCATTCCAGACATGAATGCATATTTGATTCATATTTTATGAATAGGAAAACTCTATTAATAAGACATGGAAATCGTGTCTCCTGATCTATGAATAGGAAAACCCTATTCATGGGACATGGAAATCGTGTCTCCTAACTTGTGAATAGGAATACCCTATTCATCTATCAGATATGCAAAGCACATATGTTCTTATAAATGTAGTGCCAAAAACACTGCATTCATCACATAAAATATGGCTCAAAAGCCATATTTTCACAGCTTGAACACAAATCCATATGTTCATTTTGCTTCAATATTGAGAATGATACCCCACATTATCATTTTGTGCATGAAACTCAAATATATGAGTTTCATCTAATGAAATACTGTAAAAGAGTTTCTGATATGGTCTTGAAGTAGTCATCGGGAGGCCCTAAATAGGCCTCCCGGCAGGTTCGGGACCCCTTCCCAAGATCTTGGTTCCCTGAAACATAAACATTTCTGTTTCTATGCATAGGGGGTGGCTCCCACCAAGTGGTCTCACCTACACTTCAAGTGAAGTGGTGTGGACCCACCAAAGGTGTTCCACCCACACAGTGATGTGAACCCCACTTAGGGTGTCCCATTTACACTTCAAATGAAATGTTATTCATACTTCAAATGAAGTGTTTCCTATACTTCTAATGAATTAACACATACACTTCAAATGAAGTGGTGCAAACCCTATCTAGGGTGTCCCATCCATACCATGATATGGACCCACCTAGGCGGTCCTATTTACACATCAAATGATGTATTCCATTAACACTTCAAATGAAGTGCCACTCATACTTCAAATTAAGGAATGCTTACAATACAATGGTGTGGACCCCATTTAGGATGTCTTGCCTACACTTCAAAATGAAGTGATGTGGCCCCCACATAGGGCAGTACCCATCGGCTTTCATCAAGTTGACACTAAAATACTCCAAGTACTGAAAACAAACTCTTAAATTGGTCTCATGTAACTTTACATTCCTTTGCAATATTGATGTAATTTACATTTAAGTTGTACATAAATATGAATAGAATGAATAAAATACACGTTCTTTTGTTTTGTTATGTTCTTGCAAGTATTTCATATCTATATATACGATCTCCATAATGATGCGATTTGAAATGAGCTAGTACGGTTGCCTGTCCAGGTGCGTCTTGTGAAATATGGTGTAATTAACGGTACGCGTTTGCGCTGGCGGAAGTCTCGAACTCTAGACCTTCTGGTCAACTTTTAAAAACACTAAATAACTTGTTTTATTTAAGCTCGTTTTTGCCCTAACATTCAAGCGTTGGAGGTCCATAAAAAGAGTAAACGGTCTTATTGCACTTCGTGTGTAATGATCGTCAGAGTCGTTTCTTTATCCGATCCTATGAACTTGTTTGCATTTTTTAAAAAAAAGCATATAATATACAATTACAAAACCTCTAAAAATCATGACACTTTATTAGTGAAGAAATCTAGACTAAATATTAGGAGGGAGATTAGTTTAAAATTTGAAATGAGGATTAAGAGCAATGATGATACGTGAGGATGGGCACAAAAGAAGGGGAGGGGGAGAGAGACCACACAACCGCATGTGAGCCTCTGACACCAACAAAGGCCCTTACTCCTTACTTTATAAAGCTGACCCGTCCCATTCACCTCCCCCAAATGGCCCCCACCTTCCCAGCTCAAACCCCCGCCCCCCCATGTGCTTCATGTCCTAGCTCCTCTCCTCTCCTCTCCTCTAATTACCCTCATCAAAAATTTAATCAAATCCTTAATTTGAGTGAATTACACTAAAAAAAAAACCAAAGTTTCTTGGTCTGAACTGACATATAGCTGAAGTTCAAAATTCGGCACTTAAATGCATAAAGCTTCTGTTTTTCAGTACGGTAATACACACGGTCAATATTGTTCTCTGATTCCACTGAATGTTTAGTTCTTTTATCTTATACATAGATGTCCAAAAACTTACATAACATGCATATTGAAATCTCGGATTAAGCCCAAACCACATGAACCGCAGAAGGTTAAGCATTTGTCTGAGGAAATTTGAAAAGAAAAAAATAAGTACTCTGCAAATTGAGTAAGAGAGAATACGTTCTTTTCTCTCAAAGGGTAATGATATAGCTATGAATGGGCCAACATTTCTCCACAATCTCCGTGGATTTTCATGATGGTGAAATTGAATCCTACTCATTTGTGGTGGGTACATTCATCCTCTATTTCAGTGAACCAACCAGCACCTCTCCCTCTCTATAAAAAGATGCTAGCAGTAAAAATAAGAAATTAGAGATTGGTAAAAAATCCACAATCAAATGATACCCAATTTGGGTTGCAGTAGTATTATTATCATTATACTACAGCGACGACCACCGTCAAAGCTGAATAGCTCTACTCGACAGTAGAGATTTTGTGGTCTGCTGAAAAAAACAATGTTAAGAGGGCAAAAAAACAAAAGAAAACCAGCGGTTTCTTTTTTCTTTTCTTTTTTTTCCTTGTTTCTTTTAGCAAAAAGTAGCAGCTGCCTTGTATTTATTTATTTCCCTTGAGAAGAGGTATTAGGGTTTTGGGTCTTCCTCCTCTCTTTTTCTCATCTTTATTAATTACCTTTCTCCTTTCCTTTTTTATTTCTCTCCTCTTCCTCTCTCAAGAGAAAAGAGAAATAGGAGAGAGGAGAGAGGCTATGGATGCTTATGAAGCCACTCGCATCGTATTCAACAGGATCCAGTCTCTAGACCCTGAAAACGCTGCGAAGATCATGGGTCTTTTGCTGATCCAGGACCATGGCGAGAAGGAGATGATACGATTGGCTTTCGGACCAGAGACGCTGCTGCTCTCGATCATCTTGAAGGCGAAGAAGGAGCTCAACCTGCTCCCCTCCTCGCCGTCCTCGGCCCCCATCAGCCCTTCTCCCTTCCACCACCACCACCACCACCACCTCAGCCTCCAGAGCTCGTCGGCGGCCTTCTCATCGTGGGCCCCTCCGCCTCCCCTCTCCATCGCCTCCCCCTCGTGGGCCCCGCAGCCTGACGATCTCGCCGCGGACGACTTCCAGGAAGGCCACATCCCGTTCTTCGACGGCGGGACCCACCACCGCCGGAGCTTCTCGGCGGCTCCGGATTTCTGCCTGTCGCCGGAGGGGGCCGGGTTCGGGGGGTGGAAGCCGTGCCTGTACTTCGCGAGGGGGTTCTGCAAGAATGGGAGCAGCTGCAGGTTCCTGCATGGCCTCCCCGACGACGGAGGAGCCTCACTGATCGAGCAGCAGTGCCAGGATCTTCTTCTTCGATCCAAAAGCCAGAGGCTGGGCGTTTCGGCTGCCGTCGCTTTTCCTTACTCGCCGACAGGAACTGTCCCGGTGTCTCCATCTTCTTCCAAATGCTATTTCCTCCCGAATGAGAGCCAGCGGTAGCTAGCTATCATCACTACTTCAATGTTTTCATGCAGTCTTGATGTTTTTAATTAGTGTATCTTAATTAATTTGCTTATGAGATTCATATGTGTGGATTTGGATATATAGGGCGGCCGCCGCAGCGGCAGCTGCGGCTATGATGCTCGGAGACGATCCCCATAAATTCATGGGGAGATCGAGGAACGACTTTGCCGGGATGGTGAATCCTGGGTCTAGGCAGATCTATCTGACTTTTCCGGCCGATAGTACCTTCAGAGAAGAGGATGTCTCTAACTATTTCAGGTTGGTGTCTGCTGCTACTCGACAGCTTAAATTTTTCATTAGATTCTGAGGCTAATCTTGCTTCTTCTTCTTTTTTTTTTATAGCATCTATGGACCAGTTCAGGATGTGAGGATCCCATACCAGCAGAAGAGAATGTTTGGATTTGTGACTTTTGTGTACTCAGAGACAGTGAAGCTAATTTTAGCAAAAGGGAACCCTCACTTTGTTTGTGATGCTAGGGTTCTTGTGAAGCCTTACAAAGAGAAAGGCAAAGTCCCAGAAAAGTACAGGCAACTCTTCTCCAATTCTTCTCAAAAATCTCTTTTGCAGTAATATTACTCTATCATGTGTTTGTTAAAAAGAAAAGAAAAAAATTTGTTCTTTGTTTCAGAAAACAGCATGGAGAAAGAGGGGAATTTTCTAATTGTACCACCCCTACTGGTTTAGATTCTAGAGACCCATATGACTTGAATCAACTTGGTAAATTTCATTTTTCTTCCGCTAATTTTTTTTTTAATTCTTAATATTGTTACTTAATTAGTGGATATATATATATTTTTTAAAGGGGCGAGAATGATGTACCACAGCTGCAACAGCAGCCAAGAGATGATATTGAGGAGGAAGCTAGAGCAGCAGCAGGCAGCAGAGCTGCAACAAGCCATTGAGCTTCAAGGGAGAAGATTCATGGGGATTCAGCTTCTTGATTTGAAGAACAGAAGCATGTCTTCAAAAACCATTTCAAGCCCAACAACCACAATTGTTCATTCTAATGATTTCACCCATGATGGATCTCCAACTGAAGGCAAGGTTTTTTCTTACTACTTTTTTTTTTAATTTTAATGATTAGTTTTTTGCTTAATTTGAAGGGTATAGGAATCAAATTTTGTTTTTGCTGTTTGTAGAAAAGAGCCCAAGTCCAGCTAATTCTTCAAGTGAGCTGCAGCAGCAGCAGCAGGTGAAGGCAGTCAACGCTGCTGGTGCTGATAAAGAGGAATCCAGCCCCAATGAAGATAGTGATTTCCAAGAAAGGTTTTAAATGACTCCTTATTTGACAAATTAAAAAAGAGAACAAAACTAAGCAATGAAACCTTGAGAAATGCTATAAAATTTGCCCGCCATTAACATGCCCACTAAGAAATGCCTTTTAAAGATTGGATGGGATGGGATGGGATGGGAAAGAAAGAAAGCCTCTTTTGTGCTATTGGTTATGATTGGCCTAACTGGGTATTTTTCCTTTTTGTAATCAACTTCTGTCATTCATTTTTTTCATATGTACAGTGTGGAGCATAATTTGCCTGATAGCCCTTTTGCATCACCTACCAAAGCCGCTACGTTTGCTGAGGACCCTTTTGTGCTCAATAATGCTCATGTTCATGGCAGTGGAAACCAGCTCATTGGCTCTAACCTCTTGCCACCAAACTCCACCTTGGACATGCCCTCTTTCAATTCTTGCTTCTTTCAAATGCCCAGGTAAAAAGTTATCCAGTTTCGTCTATTTTGTCTTTTGGGTAGATCAGCAAGATAAGAGTAGGGTTATGATATGTATGATTGAACATGCATTGTTTAGGTTCTCTCCTGGACATGGAGCTGTTGGACTGTAAAAGAGCAACAAAAAGAGTACAAAGAGGAGTGAGTTAGCCTCCCCTATTTCTAGTAAGCAACCAAAAAATTAAAAAAATATATCTATGCATTGCATCATCTTTGCTCAACCTTTTCACTTACCCCATGTCAATATGCTGTGGTTTTGCAGGAAAATTTATGACAAAGGTATAAAATTAGTAGGAAGGGAGGAGGATATATACCCTTTTAGCTATATAGTCTTTTTTTTAAAATTTATGTCTAATGTTTTTAGTTATAAGAGAAAGTAAAAAGAATGAAGTAAGGAAGAGATGCATATAAGTCTTTCTTCAGTTAATCTGAAGTGAATATATGTTTAAAGTTACCGCTATCTAGAGGTTTCATCTTACCAGTAAAATTTTAGCCAAGGAACCAAACCAACCAACAACCAACCGCCAGATAGGACAATAGTATTTGAAATTGAGTACAGAAACCAAACAAAAAGTTGAAGGGGGGAGAGAGAGAGAGAGAGGAGACGGAGGAAAAGCCAACACAAGATGAGCTATGAAAAGGATTGCTGAGCTATAAAGGGATGGGACCACTCAAAGAGAAGAAGATAAGAGCTGCTGCCGGTGGTGATGATGATGAAGATGCATGCATCTACTACAACAAAACTATTTACTCTTCACATGTACTCTCTTTTCACATGTTGTCTCTGTTTTGTATGTAACTTTAAAGAAAGTTCTCTCTGCTGGTATGAAGGAGGTGTGACAAAGTTCTAAAGAAAAAGGAAACTAGAAAAGATATTTTCTATCTGGGTTCGGCCTCAAGGAGCTATGTTGGATAAAAAAATTTATCCAATAATTCAAAACCGTTAAAAATTTACCTTTTTTTTAAAGATCGGTTAAAATCTAATGGTTGTCATTTAACAGCTATTTAAAATAGCGGTTAACATCAACGTTGGATAAAAAATTATACAACAAATCAGAACTGTTTATACTTGACTGCTACTCTAAATAGCGGTTAAATCTAACGATTTTTATTTAACCTATACTAAAAGTAGCGTTTAAAAGTTAATTTATCCAACAAAGCAAAACTGTTCAGAGTTAACCCCTACTTAAGGTAGCGGTTAAATCTAACGGTTTTTATTTAACCTATACTAAAAGTAGTATTTAAAAGTTAATTTATCCAACAAATCAGAACCGTTCGGTGTTAATCACTACTTAAGGAAGTGGTTAAATCTAACGGTTGTTATTTAAGCTCTATTTAAAATAGTTGTTAAAATCAAAAGTTAACCGCTGCTTAAGTAATTTTTTTCTAGGCGATTACGAAATATATCACCTCTCGACTTTCGAATCCTATTTTCCGCCATAGGATATATGCGTTTTCTTCAACGCGGTTTTTTGAAATGGTTATGGTGTATTTTTATTTCTATGTTTACATACTCTATTATATCTGTTAATCTAGCTTCTGAGTGCACTATCCCTGAATTAGAAAAAGAAAAAAGAATAGGGATGGAAATACACAAAGAAACAATAGAACTGGTTGATTTACGGTATAAAATCAATCCAAGAAACAATAAAATATGTAGCAACAATTGCAGAGAAAAAACGCTCAATTTACATCTGAAAACCCTAACAAAAAAATCCTAAATAAATAACAAAATCTATAGCAATTAAAGTAATTAATTTACCTTATGAAATTGATCTAAGAATCAACAGAATACTCAGCAAGAATCGCAATTCAAATCATAACAAAAATCGCCCATATTCGATTTCAAAACCATAAATCGCTGAAACTATTGGAATGGTTACCACTTTTATATAATATAAACCGCTATTTTAAGTAGCGGTTAAATATTTTAACATGTCTTTAAGTAGCGGTTAAATTTGAACCGTTTATTTTAACTGCTGCTTAAAACTAGTGGTTAAAATAAACGGTTCAAATTTATCCGATAAATTAATTTATCCGACCACTACTAAAATAGGGGGTTGCCCCTACGGATATTGAAATCCGTAGGGGCAGATTTATGTTGGCCCTACGGATTAATCCGTAGGGCTAGAAGGTTTCCCCTACGGACCAAGACGTTCAAGAATAAAAATATTAATTCTTAATTTGGTGTTTGCCCCTACGGAGCCGCAAACCAAGGACCTACGGACAAATCCGTAGGGGCAACTAAATAGCGATTTAATAAAGGGCACAGATCGATCGCCTACGCCCCTTATCTCTTTCTCTCTATCTCGATCGCGCGCGAACCAAAATCCCCAAATCATTCTCGTCGTCGTCGCCGTCGTCCTCGTCGTCGTCGCCGCCGTTCTCGTCGTCGCCGTCGTCCTCGTCGTCGGCACCGCCGTTCTCGTTAGTAAATTTTCAACTAAATTAAACAAATTTTTGATTATTTAGGGCTAGGGTTCATGGCTGGGGCTGGGGTTGCGGTTGGAGTTGGGGTTCGGCAGGGGTTGGGGTTAGGGTTGGGGTTGGGGTTCGGCTGGGGCTGGGGCTGGGGTTAGGGCTTGGCTTAGGGTTGAGGTTGGGGTTTAGCTGGGGCTGGGGCTAGGGTTAGGTTGGGGTTGGAGTGGGGCTGGGCTGGGGCTGGGTCTGGGTCTGGGGTTAGGGTTTGGCTTAGGGTTGGGGTTTAGCTGGGGCTGGGGTTAGGGTTAGGTTGGGGCGGGGCTGAGCGGGGGCGGGGCTGGGGCCGGGGCGGGGGTTAGGGTTAGGTTGGGGTTTGCTGAATTTGGCAAATCTGAGAGGAATTTCCAACAATTTTAGCCTAGTTTGATTACTACAATTATTGTTGATCGAGAAAATCTTGGGTCCTTCTAATCAAACATTGTTTGTTACTATATGTCAACGAGTACTGATAAAAGAAAAAACCGATTTCAAGTGGAAATTAGGTATGTACAATGTTCTAATATAATTTGTATTTCTTGCCATCATCAAACATATAAAAGTACTAATATGAAATGCAAAATAAATAAATAAATAATCAAAGCTTTGGCATGTATGTAAAATCCCTTGTTACTTTTTCTTGGTTGCCCAACTTTGAAAATTCTATCTATTAAATTAGACATACTCTAAAAAGAATGATATTGCAAGAATTTGACTTGGTGGAGACTTGCATCATTAATAGAAATATGAAAGTGTAAGGACGTTCTTTACCTTCGATAGGGTTCGGTTGGGGTGGGGCTGGGGCTAGCTAGGGCTTGGGCTTCATCACCTGATATAGCGAAATATAAAGCGTACTTCAGTACACCTGACCTCATTGAGTTTCCTATTGAAGTTCCCGGTCAAACGGCATATGCATATTTTTATTCGCCATGAAATCCCAATTATCAAGCTACCGAGGACGAAAAGCCACCTTTGTTAGTCGAGAGTCATGGTAATAGACTTGTCATTATAGATCATAGTCAATTGTTTTTCCTATCATTTTCTTGATCCAGATGCTAATCAACTTGTTAATTAGTTACTGTTTTTATAACGTATTTGTCTATATTTGTTGACAGTGGCCTTTCTTTTGGATGAACATGTTTTTTTGATGCATGTTTCAGTCATGTGAATTCATATGTTGCGTATAACGCTTTATGATATCAGTATCTTACATTTGTAGTTTTAATTGTTGATTGTTATAGATGAATGCCATTGCAATAATAGTTTTTGGTTGATGAATGCTATTGCAATGTAGGATGATCAGTTCTATCAATCTTGATCTCAATGGTTTAAAATCATGTTGCACATATAACAAGAATACACACAAACGCATCATTAGAGAGTGATTCGAGATGTTCAAGTTAAAACCAATATATGATACTCGATGATAATATGAAACCTTCATATTCTCATCGATACTCATATATGAAACTAAAAGCACCACTTAGTCCCCGTCTATCGGTTAACATACGTGCGATGCTCGTCGTGACATAGAACTATACGAAGGTTGTTAAATATCGGACGGTATAGCTCGATACTAACAACCGTCGTATAGTCTACGCGACGAGAAAATTCAATCGTATGGTAATCGATAGATTTGTCCCGTGTGGACAAGTTAAGAATGTATAAAGCAAACGCCTTCATTCACTAGTTATTTTCATCCGATTCGAGATATTTCGTCGGTACCTTTCCGCTGGTTCTCCGTGTACAAAGATAGATTAGATGTTCATTTCAACGTTGTTTCACAGCTTTGAAATGATTATCTATTCTATTACAGTGTACTCGGAGAACAGCAGGGAGGTGCTGCCGAAATTTACTCGAAACGGTTGAAAACACAAATGATGGGTGTTCGCTCTATACATTCTTAATGGGATAGAAGCCTACCCCCGACAGCCGGAACACACACATACAACAAGAATACACAACAAACGCATAATTAGAGAGTGATTCGAGATGTTCAAGTTAAAACCAATATATGATAATATTAAACCTTCATATTCTCATCGATACTCATATATGAAACTAAAAGCGCCACTTAGTCCCCGTCTATCGGTTAACATACGTGCGATGCTCGTCGTGACATAGAACTATACGAAGGTTGTTAAATATCGGACGGTATAGCTCGATACTAACAACCGTCGTATAGTCTATGCGACGAGAAAATTCAATCGTATGGTAACCGATAGATTTGTCCCGTGTAGACAAGTTAAGAATGTATAAAGCAAACGCCTTCATTCACTTGTGTTTTCATCCGTTTCGAGATATTTCGTCGGTACTTTTCCGCTGGTTCTCCGTGTACAAAGATAAATTAGATGTTCATTTCAACGTTGTTTCACAGCTTTGAAATGATTATCTATTCTATTACAGTGTACTCGGAGAACAGCGGGGAGGTGCTGCCGAAATTTACTCGAAACGGTTGAAAGCACAAGTGATGGGTGTTCGCTCTATACATTTTTAATGGGATAGAAGCCTACCCCCGACAGCCGGAACACACACATACATCAAGAATACACAACAAACGCATAATTAGAGAGTGATTCGAGATGTTCAAGTTAAAACCAATATATGATAATATGAAACCTTCATATTCTCATCGATACTCATATATGAAACTAAAAGCGCCACTTAGTCCCCGTCTATCGGTTAACATACGTGCGATGCTCGTCGTGACATAGAACTATACGAAGGTTGTTAAATATCGGACAGTATAGCTCGATACTAACAACCGTCGTATAGTCTACGCGACGAGAAAATTCAATCGTATGGTAACCCATAGATTTGTCCCGTGTGGACAAGTTAAGAATGTATAAAGCAAATGCCTTCATTCACTTGTGTTTTCATCCGTTTCGAGATATTTCGTCGGTACCTTTCCGCTGGTTCTCCGTGTATAAAGATAGATTAGATGTTCATTTCAACGTTGTTTCACAGCTTTGAAATGATTATCTATTCTATTATAGTGTACTCGGAGAACAGCGGGGAGGTGCTGCCGAAATTTACTCGAAACGGTTGAAAGCACAAGTGATGGGTGTTCGCTCTATATATTCTTAATGGGATAGAAGCCTACCCCCGACAGCCGGAACACACACATACATCAAGAATACACAACAAACGCATAATTAGAGAGTGATTCAAGATGTTCAAATTAAAACCAATATATGATAATATGAAACCTTCATATTCTCATCGATACTCATATATGAAGCAACCACATTTTGTTCGCGCTATCTGGACGAGAACATTGAGACAAGGCTTAACCGACCATGAAGAATTCAAGACGGGCCATATGGTAAAGCCGGGTATAAGAGGGTAGACACTATGTTTATCAACAAGATATACCGGTTTATCTTGCTTAATTGTGCATGTCTTGAACAAATTAGAGAGTAAGTTTTTTTGGATTAATTGTTATATCTGTGTTTGTGTGTGTATGAAATGATATAATATTAATGTCACCATTATTTGTCGAAAACAGAATTCATTTTAACGAGGTACGTGAGGGGCATCCTGATTGGAATGAAGAACAATTGGAAAAATATCATCAGGATAATTTTTGTGATTGGGTCACAGATCATGTAAGTTATTCGAATAACATTTTATTGCTAGCAGTTTTAATCTAAATTTGTATCGTTATGTATTTGTCGTAAAATTTGTTTTGTTAGATCCACGATCCGAACTTGTCTGCATCATTTAAGAGTGATTCAAGATGTTTAGCTCAATTTCCTAATACGGAGGTTGCATATTACAAAGGATTTGGTGTCCTTGGATACAAATTCGAAATTAAGCACATAGAAACATCTAGAACCACTCAGAATAGTGGAATTGCGATGGTAGGATCGGACGGTGTGATTTATTATGGGTACTTAAATTGTATACTCGGCATCCACTATCCCGGACGATCAGAACCCTTTTATATATTCCAGTGTACTTGGTACGATACGCGAACCGATACGGACAGGTGGAGAAGCAATCTTGGGACTTGGAAAGATGAATATGGATTGACCAGTATGAACACACTTCGATTTTACGGTCAGGAAAATCCGTTTATCTTTCCGAACCAAGCGTTCCAAGTATACTACTCACAGTGTTTGAAGCATCCGGGGTGGAGTGTTGTATGCCGATGGAAACCCAGAGATGTCTACGATGTCCCAGAATACGAGGACAGCGATGAGGACGAAGAAGAGAGAAGGCTTAAAGTGCTCCGACCGTCTGTTTCGAAGGACGGGTTGTCTTCGACCGATCATGAAGTTACGTGGGTTAGAAATGACATCGACGATGAAATCCAAGTAGATATGTATAATGCGCCCACGAAACGAAAAAGGTTATCTGTAATGTTATATTATTACTTCACATTTTACGCTCTATACATATATAGTCAATACTTTTAATGATTGTCTAATACGTCCACGAACCGTTTATTTAGATTTGATGACGATGTCGGGAGCAGCGAGGGGCGGCAGGAGCTCCAGCCGCGGCAGAGGCAGAGGCAGAGGCAGAGCGGTTCTGCCGCCCGGAGAGCTTCGTAGGGAGCTTCAGAGGGCCGGTCTTGCACCCAGATCGGAGACCCCTTCGGATGCCTCCTTCCGTGTGGATTTTGCCACACCTCCAGGTATACTGCACGCATATCCATTTTGAATGTAATATTACAGATATTCATGCCTGTTTGTGTCAAAATTACTTATATTGTCAATGTTTGATTGTCTAGTTATTGGTGATGCGTCCACATCTGGGACAGAGGCCACTCCCGCTCCTCCAGGTATGTTTATATATCATATAGTGCATGTATATTGATTTAGAATGCTATATCATAAATATACACACATTCCTTTTGCTCTTACTTAACAATTTTTATTATTGTCTAGCTGTAGGTGGTGACACCACCGCACCTGCGGGTATGTTTATATATCCTATAGTGTATGCATATTGATTTAGAACGTTATATTATTGATCTTCACATTCTTTTTGCAATTACTTATATAATCTATTTTTAATTGTCTAATTATATGTGGTGCGTCCACATCTGGAACAGAGGCCACTCCCGCTCCTCCAGGTATGTTTATATATCATATAGTGCATGTATATTGATTTAGAATGCTATATCATAAATATACACACATTTCTTTTGCTTTTACTTAGCAATTTTTATTATTGTCTAGCTGTAGGTGGTGACACCACCGTACCTGCGGGTATGTTTATATATCCTATAGTGCATGCATATTGATTTAGAACGTTATATTATTGATCTACACATTCTTTTTGCAATTACTTATATAATCTATTTTTAATTGTCTAATTATAGGTGGTGCGTCCACATCTTCCGCAGGGGCCACTCCTGCCGCTTCCATACCATCCATATCGTCTGCAGGTTAGTATGAATAAATATAAAATATTTATTCATTTTACATATGCTCTATAGAATAAATATGAATTTCATGGAAATTTAGTGTCAATGTTTATTTTATAGTTGTGGGGGATGCGACCCCATCCGGGACCCCGGTTGTTCCTCACCGGAGGAACTATCGTCCCGCTCGTGCTGTTGCCCGGGCCCAGGCTCGTGCGATAGTCACTGGAGGTATATATCACACTTCAATTTTCGTTTAAGCTTGATTTCTTAATACAACTTTGTCTTAATATTGATTGTCTTGATATTTCGTGCAGACGCAGGGCCTCCCCATCCCCAGAGGGGGACTCGAGGCCCGAATCAGTCCCATAGGCTGAGGTCTGACAGAGCTAGGTGGGAGACAGCATTCCCCCTCTTTTTTACCCTTGACTATCGCTATACCGGTCCTCATGCCGAGAGATTCGGCCGGTATATGTGGGACGAGAGCCGGCTCGTGAAGAACTATCCACTTCACGTTGAGTGGGGCGAGCAGCACCGGCGCTCATTCGCCCTCTTCTTTGATCAGGCTCGGGTACGTATTAATATATATTTTCATTTGATTTATCCAATATATTTATTATTAACACTTGCAATCTAATAACAATGTTTTTTTTGTATTTTCAGTCGGATTACGATTTTCAGCCTGTACTCGACCCTGATCACTCTGGGAGGGTGCTCGACCTTCATGCTCTGTACAATGGCCTGATGAAGAACATGCAGACCAAGGTCCAATACAACAGGAATGAGCTGAAGGCCGACTGCTACTCCCTGTGGATGGCGACCCCCGAGGCAGAGAGAGCGGCCCTCCTATCTACTCCGGCGTTTGCGAGAGTCGACGTAGAGACATGGCCTCTATTGTGCGAATATTTCGACTCCCAACGCAAACAGGTATGTATTTTAAATGTAATTCATTGTTTAGGATATAATTTATTTTTTTTGTGTTTCTTAATTAGAAAACTAAATGTTAATGCGTTGTGCAGAAACAGGCCGCTCAGAATACAGAGAACAGGAAGTCGGCGAAGAGGGGTCGCCCCACTTACACAGGTGGCTCGAGGAATATTACTCGAGCCATGGAGTTATCGGTAAATTACAATAGACCGACCTTTGTGATATTCTGCAATATTAAGAGTTATTTTCTAATATTGCAGACAGCTCAGACCGTGGCGCAAGGTGGTATACCGAGCGTGCTGCCCGCATATCTTGCCGTCCACGGCACCTCGACAGATCCCGCCACGGGCGAGCTTCGATATCCCGACATCGCTACCCAGGAGTATTGCGTAAGTGTTAATATTTATTCTACCCGTATTTGAAATTTTAGTTTTGGAAGGTTCAAGTTTAAATTTTATACTTATACTTTACTGCTTAATGTGGGTGTAGGAGCGGGTGGTTGAGCAGGCCGAGGCCAAGGGGGTCGATTTTACCGGACAGAGCGATCCGAGGCTGCTGACCCCAGTTCTGGACGCCGCACACGGAGGGCACCACGAAGGTTGGGAGAGAGGCCGGGGACTGGGCCCTAGCAGGGCTCATATGAGGATGGACTCCACCCCGGCGGTTACTTCCTCCGTCTCTAGTGAGCGACGTGTCCAGCAGGAACTGGAGAGCTTGAGGGCCACCGTTCAGGAGTTGAAGGAGATGCTGGTATGTATACTATTTTATAGTAAAATATCATGTCATATTATAGATATCAACATATCTATAATTAGTACGTAGCTTGAACTTATTCGGTTTTAGACTTAGGTTTGATTAATCATACATACATATGTAATTAAAATAAACAACGGTTTTCCAAACTAGATATCCAAATGGGATTTCGAAATAACTTGATAATGATACGAATTCGAATAATACACAGTTCTTACACGCTTCTTACGTACGTTAGGTCCAGACACGACAGGGTACACCGGCCGAGCCTCTACATGCATCTCCTTCTGCTGCGGCTCCGCAAGCCTCTACATCGGCTGCGGTCCCGCAGATAGCTCCTACAGCTCCACCGCCCGCTCAGACTCCCGCAGCCGCGGCTCTGCAAGCTACTACCTCGACGGCGGCTGCGCAGACCACATCGCCAGCTCCACAGGACGCTCAGACTCCCGCTCGCGCCGAATTGCATGGTTTATTGACCGAGGAGCAGGCGCGCTTTATTCTATCGTTTATCAGAGGTGGAGCTAGACCGAGTTAGGGTAGCCTTTTGATTCTTTGTTTTTGAAACATGTATTTATTTATATCATACATATTGTACTACATTTTGAAACGATATTGATATTGGTTTATATTTATATCATATTCAGTATTTGGGTTTCTTTTGTATATTATATGCGTGAGATGTGATTATGAATACTGCGATTAATTTTATATTTTATTGATATATATATTATTGTGCACAGGGCGAGAAAAAATCAGGCTGCCCTTTTTTTAGAAAAAATCAGATAATGTGTACCTACGGATTAATCCGTAGGTACACATGTTGCCCCTACGGTTTAAACCGTAGGGGCAAACTATCAGCATTAACTGATATTTCCCCCCTGATCTCAGAATCAGGGGGTTGGGCTTGCCCCTACGGATATAACCGTAGGGGCAAGCAAAATCCCCTACGGATATGTACCTACGCATGTATCCGTAGGGGAAAGTAATATCCCCTACAGATATATCCGTAGGTACAGCTAATATATTTTAAAAAACCGTAAATAAAATAACTTTTTCCCCCCTACGGCCAACTCCGTAGGTGAAAATGGACCTACACAGAACTTTATAGGGGCAAGTTTTTGCCCGTAGGGGCAAGTTCAGGGCTTCAACTTGCACCTACGGCGTTTGCACCTACAGGTTATATTTTCGCCTCTACGGATATATCCGCAGGGGCAGTGGTTTGCCCCTACGGGTAAATCCGTAGGGGCAACCTCATATTGTAGTAGTGGACGCTGTATGTTGTTCCATCCCGCTTCTATATATCCTTCTCTTTCCGTCTATTATTTTTCTCACTTTTGGTTAATTCCATATTCGAGAGAAATTTGATATGTAGTTTCACTCAAAAAAAAAAACCGGAATTTTACATCATCGTTGCGGTCACATGTGGTCACATGGCCCGTGTCGTTATGTATATGTCTGAAGGATATACTACTACTATACTATGATAAAGGAAGATCAATATAACAATATACAAAATGTACTTTAACGATATAATATACCTAAAATACTTATTTGTCGTAAGTTGATGATAAATATACATATATTGGTCGGTATTATATATCGGTACCTAACTGATACCGCTTATTCGTAGGTATCTACTATGAATATATCCGTTTGCTTTGCAAAGAAAACCTCCCATTTTAATTTTAATCTAGAACAACATAAGTAATAAATTTATTTAGTCGTATTTAGAAATTAAATTTTTTATGTATGTTAAAATGTACTGTTTTTAACTTTATCAAATTTAGCCTTGTATTTTTTTGGGTAAAGAGAATCTTTATTGGTGAGGGGAACAGTAAGAAGTATCGATGTCAATAGCAGTATGAGTCACGTGAGATGTTAGGGTTTATGTCTTCTTGTGATATTTTACATGCTAATAATTGCTTATATACACGTGAGATGTTAGGGTTTATGTCTTCTTGTGATATTTTACATGCTAATAATTGCTTATATATATATATATATATATATATATATATATATATATTACTTATAGTGCGGTTTATTTGGCCTTTTGGGTAGAGGTGCTGTCTTGTGTCAGTGACTGAGCTGTTCATTTGAGCCCTTAACGCTGAATGAAGAGCCATTATAGGCCCCACAATTTTCTCTTTTTAAATTAAAAGGATTACTATACTAATATTTTGTAGGTTCATGGATCTATTCAAAATTTATCATTTATTCACTGCTAAAATTCGGCATATTTCCTTTTGAGGAAAGATTTCTGGCCATGTTAAACCTTTCTCCTTGATTAGCTGGCTTTTATCTATCAATTTTTGCAGCCTTGTTCAAGGGGGAGGTTTTCAACACCCCTGGATTTTTTGCTTTAACTTTCGAAAAATTTCATCAGCAAATTTAAATTTTAATACTCTGGTGTTTTTTTTTCTGGGACTGGTCCATAAGCCCTAACCTATATGCACAACATCCGCCTAACCTGAATCGTGAGTTTCGAAGTATGTATGCATGTATGTGTGTGTGTGTGTATCCAATGTCATGTAGTTTGTAATTAGGCTCGAGCAGCGGATGCACATGATCGAATGCCATCATCCCTTTATATTTTTGACAATTTTTTCCTATCTTGGACCTAAGCATTATGAACAACAAAATGGATGGCCCACAATTAATGCAGTAGGAATTGGCAACGAAGGTTGATTTTTTGCAGCTAAATTTCTTTTAAAGAACGCCATGCAACTTGTAAGATAAAACTAAGTAATTTTGTTTTGTTTTAATGTAAATTATATTATAAATTTAATTCAAGTCTTCATCTAATATTAAATTGTAAGGTTTCTCTAATTTTTTGTAATGTTTTTCTATACATTCAAAAATTGTATCATTCTATGCATCAAACAATCTGTTAACGTATTTTCGTAGACTAGAATATATCTCAAATTTAGATTCATTGA
This sequence comes from Agapanthus africanus, assembly GCA_030015575.1. NCBI lineage: Eukaryota > Viridiplantae > Streptophyta > Magnoliopsida > Asparagales > Amaryllidaceae > Agapanthus > Agapanthus africanus. Next base: position 130,561,508 of record JASDDO010000028.1, read on the forward strand.
TAGCATAACAAAAACAAGTTAATCAATTGTTTTCTTTTAATTATCATTCTATTTGTCCAAAAGTAAAATATGATGGCATGTCAGGGATTTTGCTTCTCGTTAATGGTTTTTTCTTTAAATTATTTGGAAGAGTTAAAATAAATAATAGTTATTTATGCAAATAAATTTTAAAAATTAAACAATAATGAACTCGGTCATTGATGTTTTACATGTACTATAGATTTTCTTCAAATTTCGTGTTTTCTTATAATACTTTAGTACTGTCTTTTTGTCCTATCTGATTTCATTTCCTGGCTCCGTCACTGACAGATACAACACACTCATGCACACTACACACAATACACACGCATCCAGACGACCCACGAATTTATCCCGAAAACGCCAATTCATGGGTGCTTCCCTTCTTGGAGTCCTGTGGTTCGAATCCCACACTCTTCTCAAGAGGAAGTGCCATACACTAGTGTTTTTGATTTTTGAAAATAGTATCTTCAAATGGAAAGCGATACTTCTAAAATATGGATAGTATATTTGGAAAGGTATAAATCTTTTTGCAATTTTTTTTCACTCTGAATGATTAGCTTTCTTTGCAGCGCCCTTCATTCACATCCAAATATATGAATATGGGAATAATGGAAGAAAGATGTCATAGAATGGAATTTTCTCTTATGACGTTGAAAAAGTACACCATCCATGCTATTTTTTTGATGATCGGCATCCACTATCTTCTTCTTTATCATCTAAGAAGTTGACACACCAAAATTTATATAATTCTACAACTTTTACACCGTTGATGTAGTGGGTGCAAAATTAACGATTTCACTAACACAATGAGGGGTTGCCCCTACGGATAGAGGAATTCATAGAGGCAACTTTTTATTGTCCCTACGAATTAAACCGTAGGGACATTGTTTGCTCATATGGTGCTCACCGTAGGGGCATAAATAAATTAAAAAATATTAAAATGTAAGCTTTTTATTTGGACCTACGGTGTTGTAAAAGAACGTTCTACAGATTAATCCGTAGGGACAACAAATGGTTATTTATAAAAAAAAAATTAAAACTAAGTAATTTTCCACCGTTTCCCAAAATTTCCTACCAACCCGTGCCACCCCACTTTTGTTATCGACTTCCTCGCCCATCGTTGCCATCCCACTCTCGTCATCGACTTCCTCGTCGCTGAGTTTCTCCTTTATCGTCGTTGTGGAGTTGCTCGACGCCGCCAATCGACCTCGTCGCTGCGAGCACCCCTTTGAGCCCCATCTTCCCGGTCTCTTCCACCTCGTCGAGCTCTTGCTCTCCACCTCCTTGAGCTCTTTGCCGTCGGCCGGTGACCTACAGAGATGAGTTAATTTCGAATTTAATTTATAATTTTGTTGTTTTTAGTGTTATTATTGTTGATTTTAAAGTTAGGGTTAGGGTTAAGATTATAAGATCGGGTTAATTGGGGGTTAATTTGGGTTAGGGTTAGGGTTTGGATGATGATTAGGGTTAGGGTTAGGGTTAGGGTTAATTAATTTGGGTTAAGGTTAGGGTTTGGGTGATGATTTGGGTTAGGGTTGGTTTGGATTAGTTAGGTAAAATAGGGTTAGTGATGATTAGGGTTAGGGTTAGGGTCAGGATTAATTAGATTAATTAGGGTTAGTTTTGGTTTGGACTAGGGTTAATTTGGGTTAGGGTTTGGGTGATGGTTAGGGTTAGGGTTTATTTTGGTTAATTAGGTAAAATATGGTTAATTTGGGTTTGGGTGATGATTAGGGTTAAGGTTAGGATTAATTTAGATTAATTAGGTAAAATAGAGTTAATTTGTGTTAGGGTGTTGATTAGGGTTAATTTGATTTAATTAGCTTAATTTTAGTTTAATTAAGGATAATTTGAGTTAGGGTGATAATTATGGTTAATTTGGGTTAATTAGGGTTATGGTTTAGAGTGCACTAGTTTTTTCAGCAGAATACTCGATGACAACGTAAATGTAAAACTTTACCGTAAACGTAAAACTTTAACATAAACGTAAGAAAATTTTATCCTAAATTAAAAACTTCAAACCCTTAAAAACGAAAAAAACGAAACGTAAACGTAAAACCTATTCAGGCCTTACGGATAAATCCGTAGGTACAAGTATTTTATTTTATAAACCAATAAATTAAATAAAGATTATGTCCCTACGGAGTAATCCGTAGGGATAAATGTCCCTACGGAGTAAGGCGTAGAGGCAACTGTTACTCCGTAGGGACATGATCATGGCGTAGACTTAGACCTGCGGCCTTTGGACCTACGAAGGAATTTTATGTCCCTATGGATATATCCATAGTGGCAGTGGTTTGCCCCTACGGCTAAATCCGTAGGGACAAACGATTACTGTAGTAGTGTTTACCGACAATAGAACTTTTTACATTGCTAATTCAACGATGAAAAAAAGGTAGAATCACATGAAATTTGGTGTATCCACATCTTAGATGATAGAGATGATGAAGGTGGGTGCCGATCGTCGAATAAAATGTTAGATGGTGGACGCCATATATAGGAGTAATTCTCTCCTATGGTCTATTTACTTTATTATTCTCTATATATACTCATTGAACTTTTTGTATAAATATTATGGCCTTCTATAAAATATTTGAATACATAGATATAATAGATATAATAGATATGTAAGGATTTGGAATATATAGATATTATCACCATGCATAAAATCAATTCTAATGTTTTATTGCATGACTAGTATAGTGATCAAATAGTAGCTAGGTATTTTGTAAATTAATATTTTATCTATTCGATTCAAAATTAACTTGACAAAGGAAATTAAATTTTGAAAACATTACAAGAAACTACATGATGCCTGAATATAGATAGTATATATGGTTTTGTCACAAGTAGGTGTATTAGTTATTGTTTATTTAATAACTAATTAAACTCTATGACCTCACAGGCCAACCAATTATATATAACAAGCGACCACTAAAGGAAAACTAAACTTAATTCCCAACATATTAGTTTTTGCGATATTCCAACAAGGAATGAAGTTTGGTGGACAACGATGTGTGTGCTATATAATCGTGAAAACTTATGAACAAAAGAATGTTAACTGGAAAAGATTAGTGTGTGCTAAGTAAAGATATCTCTCTATCTTTTCTGAGAAATCTAATAGGTTAGAGAATAGAGAGGCTTGTTTACATTGTAGGATTCGTACAAGGTAGCCAATATTAATGACATAACTTTACTGAACATATATAAATAATTTTAGTTAACTAAGCTCAAGTTTAAGGGTTTCTCAGCCGCTTGATGGTGGTTTGCGTTTTAGTTAATTTTTCTATGGATTATTCAAGTCTATAATGTTTCCTTTGTCTTGTCTTTAGGAGAAACTCTTTTCTAAAGGAAAAAATAATGGGAAACTCTACGCTAAGGAAAAAGATAATGAAAAAAGAAGAGGTTTTGCAGATGCAATACTTGCAAACTCTAGACAACTTGAAATGATTATAAAATTTGCTATAAAAATTGGATGAAAGAAAGAATTAGATGCTCTGATTTTGGGTCATCCAGACTGAGGTTGTGAGATAGTTGGAAAATATTTAAGTTAGAATTTGAAAGGTAGTTATGTCATTTAATGCAAAATAGTAAAAAATGAAGGTATACAAGCTGCCCTTTACCCGATCATAGAATTGGCATCTGATGGTTAATTTCAAAAGAATGCGGTCTAATGCTAAAAGTCTAAATACAAATTAAATTAGGTTTATAATATTCGAACCGATGTCAAAATTAAGAACGTACTTGTTGTGATCATCAGCATGAACTTACATGAATTTAACAATAAAAGTTTAGGGTTATCCGGTCTCAAGACTTCACATATGTAAAGTCCTATTATTATCACACACTATGCTCTTCAATGTCTTCATTAACCTCTTTTTTTTTATAGCTAGCGTTCATTCTCAATACACCTTTTATATTTTTGAAAAAATAATTACAAGTCATATTTACCAAATAATACCATGGCAAAAATATTTGTAACTTCTTATAATTAAGAAGAAACAATTAATTCATACTATAGTTTATGATGATATTTAAGTTATCGCAAGTAATACCAGAAAAGAAAATTTATGTCATAATATGGCTATTGTCACAGATATTTTAACAATGATCATATTCATATCAGGTTAAATTCTCAGGGTGTATATCTTCAAAGATCGAGTTGTCAACAAATTATTATATCAAATATACATATGTATTTATATAAATATGTAATTTGCTGAAAAACGTCAAATACTACTATACTACCAGCCACTCTTTCAAGATCGATTAAAATATTTTTCTTCATGATTTCAGAAAACAATCTACAACATTCTCTCCTAAGGTGGAAGTGATGTATTCCCTATTGGATATCTCCTATATATTTCTTATATCTCATTTATATAGTCTGGCATGTTTGTATATATATTTTCTAATTATGCATCAAAGATTAACGTTATCAAAACTACAAAAATTCTACATAAGACTCGGCAAAATTCTCTAAGACCCCAAGGACTTTCTATAATTTGTATATTGAACAGCTCCTAAGATGAAAATGTTAAGCCCAAGCTTGTTTTTGATGGTTCTTGATGATGCTTGGTACTGGGAACTCCCCAGATCATAACACGTGGCAGATGACGTGTCCTAAAGGTTACGAGAAAGGAGCAAGAACGGTACATTGGAAGCATACCTCGGTCTTCGACCTGAGAATGTTCTCGACCTTTGACGGTTTTCCAGATCACTCCTATGCTCGTCTTACAAACAACCATTGGCTCGCCTCCGAGCCCTCCCGCATGCTGAGCTTTCTCAGCCCACTTAGCTCACATCCGAGCTACCACAGAACCAAACTTGCTCGGCCTCCCGCCGAGCTCAGCTTCCTCGGTATCACCGACCGACCAACAACACAGATCACAGGCGTCTCCGGCACGGCTCCGCATTCAATGGCAGATGCGAGATATCCGCCGCCCACGATCCCGCGTTCCCCCTATTGCGTTCCCCCCATTAACGAGTGTATCTTGTCATTAATGGGGGATCCCGCCTTTCATGCAGGCGTAACGCCAGGGGCGTAACGGCCGGCGTGAATCTCGCGCCCGCCAGCCCATGGCCGCCACTATATAAATCCCTCTCTCAGACGAATCAGGTAAGACAATTTTACCCAACAGGCCGCTACTCTGCCAAAATATCTCGACTAACTTGATCGTCTGAGGGTTCACGGTGGTACAACCACCCCAGGACTTCCTTACAGGTAGCTCGGTTTCATTCCAAATCAAGCCCACTGAGATCCATACGCTTCAAGAGGCAACCATCAAACCCAATATCAGCCATCCATCAACGCTCGCTACAGACCAACAGAAGAAAACATCTGAAGTAGATCAAGAGCTCCATCAGTTGGCGCCGTCTGTGGGAACTTCCGAAAATTCCACTCAACGAAAGTTAATTTTCCGATCTCGAAATTATGGCCAGTGATAACCGCGACGATCCAAGCACTAGCCGCCGTCCTCCCCACAACGGAGGCGCGAACGGATCCCCCCTGTTGGCACTGTCTGTGGGAAATCCAAAAATTCCACTCAACGAAAGTTGATCTTCTGATCTCGAACTCATGGCGAGTGATCATAGCAACGATCCAAGCATTAGCCACCGTCCTCCCCACAACGAAGGCGCGGATGGATCCCCTCCTCCCCCGAACGCCATCTATGCACTGTCTGCGTGGATAGATTGGCTCGCGTCCGTCGTGGATGCGCTTGTCTGTGTCCAAACGGCAGGACAAGCTCCCCAAGTCGCCGCTCCCCCAACTCGGGAGCGACACATAGGGAGAGAAGATACTGCCCATGCCGGCGCATCCGATCACCACCATGCTATCTCCGGTGGCCACAGATCCCCCGTGGCGACCAAATCAATGACCCGGTAGGTACCTCACAGCTCGACGCCGAGGTCTTATGAAAGAGCACCCCGCCCTGAGGCCCATCGCGCTCCCGTTCCTCCCGAGGAGGTGTCGGTTAGCTCTCCTGCTATCAGGCATGGCCGGCGCCCTCTCCCTCGACAGGATCGCGCGAACAGGACTCACCACGGTAGCTCGAAGACAACCTCGCCAGGGGACCTACGGAACCTCATAGAACGGAACCGGAATCGCGGTCAGGCGCAGGTCGCCAGCAGCAGGGGCCATAAATCCGAGTATGCCAAACCCTTGGGATACCATGACCGACTCGATGCCCTCGAAAAGAAAATCGAGGGTATACAACGGGAGAGTCGTCCTTCAAGTGACGGGGCTAGATATGCCGCCGACTCACTTACGAGGCCCTTCACCGAAAAGCTGCTCGTCGTCCACGTCTCCTCCAGGAACAAACTCCTAAAGGTATCATTCTTCGACGGAAAGTCCGACCCAAAAGACCATTTGGATGCATTCATGGCAGGGATGGGCTTCCAGGATAACTCCGACCCCCACTATGTCGTGCATTCCCCGCCACTCTCATCCGTTCTAGATGAGACTGGTTCCGAGGACACACACCATGCTCCATCTCTACCTTAGACGAGCTGGCCACCCAGTTCCTCGGCCACTTCGTCGGGAACAGACGGCAGAAGCGGACAGTTGATCATCTCTTCACTATAATGAGCGGCGACAAGAAATTCTTCAAAGGGTACGTCACCCACTTCTACAACGCTCTCCTTGATGTCCAGAGCACCGGGACGAGACGGCCATCACTGCCCTTAGGTCAGGTCTTAGGCACAAGAAGTGGCTCCGCTCCTTTGCATTAGCACAACCTAAGAGCATGACCAAGGTAAAAGCATGGACAGAGCGAGAGATCCAGCTTGAGTCCGAGATGAACGTGAACCTATCTCGGACAGACCAGACCGATCAGAAGAAGAGGGCAAGAGAGGATAAAAAAAATTAAGCGGCCAAAGCCCTACTCCCCAAAATTCCAAGAGTATACCCATCTCAACATCTCCCAAACAGAGTTGTTGGAGGAAGCGAAGGGCGAGAGATTCTTCAAACTTCTCCTGGTCAACCATAAGGCGGCCAAATGGACACGAGGCCCCTATTGCGATTTCCACAGGTCGCAGGGACACCCTACCGAGAACTGCAAACAGCTTCGAGACTACATCAAGGAGTTAATCCGCTCGGGGCACCTGGCAAGATACTTGCGGGACAAGCGACAAGCAGACCGAGAGCAAGAGCACCACCCCTCCCGGCGAGTTGACGATCGGCCAAGTCATGGTCGTATCAGCGGGGGGTGTGTCCGGGGTCGACGAGACACGGCGCCCCTTGCCGGTCGAAAGGACTAGCAGCCAACTCAGGAAGAGGGTCAAAGCAGCTGAGCCCATCATCTTTACCAACGAGGACCTCCACGGGATATCCTTGCCTCATAACGACCCTCTGGTAATCACCGTACGGGTCCACCGTTACGAAGTGCAAAGGGTATTGGTCGACTCGGGAAGCTCGGCAGACATCCTCTTCTACGACCGCTTCCTGCGTATGGAACTTACCCCATCGGACCTTAGGCGACCGCCCATATCCTATCGGGGTTCACCAACCACTCCATCCCGACAGAAGGGATGGTCACCCTCCTTCTTAACATCGGGGAGACAGGCCATACGCGTACCGTGCTTGTGGAGTTCATCATCGCCAGAATTCCATCGGCCTACAATATCCTCCTGGGACGTCCAACGCTGAATTCCCTCCGGGCCCAGATATCGACCTACCACCTAGCAATCAAGCTTCCCCTCGACCAAGGCCACATAGGTCGGGCCTACGGAAACCAGCAAACGGTGAAGATTTGCTTCACAGCGACATCTATGCCCGAGGAGATAAACGATGATCTTGAGAGCACGGATGATTTCAGGGGATCTTTGGATACTCGGGACGAGCAAAAAGAGATTTGAGGAGCCCCGGTTGAGCTGTTAACAGAGGTCTCCCTCATCGATGGGGACAATGAACGAACCATCCAAATCAGGTCACTCTTAATGGGAGCTCGGCGTGACGACTTGGTCCGCTTCCTCAGAGGGAACTCAGATGTATTCTTCTGGGCGCCCGCCGACATGCCTAGGATCGTCCCCAAAATAATATCACATAAACTCGGGGTCCACCCGGCGGTCTGACCTGTCAGGCAGAAGAAACGAAGCTTCGCCCCGATCAAGCAAAGAGCGATCGAGGACGAGGTCGACAGGCTGCTCGCAGTCAACTTCATTCGGAGCGTGGCTTACTCGGAGTGGTTGGCAAATCTGATCATGGTTAAAAAGGCAAGTGGGAAATGGCGCATGTGCGTCGATTTCATTGACCTCAACAAGGTCTGTCCGAAGGACAACTATCCCCTCCCTCGAATAGATCAGCTCGTCGACAGTTCGGCAGGCCACGAGCTACTCATCTTTATGGACACCTTCTCCGGCTACAATCAGATCCGTATGAATCTGGCAGACGAAGAGCTCACCGCATTCACAATGGACCGGAGGGTATACTGCTATAAAGTGATGCCCTTCGGCCTCAATAATGCCAGGGCTATGTACCAACTCTTAGTCAACAGGATGTTCAAGCCTCAGATCGGCAGGAACATGGAGGTTTATGTCGATGACATGCTCGTCAAATCGACCTCGTCAGATCAGCATGCCAAAGATTTAGGCGAGGCTTTCGACGTCTTCCGCAAATACAAAATGAAACTGAACCCCGCCAAGTGCGCGTTCAGGGTCACTAGTGGAAAGTTCCTCGGGTTCATGGTCATCCACCGAGGAATCAAGGCTAACCCGGCGAAAATCAGCGCCATCCTCAACACGGCAGCGCCTAAGACCAACGTCGAAATCATGCAGCTCACAGGACGGGTAGCCGCTCTGAGTCGTTTCATGTCAAGTTCCGGGGAAAAGTGCCTCCCGTTCTTCAAATCTCTGAGGAAGATCCCAAGGTTCGAATGGTTGGAGGAGTGTCAGATCGCCTTTGAGAAATTGAAAGTGCACCTGGTGACTCCCCCACTACTCACCCGGCCAGTTGAAGGAGATGAGCTATCGCTGTATCTGGCGGTGTCCGATCAATCTGCAGGTTCGCTGCTCGTCCGAGAAGTCGAGGGAGTCCAGAAGCCGGTCTACTATGTAAGCCACGTATTTAGGAATGCGGAAACAAGGTACCCGGCCATAGAGAAGATTGTCTTGGCACTCATCGTGGCCTTGATCAAACTACGACACTATTTCCAGGCGCACACCATCCTTGTCCTCACCGAACGCCCTTTAGGAGATATCCTTGCCTCCCCCGAGTCTTCCGGTTGTCTGGAGAAGTGGAGGTGGGAGTTGTCCCAATTCGACATTAAGTACCGCCCGAGGCAGGTTATCAAGGCACAAGCCCTTGCCAATTTTATCATCGAATGCACTATCCCTAACAAGGAGGAAGTTCCCGTGCCGGTCCCGGATCTCAACCCTCGATCGATGAGAGGCCCGACTCCATCCCCGATTAGGTCCTTTATGTCGACGGGTCATCAACCGAGAAAGGCTGTGGTGCCGGCCTCATCATTCAGGGCCGATGGGGTACTCTTTGAAGCTCGGGTTCAAAGCCTCAAACAACGCAGTGGAGTACGAGGCTCTGCTCGCAGGACCGCGGATCGCTTCCAGAGTAGGGCTGAAGACGATCCGAATCCGTAGCGACTCCGTTCTGGTCGTCGGCCAAGTGACCGGCGGTTTCGAAGCACGGAGCCCCTGATGGTGAAGTACTTAGCCGAGGTAAGAAGGCTGCGAAAGGACTTCGACGAAGTTCAAGTGGATCAGATCCCCCGGCACCTAAACGCCCTGAGCAAGCCCGCTTCCTCCTACTCGGCCAACAACAAGAGAAATATTCTCTTCGAGGTCTTGCCACGGCCCAACGTGCAAGACATAGCGACATCGCTCCAAGTTTACAAGGCGCGGGAAAAGGGCTAAGATTGGAGGAAGCCCATCGTGGAATTCCTGAAGGAGTGTACACTCCCCGGAGATCGTGGGGAGGTCCGCCGCCTCCGAGCCAAATCCCTCTATTTCGTCTGGAGCAATAGGAATCTCTACGAAAAATCCTTCACTCAACCTCTGCTTCGGTGCGTCGACCCCCGCGAAGCTGACTATATTCTCCATGAGGTCCATGAAGGGGTCGGCGGAGTACATCAAGAGGCCCGTACCTTGGTCCAAAAGGCACTGTTCCAGGGGTACTATTGGCCGACCATTCATTAGGACGCTTAGAAGCTCGTCAGAAGGTGCAAGAGCTGCCAACTCCATGGCAGCATACTCCGCCTCCCGGCTACCGAGCTGACTACCCTCCTCATGGCCGTTTGCCCAATGGAGAATGGACATGATAGGCCAACTCCCTACAGGTACGGGCGGGTATAAATACATCCTCGTCGCGGCGGACTACTTTACGAAGTGGATCGAGACCGTCCCCATCAAAAAACCGGACGCTACTATAACCATCAAGTTCCTGCAAAACAATGGCCGGTTCGGGATCCCGAGGTGTATCATCACCGACCACAGGACGAATTTCGAAAACGAAAGAGTTAAAGGGTTCTACAACGAATACCATATACTGATGAAATTCGCCGCGGTCACGCACCCCCAATGGAACGGGCAAGCCGAGGTCGCTAACAGGGACGTCATTTGAGGACTTTGAGCTCGCCTGGAAGGACGACAGGGCAGTTGGGTCGACGAATTACCTCGGGTCTTATGGGCCTTGCGCACGTCAAAGAAGACCCCCACTGGAGAGACCCCTTTCAACCTCTGCTACGGCACCGAGGTGATGGTCCCAGCAGAAATCGGGCTGCTAAGTTATAGGGTCGAGCACTTCGACGGCGAAGCAAACACCTCGGCCCTCCGAACTAATTTGGACGTCTTGCTGGAGAAGCGGGACCGGGCACAGATCAGATCAAATCTGCTGCTTACCAACGACAGACTGCCCGCTACTACAATGCTCGGGTCAAGTATCGTGCCTTCATGACCGGAGACTTGGTCCTCAGGCGGAATGAGTTTGTTGATCAGGGCAAATCGCATAAGTTTTCTCCGAAATGGGACGACCTATTCCTCGTCTCCAGAATCATGCCCGGCGGGCCTATCGCTTGCAAGACGCGACAGGTCGCAAGTTTCCATGGCCTTACAACGCCGAGAAGCTCAAGTTGTACCTTTGAAAAGTACACCTGCGAATACATATTTATTCTTTGACAAAGCGATGTAAACTTTTTCAAGTCTTTTTCTAAATAAGAAGAAAACTTCTCTTATATGTTTCCGTCTTCCTCGTTTCAAAGTCTACGAATTTCAATTCGTGAAAATACTCAAACGCACTAAGGAAAAACAGGAAACATCAGAACGTCTCAAAAAGGAGCTTTATTTACTTATAAAAAGGTATTATGGGCTCCTCAGCCTTACATATATAAAAAAAAATTATTACAATAGAGGGGGAATAGGGTCAAGGAAATACTCCTCATGATACTCCGAGGAGATCTCCTCCAGCCAAGCCCTGGCCTCTGCAGCCCGCTCCCGCTGATGCTGCATGCGAACCCGGGACAACACGGAAGGGCCAGGCACTCTACCAGCCGAGCCTTGGCTCACGATCTGTCTCTTTTGGAAGCACTCCAAAATGAGGATCACAGATCGTTCGTACTTGGTCTTCGAGATGAGGCTGATGACGTAAATCGTACGGACCTTGTCGAGGGCCTCGTTCAGCAGCTCCTCGGCAAGGGGGTTGTACAAACCCGGGGAACTCCTCCAAATTGCGTACATCAGCAATTGGAGGAGGGGCGATCGGCAAGGGAGTAGACGGCCAATGTGATCCTCGATGCGCTGGATCACACCCCGGTACCTATCCTCGAAAACGGATTGCTCGTACTGGTAGACATCATCGGGAGTGACGATCTCTTCAATCGAGTAAATACGTCCGGCCATCTCGAAAAAGCAATGCTGAAACAAACCCCTCTTCTTCTTTATTTATAGCCTTCACGGCATCCCCAAGAGTCCAAATTTGCACGCACATGGGCGCGAATCGAGGGATTCGTTCAATTCTTCAAATACCGTATCGCCACGTGGCGGGCATCTTGTATCTCTCGGCAAATCAAAGTCGGAACGACATGGATCTTGGAATGCCCCGCCTCACCTATGCGTTTCTGCCACGTGCCTCCCGCGACGGTCACTCTTCCCGATATTCACACATCCAAGGAGGTCGGGCAACGCTTCGCAAAACCGAGCAGCTGCCCTGCTCGGTCCATCCTTAGCAGGTAACTTCTTACCCATTTACACCAACGATCAAAGCCCTCGCCAAGAGACAACCGAGCAGCTTCACTGCTCGGTCCATCCTTAGTGGGTAACTTTTTCCCCATCTACGCTAAGGATCAAAGCCCTCGCCAAGAGGCAACTGAGCAGCTGCCCTGGTCGGTCCATCCTTGGCTAGTAGTTTACTACCCACCGACGCCAAGGATCAAAGCCTTCGTCAAGAGACAACCGAGCAGCTTCACTGCTCGGTCCATCCTTAGTGGGTAAATTCTTACCCATCTACGCTAAGGATCAAAGCCCTCGCCAAGAGGCAACCGAGCAGCTACGCTGCTCGGTCCATTCTTGGCTAATAGTTTACTACCCACCGACGCCAAGGATCGAAGCCCTCGTCAAGAGGCAACCGAGCAGCTTCACTGCTCGGTCCATCCTTAGTGGGTAACTTCTTACCCATCTACGATAAGGATCAAAGCCCTCGCCAAGAGGCCAACAAGCAGCTGCCATGCTCAGTCCATCCATAGCTGGTAGTTTACTACCCACCGATACGAAGGATCTAAGCCCTCGTCAAGAGGCAACCGAGCAGCTTCACTGCTCGGTCCATCCTTAGTGGGTAACTTCTTACCTATCTACGCTAAGGATCAAAGCCCTCGCCAAGAGGCCACAGAGCAGCCGCCCCACTCGGTCCATCCATCCATGACTGGTAGTTTACTACCCACCGATGCCAAGGATCTAAGCCCTCGTCAAGAGGCCACCGAGCAGCTTCCCTGCTCGGTCTATCCTTAGTGGGTAACTCCTGTTCTCCGCCGAAAACAGGGACCGAGACGTTGGGACGTCCGGCCTGAATTTCGAGGGCAGATGCTATTAGGAGCTATCCGTCCACCTCTCCGAAGATTCCAAGTTAATTTATGACACCATGTATCGAAGGTTTGGACGGATGCGGCCGTTGTAGCAGACTTCGTCAGATTCCCCCTCATTTGAGGTGTTTTTGATTGTGGGGACGCTCTTCCCTGCAGGCGCAATCCCTTGCAGTTAATTACGCTACCGCATCGCGGTAACAACTTTCTCCTTCTCCAGATGGTCAGTTCATGTCGTTTGTGTTTGTTTTGTTTTTGGTTGCCTGTGGATTGCATACGGAGACTAATTTATGTTGTCGTCCGTAAGGCATGGATTAGTCCAAATCCGTATTTTCTTAGATTTGGGTTTGGGGTTGTGTTTAAGGATACGTTAGTCTCATTTGAGACTAAGATCAACTTAAACGTATGTTAAGAATACGTTAGTCTAATTTCAGACTAAGATCAACTTAACGATTTATTAAGGATACATTAGTCTAATTTTAGACTAAGATCAACTTAACAGGATCATTTAGATCCAACAAAAGAGCATTTGGGCTCTATTGTTTAGTTTAAGGATATTGCGGTCCATTGTTAGTTTAAGGACATCACGGTCCAATGTTAGTTTAAGGACATCTCGGTCCATAGGCTTAAGGACCCCACAGTCCAAGGTTAAGGAAATCATAGTCCATGGGTTTAAAGACCCCACAGTCCAAGGTTAAGAACATCATAGTCCATAGGTTTAAGGACCCCATAGTCCAAGGTTAAGGATATCATAGTCCATGGGTTTAAGGACCCCACAGTCCATAGTTTAAAGATGTCATGGTCTATAAAGTTTAAGGACATCATAGTCCATGAGTTTAAGGACCCCACAGTCTATGCAATGTTTGGTTGTCGAGACCCGTCACCTCTCTGAAGACGTTGAAGGATTTCAACGACAAATATCAAAGGAGTATTGAAATGTACCCTTGAACCAATTTTGGTTGAGAGATCTGTAGTCCAATTTGAGACTAAGATCAAAAGATTTATGAGCATATGGGTTCAATTAATCTGAATGAGGGGCTATGGCCAACTTGGGCTCGGCCCACTCAGTTAAATGTTAAACATTTGACAATACTGAGCATTGATTTGAGTTCTGACAATATTTTTGTCTTTGAGTGCTGAGCATTCGTTATAGCTCTGGGCTTTTTTTATAGAACAATTTATGTTCTTTTAGCGCACACTGAGGAGCACGTGGTGAGCTTGGCGCCAGTAAATGAGCGCAGAGCGCTACTGCTGGGTAGCGCACACGTGAGGAGCACGTGGCGCGCTTGGCGCTGTGCGCGAGTCCAAAGAGCGCCAAGCGCTTCTGTTCAAGTAGCGCACATGTGGGAAGCACGTGGTGCGCTTGGCGTTGAGCGCCAGTCCATGAGCGCAAAGTGCTATTTGTTCAGTGGAGTACACGTGAGCAACACGTGGTGCGCTTGGCGCTGAGCGCCAGCCCAAGAGCGCAAAGCGCTATTTGATCAGCGTTATGATCTGAGAAATAAATTCTCGTTTATAAAAGACTTTGTCTCAAGATTCTAAGAACAAAAGTTCTTATTTTTATAGGAGATGTTTCAATCTCTTATTTTGGTGAAAGGCTTTGCCTTTATGGATCTGTGATCCTAAGAGAATTGAATTATTCTCCCCCCTTCTTTTTATAATGAGATGTTCATGATCTCTTTTTATAAAAGACCTTAGTTTTATAGATCTATGATCTGTGAGAAGAATTATGTTCTTCTTCTTATTTTTTTATGATGAGATCCTTTGATCTCTTTGTGAAAGACCTCGGTCTTATAGATCTATGATCTTAGAAAACAGAAGTAAATTCTTCTTTTATACGAGATGATTTTATCTTTCTGTTCTTTTTACCTTGAAGAAAATCTTCTTCTTCCGAGAGCTTCCTCTTCTTTCTGAGATTTCTCAAAATTTATAGGGGGGTTCCTCCATATGAGACTTGAAGTCTTGGGGCCTTTATATAGGGCAAGCTGATTTGTTCAATCGGTTAAGCAGATTTTTTCTCCAATTGATTTAGGAATTTCCCCATCGTTGGATTTTTGATCCAAGGGTTTCTGATTTACAGAAGGCAACCTTCTTGTTTTTTAACAAGATTGGGAAATCTTTTTCCCACACAGAATTTATTCTGTATTTTGGTGATTTTTAATCACCTTTGGATCATTGATCCAACGGTGCTCTGATTTACAGAGCACAATCTTTTTGTTTGGAAAGATTTTGAGGAATCTTTCCTTAACAGAATTTTATTCTGGTTAATTGATGATTTATCATATTTATTGGATCTTTGATCTGACGGTGGGGAGTTTTTAGTTCCAGCGCTAGCGCTCCCGTGCTTTGCACGTGGTGCGCTGCTTAGAGTGCAGCGCACTTAGCGCTAGCGCTTACATGCTTTGCACGTAATGCGCTGTTTAGAGTGCAGCGCTAGCGCTCATGTGCTTTGCACGTGAGCGCTGCCTCAGAGTCTTTGACTCTCTCAGCGCTGGCGCTGCTATTGAAGCACTACTTCATTTCAAAATTTGAAATTTGAACAGAGCTTTACTCTGATTGGGGGAAATAAATGCCCCCCCACCGTTGCGCTCACGTAGCCTACATGTGATTGTAGCAGTGGCAACATCTGTGCCTTTGGATCAACTCAGAAGTTGAAACGGCATCTCAGTGCCTATAAATAGGACCCTTGGCTCTTAAGATGATTTCTGTTCATCTTCTTCCTTATTTTTTCCTGGAATTAATTCTCTTTCAGAGCATAGCTCTCTGTTTTAAGAACTTTCTTAAGGACAGAACTCTATCAAAATTTAGGTAAAGATTAAATCTTTTAAAGGATTATTTAATAATCTAGGGTTTCACCTATTAACAGAGGTTTGCTCTTCATAGATCTTTGATCTAAAGAAAACCCTTTTTCAGAGCTTTGATCTCTTGAAATCATAGATCTAAAAAGATCTTTCTTGGGGTTTCTTAACCCTTGAACAGAGCTTTGCTCTTTTCAAATCATAAAGATTTGTTAATCTCTAATGAAGAACTCTTAGAGTTCGTTCATGGATCTTGAAGATCATGGAATTTAAATTAAAAATTTTATTTTAAGTTTTCTGATGGGTTATTCCATCATTTTTACAGAGCAAGGCTCTTAGAATTTTCTTGAGGAACTTTATTCCTTTCATCATCAGAACTGACAGATGTCATTCTGTTGAAGAGCACTGCTCTCAATGGGAGATTTACTTCTCGACCCGAGGGGTTCTCATTGAATGAGAATCTTTTGTTTACCCCAATCAGAGCAAACCTCTGTTTGAATTTCAAATTCAAAAGGTGAAGCAACGCTTCAGATCTCTTGCGCTGCGCGCAGAGCGCCATGTGTCAAAAGCAGACACGCCAGCGCAAGGAGCGCTGCGCCCAAGGCAGCGCACCCTAATCAGAGCAAGGCTCTGTTTTAAAATTTAAACTTTAAAAATAAAGGAAGCAACGCTTCAGATAACTTGCGTTCTGCGCTGCGCGACACGTGTCAGCGCAGTTGCGCGACATGTGTCAGCGCAGTTGCGCTGCGCGACACGTGTCAACGCAGTTGCGCTGCGCGACACGTGTCAAGCACAGGTGCGCTTGCGCCAACTGCGCCAGCACTAAAATTTAAATAATAAATTATTTAATTAATCAGAATTAAAAATTCTAGAAAGATCTTTCCAATCTTATTAAAATAAGAAGATTATCTTCTGTAAAACAGAGGCCTTAGGATCAAAGATCCAACGGTGGGGAAATATCCCCAGATCAATCAGAGAAAGATCTCTGTAACTAACCTAACAAACTAATTGGACCTATATAAAAACCCCTAGACTCCAAGTCTCAGATATACAGAGCTCCTCTAAAAACTTTGAGAAAAACTCAAAGAGAAAAAAAAGGTAAACCTTCGAAAAAAGAAGAATTTCTTCTAAAAAGATCAAAGATCTAAGAACAAAATCAAGATCTTCAATAAAAAGAAAAAGATCGAAAAAAGATCCAATCACAAAAATTAAAAAAGTAATTTACTTCATCCCTAAATCTTTTGATCTATATAAAGGCACGGCTTTTTGATGAACCATTGGTTCTTGAATTTTGAGGTAGAACCTCTTTAGAACTGATAAGATTCTTTTCTTTGATCTAAATTTGATCAAGATGCGCTCTGCGCTATTGAACAGTGCCCTGCACTCTTAATTTGCGCTGTTGCGCTCCTTGGACTGGCGCAAGTCACCAGAGAACGCCACGTGTCAATTTGCGCCTTGCGCTCCTAAAAACAGAGCGCCGCGCTCTTAGATTGGCGCACTGCACCAGAGCGCGCCACGTGTCAGCAGTGCACTAGCGCAGCGTATTGGCGCAGCGCATTGCGCTAACAGACTTGCGCTCACCAGATCGTGACACGTGTCACCTCCACATACACTGGTGTCTTGCGCTCTTTAATTGGCCCAGAGCGCCTGACAGGCCACGTGGCGCATTGTCAGACCATTAAATGCTCTGCATTATTAAAAAGGGGCAGAGCCCAATTAAAAGGTCTAACAGACTAAAACAAATGCTATGCATTATTAAAAAGGGCAGAGCCCAATTAAAAGGCCTAACAGGCCTAATCTGAATGCTGCGCATTTAATTAAAAAGCCTAATGCTGTGCATTCTTTAAAAAAGGGCAGAGCTCAAGCAAAGGCCTAAACAGGCCAATCATGAACAAAATGTTAAACATTTTCAAATGGACTTAACCCAATTCTGGCCATAAGTCCTCAAATTAAATTGAACTGAGCACAACTGCTCTCCCAAATCAATTTACACCCGGTTCAAGGGTACATCTCTGAACTCCTCTGACATTTATCGTTGTAATCCTTCAATGTCGTTAGAGAGGTGACGGGTCCCGACAACCATACATTGCTACGGACTGTGGGGTCCTTAAACTCATGGACCGAAATGTCCATAAACTAATATTCGTCCCCAAAATGGGAATATTGGACCGAAATGTTTTTAAACTAATATTCGTCCCTAAAATAGGAATGTTGGACCACCATGTCCTTAAACTGGCAATCAACTGAAATGTCCCTAAACTAAACAATAGAGTCCAAATGCTCTCTTGTTGGATCTAAACGATCTCGTTAAGTTGATCTTAGTCTCAAATTAGACCAACGTATCCTTAACTAACGTTTAAGTTGATCTTAGCCTCAAATATGGCTAATGTATCCTTAAATCAAAACCCCAAACCCAAATCTAAGAAAATACGGATTTGGACTAATCCACGTCCTACGGGCGACAACATAAATTAGTCTCCGTATACAATCCACGGGCAACCACAAACAAAACAAACACCCACGACACGAAGTGACCATCTGGAGAAGGAGAAAGTTGTTACCGTGATGCGGTAACGTAATTAACTGCAGGGGCTTGCGCCTGCAGGGAAGAGCGTCCCCACAATCAAAAACACCTCAAACGAAGGGGAATCTGACGAAGTCTGCTACATCGGCCGCATCCGTTTAAACCTTCGATACACGGTGCCATAAATCAACTTAGCATTTTCGGAGAGGTGGACGGATAGCACCAAATAGCATCTGCCCCGAAATTCAGGCAAGACGTTCGCCGCGTCTTCGCCGCGTCTTTCGGAGGGGAACAGATTCTGGCACGCCCGGTGGGACCTTTTCCTCTTTCCACTCCACACTTCGTGTGTCGTGTTTTTCTCGCGATCAAATAATCGCGGAGTGTATGTTTTTGGTTGCCTTTAGGGGAGTGGATATTGAAGCCGGCATTTCGTCTTTATGAAGAATGGCATTTGCTCCCACCCTAGCAACTCAGGCTCTGTCATATCCGGCGGAGTCAACTATGGGTCGCTTGCAGCCTCAAATCTCTGCAATCCGGCTCTTCAAGAAATCAACGGGCTTCTCTTTGGGTCGATGATCCCACCTCCCACCCTCGGTGCCTCAACGCCGATGGAGGAAACCCAGAGGATGTCTGTCGTCCACAGGCAGGCTCCCCAAGCAGCAGCCTTGCTGACGGAATCGGTCCTCAAACAACTGGCACATGCCAAAGACCAAGGTCGACGCAGGGGCTGAATATTCAAGCTCTTCAAGAAATC